>OZ007514.1:6971926-7571926 GCA_963931865.1 Axinella damicornis | reverse complement strand
CCTTAATTAACACGCTTATTGGACTCGTTATGACATTTTACATCCGTTCCACGTTCCATTCCATGTTCCATTCCACGTTCCATTCCATTCCACGTTCCGCGTTTTACATGCAACCCTTACAACAATCATTGAGATATGAAAACCATATGCCGTGGATTGACTCTATTCCTGTTTTGTAACTGAAAGCTTGGTATATAATAATTAGCCATTTCATGATCAATAGGCTTGCTCCGAGTGATGAGCAACACATTAATTGCTCTGCATGTCCAAGTTCTTGCTTGTAAGAAACCAAATATCGTATGCAGGTTTTAACTCATTCCCAGCCATAGGGGGTCGATGTGACCCTTATCTCCCGTGTGACCTCACCAAAGGTACTAGGGGTAGGAGGAAAACTTCTGTAAACACATATGTACTCATGCAGTGCTAGCTGCAGTTTACACTTCAACTAGTGTCGCGGAATTCCATTAACAGAGGACGAAAGCGTCTAGATTTTGATTCACAACAAAGTTCATCCACTTCTGTTAACCCTCCACGAGCACAGCAATTTCCGACGTCGACCACAGATGAAGAGACTCTGCTATTTGAGTTTCTTGCAAGGAAACGTTCTGAAGGAAATTTCTCTCAATGGCCATCTTTCGGAAACAAGTCGTTATTGGAAGATGCAATATGTCACTGAGAATTCTACCAACCAACCACCATCATGTGAACGAACAGGTAAACCCTATATTTTAGTAAATCTCTTGATTACTTTCAGCTTTGGTATAATTATACACTTCAAATATAGGGGAAGCCTGTAAACTGAAGGTGCGTCGGAAATTTTTGCCAAGGCGTTCAACTCTGGAGAATGCTATGGAGACGTATCACCTCCCTCGCCTGGGGTTGCATTCTGTGGCTTGCCAAGCTGACAAGCCAGACATGTGCAACAGTTCAACGATGACCGAAATTCTCAACAACTGTGATGCTGACACAATGACAGATGCTCCGAATGCCTGTGCAGCATCATCGTCACAGACAGAATCACTAATGACCAGCTTACACTATGAATTTGAGTGCATGTCAACCAAGGAGCAAATATCACTTGTTCATAAAATAATTGTTTAACATAATCTGCTGCAGAGAGGCAATCCCAGCACCCAAGGCCTTCATCCAAAATGCAGTAACGTCCATGAAGCACCTTCACAGGAGGGAAAAGAGCAATGTGATTGCAGCCCTTGCAAGTACACTAGGTGCGTTTGGAGAGATATCAGGTAGATAATACACACCTTATAGTGGATAGCTTGTGTTGCATGGTGCAATTTTCACAATTATTATTTATTTTAACCGTACACAAAAGGCAATGAATCCGGTGAAACGAAACAAATTCAGTGTTGATGACAGCTACAAAGTGCATGGAGGCGGAAATTATAGATTTGTCTTGTTGCATGGAGGCGGAAATTATAGATTTGTCTTGTCCTGATCTACATGTAAATGCAGCGTTGATAGCAGAAATACGTTAGTACATGTAATGATGTTCTGTCCCTACCTGTTCGTGGTAGGTGTTATTACTGAATTCATCTGTATACACTGGGTAGGGACGAACGCCCTGATGGCAGTGACATGCGAATGCCTGTGGACAGAATGTCATTTGGTATGATTGAGCACAGGATCATCTTCTTTAATGCAGATGACATTCACCAGGTATATGGTAAATCCTCTGCTGCTGTTGCTTTTGTAATTATTATGCAATATCAATTGTACTTGCAGATAAAGTGCCCTAATGACTATCTACAGTGGCAAACTAGCATGTACTGCCTGTTTGGCACAAAATGGTCCAAGCTGCACCATGGTCCAATGTGGAGTGTTGTGCCTACAGGACAGACTAAAACAGTAGCTTCTCTGGGAGTGCTCAACCCATTGCAGGTTGGTATAGTAGCTAAGAGCTAGGTCTATATAGTGTCACTGCACACATGCATATGTGTGAGTTACCCTAAGACATCCATTATTATCAATCAGGCTAATGTCAACATCCCTGGGGTCACAGAGTCTACAATACGTCGCAAAATCCAGAAAATGGATTTCACGCCAGATGCCCAAATTCAGGTTGGCATAATACAATGTCATGTATCTCTTTAATTGGATGTCACTGACAAAATTGTAAAATCTATACCACATTCAGAAAGCAGCTTTATATCGTGCTGCTACCAAAAGTCCTGACGCACACTGGTGGATAAAGGCTGACGGTTGTGATATAACCCCTGGTTTGACAGAGTCAGTGAAAGGCAAATGGGGCGGTGATGTTGATCTTTGTGATGGCCACATTCAGGCTCTATACTCAGAGTATCAATCTGTGCTTCAAGAATCAGATGCTCTTGGACAGATTGAGCCCCTGAGTGTGCAAGTTGTTCTTACACAGTTTGAGAATGTAAGGGGGACACTCCTGCAAGAGATATCTTTCATTGTACAAGGTGAGTATAGAGTGGATGTGGTATAGCTGACATGGTGAAATGCATGTACATGCATTACTCTGTTTAGGCATTGAAAAAGCCCAAGAAACATATGACAGCATGCTTGAGAAGCCTACCACCGACAAGAAGCTTCTAGAGGCAGCATGGGAGCTGGAAGAGCATCGTCACCTCTACAATGAGGCGCAGAGAATCACACAACAGCTTAGTGCTACAGCAAATGCCATCAAACAAGCTAACTTACCGCAGACCTCCTTGGTCAATGCAGCTCCATCAGCAAATGTTCCAAAGCTGTTGTCAGATGTCAGACCAAGATTGAGGCAATTTTTCAAAGATTTGTACCGGAAGAAACGAACTCCTGCAACGCACATCATGGTATTCATGCTCAGTGAATCCAGACGGCTGAAGAAGCCATATGCTATACCAGTCCAGTGTCTTCCCTACTTTGGTATCAGTGATAGCAAGCTTCGCCTTCTCACTAACAAGATCAAGCTGGAAATGAAGAAAAGAGGAATGAAGGCTGTAGGTAAGAGAAGGGTAACTCACTGTATCTATACAGCCTATACAACTCTACTGATCTCTGTAACAGGTCTTGTGACAGATGGAGAATTTAATTCTCTGAGAGCAAATGGGCAAAAGCGTCCAGTCTCCATCTTGCAAATCAAAAGCAAAGCTTGTCAAAGATATGCTCATATGGGTGAAGAAACAATGAATAGCATGCTGACAATTGGCGGTGAGTTGTAGCTAATATCAATATTGTTGTATTGAGCTGCATACCTCAAACTAAAACAAAAACTCACTGTAGGCTTCACAGCAGATGGGGGCATAGTTACCAAGAAGCATAATCCAGTTGTTACTCAGGAAGTACTCCAGAAGATCTGTGGACTTCTGTTGAGAGGAAAAACTTCCGTGAACGAGGTTGTTCATCAGCTTCGAGTCAGTACAGTTCCTGTTGGTTACACACCTCAACCATGGACTCCTGGTATATACTCAGTATGAATACATGGTATGAATACAAACCTAATGATTACACCAACTATTACTATTATACAGGAATGAGTGAGACTTCAGTGGATGAACTTCGTTCAATACTGGCACAACTTGATTACACCTATCACGTTTGCGAGTGGACCAGACAAGGTGTCCCCTTCTGTACCCATGCATATGTTCCTGAAACAGATCCAATTACTGGAGATGAATTTCATGAACGGGAAGATCATGGCCATCTCCTGAAGGTACTAGCAACATAATTATTATATAGTTGTGGACAAGTACAGGTGTATGTGTCAAGTTAAGTGTTGGTACTTATATATGTATACACATTTTGGTTGTGTAGCAGATACAAAACAACTTGTGGGAACTTTCTTCTAACAGAATTTAAATTTGCAAGTCTGAGAGGCCCGATGAAAGGATACAAATATTGATCCACATCACTGTGGCTTGCTGAGGTTTGCACATGTTGTAGAATTGCTGACCAAGCTGTTGGGGTTTCTGCACCCACTCTCTCCTTGGAACATAACATGACAAAAGCCAAACCAGTTGCTGTATTGAAGCATGCTATGTTGCTGAACTGGCTGATATAACTGGGAGAAAATCATAGTCACTCCAGTGGATTCAGCATTGTTCCCAGGCTCCCCTCTGCACATGCGGTGAGGAACAATACAGAGGGGGTGAGCCTAGTATGCTTTCGCATCGTGATGTGTGGCACAGACATCACACGGATAGTAACTATATTCAACGGTAAGTTTGACATCACTCACATGCATACAGACCATGCCGCATTAAGATGAATGGTGTGGGGCCTCCCTTCCCTGATTTATTTCTTCTCTGGGTTTCACCTGCTCCAGCTCCTCCCTCAGCTTTACTTCACAACATGCTGGCACTCCAATTTGGCCTTCCTCGTTCCCAGACTCCATTCTTTAGTTCCCAGACTCCAATCTGGGGTGTGCATGGGCACCACACTAACTTGCCTAGGCTACCGAATTCGCATTAGAGTATACAACGAGCTGTAGCTGTACAGAGGAAGCGCCATGGGAGAGGCCCTGCCTCAGAGGAGGTGAAAATACAAAGACAGAGGCACGCTCATCGTTGGAAGTAGGTTGCGCGTGCGCATTTTTCAGGAACGTGTTGCCCGCCAATTTGCCGCCAAAATGTTACGGGTTTTGCCGCGAATGCCTAGCACCCAAGCTGTGAACTTTCTCTCAACCAGCAGGTATAGATAGTGGCGGTGGGGCTGCAGGGCTGGGTACAAGGGGTGGGGCTGGTGCTAGGGGGTGTGGCATAGAGCTTGGAGCATTGGAGTGGGCTGGAGGCTGGGTGCATGGTGTGGAAGGGAGGTAGGATTGAGTGCTGATCTCATGACAATCTGACGAACCAAGTTGCCCCCATACGTAACTTCTATAGGTCATGTCCGAACTGGGATAACATTTTGCATGCAGTTAGCTATTTTGCCTATATCCAAAACTGTATTTTGAATGGTTATTTTTCTGGCAGGAAGTGAGGTTATAATAATGCATTATGTCCATTACCTATGGATACAACTCAAAACAAGGTCTTCCAGCCCTACTCCAATGTGTGTGCGTAACCATGGTTGCAGAATGGCAGAACAGTAGCTACGTCGGCCGTGAAGGCTCTACAGCTAATTTGCCGTTGTGTGCACTGTGCAGGCTTGTACACTTCGCTTACATGAGTCACATGCACACATTAGTCATTGTACACTGTAGCTACCACGTACAGGAAGGTGCATTGTGTTATTAATTGTAACTACAATTCAATTGCTCCAATTCAGAGTCATGTCTTCAGTTTTTTGGTCCTCTCTCTCAATTTCGGGTACAGTACAACAAACCCAAGTAGAAGCAAGAGATTTATCCCCAGCATGATGGCCATGGGCAGGAAAGAGCGCTTCTTTGTACCCTCATATGCTGCATCCACTGTGTGTGTACATGAATGCATACGTGATTGTGCACATAGCTAATCAATTCATATCATTCTCAGATGTAGGTAGACTAGTGTACAGGCTCTTGTCAATGCAGTAGCTAGCTAACTGTCGTGACATGTTGCACATGCATTGAGTTGGGTTTTGTGCATGGAGGTATACATGGAGGTCTAACAAGCTGCCATATCATTAATTATTTAGGCATTTAGATGGTGGGTTTGGGGCCAACTTCAAAAAAATTCTGCACACCATTAGCTATAGTGTTTTGATTTAGTGAGTTCACACCATACCGAGGGGCCCAGACAAGCAGTTTGGTTCTCAGACCCCTTTCTGCATGGGGTGGGTAGGGTATAAGCACGCGTACGGGGAGAACGCCCCACGAAAGGGTATGGGAACTGTGTGCATGAGCTTCTGTGTAGTCATGAATGACAGCTAGGTGCATTATAGGCTAGCCTTGTTCTGCAGGCTGAGGCTACTCCCCAGCTTATTGGGGAGGAGCCTGCAGAACGAGGCTATTATTGGCTGTGTCCACACTGTCAAGCAACGGAAAGCTGGGCGTGTGACTGGGAACGAGGCTAAGATCATCCGCTTTGCTTCAAGTTTGCCTTCAGAGGAGCTATATTGGGATCTCATTGGAAAAAAATAGCTTTAAATTTCGTCCATGAATAACTGCATGCACCAAGATAACTTTCTGGATCCGGTCACTCTGACCCCTTCCCCTTACCAAACCTCTGTGTAGAACCGTATCCCTTGCTTAGACTGGAATGATTTCAGCGAAACGTTGAGCATTGAGCCATGAGCATTTGTGTTGCATTGCATGGTTGGAGCAAACCTATTGCCAACATGGATTTTCACTCCTGCCATAAGAATGACAAGAATAACATTGAGTTTTGCAAATTCACTCACTATAGCTGCACAAGCAATGAAAAGTGAAACTGCTTTGAATCCACGATAACAGATAATCAAATTTATTGCAGCTAACTGTCCATGAGGGATACAGTGCCAGACAAGCCCAATTAAGCACTGCTTGCAATCCAAGTGAATTTCTGATTATGTATTTTGGAAGCTTCTCTGGTGAAAGTCAAACCTATAATGCCCAACGTTATCAACAGAGCAAGTGATCAAGAATGAGTGGTATCAGGGACAAGGACTTCATTTTGGGAGGGTTAATTCCTATCCACATTGGGAGATTACACAATGCTGTTGGCAACTGCTTATACATAAACAAACAGCATCAATTTAAGCCAGGCTTCATAAACTTTCAATTAATTTATCAAGTGCTCAGTGCTGCAGGGTCATGTCCCTTCAGTGTGGAAAGTAAAACGTAGCACTATCAAGTATTTTAGATGGCATGTATCCTGGGTCATCTAAATAGCTATTTTTATACCATAAGAGTGGCCTAGTAGAGCACGTGCTGTGCATGACAAAGATGGCAGGCATGGCTAATATATATAGCTGATGCATGTGAGCTGTTGGAGAGAGAATGAATCCCAACAGAAGAATTCTTGGAATTCAAACACAAGAAAAGCTAGCTAGCTACTAGTGAGACTAGCTAGCTACCATTGAGCCACTGGATCCATGTCAAAAGAGCAGTAGCAAACTTGCTTGGCTAAAGCAGCACAGGATTTGAGGCCTCAGCTGATTCCAGTTTCGCACAATTGGTGCTGTAAGTTTTGTACTGGCCATAAATAGCAACTTGATACTGCACACATGGAGTGACTGAGGGTCAGACAAGAATACAAGGTCAATGAGAGTGGCAGATCCATCAGGGACAATGCGGGTAGGCTCTTCAACAACCTATGTAATAGCCTAGTACCCAGGCCTTCAATCGCGATTGAAGGCCTGGGTACGAGGCTACCTATGTAAGAGAAAAAGCATTCTGAAGATGAACCAAGTGCATTACAAAGAGGTGAACTGAACTGAACTGAACTGAACTGAATTTATTTCGTCATACAATGACAGGGTTACACAAAAGGTTGACCTATACGAGTGCTCCCCTTACACATACAAACATAGACTAAAGGAAAAGCAAGGAAAATAAGCTTTACAATGAATGAGTAAAGCACTATACTAATTTAGTGGGTTAAAAGAACTTGTACAACGTATACTTAAAGGAAGGCAATGAATGAGCAGAAACAATATCTAAGGGTAACGAATTCCAAACAAAGGGACTATTAACAAAAAAAGAAAATCTAAATGCATTAATGCTTGAAGGGATGCAAAATAAGGATAAACTATGGGATCTAGTTGATATAGATGGATTAAAACTATAGTAATTATCAAAACAGATACAGTCCAGGTTGTTAATAATTTTGTATACCTGGCAGCAGCTCAGGATGATTCTCCTTGTGCTGAGGGGCTTCCAGCCAAGGTGAGTGCAGGCATCTTCATATGTTCGTGACCAAGAATAATATCATAATATTAATAAATATTGAAATCACCCAACAGGACTAATTTAGGTCAGACAAAAACGAAACATTAAGTGAACAAAGAACATGAAATCAGTTATCCAAGATACAATTAGGTGAGGATGGTCCGGTGGTCGATAAAATACACCTAAACAAAAAAAAAATTTTACCAGATACAAAATTAGATACAAAAATAGTTTCTAAATCAGCAGGACCAGACAGTACAGTAACAAAAGATAAATCATTTCTGACACACAACAAAATATCTCCACCGTGGCGGTTTCGGTATAACCTAACATGGAATAGCCTTATTGCTGTTCAAATTGTTACTGAATCCCCGACATGAGTATGTGTCCCAAGATATTCACATGATGTGTAGCTACAGTTCATTTTATTGGGATAGTATTCATGTTGTATAGTTGTGCTTTGTGGAGCAAAACCATTAATATAGTGTTGTCGTTATCTCATGGACCTAATGCACATTAATTAAGGTATTGCTGTACGCTAATAACTAATCCTGTTTCTTTTACTCAGAGGCAGAAGCTAAACCTTGGCTCAACCTCAGGGCAGTGTCTTGGGACCCTTGTTGTTCCTGACCTACATGAACCATGTCACCTCTCTGGATCTATCAGATGGATCGAAAATAACTGATGACATTCTCCTCTTTAAGCCGATTTATCACCCTGACGCTAATAGCGACCTGCAGAGAGACATTGGTGCTATTGACGAATGCATAAGAAACTGCCACCTAATGCTGAACCCCTCAAAGTGTAAATACATTATTGCATCAAAAAGGAAACAACCCCCACCTCCCACCTGCAGGGCTGCAATTATGTAACAGTGTATTGGAACAGGTTGAAAGTTACTGATACTTAGGAATTTTAACGACATCAAAACTAACTTGGAACGACTGCATTGACCAGATATGCACCAAAGCCAGAAAACTTGTGGGTATGCTGTACAGACAGTTTTACACATTGGCTGACACCAACTCTGTATCTACCTGACCTGTATATGGCATCACCTCGAATATGCCTGTCAGCTATGGGATCCCTACACAAGTAAAGGCACACAAGCACTGGAAGCTGTAAAAAAATTCGCATTTAAAGTTTGCTTGAAGAAATGGGACCTAGGCTATGAAAGAATGTTGCAATTGTTAGACCTTCAACCATTATCAGTTTGTCATCAGTATCTGAACCATGTATAACATCATCACTGTCAACTCCTACTTTCATCTTGACATTTTTGTACCAAGTAACTTCCCTTACTCATGTAATCATCGTTTAGATAAACTATACTAGACCATTTGCCCGCACAAATTATTTGCATCTTATGTTCATAGTGTTATCCCCACATGGAATAGTTTACCACCTAATATGGACACTGGTGTGTTAGGAATAAGTGCCATGGCGTACTATATATTTTGTGAGATTAAATATAATGCTGAGCCTATAGGTCAGTCTATCAGTATAAAATCCCAGTTTCAAAGCAGCCAGATTTGTGGTTGAAAGAGAACGAATGTAAGTCATATGCAAAAGAGCTTAGGGACAAGGTATTCACGTTGGGTGCAGTTGTGTCAAACTGTTCTAGCTAGTGCCTGTATAACCAACCTACAGTGGCAATGCACTACACACATTCATTCGTGTCGCAATGATTGTGGCTAAAAGGTTCCAATTTCACTTCGAAAGTACACTCAAGAATCCTCTCACAACTCCTGATGTCATATAGGGGCATGCCCCCAGAACCTGCCCTCTTTGTGCACTATACACACAATGCCTATGCAGATCAGCGGTTTTGGACCACTTTAAATCTGGCCCTCAGCTTTTAGTCACATACTGGGGGGGGGGGGGGGGGGGGGGAGGTGCTACATTATTCCAAGTTGAGTATGAAATTTGTGCAGGTAACTCAACTTCCAACAAATTTGTTATACGTATCTTTGATCCCAGGTGGTAATTATTGGAATCTGATTATGCATGAACAGAAACAGCATATTCCACATCTGTGTACCAGCAATGTTCCCACACGCTACTTCAATGGCACACAATATGTACGGATACTGAATAGAACATGGTTGCATAGGGTACCCATACATACGCTCAAACGTGCAATCTCTTTGCTGCAGACACCACTAGTACTCTGAGGAGCACCAAAAGCTGTAGCTTATGTTCAGACTTGACAATGTGTCGTCTGCTTTTGTATTAGGCACTCAAGGAGGTTTCACTGTAGAATTAATAGAGAAAGCATTGGACTTCCTGAGAATGGACTTGCTAGTTCAACTCCACGGTAGTCTTCTAATTATACGTTGAAGAAAGTATTCCTTGTAACCAGATTGCAGCCTAGCTTCACAGCAACAAGCTTACAGTTTGTTTTTGGATCAGTCGGTGCCAGTGGCTTTTTGGCAGAGAGCAGAAGAATAGCTGGCTAGATGACAAAAAGGACTTAATTCTTAGCCTCATTCCCAGGAATTCCACACCTCCAGTTTATGCGAGCGATCAAAAACTGGAGGTGTGAAGGGCCTGGGCAGCAACCTTCCTTTGACAAAGGAGATTTACTAAGTAGAATTAATAATTCTATGTTGGTAAGTAGAATTGGCGTAGTAATGATTTCAAATATAGAACATGTAATGCACTCGCAGTAACGGATGTTTAGCATTGTCGACAACTGCTAGAATACAACCTATGAGACACTTCCCTACTATAGCTTCATCAGCACCCATTCTTTGTATCAGTATCAATTCTGTTGTTGATTCCATTTGCCACTATGGCAAAGTGTAAACAATGTCCGAGTCTAAATAGAGCCATTGTGGTCTTGAAACCTCATTAAGTTGGAATTGAGCAGATCTGCAATTTAAGAATATTGTTCCTTACACAATGCATGTGACGCAGTTGTATACAGACCGGACGAATCTGTTTATATGGTTTGCTGAGCTAGGAGACAGTGTGCAAGCACTTCATGTACACTGTTAAAATTGGAGTGCTTATTCACGTGTTCCAGAATAATACCCTGGTGCAGTGGCGTAGCTAGGATTGTATGATAGCAGCTATGGCCTGAGTGCTGCCACTGCTGAAGACGGTGAATAGAGGTGTGTGGTGTTGATCCAATCCGTGCAAAGAGCGGAACGTTTATTCATAGTCATTTTCCAGTTACCTAGATGGGCTCTCGTAGCACTGCCACTGCTTTCTGGTTTCCATGCAATCCGTGAATGTTTCCCTCACGACGTGGAACGGAAATGTTAAATGGTAGCCCAAGCCTACTAATCCTAAGCCAACGACTCCTTCCTTTCTGCACTGTCTTCTTCAGTCCACTCGGAGCACTCTGGTAGACTCCCTTGCCTTCAAGGTTTTGCCATTTAGTATACACATGGCATACTAGACTAGCATAATTGCACATGTGCAATGTACATGTAAAAATTATTTTTATGTGGCGATCATACTGATGCCCAGGCCTAGGTTCGGGTGGGCCGGGTTTGGCAATGCCACTGCTCTGGGGTAGGTGCTACAGTGGTTTCTATGGTAACATTGATATACAGATAGGGTTTCCATGGAAACTGATTGGTCTTGATTCCCATGAGTTGATTGCCACAAGGATAATTTGTTGTACACACCTTGTTTTGGATCCATGTCAGTGGAAACCCTGGTTACCATGAAGCATGTGAATTAAAACCCCAATTTTAACAGTGTATAGATTACATACATGATCAATGCCATGTTAGCGAGAGTGGTTTATGGAGTCTAGTGTGGAACCACTAGTGTCAATCAATGGAACACGTGTGCAGCATTGAACTTTGTTTCAATGCTTTCCTGTCTATGGGTGTTGCATGCCCTCTCACCACCACACCGGGCCCTGGTTGAGCATAATAGGTGATCTGATAAAGTGAAGAGCCTGTGTAGTTATTCCATTACATACAACAGATCATGCAGTGACTGGTGCTATTTACGTACGTACATATAGTTGCTGGGGTGCACGATGACATGCTAGACTCTTGGTAGCAGATTGAGTGTCCATATGCAATTATATCATTGACCAACCTCTGTGTGCCATCAAAGACTTTCATATCATATGCAGACACTCACCCTATTTGTGGGGGATCTCACAAGAATGCATGGCTGAGATATGTCCACTTCAGAAGTGGATGCTCAGATCTATGTGTGAGCTTCACTGTCATTCTCACTACCCAATTCAAGCGTAGTATAGCCCTCTCGTTACTCACCATGCGGTAGTTTTCCGCGCTGCCTTTCCCTTGTTGTAGCGCTCTGTGAGCACTGAGCTTTATGTTGGTTACCATTGATTCCTTTCTCTGTAAGCCAACCCTATAACATAATAGCATGCTTCCGCAACCAAAGAGCTCTAAGAGGCCACCTACTATACGGTAAACAAGTGCAGTGATATTAATTTTTTGCACCTGTAGATGGGCAAGTGCACACCACATATTTATGTGAGTACCTTGAATATACCTGGCTTCTCTATATTATTTTCTCATCAAAGGTGATCACATTTTCATGAACCAGACAACAAACAAAATTAATTTTCTCACAAGCAAAGAGAATGTTCATGGCTACCTTCAATGGATTTTATACCAAAACAAGAAAATTTGCTATGAATGACTAGTATATAGTAGCAAGAGTTATATACGAACTCTTGATAGTACGTAGTATAGTAGCTATGTTTCAGTCATGTTCCACACTGTTGCTGTTATAGCTCTGATGTCAGAGAGAGTTCTGTTCTTCATGTATGGAGATACAGCACTGTCTCGTGTGAGATCCGGCGGTGGTGGAACTGCTGAATAGGTCATCCAAACAAACTCAGAAAAGGTACATACTTTACTGACTATCACGAAGCTACGTATTTCATGCGCTGAGAACTCATGTACTGAAGAGGTCCTATCACAGTAAATCCTCTCGGTGTAGGACACTATTAAACTCCTGCTGATGGAAGGCTAGTCCTAGCTATATCAGTAACATTGTCTATCGGCTTTGCATGATTAATATCTCAAACAACTTGTGTGGCAGTGAGTCATTTCCATCAATGCTCTTCAGTAGAAGGTTCTAGTTGCCTGTGGCAAGGGAAGTGGGTACATGTCACCTGCAAGGTGGGAGAATGTCAACAGGCCAATAGCAGTGGAGTCAGAATGGTGGTGTGTAGATTGACTTCTTACCTTCTATGTCTGCTGTGTCTTATCCAATTGTATTGGTTGTGTTATTTAAGTTAACCCATTGCGCCCCGTAGCAGCCAAATGAGCCCAGAGGATACCCATAAGCCCATAAGAATTTATACAGGGGGTTTAATATTGCTGGAATAAATGAAGGATGGCAATATGTTATAGTTATGCTACCAGCTACTGTGGTTTATCAGGAATACACCTGAGGCCCAATTAGAGGCCTAGGTGCAGCCAGATGCACCTAATTGAATAACTGCCCAGTACAGCAGCTGATACCTAGTACAACTGGCTTGTACTACAGTGGCTTCTAAGTCACTTGCTGATAAGTGGCTTCTGTGTACACTGATTTGTCGGTGTATGTAGTTAGCCAGCTCTTCTAACTTCCAATTAGCAGGTTACGCTATATAAGGCACCTTTCAACTGCCTCATCACTGTACAAGTATATACCTATATCTGGCTGAACACCCCAAGACAAAGACATTAAAATGCAGAATGCAGTGAATAGTGACTCTAACGTTCAATCGATAAATCTGTCGACTGTGCTCGGCGATACATGCAGTGCCAACTGTTCAAGTCCATGCTATAGCTTGTTCCATTTTGCCATGATATACCTTATTTGACGGTCATTCAGCCTTCTGATTCTGCTCTGCAATATTGTAGCTGCCAGGTTTCAGGTATTGGAAGTCAATGGGCCCCAATCTATTATCGCCTGCACACATAGAGGAAATGAGCCTGGGTACAAGGTTCTAGATTATGCCATAATTATTTGGATAATTTGGGGTATGAAAAGTGTCATGAATAAATTAGCATCTCTTACACAACAAGATAAACTTTACGCAAGTGGTCTTAGCCTGGTTTTCTTAGCTTGGGTGGTGCTGCGTTGTGGTAGAGGAGCATTCTTCATCTTGGCCCTTCTCCCTTGGTATGAAGGTTCAGCATTCAGATGATAGGGAATGAGACCTCTAGTGCTGGTTCGGTGGCTCAATGGACAGAGCATTGGCCTTGAATGCTAATGGTTGTGGAATGAAGTATCCGAAATTTAGGCATTAAATTTCTCACTGGAATAGCCCACATCAATTTGGATTGTGGCTCTTCCAATGTGCATTGTGCACGAATATACAATATGCAGGTAGCAAGTCTCACAGGCAACCTTGATGATGTAAAGGAGCTATTACAGCAAATTATTGTGAACTAGTGTAATGTCGTACCTGTCTCCACTAGAACGGTTGAGAGATTCAATATCCACCTCATCTCACAGCTCTTGGCAAAAGTGAATCATCAACGGAGTATTACTAGGCTTGCTTTCCAACCCAAATACTTTAAGCAATTCATCATCCATGAGTGGCCTGTTGACAGTTTGCCTCAAAAGGCGGTATTAAGGTTGGTTTTTGAGTTGTGAATACAGTGATGGGAAGCGTTGCAGGACACCTTGTATTAGGCTACACAGCAGGGTGGATACATGCATACAATGGATGTATACATATAGTCTTTAATTTCTCACCTATACATTGTTGCTCTGTTGGTCCCACCAACGGGCAGTTATCACATGCAAACCCACATTACAGACCTTCAGTATGCATCACAAATGATGATACCTATCTGCACTTATGCTTTTCATTGCAGAAACTCTGCTACAAGATATGACTACAGCCCAACTTCAGCTTCAGCAGCAGGTGGCTTTAGAGGGGAGACACAAGCCAAACAAAACAGCAACTTGAAATTGAACGCCATCCTTCAGATCCTACAGAGGCTGGACAACTCAGCCACTACCGACAACCAGCAATTCCAGCAAAATTAATGTTGAGAAGTGCCACTACCGACAACCAGCAACTCCTGATAAGGTTGACTAGTGCAACTACCTATTGACATAATTATTGACTTGTAATAATTAGCTATTTGTGAGATTCCCTAACCTTGGCTATAGATAATCATATTATCAGTACAATAGTTATTGTACACTTAAATCGTGTATGTGGCATATGATGTCTACATGTACAAAATGATTGTTTCCCCGGCCACAATGATAGTCTAATGGCATGAATACAGTGTTGTGTATGTGCCTACAAAACAATTGTTTTCCAGCCACATATGAAGTATAAAGGCATGAATACATTGCCAAAGCTAAGTGTAGAATGCATGTGAGAGAAGCATGCATAATACGTAGCTACTGTACATAGTGCTGCAAATTGCATTATCCTGCATGCTAACCAAATGTGTAGCTATAACTATTCCATCAACAGAATGCAACCAACGTTGTGTGTCATCCATTATGTTTGCAATGGTACGCTGGTCTGAGATGGACAACTGCATTGGCGTGAAAGTATTATTACCATAATTATTGCAACATCATTCTGAGCTGGTATCCTGCCCATCAGAGGTGCAGTACAGTGCAGACAACAAGCAGGAAGAATAACACTAATACTAATCCCTAAATTATTATGGTTGGTGATGATCAGAAGAATGAAGCATAATACGTAAAGATATGTAAAGAGTATTAATCATGAGGAAGGGAGCACTAATGAGGTCACAGTCGGGATATCAGGGTGAGTATTGTCTGCTGGGAAGCCACTGTGATGAGCTCGAGATGGCTGGCTAGGAGATTTGTGCAACTATTACATGTAGAACAAACCATTCTACCTCAGACAATTAAGTGCGAGTAGATTGAGGCTGAATTTTGTATAGGTGAAAAAATCTCCTGATTTGCTGATTTGGGCCAATTATCACATGTTCAGCCATCATCTGCAGTGCCAGAGAGAGCATTCTCCCTATACTGCAAAACTTCCTATTTTGAAGATACTCGTTTGTAAACTGTATGCAACTTTTGAGAGAAAATAAATGACCAATTGGTCAACTTTCAAAGCATGATACGTAGGTATACTACATGAGGCCAAAAGTGTTCAGAAAGGGTGCATGCGTCTAACCTGTCGCTTTTAGCTCGTAAGATATGGGTGGAGTTGCTACACCTCATGCGTAATTATTATTAGTTTGTTTACCACAAATTATGCACGATAAGTCAATAACTAATTATAATAATCCTGGCATTCTGTGATTCATATAACATGTTAGGCAGCTCCTAACTATAGTTGTGTCACATTGAGTGGGCGGTTCAAAGAAGCCGCACCAAATGTAAATCGGCTAAAACCTTACTGTGCTTTAACTAGGGTGTCAGAGTGTTTTAACTAAACTTCAGGATGCTTTAACTATATGGCGAGGGCATGCTCTAACCATTGACTGCCAGCAGTGTTTTTGCAAAAACCACAACTGCAAGAATATGTCAATGTCAACAAATAATAGTACAGACTACAATCATGCAAGCAACAAAAGGAGATTAGAATCATACCAAGGCCTTCTCAACCCAGTGTTTGTCGCTAGCAGTAGTAAGGCTAGTTAGTACTGCAAGCAACACATGCTGGGGTGAGAAGTCCTGGGTACGAGGCTAGATGGAAATAAGTCAAGTCTCATCATTAGTTTTGCCCTTGGGCAAGCTGAAGATCAAAGCAGCACTGAGAGACAACACCTCCAGCAGTCTTCCAAGAAGTGGGAGTATCAGCAAACAGGTAATAGGACGGAGAGGGTTCCACTGGCTTGAATGCGACATGATACATATATACTAGCTAGTACACGTAGTCTAGTGGGCTCGCCCCTCGAATTTTCCACAGCACAGATGATGGGAGACTTGGAGGGGGATTTTACAACCTTCCTTTTGCTGTCCTTCGTCAGACCACTTTTGCTTGCAGCTTTCACCAGAGATGAAGAAGAAGCAGGGGACTTGTTTGAGAGAGGCAAAATTGGGTCAAAATGGTGATTTGAAGTGCCAAGGAGAAACAGGTCTATGCAGTCACGTACACAGCTACATGCACCTGTACACGTCCAGCAAGAAAGCAATGGTGTACCTGTGTGTGTGTGTGTGTGTGTATGTGTGTGAGTGTGAGTGTGAGTGTGAGTGTGTGTGTGTGTGTGTGTGTGTGTGTGTGTGTGTGTGTGTGTGTGTGTGTGTGTGTGTGTGTGTGTGTGTGTGTGTGTGCGAGTGTGTGTGCGTGTGTGCGGGTGCATGTGTGATGTCATAAAAGTGACAACAGCTATCCTGTCCAACCTGTGGATTGTACCTATACATAGTGATTCCCAACCTTGAGAACAAGGCCATCTACTGCCACTCATTTGTCGCCTTCGGCATTGCTACTCGTCCTTCGCACTCGTAACAATACTACAGCAACAAACTCGTGATATTTTCTGGCACCCTCAAAACACTTGGAGGTAATACAGCATAGCAGAGTGATCTGCTGTGGGCAACACTGAAACCCATTCAAATTGTCAGGTCATGTATAATTTCCGACCTGGGGACAACTCGAACATACTCTGAGGTACATGCCCAGACCCTTCCCTTCCCCCAGTGTGAAGGGTCTGGTTCCGAGACAATATAGAGGACTTCACAAGCCTCGCCGGCCAGCATCTGCGAGACTAGCAGGTAGCACAGCTATAGTCTCGAGGGCCAGACCCTCCCCATAGTAGTCTCGCGGGCCAGCCTCTAGATCTCACCAGAGTCTGGCCCGCGAGACTATCCCCGTAGTGGGTGTGCTGAACCGCGAGACTATAGCACAGCTACCGAACCGACTAACTAATGGCTCACCATGAATGCGGCTAGTGTCTCTGAAACGCCTCTCTTCCCTTGGGAACTGCATTCCAGACAGATCTCACGAATTATGTTCTCTCTGCCTGTGTTTGTTCAGGAAATAATAATCACGTGACTACAAAGTACTTAATGCAGCCCCTCCCACCACTCTGCTTGTCATATAATTTGTAATGCATTTGTGTACTTACAACAATCATTGAGATATGAAAACCATATGCCGTGGATTGACTCTATTCCTGCTTTGTAACTAATTAGCCATTTCATGATCAATAGGCTTGCTCCGAGTGATGAGCAACACATTAATTGCTCTGCATGTCCAAGTTCTTGCTTGTAAGAAACCAAATATCGCATGCAGGTTTTAACTCATTCCCAGCCATGGGTGGGGGGTCTATGTGACCCTTATCTCCCGTGTGACCTCACCAAAGTACTAGGGGAAGGAGGAAAACTTCTGTAAACACAGATGTACTCATGCAGTGCTAGGTGCAGATTACACTACAACTATTGTCGCTAGTTAACACACTCCGATAGCGATGCCACGGGTTACTGATTGCAAAGCAGTATACAGCCTAAGGTGTGATATAGCAAATAAGCTCTTGACTATTATACCATGAAACCTCGGACACAATAATATTTACAAACAACAATCTTTTTCAAGGTCCCAAATAATCTGTCGTTTCAACCTCCGAGAAGAGGACAACCTCCTTGTACAGGATTACACTGTTGTATGATACATGGTGTGTTTGATCAATGCCGGGGGCATCATCTGTCATTATGCCTGTAATATATTCGGACAATCTCTCTCGATCAATTATTATACAAGTTGTTCGCAGGACTGTCAAATCACTTCTCGTTGTTTGGACTTGACTACCCCTTGAGGGGTTTACCACGATGGTGGCTAACGAGGGCCTGGAGAAGGCAGAGCCTATGAACCCAGGTCCCCCGGGACCGACGGCTTTACATCCCCTCCGAAGGATGCGGTGTGAACTGTTTCAGGTGTAACACCTTCAAGAACACACCTACTCATTTTTTAGGGTGGAGCTGAGTAGACTCCTGGGAGACTCCCTATAGGCAGCAGCCATAACCCACAACCTGGCCAACATGCCTTTTCGGTTTTGTGGGACCTTAAAGGAAAGAAAGTACCCTGCCACTGGTGGGACTCGAACTCATGACTTTTGGTCAATAGCCCAAGTCTTTAACCACTAGGCCACCCGTGCACGGGATGATCTGCAGCTGAACTTGCGCTGTCTCCGCAGGTCACCTCAAGGGGATACAAGCACTTTAGTGGACGTTTGAGCAGGGTGGATCGTGTATTGACTCGGAATTCTGGCAATGGTGGGGGCGATGGTGCATGATAGGGGGGACAATCAAATCGTCGGCACAGAACACATTGTGTATCATTCGTTTGACAAACTGCCTGCCCTTGACTATCCAATACTTTGTGCAGATCTCAGTGAGCGTCTCTTTCACCCCATTGTGCATCACTCGTTCATGAGCCTCTCTCACTATAAGGCTCGTTAGGGGGTGCTTCTTGCACAACAGAACAGGATGACGAGTTGGGACGGGTAGGTCAGCATTGCCAAGTCTGCCCTTGCAGCGGAGGAGTCCATTTTCATCGACATGCAGACCAAATTGCTTCTTCCACATTTCAAACTTCCCTTCCTCCACGAGTGATCTCTGTGACTCATGCAACCACAATATCTCCGGATCAAGTAAGTCGGCTGCAGTCATCTCTGTGCTGGGCTATACATCAAGTTTCTTGGCTTTGCACTTCAACATCTTCACAAACTTCATCACATAGGCGGTGACCCTCAGCAAGTATGGGAGACTGCTATAGTCTTTGTTCCACCAAGGCAACAAGCTGCTGTATCTGTGGTCTGTTTGTCTTCCCTCACCGCTGCATGATGTGGGAGATAGTGTACTGCTCTGTCTTCTGGAGCGTCTGCTTCCCGTACAACCTCCATGATGCCCTTGTTGATTTGGTCTCTGAGGACTGTGTCAAATTGACGGAGGATCTGTGGGTTCTGTCGCAGTCGTTTGAGTAGCCCGTTCAATCTTTTCTGGATCAGCTCACAGTTGTCAGGTAGGAGGGGATGCTTCTGCTTCCATGGAAGCTGAACTTCGCATCTTCCATCTTTGAACACTAGGGTCTTCTCAAATTCTTCATAGACTGACAGTTCATCTTACACAATTCCAAGGGTCTACAGGTCCCAGAACATCTTCAGCCTCTGGTCGAGGACTTTCTTGCTGTCTGGAGCATCCTGCACACGAACTTTCAAGGTGTGGGTTGAGATAAGGTAAACAGCAGCATCTGCTTGGGGCACTCCCCAGGAGAAACAGGTCTATGCAGGAGAAAGTGCCAAGGAGAAACAGGTCTATGCAGTCACGTACACACCTGTACACGTCCAGCAAGAAAGCAATGGTGTACCTGTGTGTGTGTGTGTGTGTGTGTGTGTGAGTGAGTGAGTGTGTGTGTGTGTGTGTGTGTGTGTGTGTGTGTGTGTGTGTGTGTGTGTGTGTGCGCGAGCGTGTGTGCGTGTGTGCGGGTGCATGTGTGATGTCATAAAAGTGACAACAGCTATCCTGTCCAACCTGTGGATTGTACCTATACAGAGTGATTCCCAAGCTTGAGAACAAGGCCATCTACTGCCACTCGTTTGTCGCCTTCGGCATTGTTACTCGTGCTTCGCACTCGTAACAATACTACAGCAACAAACTCGTGATATTTTCTGGCACCCTCAAAACACTTGGAGGTAATACAGCATAGCAGAGTGATCTGCTGTGTCAGGTCACGGGCAACACTGAAACCCATTCAAATTGTCAGGTCATGTCTTATTTCCGATCTGGGGACAACTCGAACATACTCTGAGGTGCATTACCAGACCCTTCCCTTCCCCCAGTGTGAAGGATCTGGTTCCGAGACAATATAGAGGACTTCACTACCCTCGCCGGCAAGCCTCTGCGAGACTAGCATGTAGCACAGCTATAGTCTCGCGGGCCAGACCCTCCCCATAGTAGTCTTGCGGGCCAGCCTCTAGATCTCACCAGAGTCTGGCCCGCGAGAGTATCCCCGTAGTGGGTGTGCTGAACCGAGAGACTATAGCACAGCTACTGAACCGACTAACTAATGGCTCACCATGAACGCGGCTAGTGTCTCTGAAACGCCTCTCTTCCCTTGGGAACTGCATTCCAGACAGATCTCACGAATTATGTTCTCTCTGCCTGTGTTTGTTCTGGAAAGAATAATCACGTGACTACAAAGTACTTAATGCAGCCCCTCCCACCACTCTGCTTGTCATATAATTTGTAATGCATTTGTGTACTTACAACAATCATTGAGATATGAAAACCATATGCCGTGGATTGACTCTATTCCTGCTTTGTAACTAATTAGCCATTTCATGATCAATAGGCTTGCTCCGAGTGATGAGCAACACATTAATTGCTCTGCATGTCCAAGTTCTTGCTTGTAAGAAACCAAATATCGCATGCAGGTTTTAACTCATTCCCAGCCATGGGTGGGGGGTCTATGTGACCCTTATCTCCCGTGTGACCTCACCAAAGTACTAGGGGAAGGAGGAAAACTTCTGTAAACACAGATGTACTCATGCAGTGCTAGGTGCAGATTACACTACAACTATTGTCGCTAGTTAACACACTCCGATAGCGATGCCACGGGTTACTGATTGCAAAGCAGTATACAGCCTAAGGTGTGATATAGCAAATAAGCTCTTGACTATTATACCATGAAACCTCGGACACAATAATATTTACAAACAACAATCTTTTTCAAGGTCCCAAATAATCTGTCGTTTCAACCTCCGAGAAGAGGACAACCTCCTTGTACAGGATTACACTGTTGTATGATACATGGTGTGTTTGATCAATGCCGGGGGCATCATCTGTCATTATGCCTGTAATATATTCGGACAATCTCTCTCGATCAATTATTATACAAGTTGTTCGCAGGACTGTCAAATCACTTCTCGTTGTTTGGACTTGACTACCCCTTGAGGGGTTTACCACGATGGTGGCTAACGAGGGCCTGGAGAAGGCAGAGCCTATGAACCCAGGTCCCCCGGGACCGACGGCTTTACATCCCCTCCGAAGGATGCGGTGTGAACTGTTTCAGGTGTAACACCTTCAAGAACACACCTACTCATTTTTTAGGGTGGAGCTGAGTAGACTCCTGGGAGACTCCCTATAGGCAGCAGCCATAACCCACAACCTGGCCAACATGCCTTTTCGGTTTTGTGGGACCTTAAAGGAAAGAAAGTACCCTGCCACTGGTGGGACTCGAACTCATGACTTTTGGTCAATAGCCCAAGTCTTTAACCACTAGGCCACCCGTGCACGGGATGATCTGCAGCTGAACTTGCGCTGTCTCCGCAGGTCACCTCAAGGGGATACAAGCACTTTAGTGGACGTTTGAGCAGGGTGGATCGTGTATTGACTCGGAATTCTGGCAATGGTGGGGGCGATGGTGCATGATAGGGTGGACAATCAAATCGTCGGCACAGAACACATTTGTGTATCATTCGTTTGACAAACTGCCTGCCCTTGACTATCCAATACTTTGTGCAGATCTCAGTGAGCGTCTCTTTCACCCCATTGTGCATCACTCGTTCATGAGCCTCTCTCACTATAAGGCTCGTTAGGGGGTGCTTCTTGCACAACAGAACAGGATGACGAGTTGGGACGGGTAGGTCAGCATTGCCAAGTCTGCCCTTGCAGCGGAGGAGTCCATTTTCATCGACATGCAGACCAAATTGCTTCTTCCACATTTCAAACTTCCCTTCCTCCACGAGTGATCTCTGTGACTCATGCAACCACAATATCTCCGGATCAAGTAAGTCGGCTGCAGTCACATCTGTGCTGGGCTATACATCAAGTTTCTTGGCTTTGCACTTCAACATCTTCACAAACTTCATCACATAGGCGGTGACCCTCAGCAAGTATGGGAGACTGCTATAGTCTTTGTTCCACCAAGGCAACAAGCTGCTGTATCTGTGGTCTGTTTGTCTTCCCTCACCGCTGCATGATGTGGGAGATAGTGTACTGCTCTGTCTTCTGGAGCGTCTGCTTCCCGTACAACCTCCATGATGCCCTTGTTGATTTGGTCTCTGAGGACTGTGTCATATTGACGGAGGATCTGTGGGTTCTGTCGCAGTCGTTTGAGTAGCCCGTTCAATCTTTTCTGGATCAGCTCACAGTTGTCAGGTAGGAGGGGATGCTTCTGCTTCCATGGAAGCTGAACTTCGCATCTTCCATCTTTGAACACTAGGGTCTTCTCAAATTCTTCATAGACTGACAGTTCATCTTACACAATTCCAAGGGTCTACAGGTCCCAGAACATCTTCAGCCTCTGGTCGAGGACTTTCTTGCTGTCTGGAGCATCCTGCACACGAACTTTCAAGGTGTGGGTTGAGATAAGGTTAACAGCAGCATCTGCTTGGGGCACTCCCCAGGAGAAATAGGTCTATGCAGGAGAAAGTGCCAAGGAGAAACAGGTCTATGCACTCACGTACACACCTGTACACGTCCAGCAAGAAAGCAATGGTGTACCTGTGTGTGTGTGTGTGTGTGTGTGTGTGTGTGTGTGTGAGTGAGTGTGTGTGTGTGTGTGTGTGTGTGTGTGTGTGTGTGTGTGTGTGTGTGTGTGTGTGTGTGTGTGTGTGTGTGTGTGTGTGTGTGTGTGTGTGCGAGCGTGTGTGCGTGTGTGCGGGTGCATGTGTGATGTCATAAAAGTGACAACAGCTATCCTGTCCAACCTGTGGATTGTACCTATACAGAGTGATTCCCAAGCTTGAGAACAAGGCCATCTACTGCCACTCGTTTGTCGCCTTCGGCATTGTTACTCGTGCTTCGCACTCGTAACAATACTACAGCAACAAACTCGTGATATTTTCTGGCACCCTCAAAACACTTGGAGGTAATACAGCATAGCAGAGTGATCTGCTGTGTCAGGTCACGGGCAACACTGAAACCCATTCAAATTGTCAGGTCATGTCTTATTTCCGACCTGGGGACAACTCGAACATACTCTGAGGTGCATTACCAGACCCTTCCCTTCCCCCAGTGTGAAGGATCTGGTTCCAAGACTATATAGAGGACTTCACTACCCTCGCCGGCAAGCCTCTGCGAGACTAGCATGTAGCACAGCTATAGTCTCGCGGGCCAGACCCTCCCCATAGTAGTCTCGCGGGCCAGCCTCTAGATCTCACCAGAGTCTGGCCCGCGAGAGTATCCCCGTAGTGGGTGTGCAGAACCGAGAGACTATAGCACAGCTACCGAACCGACTAATGGCTCACCATGAACGCGGCTAGTGTCTCTGAAACGCCGCTCTTCCCTTGAAAACTGCATTCCAGACAGATCTCACGAATTATGTTCTCTCTGCCTGTGTTTGTTCTGGAAAGAATAATCACGTGACTACAAAGTACTTAATGCAGCCCCTCCCACCACTCTTCTTGTCATATAATTTGTAATGCATTTGTGTAACTTACAACAATCATTGACATATGAAAACCATATGCCGTGGATTGACTCTATTCCTGTTTTGTAACTGAAAGCTTGGTATATAATTGCCGAGCGCCTTAGCGCGAGGCAACTAATCGTGCAGCGTAGTCACATCGCGTCTGTATATATGTATATATATATGTATATATATATATATATCCGTCACACTTTAATTGCGAGGGGCAGGGGGCGGTTGCATCGCTGCGGTTTCTGTGGTCCCGATAGCCACGTGCTCGTGCACGTACTGCGCGTGCGAAATGCAGAGTTGAGAAAGAAGCGATCTATACAGGGAAAAGAGACACTGCCTCAGAAGAGAGTAAGGCAAAGGAGAGAGAGCCTGACAGATTGACGAAGAAGCGATGTATACAAGGATAGTTTAGCGGAGACAAGTAAGACAAACGTTTACATATAGAGTGTTGAAAGTGTCGAAGGGTGTAGAACCTCGCTAACGTCTTCGTATTCTTCCTGGCAACGCTTAGCCCTCAATCAGCAACTTCGCACATCTTCGAATAACTAAACTTCGCACGCTGAACTGACTTTCGCACCTTCGTTTTTCTTCCACAGGAAACCACGCCTACTATACTATTACAGATTGTGAGCGTGCGCGCGCGAGGCACAGACACTGCGCATGCGTATTCCTAGTAATTAGCCATTTCATGATCAATAGGCTTGCTCCGAGTGATGAGCAACACATTAATTGCTCTGCATGTCCAAGTTCTTGCTTGTAAGAAACCAAATATCGTATGCAGGTTTTAACTCATTCCCAGCCATGGGGGGGTCGATGTGACCCTTATCTCCCGTGTGACCTCACCAAAGGTACTAGGGGTAGGAGGAAAACTTCTGTAAACACATATGTACTCATGCAGTGCTAGCTGCAGTTTACACTTCAACTAGTGTCGCGGAATTCCATTAACAGAGGACGAAAGCGTCTAGATTTTGATTCACAACAAAGTTCATCCACTTCTGTTAACCCTCCACGAGCACAGCAATTTCCGACGTCGACCACAGATGAAGAGACTCTGCTATTTGAGTTTCTTGCAAGGAAACGTTCTGAAGGAAATTTCTCTCAATGGCCATCTTTCGGAAACAAATCGTTATTGGAAGATGCAATATGTCACTGAGAATTCTACCAACCAAAAAGTGCACCATCATGTGAACGAACAGGTAAACCCTATATTTTAGAAAATCTCACCAATTAATTGATTACTTTCAGCTTTGGTATAATTATACACTTCAAATATAGGGGAAGCCTGTAAACTGAAGGTGCGTCGGAAATTTTTGCCAAGGCGTTCAACTCTGGATGGAGACGTATCACCTCCCTCGCCTGGGGTTGCATTCTGTGGCTTGCCAAGCTGACAAGCCAGACATCAACGATGACCGAAATTCTCAACAACTGTGATTCTGGGTTTTGTTTAGTTTCACTAGTCAAAAATATCTGATTCAAACAACAGACGTTTCGGTGGCTATACAGCTACCATCATCAATGCATAAAACAGTAAAACACCCGAGGGCAAGCTTAAGTACAAAACACATAAAAACGGCGGGGAAAAAAGGGGCGGGGAATGGCGGGAGAATTATAATGCAGGTGCCGCTATGAACAATTTATGAACAAGTGATATTTGCTCCTCGCAGGGCCATCAAGCAGCTCCGAGATGACGAAAGCATTCTCATTCTACCTGCGGACAAAGGAAGAGCAACGGTGGTGATGGAAAGACAGGATTATGAACGTAAGGTTCTGCTCCTGTTGGATGACTCCCACACTTACAAGAAGTTGCCAAAGGATCCATCACAGTGTCTGGAGAGAAAGATGAATGCCATGCTCCTGGACCTAAAGAGGAAGGATTCCCTCTCAGAACAACTCTATTTCCGTCTCCGTTCCTCCACTGGCTGTACACCACTCTTGTATGGTCTACCGAAGATCCACAAGCCAGACATGCCCCTCAGACCAATCGCCTCATTTATACAGTCTCCATCCTACCAACTTTCGAAACATCTGGCCCACATCTTGTCCCCACTTGTTGGTAACACAGACTCCCATGTCACCAACTCATCGGAATTTGCGTCCTTCATACAGGAGCACACTCTAGCAGAAGAGGACGTCTTGGTGTCATTTGATGTTGTGTCCTTGTTCACCTGTGTACCTGTGGAGCTGGCAGTGGACATAGCAAAACAGAGACTGTCCCTGGATGAAGACCTCCCCACCCGTACCTCTCTCACTGTGCAGGAGGTTGTGAGGCTACTCAGTTTCTGTCTGAATGCCACCTACCTTTCATTCCGTGGGGAGCATTACCAGCAGACCTTTGGCACAGCGATGGGATCCCCTGTCTCAGTGACGGTTGCCAATCTGGTTATGGAGGATGTGGAAGGAAGGGCCCTGGCCACCACTGACATCCCACTCAGGTTCTGGAAGAGGTATGTGGATGACACCTGCACAGCACTACCGCGGAGCCGGTGCCAGGAGTTGCTTGAGCACCTAAACTCCACAGAGGCCACCATCCAGTTCACGTTGGAGCTGGAGTCTGAGGGAAAACTACCTTTTTTGGATGTCCTCCTTCAGCACCATGGTGATGGGTCCATCTCCACCTCTGTGTTCAGGAAGCCTACCCACACAGACAAGTACCTGGACTTCACCTCTCACCACCCCTGGGCCCACAAGGCAGCAGTTGCCCACACACTGAGACATAGGGCTGGCACCCATTCATCAACATTTGGAGCACTTGAGAAGGAGAAGGCTCATGTGACGGATGCCCTATTGAAGAATGGATACCCCAAGAGATACATCCACCAAAGTGTGAACATCCCCCACCCCCCACGTACCACAGTGGCTGAAAAACCGAAGGCAACGGTTTGCCTTCCATACATCAAGGGTGTCTCAGAACCCCTGAAGAGGGTCTTAGACAGACTAGAAATCAGGACGGTGCTGAGGCCACACAGGACACTGAAACAGACCTTGGTTCACCCAAAAGATGCCATCCCAAACATGCAGAAATCAAGTGTGGTCTACTGCATCCCGTGCGCAGAGTGCCCAGCCACCTACGTAGGAGAGACAAAGAGGAAGTTGTGTAAGAGGGTGGACGAGCACAGGAGGGCAGTGAGGATGGCTGATTTCAACTCGTCAGCATTGGCAGAACATGCATGGAGTGCAGGCCACAATGTTGACTGGAGTGAAGTAACCATCCTTGACCAGCATGAAAACCTGCACATGAGACTCTCGCTGGAGGCATGCCACATCAGGAAACAACCCCTCCCCCTGAACAGAGACAAGGGCTCCCTCCCTCCCACCTACGACCACCTGCTGAAGAACTCATAGCGGCACCTGCATTATAATTCTCCCACCATTCCCCGCCCCTTTTTTTCCCGCCGTTTTTATGTGTTTTGTACTTAAGCTTGCCCTCGGGTGTTTTACGGTTTTATGCATTGATGATGGTAGCTGTATAGCCACCGAAACGTCTGTTGTTTGAATCAGATATTTTTGACTAGTGAAACTAAACAAAACCCAGAATGTCTCAACCTAGTCACACAGAACTGTTCGCAACAACTGTGATGCTGACACAATGACAGATGCTCCAAATGCCTGTGCAGCATCATCGTCACAGACAGAATCACTAATGACCAACTTACACTATGAATTTGAGTGCATGTCAACCAAGGAGCAAATATCACTTGTTCATAAATTGTTTGACATAATCTGCTGCAGAGAGGCAATCCCAGCACCCAAGGCCTTCATCCAAAATGCAGTAACATCCATGAAGCACCTTCACAGGAGGGAAAAGAACAATGTGATTGCAGCCCTTGCAAGTACACTAGGTGCGTTTGGAGAGATATCAGGTAGATAATACACACCGAATAGTGGATAGCTTGTGTTGCATGGTGCAATTTTCACAATTATTATTTATTTTAACCGTACACAAAAGGCAATGAATCCAGTGAAACAAAACAAATTCAGTGTTGATGACAGCTACAAAGTGCATGGAGGCGGAAATTATAGATTTGTCTTGTTGCATGGAGGCGGAAATTATAGATTTGTCTTGTCCTGATCTACATGTAAATGCAGCGTTGATAGCAGAAATACGTTAGTACATGTGATGATGTTCTGTCCCTACCTGTTCGTGGTAGGTGTTATTACTGAATTCATCTGTATACACTGGGTAGGGACGAACGCCCTGATGGCAGTGACATGCTAATGCCTGTGGACAGAATGTCATTTGGTATGATTGAGCACAGGATCATCTTCTTTAATGCAGATGACATTCACCAGGTATATGGTAAATCCTCTGCTGCTGTTGCTTTTGTAATTATTATGCAATATCAATTGTACTTGCAGATAAAGTGCCCTAATGACTATCTACAGTGGCAAACTAGCATGTACTGCCTGTTTGGCACAAAATGGTCCAAGCTGCACCATGGTCCAATGTGGAGTGTTGTGCCTACAGGACAGACTAAAACAGTAGCTTCTCTGGGAGTGCTCAACCCATTGCAGGTTGGTATAGTAGCTAAGAGCTAGGTCTATATAGTGTCACTGCACACATGCATATGTGTGAGTTACCCTAAGACATCCATTATTATCAATCAGGCTAATGTCAACATCCCTGGGGTCACAGAGTCTACAATACGTCGCAAAATCCAGAAAATGGATTTCACGCCACATGCCCAAATTCAGGTTGGCATAATACAATGTCATGTATCTCTTTAATTGGTTGTCACTGACAAAATTGTAAAATCTATACCACATTCAGAAAGCAGCTTTATATCGTGCTGCTACCAACAGTCCTGATGCACACTGGTGAATAAAGGCTGACGGTTGTGATATAACCCCTGGTTTGACAGAGTCAGTGAAAGGCAAATGGGGCGGTGATGTTGGTCTTTGTGATGGCCACATTCAGGCTCTATACTCCGAGTATCAATCTGTGCTTCAAGAATCAGATGCTCTTGGACAGATTGAGCCCCTGAGTGTGCAAGTTGTTCTTACACAGTTTGAGAATGTGAGGGGGACACTCCTGCAAGAGATATCTTTCATTGTACAAGGTGAGTATAGAGTGGATGTGGTATAGCTGACATGGTGAAATGCATGTACATGCATTACTCTGTTTAGGCATTGAAAAAGCCCAAGAAACATATGACAGCATGCTTGAGAAGCCTACCACCGACAAGAAGCTTCTAGAGGCAGCATGGGAGCTGGAAGAGCATCGTCACCTCTACAATGAGGCGCAGAGAATCACACAACAGCTTAGTGCTACAGCAAATGCCATCAAACAAGCTAACTTACCGCAGACCTCCTTGGTCAATGCAGCTCCATCAGCAAAAGTTCCAAAGCTGTGTCAGATGTCAGACCAAGATTGAGGCAATTTTTCAAAGATTTGTACCGGAAGAAACGAACTCCTGCAACGCACATCATGGTATTCATGCTCAGTGAATCCAGACGGCTGAAGAAGCCATATGCTATACCAGTCCAGTGTCTTCCCTACTTTGGTATCAGTGATAGCAAGCTTCGCCTTCTCACTAACAAGATCAAGCTGGAAATGAAGAAAAGAGGAATGAAGGCTGTAGGTAAGAGAAGGGTAACTCACTGTATCTATACAGCCTATACAACTCTACTGATCTCTGTAACAGGTCTTGTGACAGATGGAGAATTTAATTCTCTGAGAGCAAATGGGCAAAAGCGTCCAGTCTCCATCTTGCAAATCAAAAGCAAAGCTTGTCAAAGATATGCTCATATGGGTGAAGAAACAATGAAGAGCATGCTGACAATTGGCGGTGAGTTGTAGCTAATATCAAAAGTAATAAAAAACATTTAAAATGTAACAGGATGTAGGGATACCAGAACCGCAAAAAGTAAGGAAACAAGGTAGGGAAGATCACACAAAACAGTGAAGTATACAACCCCCTACAGAGATCTTTTTCCATAATATGTGTATAATGAAAAAAGATATGTAGGGGGATTGTATACTTCACTGTTTTGTGTGATCATCCCTACCTTGTTTCCTTACTTTTTGCGGTTCTGGTATCCCTACATCCTGTTACATTTTAAATGTTTTTTATTACTTGTTTATGTCTTTTTTTTTTAGCAGCAGGCGTATGCATACTGGACTCTGGCATTTACACTGCCAGCAATGGCTGAAGAATCAGACCCAAGCATCTCAAAAGCTAACCCTTTTCTGGATGGATACTAAGCCAGTGCTCCCTGAGCTGAAGTAGTATACATGTAGGTAAAATAGCTAAACCAGATAGTAGTAGTGACACATTGTTGAGTCTTTAGATAGGCATTCACCCCTCTCACAGAACACAGTCTAGTAACATATATAGCACAGAGAATTTACCTCAGTCTAGTTACGGTAACACAACAGCGCAAGGCACTTCTAATTCAGCGATCTTGAATAATAATTACGTATCGTTTCTAAGTGATCGTTTAAGTGCGCATGCGTACAAACATGAAAATGGCGTGACAAATGAAGCCATAGTTGTTGAGTGGGCAGCTGTAGCCGCCTGGTGAAGACCTGGAGGTTGCCAAAAAGCGATGGGCTGGTGCACTGCTCGGTGTGAAATGCTGCTGTTTCGTGCGAAAACCATCATGAGGGATTGAGGCGACGTTGAGCTAGCCCGTCTGAAAGAAAGAAGAAAGAAGAAGAAGAAAGAAAAACAATTTGCCCGTTTTGCGAGTACCTGGTGGGGTACTTTCGCGACGGTTTTTCGCGACGCGAGGAGTCTTGTTGGTCATGAAAACACTCGAAGATGAACGGTATGTGGTTATAAAGGCTTATAAGTGTACCGTTTCTGAGATTTGGAGAGATTCTTTTGTATTAGCATATATTGCGTGTACGTCGTATCCCTACATACAGAGTCTACCGACTCTGTGATATTGTTGTATTGAGCTGCATACCTCAAACTAAAACAAAAACTCACTGTAGGCTTCACAGCAGATGGGGGCATAGTTACCAAGAAGCATAATCCAGTTGTTACTCATGAAGTACTCCAGAAGATCTGTGGACTTCTGTTGAGAGGAAAAACTTCCGTGAACGAGGTTGTTCATCAGCTTCGAGTCAGTACAGTTCCTGTTGGTTACACACCTCAACCATGGACTCCTGGTATATACTCAGTATGAATACATGGTATGAATACAAACCTAATGATTACACCAACTATTACTATTATACAGGAATGAGTGAGACTTCAGTGGATGAACTTCGTTCAATACTGGCACAACTTGATTACACCTATCACGTTTGCGAGTGGACCAGACAAGGTGTCCCCTTCTGTACCCATGCATATGTTCTTGAAACAGATCCAATTACTGGAGATGAATTTCATGAACGGGAAGATCATGGCCATCTCCTGAAGGTACTAGCAACATAATTATTATATAGTTGTGGACAAGTACAGGTGTATGTGTCAAGTTAAGTGTTGGTACTTATATATGTATACACATTTTGGTTGTGTAGCAGATACAAAACAACTTGTGGGAACTTTCTTCTAACAGAATTTAAATTTGCTAGTCTGAGAGGCCCGATGAAAGGATACAAATATTGATCCAGATCACTGTGGCTTGCTGAGGTTTGCACATGTTGTAGAATTGCTGACCAAGCTGTGGGGGTTTCTGCACCCACTCTCTCCTTGGAACATAACATGACAAAAGCCAAACCAGTTGCTGTATTGAAGCATGCTATGTTGCTGAACTGGCTGATATAACTGGGAGAAAATCATAGTCACTCCAGTGGATTCAGCATTGTTCCCAGGCTCCCCTCTGCACATGCGGTGAGGAACAATACAGAGGGGGTGAGCCTAGTATGCTTTCGCATCGTGATGTGTGGCACAGACATCACACGGATAGTAACTATATTCAACGGTAAGTTTGACATCACTCACATGCATACAGACCATGCCGCATTAAGATGAATGGTGTGGGGCCTCCCTTCCCTGATTTATTTCTTCTCTGGGTTTCACCTGCTCCAGCTCCTCCCTCAGCTTTACTTCACAACATGCTGGCACTCCAATTTGGCCTTCCTCGTTCCCAGACTCCATTCTTTAGTTCCCAGACTCCAATCTGGGGTGTGCATGGGCACCACACTAACTTGCCTAGGCTACCGAATTCGCATCAGAGTATACAACGAGTTGTAGCTGTACAGAGGAAGCGCCATGGGAGAGGCCCTGCCTCAGAGGAGGTGAAAATACAAAGACAGAGGCACGCTCATCGTTGGAAGTAGGTTGCGCGTGCGCATTTTTCAGGAACGTGTTGCCCGCCAATTTGCCGCCAAAATGTTACGGGTTTTGCCGCGAATGCCTAGCACCCAAGCTGTGAACTTTCTCTCAACCAGCAGGTATAGATAGTGGCGGTGGGGCTGCAGGGCTGGGTACAAGGGGTGGGGCTGGTGCTAGGGGGTGTGGCATAGAGCTTGGAGCATTGGAGTGGGCTGGAGGCTGGGTGCATGGTGTGGAAGGGAGGTAGGATTGAGTGCTGATCTCATGACAATCTGACGAACCAAGTTGCCCCCATACGTAACTTCTATAGGTCATGTCCGAACTTGGATAACATTTTGCATGCAGTTAGCTATTTTGCCTATATCCAAAACTGTATTTTGAATGGTTATTTTTCTGGCAGGAAGTGAGGTTATAATAATGCATTATGTCCATTACCTATGGATACAACTCAAAACAAGGTCTTCCAGCCCTACTCCAATGTGTGTGCGTAACCATGGTTGCAGAATGGCAGAACAGTAGCTACGTCAGCCGTGAAGGCTCTACAGCTAATTTGCCGTTGTGTGCACTGTGCAGGCTTGTACACTTCGCTTACATGAGTCACATGCACACATTAGTCATTGTACACTGTAGCTACCACGTACAGGAAGGTGCATTGTGTTATTAATTGTAACTACAATTCAATTGCTCCAATTCAGAGTCATGTCTTCAGTTTTTTGGTCCTCTCTCTCAATTTCGGGTACAGTACAACAAACCCAAGTAGAAGCAAGAGATTTATCCCCAGCATGATGGCCATGGGCAGGAAAGAGCGCTTCTTTGTACCCTCATATGCTGCATCCACTGTGTGTGTACATGAATGCATACGTGATTGTGCACATAGCTAATCAATTCATATCATTCTCAGATGTAGGTAGACTAGTGTACAGGCTCTTGTCAATGCAGTAGCTAGCTAACTGTCGTGACATGTTGCACATGCATTGAGTTGGGTTTTGTGCATGGAGGTATACATGGAGGTCTAACAAGCTGCCATATCATTAATTATTTAGGCATTTAGATGGTGGGTTTGGGGCCAACTTCAAAAAAATTCTGCACACCATTAGCTATAGTGTTTTGATTTAGTGAGTTCACACCATACCGAGGGGCCCAGACAAGCAGTTTGGTTCTCAGACCCCTTTCTGCATGGGGTGGGTAGGGTATAAGCACGCGTACGGGGAGAACGCCCCACGAAAGGGTATGGGAACTGTGTGCATGAGCTTCTGTGTAGTCATGAATGACAGCTAGGTGCATTATAGGCTAGCCTTGTTCTGCAGGCTGAGGCTACTCCCCAGCTTATTGGGGAGGAGCCTGCAGAACGAGGCTATTATTGGCTGTGTCCACACTGTCAAGCAACGGAAAGCTGGGCGTGTGACTGGGAACGAGGCTAAGATCATCCGCTTTGCTTCAAGTTTGCCTTCAGAGGAGCTATATTGGGATCTCATTGGAAAAAAATAGCTTTAAATTTCGTCCATGAATAACTGCATGCACCAAGATAACTTTCTGGATCCGGTCACTCTGACCCCTTCCCCTTACCAAACCTCTGTGTAGAACCGTATCCCTTGCTTAGACTGGAATGATTTCAGCGAAACGTTGAGCATTGAGCCATGAGCATTTGTGTTGCATTGCATGGTTGGAGCAAACCTATTGCCAACATGGATTTTCACTCCTGCCATAAGAATGACAAGAATAACATTGAGTTTTGCAAATTCACTCACTATAGCTGCACAAGCAATGAAAAGTGAAACTGCTTTGAATCCACGATAACAGATAATCAAATTTATTGCAGCTAACTGTCCATGAGGGATACAGTGCCAGACAAGCCCAATTAAGCACTGCTTGCAATCCAAGTGAATTTCTGATTATGTATTTTGGAAGCTTCTCTGGTGAAAGTCAAACCTATAATGCCCAACGTTATCAACAGAGCAAGTGATCAAGAATGAGTGGTATCAGGGACAAGGACTTCATTTTGGGAGGGTTAATTCCTATCCACATTGGGAGATTACACAATGCTGTTGGCAACTGCTTATACATAAACAAACAGCATCAATTTAAGCCAGGCTTCATAAACTTTCAATTAATTTATCAAGTGCTCAGTGCTGCAGGGTCATGTCCCTTCAGTGTGGAAAGTAAAACGTAGCACTATCAAGTATTTTAGATGGCATGTATCCTGGGTCATCTAAATAGCTATTTTTATACCATAAGAGTGGCCTAGTAGAGCACGTGCTGTGCATGACAAAGATGGCAGGCATGGCTAATATATATAGCTGATGCATGTGAGCTGTTGGAGAGAGAATGAATCCCAACAGAAGAATTCTTGGAATTCAAACACAAGAAAAGCTAGCTAGCTACTAGTGAGACTAGCTAGCTACCATTGAGCCACTGGATCCATGTCAAAAGAGCAGTAGCAAACTTGCTTGGCTAAAGCAGCACAGGATTTGAGGCCTCAGCTGATTCCAGTTTCGCACAATTGGTGCAACTTGATACTGCACACATGGAGTGACTGAGGGTCAGACAAGAATACAAGGTCAATGAGAGTGGCAGATCCATCAGGGACAATGCGGGTAGGCTCCTCAACAACCTATGTAATAGCCTAGTACCCAGGCCTTCAATCGCGATTGAAGGCCTGGGTACGAGGCTACCTATGTAAGAGAAAAAGCATTCTGAAGATGAACCAAGTGCATTACAAAGAGGTGAACTGAACTGAACTGAACTGAACTGAATTTATTTCGTCATACAATGACAGGGTTACACAAAAGGTTGACCTATACGAGTGCTCCCCTTACACATACAAACATAGACTAAAGGAAAAGCAAGGAAAATAAGCTTTACAATGAATGAGTAATGCACTATACTAATTTAGTGGGTTAAAAGAACTTGTGCAACGTATACTTAAAGGAAGGCAATGAATGAGCAGAAACAATATCTAAGGGTAACGAATTCCAAACAAAGGGACTATTAACAAAAAAAGAAAATCTAAATGCATTAATACTTGAAGGGATGCAAAATAAGGATAAACTATGGGATCTAGTTGATATAGATGGATTAAAACTATAGTAATTATCAAAACAGATACAGTCCAGGTTGTTAATAATTTTGTATACCTGGCAGCAGCTCAGGATGATTCTCCTTGTGCTGAGGGGCTTCCAGCCAAGGTGAGTGCAGGCATCTTCATATGTTCGTGACCAAGAATAATATCATAATATTAATAAATATTGAAATCACCCAACAGGACTAATTTAGGTCAGACAAAAACGAAACATTAAGTGAACAAAGAACATGAAATCAGTTATCCAAGATACAATTAGGTGAGGATGGTCCGGTGGTCGATAAAATACACCTAAACAAAAAAATTTTTTACCAGATACAAAATTAGATACAAAAATAGTTTCTAAATCAGCAGGACCAGACAGTACAATAACAAAAGATAAATCATTTCTGACACACAACAAAATATCTCCACCGTGGCGGTTTCGGTATAACCTAAAATGGAATAGCCTTATTGCTGTTCAAATTGTTACTGAATCCCCGACATGAGTATGTGTCCCAAGATATTCACATGATGTGTAGCTACAGTTCATTTTATTGGGATAGTATTCATGTTGTATAGTTGTGCTTTGTGGAGCAAAACCATTAATATAGTGTTGTCGTTATCTCATGGACCTAATGCACATTAATTAAGGTATTGCTGTACGCTAATAACTAATCCTGTTTCTCTTCCTCAGAGGCAGAAGCTAAACCTTGGCTCAACCTCAGGGCAGTGTCTTGGGACCCTTGTAGTTCCTGACCTACATAAACCATGTCACCTCTCTGGATCTATCAGATGGATCGAAAATAACTGATGACATCCTCCTCTTTAAGCCGATTTATCACCCTGACGCTAATAGCGACCTGCAGAGAGACATTGGTGCTATTGACGAATGCATAAGAAACTGCCACCTAATGCTGAACCCCTCAAAGTGTAAATACATTATTGCATCAAAAAGGAAACAACCCCCACCTCCCACCTGCAGGGCTGCAATTATGTAACAGTGTATTGGAACAGGTTGAAAGTTACTGATACTTAGGAATTTTAACGACATCAAAACTAACTTGGAACGACTGCATTGACCAGATATGCACCAAAGCCAGAAAACTTGTGGGTATGCTGCACAGACAGTTTTACACATGGGCTGACAACAACTCTGTATCTACCTGACCTGTATATGGCATCACCTCGAATATGCCTGTCAGCTATGGGATCCCTACACAAGTAAAGGCACACAAGCACTGGAAGCTGTACAAAAATTCGCATTTAAAGTTTGCTTGAAGAAATGGGACCTAGGCTATGAAAGAATGTTGCAATTGTTGGACCTTCAACCATTATCAGTTTGTCATCAGTATCTGAACCATGCATAACATCATCACTGGCAACTCCTACTTTCATCTTGACATTTTTGTACCAAGTAACTTCCCTTACTCATGTAATCATCGTTTAGATAAACTATACTAGACCATTTGCCCGCACAAATTATTTGCATCTTATGTTCATAGTGTTATCCCCAAATGGAATAGTTTACCACCTAATATGGACACTGGTGTGTTAGGAATAAGTGCCATGGCGTACTATATATTTTGTGAGAATAAATATAAAGCTGAGCCTATAGGTCAGTCTATCAGTATAAAATCCCAGTTTCACAGCAGCCAGATTTGTGGTTGAAAGAGAACGACTGTAAGTCATATGCAAAAGAGCTTAGGGACAAGGTATTCACGTTGGGTGCAGTTGTGTCAAACTGTTCTAGCTAGTGCCTGTATAACCAACCTGCAGTGGCAATGCACTACACACATTCATTCGTGTCGCAATGATTGTGGCTAAAAGGTTCCAATTTCACTTCGAAAGTACACTCAAGAATCCTCTCACAACTCCTGATGTCATATAGGGGCATGCCCCCAGAACCTGCCCACTTTGTGCACTATACACACAATGCCTATGCAGATCAGCGGTTTTGGACCACTTTAAATCTGGCCCTCAGCTTTTAGTCACATACTGGGGGGGGGGGGGGGGGGTACATTATTCCAAGTTGAGTATAAAATTTGTGCAGGTAACTCAACTTCAAACAAATTTGTTATACGTATCTTTGATCCCAGGTGGTAATTGTTGGAATCTGATTATGCATGAACGGAAACAGCATATTCCACATCTGTGTACCAGCAATGTTCCCACACGCTACTTCAATGGCACACAATATGTACGGATACTGAATAGAACATGGTTGCATAGGGTACCCATACATACGCTCAAACGTGCAATCTCTTTGCTGCAGACACCACTAGTACTCTGAGGAGCACCAAAAGCTGTAGCTTATGTTCAGACTTGACAATGTGTCGTCTGCTTTTGTATTAGGCACTCAAGGAGGTTTCACTGTAGAATTAATAGAGAAAGCATTGGACTTCCTGAGAATGGACTTGCAAGTTCAACTCCACGGTAGTCTTCTAATTATACGTTGAAGAAAGTATTCCTTGTAACCAGATTGCAGCCTAGCTTCACAGCAACAAGCTTACAGTTTGTTTTTGGATCAGTCGGTGCCAGTGGCTTTTTGGCAGAGAGCAGAAGAATAGCTGGCTAGTTGACAAAAAGGACTTAATTCTTAGCCTCATTCCCAGGAATTCCACACCTCCAGTTTATGCGAGCGATCAAAAACTGGAGGTGTGAAGGGCCTGGGCAGCAACCTTCCTTTGACAAAGGAGATTTACTAAGTAGAATTAATAATTCTATGTTGGTAAGTAGAATTGGCGTAGTAATGATTTCAAATATAGAACATGTAATGCACTCGCAGTAACGGATGTTTAGCATTGTCGACAACTGCTAGAATACAACCTATGAGACACTTCCCTACTATAGCTTCATCAGCACCCATTCTTTGTATCAGTATCAATTCTGTTGTTGATTCCATTTGCCACTATGGCAAAGTGTGAACAATGTCCGAGTCTAAATAGAGCCATTGTGGTCTTGAAACCTTGGAATTGAGCAGATCTGCAATTTAAGAATATTGTTCCTTACACAATGCATGTGACGCAGTTGTATACAGACCGGACGAATCTGTTTATATGGTTTGCTGAGCTAGGAGACAGTGTGCAAGCACTTCATGTACACTGTTAAAATTGGAGTGCTTATTCACGTGTTCCAGAATAATACCCTGGTGCAGTGGCGTAGCTAGGATTGTATGATAGCAGCTATGGCCTGAGTGCTGCCACTGCTGAAGACGGTGAATAGAGGTGTGTGGTGTTGATCCAATCCGTGCAAAGAGCGGAACGTTTATTCATAGTCATTTTCCAGTTACCTAGATGGGCTCTCGTAGCACTGCCACTGCTTTCTGGTTTCCATGCAATCCGTGAATGTCTCCCTCTCGACGTGGAACGGAAATGTTAAATGGTAGCCCAAGCCTACTAATCCTAAGCCAACGACTCCTTCCTTTCTGCACTGTCTTCTTCAGTCCACTCGGAGCACTCTGGTAGACTCCCTTGCCTTCAAGGTTTTGCCATTTAGTATACACATGGCATACTAGACTAGCATAATTGCACATGTGCAATGTACATGTGAAAATTATTTTTATGTGGCGATCATACTGATGCCCAGGCCTAGGTTCGGGTGGGCCGGGTTTGGCAATGCCATTGCTCTGGGATAGGTGCTACAGTGGTTTCTATGGTAACATTGATATACAGATAGGGTTTCCATGGAAACTGATTGGTCTTGATTCCCATGAGTTGATTGCCACAAGGATAATTTGTTGTACACACCTTGTTTTGGATCCATGTCAGTGGAAATCCTGGTTACCATGAAGCATGTGAATTAACACCCCAATTTTAACAGTGTATAGATTACATACATGATCAATGCCATGTTAGCGAGAGTGGTTTATGGAGTCTAGTGTGGAACCACTAGTGTCAATCAATGGAACACGTGTGCAGCATTGAACTTTGTTTCAATGCTTTCCTGTCTATGGGTGTTGCATGCCCTCTCACCACCACACCGGGCCCTGGTTGAGCATAATAGGTGATCTGATAAAGTGAAGAGCCTGTGTAGTTATTCCATTACATACAACAGATCATGCAGTGACTGGTGCTATTTACGTACATACATATAGTTGCTGGGGTGCACGATGACATGTTAGACTCTTGGTAGCAGATTGAGTGTCCATATGCAATTATATCATTGACCAACCTCTGTGTGCCATCAAAGACTTTCATATCATATGCAGACACTCACCCTATTTGTGGGGGATCTCACAAGAATGCATGGCTGAGATATGTCCACTTCAGAAGTGGATGCTCAGATCTATGTGTGAGCTTCACTGTCATTCTCACTACCCAATTCAAGCGTAGTATAGCCCTCTCGTTACTCACCATGCGGTAGTTTTCCGCGCTGCCTTTCCCTTGTTGTAGCGCTCTGTGAGCACTGAGCTTTATGTTGGTTACCATTGATTCCTTTCTCTGTAAGCCAACCCTATAACATAATAGCATGCTTCCGCAACCAAAGAGCTCTAAGAGGCCACCTACTATATGGTAAACAAGTGCAGTGATATTAATTTTATGCACCTGTAGATGGGCAAGTGCACACCACATATTTATGTGAGTACCTTGAATATACCTGGCTTCTCTATATTATTTTCTCATCAAAGGCGATCACATTTTCATGAACCAGACAACAAACAAAATTAATTTTCTCACAAGCAAAGAGAATGTTCATGGCTACCTTCAATGGATTTTATACCAAAACAAGAAAATTTGCTATGAATGACTAGTATATAGTAGCAAGAGTTATATACGAACTCTTGATAGTACGTAGTATAGTATGTATCAGTCATGTTCCACACTGTTGCTGTTATAGCTCTGATGTCAGAGAGAGTTCTGTTCTTCATGTATGGAGATACAGCACTGTCTCGTGTGAGATCCGGCGGTGGTGGAACTGCTGAATAGGTCATCCAAACAAACTCAGAAAAGGTACATACTTTACTGACTATCACGAAGCTATTTCATGCGCTGAGAACTCATGTACTGAAGAGGTCCTATCACAGTAAATCCTCTCGGTGTAGGACACTATTAAACTCCTGCTGATGGAAGGCTAGTCCTAGCTATATCAGTAACATTGTCTATCGGCTTTGCATGATTAATATCTCAAACAACTTGTGTGGCAGTGAGTCATTTCCATCAATGCTCTTCAGTAGAAGGTTCTAGTTGCCTGTGGCAAGGGAAGTGGGTACATGTCACCTGCAAGGTGGGAGAATGTCAACAGGCCAATAGCAGTGGAGTCAGAATGGTGGTGTGTAGATTGACTTCTTACCTTCTATGTCTGCTGTGTCTTATCCAATTGTATTGGTTGTGTTATTTAAGTTAACCCATTGCGCCCCGTAGCAGCCAAATGAGCCCAGAGGATACCCATAAGCCCATAAGAATTTATACAGGGGGTTTAATATTGCTGGAATAAATGAAGGATGGCAATATGTTATAGTTATGCTACCAGCTACTGTGGTTTATCAGGAATACACCTGAGGCCCAATTAGAGGCCTAGGTGCAGCCAGATGCACCTAATTGAATAACTGCCCAGTACAGCAGCTGATACCTAGTACAACTGGCTTGTACTACAGTGGCTTCTAAGTCACTTGCTGATAAGTGGCTTCTGTGTACACTGATTTGTCGGTGTATGTAGTTAGCCAGCTCTTCTAACTTCCAATTAGCAGGTTACGCTATATAAGGCACCTTTCAACTGCCTCATCACTGTACAAGTATATACCTATATCTGGCTGAACACCCCAAGACAAAGACATTAAAATGCAGAATGCAGTGAATAGTGACTCTAACGTTCAATCGATAAATCTGTCGACTGTGCTCGGCGATACATGCAGTGCCAACTGTTCAAGTCCATGCTATAGCTTGTTCCATTTTGCCATGATATACCTTATTTGACGGTCATTCAGCCTTCTGATTCTGCTCTGCAATATTGTAGCTGCCAGGTTTCAGGTATTGGAAGTCAATGGGCCCCAATCTATTATCGCCTGCACACATAGAGGAAATGAGCCTGGGTACAAGGTTCTAGATTATGCCATAATTATTTGGATAATTTGGGGTATGAAAAGTGTCATGAATAAATTAGCATCTCTTACACAACAAGATAAACTTTACGCAAGTGGTCTTAGCCTGGTTTTCTTAGCTTGGGTGGTGCTGCGTTGTGGTAGAGGAGCATTCTTCATCTTGGCCCTTCTCCCTTGGTATGAAGGTTCAGCATTCAGATGATAGGGAATGAGACCTCTAGTGCTGGTTCGGTGGCTCAATGGACAGAGCATTGGCCTTGAATGCTAATGGTTGTGGAATGAAGTATCCGAAATTTAGGCATTAAATTTCTCACTGGAATAGCCCACATCAATTTGGATTGTGGCTCTTCCAATGTGCATTGTGCACGAATATACAATATGCAGGTAGCAAGTCTCACAGGCAACCTTGATGATGTAAAGGAGCTATTACAGCAAATTATTGTGAACTAGTGTAATGTCGTACCTGTCTCCACTAGAACGGTTGAGAGATTCAATATCCACCTCATCTCACAGCTCTTGGCAAAAGTGAATCATCAACGGAGTATTACTAGGCTTGCTTTCCAACCCAAATACTTTAAGCAATTCATCATCCATGAGTGGCCTGTTGACAGTTTGCCTCAAAAGGCGGTATTAAGGTTGGTTTTTGAGTTGTGAATACAGTGATGGGAAGCGTTGCAGGACACCTTGTATTAGGCTACACAGCAGGGTGGATACATGCATACAATGGATGTATACATATAGTCTTTAATTTCTCACCTATACATTGTTGCTCTGTTGGTCCCACCAACGGGCAGTTATCACATGCAAACCCACATTACAGACCTTCAGTATGCATCACAAATGATGATACCTATCTGCACTTATGCTTTTCATTGCAGAAACTCTGCTACAAGATATGACTACAGCCCAACTTCAGCTGCAGCAGCAGGTGGCTTTAGAGGGGAGAGACACAAGCCAAACAAAACAGCAACTTGAAATTGAACGCCATCCTTCAGATCCTACAGAGGCTGGACAACTCAGCCACTACCGACAACCAGCAATTCCAGCAAAATTAATGTTGAGAAGTGCCACTACCGACAACCAGCAACTCCTGATAAGGTTGACTAGTGCCACTACCTATTGACATAATTATTGACTTGTAATAATTAGCTATTTGTGAGATTCCCTAACCTTGGCTATAGATAATCATATTATCAGTACAATAGTTTTTGTACACTTAAATCGTGTATGTGGCATATGATGTCTACATGTACAAAATGATTGTTTCCCCGGCCACAATGATAGTCTAATGGCATGAATACAGTGTTGTGTATGTGCCTACAAAACAATTGTTTTCCAGCCACATATGAAGTATAAAGGCATGAATACATTGCCAAAGCTAAGTGTAGAATGCATGTGAGAGAAGCATGCATAATACGTAGCTACTGTACATAGTGCTGCAAATTGCATTATCCTGCATGCTAACCAAATGTGTAGCTATAACTATTCCATCAACAGAATGCAACCAACGTTGTGTGTCATCCATTATGTTTGCAATGGTACGCTGGTCTGAGATGGACAACTGCATTGGCGTGAAAGTATTATTACCATAATTATTGCAACAAGGATGTAACAAGGATGGCAGATCCCTCGCATGTAGAAAATCAGGGGCCAATGCTGTATCTGCAGCTGCAGGGAAAAGATGTATGCAAGAATTAAAATGGCAAGCAGAGAGAGGATGATGGCTATACTTCAGGAACAAGAACTGCATTGCATCGATGAAGTCCCAGTGCCAACCCCCCTGTGTAGACGCCATTACTATACAGTTTATAATCTGCTCCAACCTACACCTAACAACTTGTCCTGCATGCAGCCAGGAGCACATAAGGCGGCGAAGGAGCGTCGAACTAGTACAGAAATGTTTTGATCCCTCACGCCTTACGGTCATACCCTATATGGAAGACCTTTGCGGTACCGCACAAACACCAATTTGTCTTTCACACTACTACGTAATTGCCTCTTGCCGTATAAGGAAAAGGTTTGGGACGTGAGAATACCTACTACTTCTGCTAAGACGTGCATGCTGAGTTCGATGTTCCTTCACCGCCTTCGGAGGCTCATGCGCTCCTGATGCAGCAAATCACTAAATCACACACAATCCAGACCATGCCTTTAGCCTGATACAATGGAAAATCACTTGAGAAACACTATAGGTTTTGAAGGGCACCTAAAGGAAGGTGATAAGGTGTGCTATTCATGCTACATAGGGAAGCCTATGGCGCTTGTTCGGCGTGTTTGCTGGAGATCTTGCTGTAATTATTATGGTCCTCTCGACTGTGCGCACAATGATGTGCTATGCGTGCTATGCGTGCAATGCGCAGCTACTTGCTGGCTCACTTTGTTAGCAACTGTGAGACTGGCGGCAGTCCGTAAGGGTCTCTTGTGGGATGGCCGTATTTATACAGGTTGGAAGTAGCACTAGAGAGACATAGCTAGCTACTCCAGATGGCAAAATGCTCGCGAAACATAGCAGAAGTAGCCTTGGAGGAGACCTTAACCAGCACTTGGGAGGACGTAGACATGGCTGATGAATAAGCCAGTTGCATGCAAGCGAAAGTATTCACGGAATGTGTGACGTCATCCGGTTGCTCTATTTCAGCCACGTTAAGGTTACGGGTTACTTGTGCGTACGCCGTGCGAAATGTATTGGGAAATGTATACTTAACGTCGCTAACCAAGAATCTCTGGTACGAAGAGCATGATTCTGACGGAAGCTTTTACCGATACGCTGTAAAGCCGTGCAAAAACGAGCAGTTCAGTTCACCAAAAAGCCGTATTTACCGCTTTTCTTGAGCGTACACACACAACACGCGATAAATTTGCCAGGGATTATGCTATCAAAAAACGTTTCCGTCATGCCCTGCACCTTGTGACAGCGTACCTCGATCCACCGCCAGAATCAAGTTGCTCATGCTCAGAGATTTTTGGTTAGTGAGCTTAAGTATAGATTTCCCAATACATTTCGCACGGCGCGCGCACGAGTATCCCGTAACCTTAAGTATTGCAGTGAATGGCGAAATCGGTAGGTGGGCGTTTGAAGTGGGCGTTTGAAATGTGCGTGTGATTAAAACTAAACTATGTCACAATTTAAGTGACCGCGGCGATAAACAAGAAACCTGGACGTTCAAGACAGTGAGGGAAGTGTGAGAAGTACGAACGAGAACAAAGCGGTCTTGCTATGTCTACGGCCCCCCTGCCTCAAGTGCTCAGACTCTGTTCCTGCATTGTTGGTTCTCTCTCTGCCTGGAACAAGCTCGCGACTGCGACCTCAGCTGCCTCACATCCATCCCAAACACGCTGAGCTATCTCGGTCTCTTACTTGGATCGCTTGGAAATCGATGGAAGGTGGCGCTCGGATCATGGCTTGGGTTGTTACCACAACACGTTACAGGTATGTCTAGGATATACCTCATTCGTACTTCAACCGATTCTCACTCTCTGCACGCCATCTTTAACGCCAGGTCTCTTGTTCATCACCACAGTCACTTAATAACATGGTTTTAATCACGCACAAGTTTCAAACCACCTCCTGTCAATTTTGCCATTAACTGCAATACTTAACATGGCTGCAAAAGAGCAACCAGATGTGACTTCACGTCAATCGAATTCCTTCACTCTTGCATGCAACTGGCTTATAATGACTGGGTGTTTGGAGATGACACCAGCAACCTATCTAACAATGAAGCTGAGGATGAAGTGACGGTGACTTATCCAATGAAGCTGACTGAATCTTGCTTATACACGATTTGGTAAGTCTCATATTGTGTAACTGCATAGTGACTTTCCTTGTACTATTAATATACGGCAAGGAAATTTCTTCTGACAAAGATTTTGAAACCAAACTTGCAATACAGGTGTAATAGTAACTAATAAACATCGTGAGAAACTTTAAACTTGTTCTGACCTCGCTTGCTTCAGTGCTGTCGGTCAACATCCGACCGGCTGAGGAGACGGTATGGGACTACTCGCCAACTGACGACTGGTAGCTGGTGAAGATCGACTCGTCTTTCCTTTGGACATCCCTGCTGACAAGGTATGGACCAGTTACACCTCTGGAAGAAATTTAAGCTCCGAAGGATTTCCGATTTCGGAGCTACACGAGCTTCCCTCAAGCAACTCAACCGAGCAAGATGGCGGCTCCTCGCTACTATTTAATGACGTAATCAAAAGATAAAATTCACGTGAAATTCCCGTTGGCGGAATGACTGATTATGTACATCCCCCACACAGATGAGCAAATTTGTCCAGGGGTGAATTCTGATGGTCGAGAGTCTATATAGCTATGAAGGCTGTTGAAACTGCTCCCGTGTTTGCGTGAGAACGCTGTAAAGTCTAGTCTAGCTTGAAACGTCTCAAGATGGTCAGATTCAAGCGCCTGTAGTGCAAGAACTCAGGGTGCTATGATCATCGGACCTGTGCCAGATGAAAGCCCCATCTCTGGACTTTCAGAAAATAGCCACATCATGGGGTGACAAACCATCAGATTTGGAGCTATGAGCCCCTTAAGTCAATCAAGTTCGCTTGGGTGAATTCATGCTGCCATATCTCGAGAACGCTACACGCTATGGACACGGGACCTGCACCACTGGATACAACAATGACGGAGGTTTATGAAGATGTGACAGCAACCCGCAGGGGACCTACCTTTAGCCTCAAAGTAGTGAAGGCAACTATGCAAAGGCAGGGACGAGGAAAAGGCCGACTTCCAGCCAACCAGCCAGACATACTTGGAGCTAACAGAGGCCACAGCAAATGTGGAACATATACTGTGGGACCCTCTTCGGTGGAACATATACTGGGTGTCATCTCGTCTCAGTGGGGGGCAGAGCACACGCTGGTGACAAATGACGGCCTTGAGATTGAAGATTCCACAGCGACGCAAGGTATGCATGTCAACTATTGTTCATCTCCTTTCTGCATGGTTTTCATTCGCGTCCTATGCACTGTTCTAGTGAAGCCTACCCACATATGGAGCTCTGAGCTTCATGTTCATGTGTTGTTTACAACTGTAAATAATCATTTCTGTCGCAATGCAGGTCTGACGTTCTGGAAGAACCCTCGCCGAAAGCTGTTCGCTGTGACGAAAACGGACATCAAGGGGGGAGTATCTAAAAGGCAGCCAATCGTTTTTGACTCGGACGAGGATGACGATTTTGAGCCAAGGAAAAAGAAGCCGAAGACGGAGGCGAATCTGGAGATGATACTTGACGAAATGGTCAGCATCAAGGACACGTTGGCAGAAGCAATGTCCCTCACCAAATTCACCAAGATCCCATTGGGTCTGAAGCGTACTATGAGGGACACTTTTAAGTGCCATATATGTCACTGTGTGCCTATTGTACCCCCCGTTATAGTCACCAAATGTTGTAAGACTATTTTAGGTTGCTTGAACAGCTGGTACAGTGGGCAGGAGGCCCTGACGAAAACCTGTCCATCATGCCGAGCAGAAAGGGGCTACAATGAGACAATGCTTCTGCTGGGCCTCAATGACTTCCTCACAGAGATTCGTAAAGCCATTCAAACTGCTATTGACTATTAATTTCGTCACACAGAAATCGTACTTCACACTCCGACTTCACAACGGAAGAAGTAACGGACGAATACGAACCTCCTATCCTGGTACATGGATGTCCCCTGGCTTCAAAGGCACCGCTTAGTGTACATAGAATTTGTCCACTGTGGCGGTGCCTTTCAAATGCACATGCACTATGGTACAAACAAAGGCTTCCTACATGTCTGACAAACTTCTCTCTTAATTCTCCTACATAATCAGGCCATTATAATAGTATACAAGTGGCTGTTTTTCTAGAGATGGCTTAAATTGTACATCTTCAGAACTATAGTCATGTTGATACATTGTGGGAGTACAGAAACACAGATTCCAAATTCACTTCACTCAACAAACCGAGTTTGCAGTATATAGTGGGGACGGCATCAAAGCCGTTGGGGCTCGGCCAAGGCCGTGGGGGAGCGGCCAAAGCCGTGGGTGTGCGGCCAAGACTGTGGGGGTTCGGCCAGGGCCGTGGGGGCGCAGCTAAGGCCGTGGGGATGCAGCCAAAGCCGTTGGGGCTCCGCCATGGTCGTGGGGGCGCGGCCAAGGCCGTGTGGGCCGGCCAAGGCCGTGGGGGCGCGGCCAGGGCCGTGGGGGCGCGGCCACGACCGTGAAGGCACGGCCAGGGCCGTGTGGGCGCGTCCAAGGGCGTGGGGGCGCGGCCAAAGCCATGGGGCAAGGCCGTGGGGGTGCAGCCAAGGCCGTGGGGGCTCGGCCAGTACGTTGGGGGCACGGCCAGGGCCGTGGGGTCGCGGCCAGGGCACGACCAGGACCGTGGGGCGCGGTCAAGGCCGTGGGGTCGCGGCCAAGGCCATGGGGCAAGGCCGTGGTGGCGCAGCTAAGGCCGTGGGGGCACGGCCAAGGCCGTGGGGGCGCGGTCTAGGCCGTGGGGGAGCAGCCAAGGCTGTGGGGGTACGGCCAAGGCCATGGGGCCGCAGCCAAGGCTGTGGGGACGCAGTCAAAGCCGTTGTGGCTCGGCCAAGGGTGTGGGGGCGCGGCCGTGGAGGCCGGCCAAAACCGTGGGGGCACAGCAGAGGAGGTTGGACATGGTTGACCTTTTCTAATCAAAATGGCTGGGGTCATACTGATTAGATCTCGAGATCTTGAGAAAGAGGCATTTTTAGCTAATTCTAAGGAAGGTCCCCTTCATCAAAAAATTAATAATGAGGGGGACCAACCTCAAAATTGGCTAAACATGCTTCTTACTCCAGATGTAGAATTTTAGTTAGTGTGACCCCAGCCATTTTGATTAGAAAAGGTCAAGCGTGTCCAACCTCCTCTGGGGGCGCAGTCAGTGCCGTGTGGGCGCGGCCAGGACCGTGGGGGCGGGCCAGGGCCGTAGGGACGCGTCCAAGGCCGTGGGGGCGCGACCAAAGCCTTGGGGCTGGGCCGTGGGGGTGCAGCCAAGCCAAGGCCATAGGGGCGCGGCCAGTGCCTTGGGGGCGCGGCCAGTGCCTTGGGGGCGCGGCCACGACCAGGACCGTGGGGCGCGGCCACGACCGTTGGGTCGCGGCCAAGGCCATGGGGCAAGGCCGTGGCGGCACAGCCAAGGCCGTGGGGGAACGGCAAAGGCCGTGGGGGCGCGGCCAAGGCCATGGGCAAGGCCGTGGCGGCGCAGCCAAGGCCGTGGGGGCGCAGCCAAGGCCATGGGGACGCGGCCAAAGCCGTTGGGGCTAGGCCAAGGCCGTGGAGGAGCGGCCAAGGGTGTGGGGGCGCCGCCAAGGACGTGGGTGCGCGGCCAAGGCCGTGGGAGCACGGCAAAGGACGGGGGCGCCGCCAAGGCCGTGGGGGCGCGGCCAAGGCCGTGGGGGCGCGGCCAAGGCCGTGGGGGAGCAGCCAAGGGTGTGGGAGTACGGCCAAGGCTATGGGGGCGCAGCCAAGGCTGTGGGGACGCAGCCAAAGCCGTAGGGGCTCGGCCAAGGCCGTGGGGGCGCAGCAAGGGCCGTGGGGGTGCGGCCAGTGCCGTGTGTGCGCGTCCTAGTCTCGTTCCCAGACCCAAACAACCCCAGCGAAGATCGCTTGCAGTATCTCGCTGGGAAGGAGGGTCTGGTCATTTGACCGCGGGCAACGCGGATCTACGCCTGGTATGCAGGCGTACTCAATTATTGGTTAACCCACTCTCCAGCTGCTGACCGGAGAGAGCTTCCCCCTCAGAAGCACTAACACTGAGGATGGCGCAAGACTCGACATCAAGGCCCAAAACTTTTGGGATAAAAGCAAACAATCTACCTTTGATGTCAGAATCTTCAACTCCCATGCACCTTCAAATTGTACATCCTCCACTGATGATATGCATGCTATAGAAGACACGAGCGTGAGAAGAGGAGAGCTTACGAACAGCGTGTCCTCGAGGTGGAGCATGGTACCTTCACCCCTCTGGTCCTGTCCACAAGTGGAGGATGGGGTCCGTCTGCCACGGTTGCATTCAAGAGACTTGCAGGTCTCATCTCTCAGAAATACGATCAACCGTATAGCAGCACCCTTAGCTTCATCAGATGTAAGATCGCCTTCAGCCTGATTGACTCTGCCATCGCATGCCTCCGCGGTCCCAGATCAGCTTTCCATGCCCCAGCTAGGGACTTCAACTTGACGGACCACCCACTGGACCTCATCTATGCTGAGGTCCGGCTCCGGACCTAAACTGTCATTTTGCTTTGCTATTTTTTCGATCTTACCCTTTTTGTGCATCACCCCTTTTCTGTAAAAAGAAACCTTTGTATCATCATCAGAATATATGTAGCCACTATAAAACCAGCTTCTTGCTTTTTGTACAAAAAAAAATAATTATTGGTTAATTATCAAATTCTACCGTAAATATTTTTCCGCTGATTTAGAAGCGCTCTCAAAATGACTTGGATGTAGATGGCAGTCCAGGCTAGTGAAACGATTGATGCCGATACGGCGTATGGCAAGTAGCTCATGGACTTGTTACCGTTCAAAGCGGCAAGATAAAATGGTGGCTAGTACTGGCAGCAGGTGCTTGGGGTAGTCACTGCGCAGAAACCGACGATCACGACAGTCAGGTATGTCATCAGGCAGTACTGTAAGGCCATAGAGTCACCAGGCAGCGACAACGCTCGAGCGCTTGTGAACAAGCCATGAACAAACGCTTAACTAGTAACTAGAGGTGTTCATAGAACACATACCCTGCGCTGAACGTCTACAGGCCAGGATGCAGCTACAATCAACGTGACATCTCTGCTGATGGGGCGGCTATCGCGCGTATACTGTGGTCGTGTTCGTGTAAGTGTATGGCCACATCCAAGTGTGGGAGTGACCGCTTACCGTATATATACAACATATTATATTTTGTGAAGCTGGAGAGGTGGGGCCAAATGTTACGAATAATAGGAAATAGCTGAAAAAACAGCCGAAACAATAGCCACGATGTCTGTGAAGTACGTAGATCGTGAGAAAACACTGTTTCCTAGTGGTCATCTCGAAGCATGAAGTTTCCAAATGCACTGTGTGTCCTGCTCTTGATGGGACTCCGAGGTCACGAAGAGGGAGTAGTGGCAAGATATAAGGACAAAATATGCATTAATCCACCGCGGTAACTGGTGTCATGGGGAATTTGGCACTCCCGATTTATGGCACCCCCATGCCAAATTCCCTAGGGAAATTGGAACCCCCAAGCAAAATACGCTGAGGAAATTTGGCACCCCGCGGTGCACCCCTTGGGGAATTTGGCATCCGGCCGTTACGGTACAGCTGAACCGTTCAGAACGTATACCAGCGAATCAAAGCTAGGCATTGCTGAACCTATAGTGACCTTATCAGAAGGTGTCAGTCATGGAAAATGTATTTAAAGAAGCTTGCAATGCGCTACTAGTCACAATAACAGAGGATGGCGGAGATCGAACTTGGAACGGCGGACGGTTCGGATGAGATCAAGGTCTACGATGAAGTGCAAGATATTTAGCTAGCGGAATATACCCCGAAACAGCGACGAAGGTTGAGAAAGGTGTCATTCGGAAACGAGCAAAAAAGTTTCTGCTTGTTGATGGCGTCCTACGCTACAAGCAAAGTGTGAAGGGTGGCGAGCAGAGACTTCGGCAGGTACGTGTTTAATAATCTTTACTGTCATTGGGCGTATGCAAGGGGAGCGGATGATACTGCACTGTGTAATGTACTATTAAATTTATCCTCCATGTCAGGTTATCAGAGACAGAGTGTCAAAGACAAGAATATTGGAAGCCTGTCATGATGATAGGGTTGGAGGCTGCCATTTTGGACGAGACAGGACCATTGACAAGATTGCAGCACGTTACTACTGGAGGGGCATTTATGACACTGAGGAATGGGTAAGCGAACTCCTGTAGAAAAGCCAATTCAAAGCAGATGCATTCTGCATACATGCAATCTGTCTATGTCTAAGAGTATATAGTTAGTTTCTGCATCACTGACTGTTCAATTTTCATTCCATAGGTGAAGCACTGTGAAGTTTGCCAGAGGTCCAAGAGAAAGTTCGACAAGCCAGCACCATCCCTACACCCTGTCTCTGATACCTGGAATAAGGTGGGGATCGACTTGATTCAGCTGCCTGTCAGTAGTAGTGGCAACCGCTACTGTATTACACTGACAGACTACTTCTCAAAGTGGGCAGAAGCTATGCCAATCCCCACAAAAGAGGCCAGTCATGTTGCTGATTTTCTGTACAAGATGATCTTCCGCCATGGATGTCCAGAGGAAATCATTTCAGATCAGGGAAGAGAATTCTGCAATCAGGTCATCAACAGATTGGAAGAGCTCACCGGGTTTCGGCATCGAGTGACAGCTGCATATCATCCACAGTCCAACGGACTGGATGAAAGGATGAACCAAACCCTCAAAGCAGCACTGCAGAAGCTGGTCAATGAGAATCAAGATGATTGGGATCAGCTACTTGACAACGTCCTGTTCGCTTACCGTACAAGCAGACAAGCTTCGACGAAGTATACACCTTTTTTTTTGATGTATGGACGGGAAGCTAGGCTTCCTATAGACATCACCCTCACTGATTCCAAAAGACAGGACAACACACAGGAGCTCCTCTAGATGAGAAGGTGGGGAAGATGATTGAGTTTCAAAAAAAAATCCATGACCAAGCTCGAGACAATGTACTCAAGGCACAGGAGAAGCAGAAGCAACAGTATGTGCCAAGCACAATGGGAGAACTGCGCTGCAGGTAAGAGATATCTATATATTTTGTATAAATTTAAATGCCAGTTGTAGATATAATTATAAACAAAATTGTTTCAGGTTGACAACAAAGTGCTGGTCCAGGAAATGGCGAATGAGGGACGGAAAGGTGGGAAGCTGGATGTGCAATTCAGAGGACCCTACATCATCGCAGAGGATCTCGGGAAAGGCAGGTTCAGACTAAGAGATGAAAAGGGAAAACTATTGAAGAATGCCTACAACTGCCACAGACTTAAACTGTGGTTGGAGCCAAACGAAAAGGCAGAGGAGTCGAAGGTTAGTTGTTGTATATAATTATAATTATAGTAAAAGTGCATGTCCGTTATTAATATTAAACAGAAATGTGATCTCCCATACCTTCATTACTTTATAGTCAAAAGCAGACGAGAAAGACTGTCCACTAAAGCGAAAGGGTGATTCAAACAGCAGCTCAAGTGAACCACCACAGAAGAAACGAAGAGATGGCAATGGCAAGACAAAGGCACTGAAGTTCTCAGCACAAATGAAGGAGATCCTGGTGAACGGAGAGGAGCTTGATGATGAACACATGCATCTGGCCCAGAAGTTGCTACAAAAGCAATTCCCTCAACTAAATGGCCTACAATCAACTCTACTCTCGGAGACGGATGGTTTCACACCAGTTCAACATGAGGCCATCCAGATTCATCATGTTCGAGAACCTGGCCACTGGGTGACTTCGAGCAGCATTGGGCAGAGTGTTGCTGTCTATGACAGCAAGTTTTCAGGTGGTGAACTGAATTCATCCCTCACTCACCAGTTAGCTTCAATCTACAAGTTACTAGTGAGCACAGAAGATGAGTATGGAGATACCATTTACCCACCCACTTTGTATCTTGAGTTACCAAATGTGCAGCAGCAGAATGGAGTCACTGACTGTGGACTCTTTGCAATTGCGTTTGCAGTCCATCTAGCACTTGGTGATGATGTATCAAAACTGAACTTTGACCAGGCATATGGAGAAATCCAGGGACATTCACACCAAGTCACACCTTTTTAGGTGTTGATAATGCAGAATTTGGCTAAAATTCTACCATTTTTTGTATGTTTCTTTGGATTACTTCCAAACTATTTGAGATATGAAAAAGCTGAAGTCTGCATCTATTACCTCTATCTCTGTAGATCCTTCTGATGTCAGACACAAGCCTGTACGGGAAATTCTACCACCGTCATTTTGGGGGAAGATTGTGCAGTGTCCAGTACTAGTGCAATAGATAATGTATGGGGAGCCCCTGCCACTATGCGTTTTGATGAACATTTCTAAATATACGTACGCAATATCAAAAACCTGAACCCAGATTCTGAAAGCTTAGTGTGTGAAGATTCCAAAAAGCTATAGTTGTCAATACTTATTTTGAAGTTTACCACCGTCATTTTGAGGTAGAAAGTTGGTTGTTTTGATACAGAGAATATAGCTGCTGCTGATGGCCAAGCTTGGTTGTTTTGCAGTAGTGCTAGCTTTGTTGGCATTGATTTCAGCGAGCTCATCCGGTCCTGGAGACGAGGCAACACGTTCTTCAAAGTTACTTGTGAATGGAGTCGTGGGTCTTATGACTGAGAGGGACATAACCGTCTCACTTACAGTGGGGATAGATAAGACCACATGCATGGTCTAGTATACTAGTACCCTCTAGCTAGCTCTATAATTATGTTACATGCATTGTATTTTGTGTTGTTTGTAAACATGCTACTACATCGAATCTGATAATCATAACAAGTTGTTTGTAAACATGCTAATACATGGAATCTGAAACGTTCATAATAATCTTCAACATGTTTAATACATAATTCTATCTAACTGCCTCCGAACACCATCCATGCGTACAAAACGAAAAACTAAGACATTGCCACCAGGCACGTTGATAGCAGACCCTTCCTTGTCATAGTCCTTCAGGGATTGACGCTTGTGGAGGTGATACTGTATAGTATCTATGTTGACGTAGCAGAAATCCTGGTTCTCCGAAAGAATGTGGATGTGCCATCTGTCACCCAATAGTGGCTTTAGGTCAGCATAACTATGCACTGTGTATACATCATGTCCATTTCGTCTGTGGAGAACTTGGCCACACTGCTTTAAGCCCCCTTCAAATAGCAGGCGATCAAATGGGAGCTCTATTCTGACTTATGGTTCTCTCCTATTTCCAGAATTGAGAGAGAGTTTGATTTGGTAGGCTAGCTCTTCATGGGGATTGTATGGCTGATAGTCTTCTAATTGCTGCCCATCACTCCCGATGCTCACCAATTCACTGGGGTCCCGCCATTCATCGTGTCGATCGGAATAGCCAATGTAGTGTATCTTGACACTATCCTCTTGCCTTTCGCTGATTTCAATAGGGTAGAGTTGAGTCGAGTCAGCCTTCTTTTGTCGGGTAGCGCGTGGAATCTTCGGCTCGGCTAGTCTTCTGTAGTCCTTGCGAGGTCGGTTACGGAGGTTGTAAGCCATTGCTTTCGTCTTCTTGATCCAATGCGCAGTTTGTGCTCTTCGTTCGAATCATTGTCTTTTATTGGAAGTCTGTATCAATCGCTGTCAAGTCGCTGGGCATGGGACGATTGGCCAAGAAATGAAATGACGTAACAATCATTTCCAATATTCAAAAGTATACGAAGTATACAACTCTGGCAATAATTAGCACGCTAATTAGCACTCGGACGTAGAATGTCCGATCTAGGCCAATATTTCTCCATATGCCCAGATGAGGCACCACCTCATCAAGTGCTTTCAGAAGAAAGAAATGATGCCATTCCCTCAGTCAAAGAATGGTGACCACCACAACTTCTTTCCGGGAAGGGAGATAGAACTCCATTGCACCTGCCAGATGCCGGAGACCTATGATGACATGATTGAGTGTGACACCTGCGAGGACTGGTACCACCTAAAGTGTGTGGGTCTCAAAAAGTTCCCTCTAGAACACGGCCTTGGACCCACCCCCACGGCCTTAGCCACACCCCCACAGCCTCGGCCACGTCCCCACGGCCTTGGCCACGCCCCCACGGTCTCAGCTACGCCCCCACGGCCTTGGCCACGCCCCCACGGCCTCGACAACGCCCCCACGGCCTTGGCCCGCCCCCACGGCCATTGTCACGCCCCCACGGCCATTGTCACGCCCCCACGGTCTTGGGCACGACCCCATGGCCTTAGCCACTTCCCAACCATTTGGCCACGACACCACGGCCTTGGCCACGCCCCCACGGCTCGGCCACGCACCCACGGCCCTGGCCACAGCCTAGGCCATGCCCCACAGCCTTGGCCCCGCCCCCACGCCCTTGGCCCCGCCCCCATGGCCTTGGCCACGCCCCCACGGCCTTGGCCACGCCAAGGCCTTGGCCACGCCCGCACGGCCTTGGCTAAAGCCTTGGCTTCGACCCACGGCCTTGGCCACGCCCCACCGGACTTGGCCCCGCCCCCACGGCCTTGGCCCCGCCCCCAAGGCAGGGGCTACGCCCCCACGGCCTCGGCCTCGTCCCCACGGATTTGGCCACGCCCCCACGGCCTCGACCGCGCTCCCACGGCCTTGGCCACGCCCCCACGGTCTCGGCCACGCCCCCACGGCCTTGGCCACGCCCCCACGGCCTCGACAACGCCCCCACGGCCTTGGCCCGCCCCCACGGCCATTGTCACGCCCCCACGGTCTTGGGCACGACCCCATGACCTTAGCCACTTCCCAACCATTTGGCCACGACACCACGGCCTTGGCCACGCCCCCACGGCTCGGCCACGCACCCACGGCCCTGGCCACAGCCTAGGCCATGCCCCACAGCCTTGGCCCCGCCCCCACGCCCTTGGCCCCGCCCCCATGGCCTTGGCCACGCCCCCACGGCCTTGGCCACGCCAAGGCCTTGGCCACGCCCGCACGGCCTTGGCTAAAGCCTTGGCTTCGCCCCACGGCCTTGGCCACGCCCCACCGGACTTGGCCCCGCCCCCACGGCCTTGGCCCCGCCCCCAAGGCAGGGGCTACGCCCCCACGGCCTCGGCCTCGTCCCCACGGATTTGGCCACGCCCCCACGGCCTCGACCGCGCTCCCACGGCCTTGGCCAAGCCCCCACGGTCTCGGCCACGCCCCCACGGCCTTGGCCACGCCCCCACGGCCTTGACAACGCCCCCACGGCCTTGGCCCGCCCCCACGGCCATTGTCACGCCCCCACGGTCTTGGGCACGACCCCATGACCTTAGCCACTTCCCAACCATTTGGCCACGACACCACGGCCTTGGCCACGCCCCCACGGCTCGGCCACGCACCCACGGCCCTGGCCACAGCCTAGGCCATGCCCCACAGCCTTGGCCCCGCCCCCACGCCCTTGGCCCCGCCCCCATGGCCTTGGCCACGCCCCCACGGCCTTGGCCACGCCAAGGCCTTGGCCACGCCCGCACGGCCTTGGCTAAAGCCTTGGCTTCGCCCCACGGCCTTGGCCACGCACCACCGGACTTGGCCCCGCCCCCACGGCCTTGGCCCCGCCCCCAAGGCAGGGGCTACGCCCTCACGGCCTCGGCCTCGTCCCCACGGATTTGGCCACGCCCCCACGGCCTCGACCGCGCTCCCACGGACTTGGCTACGCCCCCACCGCCTCGGTCGCGCCCCCACGGCCTTGGCCGCACCCCCACGGCTTTGGCCACCCCCCACGGTCTCGGCCACGCCCCCACGGCCTTGGCCACGCCCCCACAGATTTGGCGACGCCACCACGAACTTGGCCAAACCCCACGATTTTAGCCGCCACCGCACGGCCTTGACCACACCCCCACGGCTTGGCCACGCCCCCGCGGTCTTGACTTCAGCATTCGCCTCGCCCTCACGGCCTAGGCCACGCCCGCACGGATTTGGCCAAGCCACCACGGCCTTGGCCCCACTCCCACGGCCTTGGCCACGCCCCCACAACCTCGGCCCCGCACCCATGGCCTTGGCCACGCCCCCACGTCCATGGCTTCAGCCTTGGCTTCGCCCCTACCGCCTTGGCCACGTCCAACCGGACTTGGCCCCACCCAACCGGACTTGGCCCCGCCCCCACGGCTTTAGCCCCGCCCCCACGGCTTTGGCAACGCCCCCACGGCCTCGGTCACGCCCCCACGGATTTGGCCACGCCCCCATAGCCTCGACCGCGCTCCCACGGCCTTGGCCACGCCCCCACCGCCTCGGCCGCGCCCCCACGGCCTTGGCCACTCACCCTTGGCCACAGCCTAGGCCCTACCCCACAGCCTTGACCCCGACCCCGCGGCCTTGACCCCGCCCCCATGGCCTTGGCCGCTCCCCCACGGCCTTGGCCACGCCAATGCCTTGGCCACGCCCCCCCCGGCCTTGGCCTCAGCCTTGGCTTCTCCCCCACGGCCTTGGCCACGCCCCACCGGACTTGGCCCCGCTCCCACGGCTTTGGCAACGCCCCCATCGCCTCGGCCACGCCCCCACGGATTTGGCCACGCCCCTACGGCCTCGACCGCGCTCCCACGGCCTTGGCCACGCCACCACCGCCTCGAACGTGCCCCAACGGCCTTGGCCGTGCTTCCACGCGTTTGGCAACCCCCACGGTCTCGGCCACGCCCCCACGGCCTTGGCCACGCCCCCACAGATTTGGCGACGCCACCACAAACTTGGACAAACCCCACAATCTTGGCCGCGCCCGCACGGCCTTGACCACACCCCCACGGCTTGGCCACGCCCCGCGGCGTTGACTTCAGCCTTTGCCTCGCCCTCACGGCCTACGCCACGCCCGCACGGATTTGGCACCGCAACCACGGCCTTGGCCCCACCCCCACGGCCTTGGCCACGCCCCCACAGCCTCGGCCTTGTCCCCACGGCCTTGGCCACGCCCCCACGGTCTCGGCCACGCCCCCACGGCCTCGACAACGCCCCCACAGCCATGGCACGCCCCCACTTCCTTTGTCACGCCCCAACGGTCTTGGTCACGCCCCCACGGCTTGGCCACATCCCCACGGTCTTGGACACGACCCCATGGCCTTGGCCACTTCCCAACCATTTGGCCACGGCCCCACGCCTTGGCCACGCCCCCAAGGCTTGGCCACGCACCCACGGTCCTGGCTACAGCCTAGGCCATGCCCAACAGCCTTGGCCCCGCCTCCAAGGCCTTGGCCCCGCCCCCATGGCCTTGGCTACGCCCCCACTGCATTGACCACGCCAAGGCCTTGGCCACGCCCCCACGGCCTTGGCTTCGCCCCCACAGCCTTGGCCACGCCCCACCGGACTTCGCCCCCCCACGGCCTTGGTCCCGCCCCCACGGCTTTTGCTACACCCCCACGGCTTTGGCCACGCCCCCACGAATTTTGGCCACGCCTCCACGGCCTCGACCGCGCTCCAACGGCCTTTGCCACGCCCCCACCGCCTCGGTTGCGCCCCCACGGCTTTGGCCACCCCCCACGGTCTCGGCGACGCCCCCATGGCCTTGGCCACGCCCCCACAGCTTTGGCGACGCCACCACCAACTTTGCCACACGCCACGAACTTGGCCGCGCCCGCACGGCCTTGACCACACCCCCACGGCTTGGCCACGCCCCCACGGCCTTGACTTCAGCTTTCGCCTCTCCCTCACGGCCTAGACCACACCCGCATGTCTTTGGCCCCGCCTCCTCGGCCTTGGCCTGACCCACACGGCCTTGGCCACACCCCCACAGTCTCGGTCACGACCCCACGGCCTCACGGCCTCGACAACGCCCCCACGGCTTTGGCCCGCCTCCACGGCCTTTGTCACGCCCCCACAGCCTTGGCCACGCCACCACGGCCTTGGCTTCGGCCGTGGCCTCGACTTCACGGCTTTGGCCACGACCACACTGCCAAGGCCCCGCCCCCTCGGCCTTGTCCCCGCCCCAACGGCCTTGGCCACACCTACACGGCCTTGGACACGCCCCAACGGCCTTAGCCACGCCCCCACGGCCTTGGCCACGTACCCACGGCCTTGGCCACGCCCCAACCAATTGGCCATGGCCTCATGGCCTTGGCAACGCCCCCACGGCTTGTCCACGCTCCCACGGCCTTGGCCACAGCCTTGGCCACGCCCCCACGGCCTTGGCTCCGCCCCCACTGCCTTGGCCTCGCCTCCATGGCCTTGGCCGCGCCCCCACGGCTTTGGCCACCATCCCACGGTCTCGGCCACGCCCCCACGGCCTTGGCCACGACCCCACAGCTTTGGCGACGCCACCACGAACTTTGCCAGGTTTATTCCCATTTGGTCAATTTTCATTTCGTCAATTCCCACTTCGTCAATTTCACTTCGTCAATTCCCACTTTGTCAACTTCTCACTTTGTCAATTCCCACTTCGTCAACATTGACCAAGTGGGAATTGACAAAGTGAGAAATTGACAAAGTGGGAATTGACGAATTGGGAATTGACAAAGTGGGAATCTATACTAATACTTATGAAAATTGAGGTAAATATGGTATGCAAACCAAGTGTGTATAACAACATGGGTTGTGAGACTTATTTCTCCATCAGTGTATGATAGCTTTCTTGAGTCTAATTTTAGGCATTTATTGACAACTCTACATCTCTTTCGTCTGGGTGTCATGTGATCCTGCTTCGAGCTGGACTACTGTGAGTTCCGTAGGTGCTTGCTCTTCTTTGATGGTATCCACCAGTCGGTAGCTAGCTGTTGGGATGTCGCGGACTAATGATTGAATTAAACTTGTGGTGCCATCCCTCCAAGTGCTTGCTTATTCTGCTCCCATCAAGCTCAAAGACACTCCACATTGCAGGAGAAAACTGCCCACCATCTAGCCAGCTAGTTGAGAAGATCATCCAACTGAGGGAGTGCACTGGGCATTTTTTTGCTTGAGCACAGAGTAGTAGATTGTGCTAACTCAAAGTGCTCACCCACTTCCTGGGGGTTTCTCGAGAACGGCAGTCAATGCACATGCCTGGTATATGTAATTGAACCCTTGCTATGCAGTATTTAGTATAGATTCCCACTTTGTCAATTCCCAATTCGTCAATTCCCACTTTGTCAATTTCTCACTTTGTCAATTCCCACTTGGTCAATGTTGACGAAGTGGGATTGACAAAGTGAGAAGTTGACAAAGTGGGAATTGACGAATTGCTCAGGCCTTGTAAGGGCTGGGACCAGCAGTTGTGCGCGCGCTTCCCGATACCATACGAACGCGATTGCGGTAAACGATTTCACTATAGCGACGAGGAAGTGGGCAAAATGATATAAACCGCAAGTCAGGCGATCTGTCACACGCTAAAATTCTTACCTTGCATAATGGAGCTTGTTGAGGACTGCATGCGCTTCATCACTACAGATCTCACACCGGGAGTCTTCCAAGAATCGTTCCAAGCACTTATCGGTTTCGTGCGGTTGTACAGAAAACTTTCACGCGCGTGACAGTCACATGTATCTCGTTTAGTCGAACGTGCTAGGTACTTAATAGCTCATCATGGCCGCATACAGTGGCTCTTTCACGGAAGTAAAGCATGCGGAATTCGCCCGAACGATGTTGGAAGCTACTGTTGAGTTCAAAGGAAAACATGTACGATTGTCTTGGATTTCGCCGTTGGGAAAAGTTCGTATGTTGCCGCTGAAGTAGCAAACTGGAGGATAAAATGGGTAGTGGGTGTGGCACATTTGCCAGTAGCAGCCCCTTGGAAGGAGATATCGACTATTCCCAACGGCCAAAAGGTGGAGCTGATGATAAAGTTCATATTGGTCCAGGAACAATCCGGTGATTTTGCTCGCTAGAATTCCGCATGACGCGTTTAGTGAATTAGTATAGGTAGAAGGCGGGGCTGGTGCAGCCAACTAATTGGGTGGGCGGGGCTAAAAGTGACGTCACTGTAACCATAAAGGGTGGAGCTACAAACACTAGTGATGAAAAGTTTCAAATACATTTTCACTCCTTGAAATGTTGACCTGAACTCGGCCCAAATATAGCATCCGAACTGCTGGTCCCAGCCCTTAATGGCCCTGAGTGGGAATTGACAAAGTGGGAATTGACCAAATGGGAATTGACCAAATGGGAAGACACCCTTTGCCACACCCCACAACCTTGGCCGCGCCCCACGGGTGTTTTATGTAGGACATAACCTCAATAGTTTACATACGCGCGTAATACTTCCGGTATGGTTGTTGTAGCCCGGAAATCACCATGGTAATAACGCGTATTTTGAACAGCCTTTTATTTCATTTTCTTATACTTTACTGGCTAAAACAACGCAAAAAATAGAACAACCGACCTCAAATAATGTAGAAAGCATCATTACGCATCACTACAATGCACTACGCACCCGGTACTTACAGCGCACATGCAGCTGCTTCGAGCACTGTTATCAGCCGCTCGAAAAACGCCCAACTTATGAAGTGAAAGACAGCGCGTACGAAGTTTTCGCAAGAGTATTCACGACATCAGACACTTCCTGGGACTAATCACTCCCGGTTAGAACTAATTACGTAGTGCTAACCGCAAAAGTGTAAGATTACGAGACCTCTAAGTGACCATAATTAAGTTACACCACAACACAAGGCCCAGCTTCAAACGCACTGCAGGGTGTGCAGTGGCAAACTAGGCAGAGTGTCATACCAGTGTAAGGACCAGCCAAATGCTCCTTGAGTGCATGGACATTCAAGTATCCAGTGACAGTCCTGATATCCACCCTCCCAAATTTTGCAATAATTGCTATGCTGTGATGACAAAGACAATGAAATCGATACTGGAATGTACGGTAGTTCGGAGCTCCCTCCAGCCATTCCTTTACAAACAACATAGTGAGGGTTCATGCAGTGTGTGCAATCACTTCAATATAAGAGGAAAGGGGGGGGAGGGCATGCAAACGGAAAAACATCAATAGCTGTCCGAGATCAGTCCTAGAACACATTCGGACAGTTGCTGGCCCCTCTCTGCGGAGCACACTTCCCCTCACTACTGATCGCTTCTTTGCACCAGCCCCTAGATCTTTCTCCCTCTCAGATGTGACATGCCCAAGGTGTCAAAATGTCGTAGACGAGCCCATTGAGCTTCCGCGCAAGTCACTGATTTGCTACAACTGTTGTGTCAGCATGCTGCGGAAGAGCAGTGCAACAGATTGTCCATCATGCCATCAAACACACCAACTAAGCATCAACAGCTCCACAGCTGTCTCACCTGTGGTGATGAGGTTGCTCTCAAACCTTGTCATCTGCTGTGAAATTCCAAATTGCAACAAGCCTGTGCCAACACCTCGGCAGACATATTGAGAGTGGGTGCAAAGAGATGACAGCAGATGTTGAATCCACACTAACCGTGGGACAGGTTCTCGAGCAGCCACATCATACGCAAAATGTTGCACCAGACTTCAGAATCCAATACAGTCACGTACAGTTCCACCTGGTGGCCGTGGTGGACATGTAAGTTTCTTCAATTGGTTTCGGCAACCCTGCAGATAAATAATTACTTTCATTACTTAATATTCTACCGTAGTCACACATTATTAGGCGAATGCGCCTATATATTCACAGGAAGGAAATATATGCCTAATAACTAGAATGCACTTCATCTCTAATGATATACTTTAATAGGAAGTGTGCTTCATTTGGAATTATTGGTTTTTCCACTCTGCGCTGGCCTTCTCCAGAAACTTGATCCTAATTAGCTGAGACGAGAGTCAAACCTGCACCTAACAGTGAACGTGCGCCTACCTGCACCTAACAGTGAACGTGCGCCTACCTGCACCTATATAACAGTGAACGTGCGCCTACCTGCACCTAACAGTGAACGTGCGCCTAACAGTGAACGTGCGCCTATCTGCACCTAACAGTGAACGTGCGCCTACCTGCACCTAACAGTGAACGTGCGCCTATGCGCCTATAGGTGAACTGTGCCTAATAACACGCAACTACGGTATGTAGCATAGTTTCTAATAGGCATGGAGCACAATAATTAATTTCACCATACTGCACTCCCCTCTGTCAAAGGTGATGGAATGGGTAGTGTTTCCGGCTTTGTATACGTAACAACACACATGAATATGGTAGTGTGAAAACTGTGGACAGTGTATGGATCAGCAAGTTCAAACAACCAGGGCATTCATTGCCTAGCACTGAAAATCGATCGTTTGTGCCTTGATCAGCTGACTAATCTACTGTTCTTGCCTGTAAATGTAGCCACTTTAGTGCTGGTGGGAGTGCAATACGGCACTTGCATGCCTTAAGTTGGCTCAGGTAATACCTTAGTCTCGTGCCCAGACCCTTCCGCACGTATTGAGGGAGGGTCTGGGAACGAGACTAGTAATACCTACCCAGTACCTCGACACATTGAACTCCCATGGCACCCATGAAATCATATACTGCTTCCAATTATAGCCCCTCACCTTGGGAAAGGCTACAAAGTCACGGGTTAGCTTGGAGATTGCCAGCACGAAGACAGTCCGTCGATGTAGTTTTGAGGTTAGCCAGCACCGTGAAGCAGTTAGTGGGGGGAGTGGAATGATCCAGATGGCAGATGGGGTCAGGATACTGCAGAGGGAAGAAAGGCAGCAGCTGTTGAAGGATGCCGATGTGAAGATTGTAGTCCCAGCACTAGATGGTCTGGCTATGAAAGCAGACATGACTCTCCCATGGAACAAATTGAGAAGATCAGCAGAGTGTTTGGCCAAGCTTTGTCCCTCTTCTCTGTCTGGCTCTACCAGCATTCCGGCAGAGCCAACAACATCCTGTTCAGAGTCACCAGACCCTTCTTCCTCCCTCCCCTCCCCTTTCGCCCCGCCCCACTAATCGTCGCAGGAAGGGTCTGGGCCACGTGAGACTATTCCTGAACATGGCCAACAGGGTTGAGAGACTGAAGGGTGTCATGGGGGAACACCAAAGGCAAATCTGCCCCGAACTTGTTTGCCTTCAGCCGAAAATAAAAAGAAAAAAGCAGAGTTTAATCTGACAGATTTGTTCCCCCACTGTTGAAATTAAAGTTATTATCTATGCCCTATGCCTATATACGTACAAAAGGCTTCATACACAGCCAAAGACTGATATTACAAGTACAATAACGCTTTAACACACACAGTGATACTTACTTGGTCCACACAAACACGTTCTTGAAGGGCTCAACTTGGTCGCGTGTACAGCGCAAACGGGAGCGGTTAGCAACTTCCATCTTGTACAGCCAGGGAGTGAACTCCTGCCTGCTGCTAACAGCAGCAGCAACACCTTCTGAAAAACTTTCAGACGTGTGTGGTTACCCGCGTTGTCTTTGGCATTCCGTTATTTTATTGCGAGGAGTAACTTCGCCGTCCTGAGAGCTATTTTCACCAGACTTTGAACAGCTTGCGCTGCAAGTAGCTGTGCCCACGTGGCCTGTTAACCCTATACCCCCGAGGCGCATGCGCAGAAATTAATCGCGTGGTTACACAAAAGCTAATGAAAAATGGCGATTTTTGTGTTGTATCGATTCATTGGCATTGTATCTTGTAAAATAGCTGAGTTCAGGTATTGATAGTTATACTTATTTGTCTTGAAAACAAACCTTCTTCGTTCCTGAAGTAGTCACGGGACTTGACAGTGAGGCCTGGGAAAGACACAACGGTGGAAACGCGGGTTGTCGCCGTGCTCTCGAGAATGACGGCAAAACCACGGCAGAGGTTGGCTGACTGGCCCAGCAACGGTAGGTATCCAGTGTGGGTGAGATATCTGGCTTGTACAAACTCGATACAACAACTTGATCGTACGATATAAGCTGTAATATGCCGTCACTAAGTACACATCGATCGACAAGTAAACTTCTAACGCGATTTGTGGGGAAAGTCCCTATGGAAAGCCACAGCTTCACTCGACTTCCTGTGACACGTAAATCACTTATCCAAAGTCCGATCGCGTAGCTATGGCGATAAATAGCCGGAATCCAGTTTCGGGCGCGTACGGGCGCTCTCGGGTTTGACTGACGCTTAATTATTGGGCGCATACGGGCGCTATCGGGGGTAAAGGGTTAATAGCTAATTAGCACTGAAGCCACAGGCATGGCAAGCATGTAAGCCATACCGGAAATAATCACCAGTACGCGTTGCTATGTACTTGTAATACGTTTCTAGGGCTTTCGTGACGTCACCAAATGTCCGCCGTTCAATGAACATAAAACACCCGTGGCCCACGGCCCCCACAGCCTTGACTTCAGCTTTCGCTAGTCCCCACGGCCTAGGCCACGCCCGCCCAGCCTTGGCCCCGCTCCCACGGCCTTGGCCCCACCCCCACGGCCTTGGCCAAGCCCCCACAGCCTCGGCACGCCCCCACTGCCTTGGCCACGCCCCCACGGCCTTGGCTTCGGCATTGGCCTCGCCCCCACGGCTTTGGTCACGCCCCCACTGCCATGGCCCCGCCCCCTCGGCCTTGTCCCCGCCCCCACGGCCTTGGACACGCTACTACGGCCTTGGACACGCCCCCACGGCCTTGGCTTCAGCCTTGGCCTCGCCCCAAAGACTTTGGCCACGCCCCCATTGCCATGGCCCCGCCACCTCGGCCTTGTCCCCGCCCCCACGGCCTTGGCCACGCCTCTACGGCCTTGGACGCGCCCCATGGCCTTGGCCACGCCCCCAAGGTCTTGGCCACGCCACCACGGCCTTGGCTTCAGCCTTGGACTCGCCCCACGGCTTTGGCCCCGCCCCCACTGCCATGGCCCGGCCCCCTTAACCTTGTTCCTGCCCCCACGGCCTTGGCCACGCCTCCACGTCCTTGGACACGCCTCACGGCCTTGGCCACGCCCCCACAGCCCTGGCCACGTCCCCACGGTCTTGGGCACAACCCCTCGGCCTTGCCCACGCCCCAATACTTTGGCCACGGCCCCACGCCTAGGCCACGCCCCCACGGCTTGGCAACGCACCCACGGCCTTGGCCACGCCCCCACGGCCTACTCACGTATAGTAAGGCATGGCTGAATGAATTGGTCAAATCCGGAGAGATTACGGAAAAGTGTAATTGATACACGGAAGCTACCTCGCGGTTGCTATGTGAGTTAGCTTAGTCCAGCGTTTGTTTGTGTCATCCACAGATGAAACTGCGAGGATGTGACCGCTTCTTCGTACGCATAGTAGATGGGTAGTTCGGGGCAAAACAAAGTAGCCTCCATCCGCTTTTGAATCTTGTGCTAGGACTGTGAAAATCGCGGAGCGAGGGTGGAGATGACGACAGTGAAGGCCGACACGGAGCTCTTGTAGCTGTTGCTGGAGTCTCTTTTGGTGTTCTGGAGGTAGGTACCTATGTGTATTCAACGATTTTATTTTGGGAAATCTGCTGTAGTCTACTGTAGCGTTTAAGGCAGCTGAAAAGCACCTTCACAACACCCTTGAAAAGGCTTCTTTTGTCAGTTCTGAGGAAACGTAACTTTGTTTCAAGTTTCCCAAAATAAAATCTTGAAGATGACATCGTGCTAAGCCTCGATGGAGTTTGAAGCTCCTAAGTGCCTTAAGGCATCTCCGTATTTGTGTGAGAAGTACCCGAGATAACCGCTTTGTCAGCGCGTATTGAGCACCACGTGATTAGTGGGCGTGGTCAACTATGAAGCCATATTAATTCACAAGGGTGGAGCTTCACTTCAGTGTAGACTGAAAGTCTGTGCCAATTTCATGTGCTGAGATATCGTGTGGTGAAGAAGACCGAAGTTTAATTCAAAATACAATGCAGCCATGCCTTAACAGTGCAGAGTAGGCAATGCCCCCACGGCCTTCGACACACCCCCATGATTTTGCCACGCAACCACGGCCTTGGCCACACCCCCACGGCCTTGGCCACGACCCCACGGACTTGGCCACGCTCCCACGCCCTTGGCCGCGATCTTGGCCCCACCCGCACAACCTTGGCCACACCTCCACGGCCTTGACCTCGCCCCCACGGCCTTTGCCACGCTCCCGCGGCATTGGCCACGCCACCACGCCCTTGGTCACGATCTTGGCCCCGCCCCCACGGCCTTGGCCAAGCTCCCACGCTTTGGCCACGTCCCCACAGTCTCGGCCACGTCCCCACGGCCTTGGCCATGCCCCCACAGTCTCGGCCACACTCCTACTGCCTTGGCCACGGTCCCACGGCCTCGGCCACGCCCCCACGGCCTTGGCCACCCCCCCACGGTCTTTGTCACGCCCCCACGGTCTTGGTCACGCTCTCACGGCCTTGACCACGCCGTCACGGCCTTGACCACACCCCCACGGCATTGGCCTGGCCCCCATGGCCTTAGCCACGCCCCCACGGCCTTGGCTTCAGCCTTGGCCTCGCCCCCACGACTTTGGCCACGCCCCCATTGCCATGGCGCCGCCACCTCGGCCTTGTCCCTGCCCCCACGGCCTTAGCCACGCCTCCACGGCCTTGGACACGCCCCCAAGGCCTTGGCCACGCCCCCACTGCCTTGGCCACGTCCCCACGGTCTTGAGCGCGACCCCACGGCCTTGCCCAAGCCACAACCGGCCCCACGGTCTTGGCCACGCCCCCACGGCTTGGCCACGTACCAACGGCCTTTGCCACAGCCTTGGCCATGCCCCCACGGCCTTGGCCCCGCCCCCACGCCTTGGCCCAGCCCCCATGGACTTGGCCACGCCCCCACGGCCTTGGCAATGCCCCAACGGCCTTCGACACCCCCATGATTTTGCCACGCCACCACGGCCTTGTCACACCTACACGGCCTTGGCGACGCTCCAACGGCCTTGGCCACGCCACAACGACCTTGGCCACGATCTCGGCCCCACCACCAGAGCCTTGGCCACGGCCTTGGAACGCCCCCACGCCTTGGCCCCACTCCCACGGCCTCGGCCACGCCCCCACGTCCTTGGGCACGCACCCTCGGATTTGGCCTCGCCACACGGCCTTGGCTACACACCAACGGCCTTGGCCACGCCCCAAAGGCCTTGGCCCCGCCCCCACGGCCGTGGCTTCAGCCATGGCTTTGCCCCCACGGCCTTGGCCACGCCCTACCGGACTTGGCCCCACCTCCACGGCCTTGGCTACGCCCCCACGGCCTCGGCGACGCCCCCACGGCCATGGCAACACCCCCACGGCCTTGGCATGGCCCCTACGGCCTTGACCACGCCCCCACGGATTTGGCCACGCCCCCACTGCCATGACCCCGCCCCCTCGGCCTTGTCCCCGCCTCCACGGCCTTGGCCACGCCTCCACGGCCTTGGACGCGCCCCACAACCTTGGCCACGCCCCCACGGTCTTGGGCACGACCCCACGGCCTTGGCTACGCCCCAACCAATTGGCCACGGCCCCACGGCCTTGGCCACGCCCCCACGGCTTGGCCACGCACCCACGGCCTTGGCCACAGCCTTGGCCATGCCCCCACTGCCTTTGCCCCGACCCCACAGCCTTGACCAAGCCCCCATGGCCTTGGCCACACCCCCACGGCCTCGGTCACGCCCCCACGGCCTTGGGCACACACCCACGGATTTGGCCTCGCCACCACGGCCTTGGACACACCCCCACGGCCTTGGCCACGCCCCCAAGGCCTTGGCCCCATTCCACGGTCTTGGCCACTCAACCACGGCCTTGGCCACGCCCCTACAGCCTTGGTCATAAACCCATGGCGTTTGCCAATCCCCACGGCCTTGGCCCCGTCCCAACTGCCTTGGCCACGCCTCCATGGCCTTGGCAATGGCCTTAGCTAAGCCCCTACAGCCTTGGTCACACTCCTTCGGTCTAGGCCACGACCGTACAGCCTTCGGCACGCCCCCACTGCCTTGGCCACGCTACCCCGGCCTTGGCTTCGGCCTTGGCCTCGCCTCCATCTCCTAGTCCACGCCCCAACGGCCTTGGCCACGCCCCAACGGCCTTGGCAACACACCCACGGCCTTGGCACCGCCCCACGGACTTGACTGCGCCGCCGCGAACTTGCCAAGCCCCCACGGTTTTGGACACGCCCCCATGGCCATGACCGCGCCCCATACGGCATTGGCCATTCCCCCACCGCCTTGGCCACGCCCCACGGCCTTGGCCCCACCCCCACGGCCTTGGCCACGCCGCAACGCCTTGGCCATGCCCCCACGGCCTTGGCCACGCCCCCTCGTCTTTGGCCACGCTCCTTCGGCCTTGGCAACGCCCCCACGGCCTTCGCCACAACCCCACAGCTTTAGCTTTGGTCTCGGATTGCCACCACGGCCTTGACCACGCCCTTGCGACTTTGGCCACGCCCCCACGGCTTTGGCCACGCCGCCACTGCCTTGGCAACGCCCCCACGGCCTTGGCCACGCCCCCATGGAATTGGCCACGACCCCACGTCCTTGGCCACATCCCCAAGGCAATAGCCACGCCTTGATTTCGGCCTTGGCTTCGCCCCCACGGCCTTGACCACGCCCCAAAGGCCTTGTCCACGCCCCCACAGCCTGTTACACCCCCCACGGCCTTGGCCACGCCCCCACGGCCTTGGCCACGCTCCCACAGCCTTGGCCACGCACTATTGCCTTGGCCCTGCCCCCATGGCCTTCTAGCCCGCCTTCGGCTTTGGCCACGCCCCCACGGCCTTGACCAAAGCCTTGGCCACGCCCTCCGTCTTGGCCACACCCCCACGGCTTTGTCGCCGCACCCACGGCCTTGGCCACGCCCCACGGCCTTGGCCCCGCCCCCTCAGTTTTGGCAACAACCCCACGGCCTTGGATCCACCCCACGATATTGGGCACGCCCCCACGGTCTTGGCCACGTTCACATGGCTTTGGCCACATCCCCACGGCCTTGGCCACGCCCCACGGCCTTGGCTCCGCCCCTACGGCCTTGGCTACGCCTCTACGGCCTTGGCCACGCCCCCACGGCCTCGGCCACGTCTTGGCTTTGGCCTTGGCTTCGGCCTTGGCTTTGCCCCCACGGACTTGACCTCGCCCCACGGTCTTGGCCAGTCCTTCTTGGCCTTCGCCACATCCCCACGGCCTTAGCTTTGGCCTCGGCTTTGCCCCCACGGCCTTGACCACGCCCCCGCGACCTTGGCCACGCCCCCAGTACCTTGGCCACGCCCCAAGGCTTCGGCTACGCCCCCACGGACTTGACCACACCCCCACGTCCTTGGTTACATCCCCAAGGCCTTAGCGACGCCTTGACTTCGGCCTTGGCTTCGCACCAACGGTCTTGACCACGCCCCAAACGCCTTGCCCATGCTCCCACGGCTTTGGGCGCCCCCCACGTGCTTGGCCACGCCCCCACGGACTTGGCCACGCCCCCACAGCCTTGGCCACGCCCAACTGCCTTGGCCCCGTCCCCACGGCCTTCTAGCCCTCCTTCGGCCTTGGCCACGACCCCACGTCCTTGGCCAAGGACGTTGGCCACGCCCCCACGGCCTTGTCCACGCCCCAACGGCGATCGCAACCACCCCACGGCCTTAGCTTTGGCCTCGGCTTCGCCCCCACGACCTTAAACCACGCCCCGCGACCTGGGCAACGACCCTACGGCTTTGGCCACGCCCCCACTGCCTTGGCCACACCCTCACGGCCTTGGCCATGCCCCCAAGGACTTGGCCACTCCCCCGCGTCCTTGGCCACATCTAGGCCTGAGGCAATTATTCCTAAAATTTTACCAATTGTTTTATTCCACAATTCCTTAGAAATTGTCCTATTATTCTCTATTCTTTTCCGATTATTCCCAATTATTTATTAGCAATCGACATCATTATTACACAGAAGAGACATTAAAAACAGTTACATACGGTAGTCAATCGAGTTTATCTCTTGTTGTACTGCAACATTAAAGATGTTTGCACATAGTCCTGAAGACAGCTCTCCTGCTGATCACCAAAAGAGGCCTTGAGGAGGGAAAAGACTCTTTCTGCCGCTTGACGCCATTCTAGACTACTCGTACGTGCATGCACGTGGTTACTGAATTTACGGAATTCTGTTCCGTTTATTCCCGAAATTTAACTCTATTATTCACGAAACTATGCTTATGCGAAAACTCCCCGGTTATTCCGGAAATTATTCCCGCATAATCGCCGCACCCCTAGCCACATCCCCAAGGCCTTAGCCACGCTTCGCCCCACGGCCTTGACAACGCCCCAAAGGCCTTGTCCACGCCCCCACGGCCTGGGCCACCCCCCACGGACTTGGCCACGCCCCCACGGCCTTGGCCACCCCCCACACCCTTGGCCACGCCCCCACGGCCTTGGCCACGCCCCCACAGCCTTGGCCACTTCCAACTGCCTTGCCCCCCCCCCCCCCCCCCCCCCCACCACGGCCTTCTAGCCCTCCTTCGGCCTTGACCACGTCCCCACGGCTTTGGCCAAGGCCTCTTCCATGCCTCCACAGTCTTGGCCACACCCCCACGGCTTTGTCGCCACGCCCACGGCCTTGGCCACGCACCCACGGCCTCGGCCCCGCCCCCACAGACTTGGCCACACTCCCACGGCCTTGGCCACGTCCCCACGGCCTTGGCCTCGGCCTTTGCAAGCCCCCACCGCCTTGGCCACGTCCCACGGCCATGGCAACGCCCCCACGGCCACGGCCACGTCCCCATGGCCTTGGCCACGCCACCACGGCCCTGGCTTCGGCCTTTACCTCGCCCCCAACGGCCTTGGCCACGCCCCCACGAGCTTGTCCAATCCCCCACGGCCTTCGCCACGCCCCACTGCCTTGGCTTTGGCCTCGGCTTTACCTCCAAGGCTTTGATCACGCCCCCGCAGCCAACACACCCACGGCCTTGGCATTGCCCCCAAGGACTTGACTGCGCCGTCGCAGGCTTAGCCACGCTCCCACGGTTTTGGCCATAACCCCACGGCCATGACCACGTCCCATACGGCATTGGCCATTCCCCCACGGCCTTGGCCACGCCCCATACGGCATTGGCCATTCCCCCATGGCCTTGGCCACTCCCCACGGCCTTGGCCCCGCCCCCACGGCCTTAGCAACGCCGCAACGCCTTGGCCATGCCACCACAACCTTGGCCACGCCCCAACGGCCTTGGCCACGCCCCCACGGCCTTGGCCCCGCCCCAACGGCTTTTGCCACGTACCCACGGCCTTGGCCAAGCCCCCACCGCCTTGGGTCCGCCCCCACGGTCTTGGCCACGAACCCACGGCCTTGGTCACGCCTCCACGGCCTTGGTTTCGGCCTTGGCATCGCCCCCACGGCCTTGGCCATGCCGTCTTGTCTTCGGCCACGCCCCTTCGGCCTTGGCAACGCCCCCACGGCCTTGGCAACGACCCCACGGTCTTCGCCACCACCCCAACAGCCTTAGCTTTGGCCTCGGATCGCCTCCACGGCCTTGACCACGCCCATGGGACTTTGGCCACGCCCCCACGGATTTGGCCACGCCCCCACGGTCTTGGCCACGAACCCACGGCCTTGGCCACGCCTCCACGGCCTTGGTTTTGGCCTTGGCCTCGCCCCCACGGCCTTGGCCATGCCGTCTTGTCTTCGGCCACGCCCCTTCGGCCTTGGCAACGCCCCCACGGCCTTGGCAACGACCCCACGGTCTTCGCCACCACCCCAACAACCTTAGCTTTGGCCTCGGATCGCCTCCACGGCCTTGACCACGCCCATGGGACTTTGGCCACGCCCCCACGGATTTGGCCACGCCCCCACTGCCTTGGCCACGCCCCCACGGCCTTGTCCACGCCCTCACGGACTTGGCCACGCCCCCACGACCTTGGCCACTCCCAAGACCTTAGCCACGCCTTGACTTTGGCCTTGGTTTCGCCCCCACGGCCTTGACCACGCCCCAAAGGCCCTGTCCACGCCCCCTCGGCCTGGGCCCCCCCACGGCCTTTGCCACGCCCCCACGGCCTTGGACACGCCACCACAGCCTTGGACACGCCTACTGCCTTTGCCCCGCCCCCACGGCCTTCTAGCTCTCCTTCGGTCTTGGCCACGCCCCCACGGCCTTGACCAAGGCCTTGGCCACGCCCTCACAGTCTTGGCCACACCCCCACGGCTTTGTCGCCGCACCCAAGGCCTTGGCCATGCCCCCACGGCCTTGGCACCGCCCCCTCAGTCTTGTCCACAACCCCACGGCCTTGGCCACGCACCCACGGCCTTGGTAGCGACCCCACAGTCTTTGCTCCGCCCCCACGGTCTTGGCCACGCCCCCACGGTCATGGCCACGTTCCCAAGGCTTTGGACACATCCCCACGGCCTTGGCCACGCCCCACGGCCTTGGCCCTGCCCCTACGGCCTTGGCTACGCCCCCACGGCCAAGGCCACCACCCCTCGGCCTTGGCGACGCCCCCACGGACTTGGCCACGCCCCTACGGCCTTGGTCACTTCCCCACGGCCTGGTTTCGGCCTTGGCCTCGCCCACACGGGCTTGGCCACGCCTCCACGGATTTGGACACGCCCCCATTGCCTTGGCCACGCCCCCACGGCCTTGGCCATGCCCCCACGGACTTGGCCATGCCCCAACGGCCTTGGCCACGCCTCCACGGACTTGCCACGCCCCACGGTTTTGTAGTCGCCCCCATGGACTTGACCACGCTGCCGGGGGCTTGTCCACGCCCCGATGGCCATGGCCACGCCCCACACGGCCTTGGCCACGCCTCACGGCTTTGGCTACGCCTCCATGGCTTTAGCCCAGCTCCCACGATTTTGGCCACGCCGCAACGCCTTGACCATACCACCACAGCCTTGGCGACGCCCCAACGGCCTTGGCTACGCCCCGACGGCCTTGAACCAGCCTCCACGGCCTTGGCCATGCCCCTACCACCTTGGGCACGCTCCCATGGCCTTGGCCTCGCCCCCACGGCCTAGGCCACGCCACCACAGCCTTGGTTTCGGCCTTGTCCTCGCCCTCACGGCCTAGGAAACGCCCCCACGGCCTTCGCCACGCCTCGACGTCCTTAGCTTTGGCCTCGACTTCGCCCCCACGGCCTTGATCACTCCCCCGCAAACTTGGTCACGCCCCCACGGCTTTGGCAACGTCTCACACCCTTGGCCACACTCCCACGGCCTTGGCCACGCCCCCACGGTCTTGGCCACGCCCCCACGGCCTTGGCCACGCCCAACTGCATTTGCTCTGCCCCCACGGCCTTCTAGCCCCCTTCGGCCTTGGCCAATCTCGTACGTCCTTGTCCAAGGTGTTGGCCATGCCCCCACGGTCTTGGCTACACCCCCTCGGCTTTGGCGCCGCACCCACCGCTTTGGCCACGCCCCCACGGACTTGGCTCCCCTCCACGGACTTGGCCACACTCCCGCGGCATTGGTCACGCCCACACGGCCTTGGCCACGCCCCCACGGCCTTGGCCACGTTCCAACGGCTTTGGCCACGCCCCTACGGCCTTGGCCACGCCCCCATTGCCTTGGCCCCGCTCCCACGGCTTTGGCCACGCCCTATCTGCCTTGGCCACGCCCCCACGGCCTTGGCCACGCCTTTGCTTCGACCTTGGCTTTGCCCCCACGGCCTTGACCACGCCCCCACGGCTTTGACCACGCCCCATTGGCTTTGGCCACGCCCCCACGGCCTTGGCCACGACCCCACGGCCGCCCCCTTTGACTGGACCACGCCCCCACGGCCTTGACCACGTCCCTACGGCCTTGGCCACACCTCCACGGCCTTGTCTTCGGCCTTAACTTCGCCCCCACGGCCTTTGCCACTCCTCGACGGACTTGGCCACACCCAGTCGGCCTTGGCCATGCCACCACGGCCTTGGCTTCCTCCTTGACCTCGCCCCCACGGCCTTGGCCACGCCCCCACGGCCTTAGCCACAACCTCACGGCCTTGGCCAATCCCCCACTGCCTTTGCATCTCCCCTACATCATTGGTAACGCCCCCACGGTCTTGGCCGTGCCCCCACGGTTTGGCCCCGTCCCCACGGCCTTGGCCACGCCCACGTCCTTGGCCCTCACCCAACGGTCTTGGCCACACCCCCACGGTCTTGGCTACACTCCCATGGCTTTGGCCACCTCCCCACGGCCTTGGCCACAACCCAACGGCCTTGGCTACGCCCCCACGGACTTGGCCACGCCCTCACGGCCTTGGCCACGCACCCACGGCCTTGGCCACACCCCCACGGCCTTGGCTTCGGCCTTGCCTTCGCCTTGACCACGCACCCACGGCCTTGGTAACGCCCCCACGGCCTTGGCTTCGGCCTTGGCCTCGCTCACAAGGCCTTGGCCACGCCCTCACGGCTTTGGCTCCGCCCCCACGGCCTTTCCCTCGGCTTTTGCCAAGCCCCCACGGCCATGGCCACGTCCCACGGCCTTGGCCACGCCCCCACGAACTTGGCCATGCCCCCAAGGCCTTGGCTAAGCCACCACGGCCTTGGGTTCGGCCTCGTCCTCGCTCCTACCGCCTTGGCCACGCCCCCACGGACCTGGCCACGCCCCCACGGCCTTGTCAACGCCCCCACGGCCTTCGCCACGCCCTCACGCCCTTGGCTTTGGCCTCGGCCTCTCCCCTTCTGCTTTCACCACAACCACACGGCCTTGGCCACGCCCCCACGGCTTTGGCCACTTCCCACGGACTTGGCCACGCCCCCACGGACTTGGCCACGCCCCTACGGCCTAGGCTACGCCCCCACGGCCTTATTGTTAGCGTTAGGGTTAGAGATAGGTTTAGCTCTCACGGCCTTGGCCACGTCCCCTCGGCTTTGGACTAGCCCCCACGGCCTGGGCCACACCCCCAAGACCTTGGCCACTGCCTTCGCCTCGCCCCCAAGGCCTTGCCACGCCCCCATGGCCTTGGCCCCGCCCTCACGGCCTTGGCCACGCCGCCAAGGCCTTGGCCACGCATCCACGGCTTTGGCCACGCCCCCACGGTCTGGCAATCCCTCCACGGCCTTGGCCATGTCCCCCCCACCTTGGCCATGCCCCCATAGCCTTGGCTACGCCCCAAGGCCTTAGGGTTAGGGTTAGGGTTAGGGTTAGCCTTAGGTCTGACGGCCTTGGCTACGCCACCAAAGCCTTGGCAACACCCTCATGGCCTTGGTCTAGCCCCACGGCCTTGGCAACGCCCCAAACATTTTGGCCACAACCCCACGGCCTTGGCCACGCCCCCAAAGCCTTGGCCTCGCCCCCACGGCTACCCTTGGGCCTTGGCCACGCCCTCTACGGCCTTTGCCACGCCCCCACGGCCTTGGCAACCCTTCTACGGCCTTTGCCACACCCCCACGGCCTTGGGCATGCCCCCACGGCCTTTGTAACGCCCCCACGGTCTAAGGGTATAGGTTAGGGTTAGCCCCCACGGCCTTGGCCACGCCCCGAGGGCCTTGGCCACGCCCCAACGGTCTAGGCCACGCCACCAAGGCCTTGGCCACTCCCCCAAGGCCTTGGCCACGCCACCAAGGCTTTGGCCACACCCCCACGGCCTTGGAAACGGCCCCAATGCCTTGACCACGCCCCCACGGCCTTGGCCACGCCCCCAAGGCCTTGGCCGCGCCCCCACGGCCTTGGCCTAGCACCCACGGTCTTGGCCACGCCCCCAAGACATTGGCCACGCCCCCACGGCCTTGACCTCGCACCCACGGCCTTGACCACGCCCCCACGGTTTGGCCTAGCCCCCACGGCCTTGGCCCCGCCCCCAAGGACTTGACTAGCCCCCAAGGCCTTGACCTCTCACCCATGGCCTTGACCACGCCCCCACAGTTTGGCCTAGCCCCCACGGCCTTGGCCCCGCCCCCAAGGACTAGACCACGCCCCCAAGGCTTTGGCCACGCCCCCAAGGCCTTGGCCACACCCCCACGGCCTTGTCGTACCCCCACGGCCTAGGCAACGCCCTCAAAGCCTTGGCCACTCCCCCAAGGACTTGACCACGCCCACAAGGCTTTGGCCACGCCCCCAAGGCCTTGGCCACGCTCCCACGGCCTTGGCCATGCCCCCTCGGCCTTGGCTACGCCCCCACGGCCTTAAGGTTAGGGTTATGGTTAGGGTTAGCCCTCACGGCTTTGGCCACTCCCCCAAGGCCTTGGCTACGCCCCCACGGCCTTGGTCACGCCCCCACGGCCTTGCCTAGCCCCATGGCTACCCAACGGTCTTGGTCACGCACTCACGGCCTTGGCCATGCCTCCAAGTCCTTGGCCACGCACCCACAACCTTGGCCACGCCCCGACGGCCTTGGCAACACCTCCACGGCCTTGGCCTTGCCCCCACGGCTTTGACCATGCCCCCAGAGCCTTGGTTACGCCCCACGACCTTAGGGTTTGGTTAGGGATAGCCCTCACGGCTTTGGCCACGCCCCGAAGGCCTTTGCCGCGCCCCCAAGGCTTGGCCACGCCCCCTCGGCCATGGCCACGCCCCCACAGCCTTGGCCTTGCCCCCACGGCCTTTGCAACGCCCCCACGGCCTTTGGGTTAGGGTTATGGCTAGGGTTAGGGTTAGCTCTCACGGCCTTGGCTACGCCCCCAAGGCCTTCACCACGCACCCACGGCCTTTGCCACGCCCCCACGGCCTTGGCCTAGCCCCCACATCCTTGGCTACGCCCACAAGCCCTTGCCACGCCCCCACGGCTTTGGCCACGCCCCCACGGCCTTTTTCAACGCCCCCAATGCCTAGACCACGCCCCCACGGCCTTGGCCACCCCCCAAAGGATTTGACCACGCCCCCACGGCCTAGGAAACGGCCCCACGACCTTGACTACGACCCCACGGCCTTGGCCACGCCTCTACGGCCTTGGCCACGTCCCCAAAGCCTTGGCCACGCCTCTACGGCCTTGGCCACGTCCCCAAAGCTTTGGCCACGCCCCCGCGGTTTTGGCCACGCCCCCACGGCCTTGGACACGCCATCACGGCGTTGGCCACGCCACCAAGGCCTTGGCCACGCCCCCCCGGCCTTGGCCATGCCCCCACGGCGTTGGCCTAGCCCGAATGGCCTTCGCCATGCCCCCAAGACATTGGTCACGCCCCCAAGAACTTGGCCACGCCTCCACGGCCTTGGCTACGCCCCCACGGCCTTGGTCACGCTCCAACGGCTTTGGTCACGCCCCCAAGGCCTTGTCCACGCCCCAACAACCTTGGCCACGTCTCCAAGGCTTTGGCCACGCCCCCACGGCTTTGGAAACGGCACCACGGACTTCACCACGCCCCCACGGCCTTGGCCACGCCCCATAGGCATTGGCCACGCACCACGGCTACCCCACGGCCTTGGCCACGCCCTCACGGCATTGGCCAGGCCCCCATGACCTTGGCCACGCCACCATGACCTTGGCCACACCTCCACGACCTTGGAAACCCCTCTACAGCCTTGGCCACGTCCCCACGGCCTTGACCATGCCCCCAGGGCCTTGGATACTCCTTCACGGCCTTAAGGATAGAGTAAGGGTTAGCAATCACAGCCTTGGCCAAGCCCCCAAGGCCTTGGCCACGCCCACACGGCCTTGGCCACGCCCCGACGGCCTTGGCCACTCCACCAAGGCCTTGGCCACCCCCCACGGCCTTGGCCACGCCCCCAAGGTTTTGGCCACACCTCTGCGGCCTTGGAAACGGCCCCACGGCTTTAACCACGACCCCACGGTCTTGGCCAGGCCCCTACGGCCTTGGCCACGCCCCCTAGGCCTTGACCACGCACCCCACGGCTACCCCACGGCCTTGGCCACGCTCTCACAGCCTTGGCCACGCCCCCAAGCCCTTGGCAACGCCACCACGGCCTTGGTCACACCCCAACGGCTTTGGCAACCCCTCTACGGCCTCGGCCACGCCCCCACGGCCTTGGCCACGCCCGCACAGCTTTGGCCGTGCCCCCTCGGCATTGGCTAATCCCCACGTCCTCAGGGTTTATGGTTAGGTTAGGGTTAGCACTCACGACCTTGGCCACGTCCCCAAAGGTTCGGCCACGCCCCAAGGTTTTGGCCACGCTTCCACGGACTTGGAAACGGTCCCACGGCTTTGACCACATTCCCACGGCCGTGGCCACGCCCCAAAGGCCTTGGTAACGACCCCAAGGTCTTGGCCACGCCCCCACGGACGTGGCCACGTCCCCATGGACTTGGAAACGGCCCATCGGCCTTGACCACGCCCCAACGGCCTTGGCTACTCCCCTAACGCCTTTGTCACGCCCCCACAGGCTTGGCCATGCCCTCACGACTTTGGCTACGCCCCCACGGCCTTAGGGTTAGGGTTAGGGTTAGCCCTCACGGCCTTGGCCACGCCCCCAAGGCCTTGGCCACGCCACCATGGCCTTGGCTACGCCCCCACGGCCTTTTCCTAGCACCCACAGTCTTGGCCACGTGCGCAAGACCTTGACCACGCCACCACGGCCTTGGCCAAGCCCCGGCGGCCTTGGCCACGCCCCCACGGCCTTGGCCTAGTGCCCACGGACTCGGCCACGCCCCCACGGCCTTGGTCATGCCCCATGTCTTGGCCACGCCCCCAAGGCCTTGGCTACGCCCCCACGGCCTTGGCCACGCCCTCAAAGCCTTTACCCACAACCCCTCGGGCTTGGCCACACCCCCAAGACTTTGGCCACGCCACTACGGCCTTGGCCACACCCCCACAGACTTGGCAACCCATCTACGGCCTTTGCCACACCCCCATGGCCTTGGACATGCCCCCACGGCCTTAGGATTAGGGTTAGGATTAGGGTTAGGTTAGCCTACACGACCTTGGCCATGCGCCCAAGGTCATGGCCACGCCCCCACGGCCTTGGCCACGCCCCCAAGGCCTTGGCTACGCCCCAACTGCTTTGGCAACGCCCCTACGGCCTTGGCCACGCCACCAAGGCCTTGGTCACGCCCCCAAGACCTTGGTCACGCCCCCAAGGATTTGTCCACGCCCCCACGGCTTTTGGAAAAAGCCCCACTGCCTTGACCTCGCCCCCACGGCCTTGGTCACGCCCCCACGGCCTTGGCCACGCCCCCAAGGCCTTGGCCACGCCCCCACGGGCTTAACCATGCCCCCATGACCTTGGGTATGCCCCCAAGGCATTAGGGTTAGGGTTAGGTATTGGGTTAGGCATGCCCCCACGGCTTTGGCCACGCCCCCACGGCCTTGGCCTAGCACCCACGACCTTGGCCACGCCCCCAAGACTTTGGCCATGCCCCCACAACCTTGGCCACGCCCCAACGGCCTTGACCACGCCACCACGGCCTTGGCAGCGCCCCTACGGCCTTGGCCACGCCCCCAAAGCCCTGGTCACGCCTCTACGGACTTGGCCACGCCCCCACGGCCTTGGAAACGGCCTCACGGCCTTGATCACGCCCCCACCACCTTGGACACGTCCCCACGGCTTTGGCAACATCACCAAGGCCTTGTCCACGCCCCGACGGCCTTGGCCACGCCCCCACGGCCTTGGCCTAACCCCCATGGCCTTGGTCATGCCCCCAAGAGCTTGGCCACGCACCCAAGAACTTTGTCACGCCCCCAAGTCCTTGGCCACGCCCCCAAGGCCTTGGCCACACCCCCACGGTCTTGGCCACCCCCCCACGGCCTTGGCCTAGCCCCCACGGCTTTGGCCACGCCCTCAAGGCCTTCGCGACGCACCCAAGGCCTTGGCCATGGCCTTAAGGACTTGGCCACATCCCCACGGCCTATGCCACGTCCCCACAACCTTGGCCACGCCCCCACTGCCTTGGCCAAGCCCCCAAGAATTTGGCCACGCCCCCAAGGCCATGCCCACGTCTCCACGGCTTCGGCCACGCCCCCTCGGCCTTGGCCATGCCCCCTCGGCCTTGGCTGCGCCCCACGGCTTTAGGGTTAGGATTAGGGTTAGGGTTAGCCCTCACGGCTTTGGCCACGCCCCCAAGGCCTTGCCCACGCTCCCACGGCCTTGGTCACGCCCACACGGCCTTGGCAACGCCCCCACGGCATTGACCACGTCCCCACGGCCTTGGCCTAGCCCCAGCGGGCTTGGCCACGCCCCCCAAGACCTTGGCCACCCCCCACGGCCTTGGCCACGCTTCAACGGCCTTGGCCACGCTCCCACGGCCAAGGCAATGCCCCCAAGGCCTTGGCCACGCCCCCACGGACTTGGCCACGCCCCCACGGCCTTGGAAACGTCCCCAAGGCCTTGATCATGCCCCCACGACCTTGGCCACGCCCCCAAGGCCTTGGCCACGCCCCAAAGGCCCTGGCTACGCCCCCACGGCCTTGGCCATGCCCCCACAGCCTTGGTTTAGCCCCCACGGCCTTAGGGTTAAAGTTAGGATTAGGGTTAGTGTTAGCTCTCACTGGCTTGGCTACTCCCCAAATGCCTTGGTCATGCCCCCACGGCCTTGGCCTAGCCCTCACGACCTTGGTCACGCCCCCAACACCTTGGCCATGCCCCCACGGCCTTGGCCACGCCCCTACGGCCTTGGCCACGCCCCTAAAGCCTTGGCCACTGCCCACGGCCTAGGCTACGCCCCCACGGCCTTGGCCACACCCCCAAAGCCTTTGTTACGCCCAAACGGCTTGGCCACGACCCCACGGCCTTGGAAATGCCCCACGGCCTTGACCACAACCCCACGGCTTTGCCATGCCCCAACGGACTTGGCCACGCCCCTAAGGACTTGGCGACACCCCCACGGCCTTGGCCAGTTCTCCAATGTTTTGGCCACGCCCCCAAGGCCTTGGCTAAGCCCGCACAGCCTTGGCCACGCCCCCACGGCCTTGACCTAGCCCCCACGGCCTTGGGAATAACCCCAAGAACTTGGCCACGCCCCCACGGCCTTCGCCACGCCCCCAAGACTTGGCCACGCCCCTACGGCTTTTCCACGGCCTTGGCCACGCACTCACGGCCTTGGACACCCCCCCAAGTCCTTGGCAACGCACCCACGACCTTGGCAATGCCCCCACGGCCTTGGCAACCCCTCCACGGCCTTGGCCACGCCCCCACGGCCTTGGCCATGCCCCCATAGTCTTGGCTACGCCCCACGGCCTAAGGGTTAGGATTAGGGTCAGGGTTAGCCCTCACGGCTTTACAAACGCCCCCTAGGCCTTGCCCATGCCCCCTCGGCCTTGGCAACGCCGCCACGGCATTGGACACGCCCCCACGGATTTGGCCTAGCCCCCATGGACTTGGCCACGCCCCCAAGACATTGGCCACGCCCCCCAGGCCTTGGCCGCGCCCATACGACCTTGGCCACGTCCCCACAGCCTTGGCCACGCCCCCAAGGCATTGGCCAGGCCCCCACGGACTTGGCTACGCCCCCACGGCCTTGGAAACGGCACCACGGCCTTGACCATGCCCCTACGGCCTTCGCCACGCCACAACGGCTTTGGTCACGCCCCCACGGCATGGGCCACGCCCCCAAGCCCTTGGCCACGCCCCTATGGCCTTGGCCATTTTCCCACGGCCTTGACTACGTCCCTACGGCCTTAGGGTTAGGTTTAGGGTTAGTGTTAGCTTTTACGGCCTTGGCTATGCCCCCAAGGCCTTGGCCACGCCCCCACGTCCTTGGCCGCGCCCCACGGCCTTGTCCTAATTCCCACGACCTTGGCCACGCCCCCAGGCCTTTGGCCATGCCCCCACAGTATTGGCCATGCCCCCACGGCCTTGACCACGCCACAACGGCATTGGCAGCGCCCATACAACCTTGGCCACGCCCCTAAAGCCTTGGCCACGTCTCTACGGACATGGCCACGCCCCCTCGGGTTTGGAAAAAGCCTCACGGCCTTGATCACGCCCCCACGGCCTTGTCCATGCCCCCAATGCCTTCGCCACATCACCAAGGCCTTGTCAACGCCCCGACGGCCTTGGCCACGCCCTTACGGCCTTGGCCTAACCACCATGGCCTTGGCCACGCCCCCAAGACCTTGGCCACGAACCAAAGAACTTGGCCACGCGTCCAAGGCCTTGGCCACGCCACCAAGGCCTTGGACGCACACCCACGGTCTTGACCACGCCCCCACGGCCTTGGCCTATGACCCACGGTCTGGGATACGCTCCCAAGAACTTGACTACGCCCCTACGGCCTTGGCCACGCCCCCACGGCTATGGCCAAGCCCCCACGGCTTTGGCCACGCCCACAAGGCCTTGGCCACGTCCCCAAGGCCTTGGCCACGGCCTCAAGGCCTTGGCCACATAGCCACGGCCTATGCCACGGCCTTGGCCACGCCCCCACGGGCTTGGCCACACCTCCACGGCCTTGGCCAGGCCCCCAAGGTTTTGGCCACACCCCCAAAATCTTGACCACGTCCCCACGGCCTTGGCCACGCCCCCTCGGCCTTGGCCATGCTCCCTCGGCCTTGGCTACGCCCCACGGCCTTAGGGTTAGAATTAGGGTTAGGGTTAGGGTTAGTGTTAGCTCTCACTGCCTTGGCTACTCCCCCAAGGCCTTGGCCACGCCCCCACGGTTTTGGCCTGCCCCCACAACCTTGGTCACGCCCTAAACGCCTTAACCATGCTTCCACTGCCTTGGCCACGCCCCCACGGCCTTGCCACCCCCCAAAGCCTTGGCCACGCCCCAACGGCCTTGGCCACGCCCCCAAGGCCTTGGAGACGGCCCCACGGCCTTGACCACGCCACCACGGCCTTGACAGCGCCCATACGGCCTTGGCCACGCCCCCAAAGTTTTTGGCACGCCTCCACGGACTTGGCCACGCCCCCATGGCCTTGTAAACGGCCTCATGGCCTTGATCACGCCTCCACGGCCTTGGCCACGCCATCACGGCCTTGGCCACGCAACCACGGCCTTGGCAACGTCACCAAGGCCTTGTCTACGCCCCCACGGCCTTGGCCACGCCCCCACGGCCTTGGCCTAGCACCCATGACCTTGGCCATGCCCCCAAGACCTTGGCCCCGCCTCCAAGAGATTGGCACGCTTCCAAGGCCTTGGCCACGCCCCCACGGCCTTGGCCACGCCATTATGGCCTTGGCCAATCCCCCAAGGCTTTGGCCGCGCCCCCACGGACTTGGCCACGCCCCCACGGCCTTGGCCATACCCCACGGCCTTACCTACGCCCCACGGCCTTAAGGTTAGGGTTAGGATTAGCCCTCACGGCCTTGGCCAAGCCCCAAAGGCCTTGGCCACGCGCCACAGCCTTGGCCATGCCCCCACGGCCTTAACCACGCCTCCACGGTCTTGGCAACGCCTCCACGGCCTTGGCCACGCCTCCAAGTCTTTGGCCACGCCCCCACGGGCTTGGCCACGCCCCCAAGATCTTGGCCACGACTCCACGGCCTTGGCAAACCCTTCACGGCCTTGGCCATGCCCCCACGGCCTTGGCCTTGACCCCACAGCTTTGGATACGCTTCCACGGTCTTAGGGTTAGGGTTAGGGTTCGCACTCACGGCCTTGGCCACGCCTCCAAGACCTCGGCCACGCCCCCACGTCCTTGTTACGACCCCATGGCCTTGGCCACGTCCACACAGCCTTGACAACACCTCCACGGCCTTTGCAACGCCCCCACGGCCTTGGCCATGCCCCACAATCTTAGCTACGCCTTCACGGCCTTAGGGTTGGGGTTAGGATTAACCCTCATGGCCTTGGCCACGCCCCCAAGGACTTTGCCACGTCCCCAAGGCCTTGGCCACGCACCCACGGCCTTGGCCATGCCCCACGGCCTTGACCACGCCTCCACGGCCTTGTCAACGCCTCCACGGCCTTGGCCACGCCCCTACGGCCTTGGCCTAGCCCCTAAGTCGTTGGCCACGCCCCCACGGCCTTGGCCACGCAACCAAAACTTTGGCCACGCCCCCACGGCATTGACCACGCCCCCACGGCTTTGGCCACGCCTTCACGGCCTTGGAAATGGCCCTACGGCCTTGACCGCACCCCCACGGCCTTTGCCACACCCACTCGGCCTTGGCCATGCCTCCAAGGTTTTACCACGCCCTCATGGCCTTGGCAACGCCTCCACGGCTTTGGCCACGCCCCGCGGCCTTGGCCCCGCCCCCGCGGCCTTGGCCACGCCTCCACGGCCTTTGCCACGCCCCCAAGGCTTTGACCACGCCACCACGGCCTTGGCAGCGCCCCTACGGCCTTGGCCACGCTCCCAAAGCCTTGGCCACGTCTCTACGGACTTGGCCACGCCCCCTCGGTTTGGGAAAAGGCCTCACGGCCTTGATCACGCCCCCACGGCCTTGGCCACTCCCCCAATGCCTACGCAACATCACCAAGGCCTTGTCAACGCCCCGACGTTCTTGGCCACGCCCCCACGGCCTTGGCCTATCCACATTGGCTTTGGCGACGCCCCCAAGACCTTGGCGACAAACCCAAAAACTTGGCCACGCCGCAATGGCCTTGGCCACGCCCCCAAAGCCTTGGACGCACCCCCACGGTCTTGACCACTCCCTCACGGCCTTGTCCTAGCACCCACCGTCTGGGCCACGCCCCCAAAAACTTCACCACGCCCCTACGGCCTTGGCCACGCCCCCACGGCAATGGCCTAGCCCCCACGGCCTTGGCCACGCCCACAAGGCCTTGACCACGCCCCCAGGGCCTTAGCCACGGCCTCAAGGCCTTGGCCACATTCCCACGGCCTATGCCACAACCTTGGCCACGCCCCCACGGGCTTGGCAACACCCCCACGGCCTTGGCCAGGACCCCAGGTTTTGGCCACGCCCCCAAAACCTTGACCACGTCCCCACGGCCTTGGCCACGCCCCCTCGGCCTTGGCCATGTTCCCTCGGTTTTGGCTACGCCCCACGGCCTTAGGGTTAGGATGAGGGTTAGGGTTAGGGTTAGTGTTAGCTCTCACTGCCTTGGCTACTCCCCCAAGGCCTTGGCCACGCCCCCACGGTGTTGGTCTGGCCCCCACGACTTGGTCACGCCCTCAACACCTTGACCATGCCCCCACGGTGTTGGCCACGCCCCCACGGCCTTGCCACCCCCCAAAACCTTGGCCACGCCCCCAAGGCCTCGGCCACGCCCCCAAGGCCTTGGAGACGGCCCCACGTCCTTTACCACGCCACCACGGCCTTGGCAGCACCCCTACGGCCTTGGCCACGCCCCCAAAGTTTTGGCCACGCCCCCACGGCCTTGTAAACGACTTAACGGTGTTGATCACGCCCCCACGGCCTTGGTCACGCCATCACGGCCTTGGCCACGCAACCACGGCCTTGGCAACGTCACCAAGGCCTTGTCTACGCCCCCACGGCCTTGGCCACGCCCCCACGGCCTTGGCCTAGCCCCCATGACCTTGGCCATGCCCCCAAGACCTCGCCCACGCCTTCAAGAGATTGACACGCTCCCAAGGCCTTGGCCACGCCCCCACGGCCTTGTCCACGCCATTACGGCCTGGGCCACTCCCCCAAGGTTTTGGCAGCGCCCCCACGGACTTGGACACGCCCCCACGGCCTTGGTCATGCCCCACGGCCTTAGCTACGCCCCACGGCCTTAGGGATAAGGTTAGGATTAGCCCTCACGGCCTTGGCCAAGCCCCCAAGGCCTTGGCCGCGCCGCCACATCCTTGGCCATGCTTCCACGGCCTTGACCACGCCTCCACGGCCTTGGCAACGCCCCCAAGGCCTTGGCCACGCCCACAAGGCCTTGGCCACGCTTCCACGGCTTTGACCACGCCCTCACGGCCTTGGCAACGCCTCCACGGACTTGGCCACGCCCCCACGGTTTTTGCCACGCCCCCAAGGCCTTGGCCACGCCCCCACGGCCTTGGCCACGCCCCCAGGCTTTGGTCACGCCCCCACGGATTTGGAAACGGCCCCTAGGCCTTAGCCAATCACCCACGGTCTTGGCGACGCCCCCACGGCCTTGGCCACGCCTCCAAGTCCTTGGCCACGCCCCACGGGCTTGGCCACGCCCCCAAGATCTTGGCCACGACCCCACGGCCTTGGCAAACCCTTCACGGCCTTGGCCACGCCCCTACGGCCTTGGCCTTGACACCACAGCTTTGGCTACGCTCCACGGTCTTAGGGTTAGGGTTCGCACTCACGGCCTTGGCCACGCCCCCAAGACCTTGGCCACGCCCCCACGTCCTTGTTCATGCCCCCATGTCCTTGGCCACGCCCACACACCCTTGGCAACGCCTCCACGGCCTTTGCAACGCCCCCAAGGCCTTGGCCAAGCCCCACGGTCTTAGCTACGCCGCCACGGCCTTAGGGTTAGGTTACGATTAGCCCTCATGGCCTTGGCCACGCCCCCAAGGCCTTGGCCACGCCCCCAAGGCCTTGGCCACGCTTCCACGGCCTTGGCCATGCCCCCACGGCCTTGACCACGCCTCCACGGCCTTGTCAACGCCTCCACGGCCTTGGCCACACCCCTACGGCCTTGGCCTAGCCCCCAAGTCGTTGGCCACGCCCCCACGGCCTTGGCCACGCGACCAAAACCTTGACCACTCCCCCACGGCCTTGACCACGCCCCCACGGCGTTGGCGACGCCCTCACGGCCATAGAAATGGCCCTACGGCCTTGACCACGCCCCCAAGCCTTTGTTACACCCACTCGTTTTTAGCCATGCCTCCAAGGTCTTTACCACGCCCTCATGGCCTTGGCAACGCCTCCACGGCCTTGGCCACGCCCCGCGGCTTTGGCCACGCCCCAACGGCTTTGGTCACGCCCCCACGGCCTTGGAATCGGCCCCTAGGCCTTAACCAAGGCCCCACGGACTTGGCGACGCCCCCACGGCCTTGGCCACGCCCCCAAAGCCTTTGGCACGTTCCCACGGCCTTGGCCACGCCCCCAAGATCTTGGCCAGGACCCCACTCCCTTGGCAAACCCTTCACGGCCTTGGCCACGCCCCCACGGCCTTGGCCACGCCCCCAATGCCTTGGACACGCCGCCACTGCATTGGCCACACCCCCAAGGCTTTGGCCACGCCCCCACGGCCTTGGAAACGGTCCCACGGCTTTCACCACGCACCCACGGACTTGGCGACGCTCCCACGGCCTTGGCCACGCCCCCAAGGCCTTGGCCACGCTGCCACTGCCTTGTCCACGCCCCCAAGATCTTGTCCACGCCCCCACGGCCTTGGCCACGCTCCACGGCCTTGGCAAACCCTTTCACGGCCTTGGCCACGCCCCCACGGCCTAGGCAATGACCCCCACATGACCCCACGGCCTACACCTCCACGGTCTTAGGGTTAAGGTTAGGGTTAGCCCTCACGGTCTTGGCCATGCCCCCAAGGCCTTGGTCACGCCCCCAAGTCTTCGGCCACGCCCCCACGGCCTTGGCAATGCCACCACGGCCTTGGCCACGCCACCACCGCCTTGACCATGCCCCAGGGCCTTAGCTACGCCCCACGGCCTTAGGGTAAGGGTTAGGATTAGCCTACACGGCCTTGGCCACAACCCCCATGGCCTTGGCCACGCCCACCCGGCCTTGGCCATGCCCCCACGGCCATAACCATGCCTCCACGGCCTTGGCAACGCCTACACGTCCTTGGCCACGCACCCACAGCCTTGGCCTAGCCCCCACGTCCTTGGCCACTCCCCCAAGGCCTTGACAACGCCCTACAACCTTGGCCACGCACCCGCAGCCTTGGCGATGCCCCCAAGGCCTTGGCCACGCCCCCACGGCCTTGATCACGCCCCCAAGGTTTAGGCCACGCCCCCACGGCTTTGGCCACGCCACCAAGATCTTGGCTACGCTCCCACGGACTTGGCAAACCCTTCACGGCCTTGGCCACGCCCCCACGGCCTTGGCCATGACCCCAGAGCCTTGATTACCCCTCCACGGTCTTAGGTTTAGGGTTAGGGTTAGACCTCACGGCCTTGGCAAAGAACTAAGGCCTTGGCCACGCCTCCACGGCCTCGGCCACATCCCCACGGTCTTGACAACGCCTCCACGGCCTTAGGGTTAGAGTTAGTGTTAGGGTTAGTGTCAGCTCTCACTGCCTTGGCTACACCCCAAAGGTCTTGACCACGCCCCCACGGCCTTGGCCTTGCCCCCACCACCTTGGTCACGACCCCAACACCTTGGCCATGCACCCACGGCCTTGGCCACGCCCCCAAACCTTGGCCACGCCCCCACGGCCTTGGAAACGGCCCCTCGCCCCTACGACCTTGGCAGCGCCACTATGGCCTTGGCCACGCCCCCAAAGTCTTAGCCACGCCTCCACGGACTTGGCCACGCCCCCACGGCCTTGGAAACGGCCTAACGGCCTTGATCACGCCCCCTTGTCCTTGGCCACGCCATCACGGCCTTGGCCACACCATGACAGCCTTGGAAACATCACCAAGGCCTTGCCCACGCCCCCACGGCCTTGGCTACGCCCCGACGGTCTTGGCATAGCCTCCATGACCTTGTCCATGCCCCCAAGGACCTTGGCCAATGCTCCAAAGAACTTGGCCACGCTCCCAAGACTTTGGCCACGCCCCCTCGGCCTTGGCCACGCCTCTACGGCCTTGGCCACGCCCCCAAGGCCTTGGGCACGCCCACAAGGATTTGGCCACGCACCCAAGGATTTGGCCACGCCCCCACGGCCTTTGAAACGGCCCCACGGTCTTGACCACGCTTCCACGGCCTTGGCCACGCCCCTACAGCCTTAGCCACGCCCCCAAGGCCTTGGCCACGCCCCCACGGCTACCCCACGGCCTTGGCCATGCCCCCATAGCCTTGGCTACGCCCTACGGCCTTAGGGCTTGGAATAGGGTTAGGGTTAGCATTCACGGCCTTGGCCATGCCCCCAAGGTCTTTCCCACGGTTCCACGACCTTGGCCACGCCCACACGGCCTTGCAAATCGCCCCCACGGCATTGGCGCACCCCCACGGCCTTGGCCTAGCCCCCACGGGCTTGGCCACGCCCCCAAGACTTTGGTCACGCCCTTACGGCCTTGGCCACGCCCCTACGCTCTTGGTCACGCCAACCACGGCCTTGGCCACAGCCCCAAGGCCTTGGCCACGCCCCGAAGGACTTGGACACGCCCCCACGGCCTTGGAAACGGCCCAAGGCCTTTACAATGCCCACACGGCCTTGGCAACGCCACCACGTCTTTGGCCACGCCCCCAAGGCCTTGGCCACCCCCCTAAGGCCTTGGCCACGCCCCCACGGCCTCGGACTTGCCCCCACGGCATTGGCTACGCCCCCAAGGCCGAAGGGTTAAAGTTAGGGTTAGGGTTAGTTTTAGCTCTCACTGCCTTGGCTACTCCCCCAAGGCCTTGGCCACGCCCCAACGGCCTTGGCCTAGCCCCCACGACCTTGGTCACGCCCTCAACACCTTGACCATGCCCCCACGGCCTTGGCCACGCCCCCACGGCCTTGCCACGCCCCGAAAGCCTTGGCCACGCCTCCACGGCCTTGGCGACGCCCCCAAGGCCTTGGAGACGGCCCCACAGTTTTGACCACTCCACCACGGCCTTGGCAGCGCCTTTACGGCCTTGGCCACGCCCCCAAAGACTTGGCCACGCCTTCACGGACTTGACCACGCACCCACGGCCTTGGAAACGGCCTCACTGCCTTGATCACGCCCCCACAGCCTTGGCCACGCCATCACGGCCTTGGCCACGCAACCACGGCCTTGGCAACGTCACCAAGGCCTTGTCTACGCCCCTACGGCCTTGACCACTCCCCCACGGCCTTAGCCACGCCCACACGGCCTTGGCCTACACCCCATGACCTTGACCATGCCCCCAAGACCTTGGCCACGCCCCCAAGAACTTGGCCACGCACCCAAGGCCTTGGCCACGCCCCCACGGCTTTGGCCACGCCATTACGGCCTTGGCCACTTCCCCAACGCCTTGGCCACGCCCCCACGGACTTGGCCACGCTCCCAAGGCTTTGGCCACGCCCCCAAGACCTTGGCCAAGCCCCCACGTCCTTGGTTACACCCCTACGGCCTTGGCCACGCCCCCACGGCCTTGGCCACGCCCCCAAGGCTTTAGGTATAAAGTTAGGGTTAGGGATAGTGTCAGCTCTCACTGCCTTGGCTACTCCACCGAGGCGGAGGCCACGCCCCCACGGCCTTGGCCTTGCCCCCACCACCTTGGTCACGCCCCCAACACCTTGGCCACGCCCCCACGGCCTTGGCCACGCCCCACGGCCTTAGCCACGCCCCAAAAGCCTTGGCTACACCCCCACGGCCTTGGAAACGGCCCCTCGCCCCCACGACCTTGGCAGCGCCCCTACGGCCTTGGCCACGCCCCCAAAGTCTTGGCCACGCTTCCACGGACTTGGCCACGCCCCCATGGCTTTGGAAACGGCCTCACAGCCTTGATCACGCCCCCACGTCCTTGGCAACGCCATCACGGCCTTGGCCACACCAGCACGGCCTTGGCAACGTCACCAAGGCCTTGTCCACGCCCCCATGGCCTTGGTTACGCCCCCACGGTCTTGGCCTAGCGTCCATGACCTTGTTCATGCACCAAAGGACCTTGGCCACGCCCCAAAGAACCAGGGCCACACTCCCAAGGCCTTGGCCACGCCCCCACGGTCTTGGCCAAGCCCCTACGGCCTTGGCCACGCCCCCAAGGCCTTGGCCACGCCCACAAGGACTTGGACACGCCGCCAAGGATTTCGCCACGCCACCACGGTCTTTGAAACGGCCCCACGGTCTTGACCACCATCCACGGCCTTGTCCACGCCCCTACCGCCTTGGCCACGCCCCCTAGGCCTTGGCCACGCCCCCAGGGCGTAGCCACGGCCTTGGCCAAGCCCATATAGCCTTGGCTACGCCCCACGGCCTTAGGGTTTGGAATAGGGTTAGGGTTAACATTCACGGCCTTGGCCACGCCCCCAAGGTCTTTCCCACGCTCCCACGTCCTTGTCCACGCCCACTCGGCCTTGCAAAACGCCCCCACGGCATTGGCCACACCCCACGTCCTTGGCCTAGCCCCCACGGGCTTGGCCACACCCCCAAGACTTTAGTCACGCGCTAACGGCCTTGGCCACGCTCCTACGTTCTTGGCCACGCCCCCACGGCCATGGCCACGCCCCCATGGCCTTGGCCACGTTCCGAAGGACTTGGCCACGCCCCCACGGCCTTGGAAACGGCCCAAAGCCTTTACCATACTCACACGGCCTTGGCAACGCTACCACGGCCTTGGCCACAACCCCAAGGCCTTGGCGACGCCCCTATGCCCTTGGCCACGCCCCCACGGCCTCGGCCTTACCGCCACGGCCTTGGGTACGCCCCCACGGCCATAGGGTTAGAGTTAGGGTTAGGGTTAGTGTTAGCTCTCACTGCCTTGGCTACTCCCTAAAACCTTGGCCACGCCCCAACGGCCTTGGCCTAGCCCCCACGACCTTGGTTACGCTCTGAACACCTTGACCAAGCCCCAACGGCCTTGGCCACGCCCCCACGGTCTTGCCACGCCCCGAAAGCCTTGGCCACTCCCCCACGGCCTTGGCAACGCCCCCAAAACCTTGGAGACGGCCCCACGGCTTTGACCACGCCACCACGGCCTTGGCAGCGCCCCTACGGCCTTGGCCACGCCCCCAAAGTCTTGGTCACGCCTCCTCGGACTTGGCCACGCCCCCACGGCCTTGGAAACGGCATCACGGCCTTGATCACGCCCCCACGGCCTTGGCCACGCCATCACGGCCTTGGCCACGCAACCACGGCCTTGGTAACGTGACCAAGGCTTTGTCTACGCCACTACGGTCTTGGCCACGCCCCCACGGCCTTGGCCACGCCCCCACGGCCTTGGCCTAGCCCCCATGACCTTGGCCATGCCCCCAAGTCTTTGGTCACGCCCCCAAGAACTTGGCCACGCTCCCAATGCCTTGGCCACGCCATTACGGCTTTGGCCACTCCCCCAAGGTTTTGGCCACACCCCCACGGACTTGGCCACGCTCCCAAGGCTTTGGCCACGCCCCCAAAACCTTGGCCACGCCCCCACGTACCTGACCACAACCCTACGGCCTTGGCCACGCCCTAAGCCACGCCCCCAAGGTCTTGGCCACGCCCCCACGAACTTGGCCACGCCCTCTCGGCCTTGGAAACGGCCCCACTGTTTTGACCACGCCCCACGGCCTTTGCCAACACCCACTCGGCCTGTGGCAATGCCTGCAATGTCTTTACCACGCCCTCATGGCCTTAGCAATGCCTCTACGGCCTTGTCCACGCCCCGCGGCCTTGGCCACGCCCCCGCGGCCTTGGCCAAGCCCCTTAGGCCTTGGCCACGCCCCCACGGCTGCCCCACGGCCTTGGCCACGCCCCCAAAACCTTGGCCAAGCCCTCACGGCCGTGTCCATGCCCCACGGCCTTGGTAACTCCCCCACGGCCGTAGGGTTAGGGTTAGGGTTAGCCTTGACGGCCTTGGCCACGCTCCCACGGCCTTGGCCACGCCCTCTCAGCGTTGGCCACGCCTACAAGGCCTTGGCCACGCCCATACGGCCTTGGCCAGGCCCCCAAGGCTTTTGCCACACCCCCAACGGCCTTGGCCACGCCCCCAAGGCATTGGCCACGCCCCCACGGCCTTGGAAACGGCCCCACTGCCTTGACCACGCCCCAACGGCCATGGCCACGCCCCCACGGCCTGGCCACGCCCCCAATGCATGGCAACGCCCCCACGGCTGTGCCTACGCCCCCACGGCCTTGGAAACGGCCTCACGGTTTTGACCACGCCTCCACGACCTTGGCTACGCCCCACGGCCTTGGCCACGCCCCCAACGCCTTGGCCACGCCCCCACGGCCTTGACTACGCCCCAAGGCCTTGTCCACGCCCCCAAGGCCTTGGCAACGACCCCACGGCCTTGGCCACGCCCCCAAGGCAATGGCCACGCCCCCACGGCAGTGGCCATGCCCCCACGGCCTTGGTCACGCCCCCAAGACCTTGGCAACGCCCCCTAGGCCTTGGCCACGCCCCCAAGGCATTGACTACGCCCCTACGGCCGTGGCCACACCCCCACGGCCTCGGCCACGCCCCCAAGACCTTGGCAACACCCCAAGGCTTTGGACACGCCTACAATGCTTTGGCCACGCCCCCACGGCATTGACCTTTGATCTTTGAACTTTGACCTCTGAAGTTTGATGTTTTGACTTAAAAATATGACGTTGGAAACTTGACCTTTGACCTTGATCTTTGACCTTTGACCTCTGAACTTTGACCTTTTATTTCGAACTTTGACCTTTGAACTTTCAAAGAAAAGTCAAAAGTTGAAGTTTCAAATTTCAAATCCAATCTTTTGCAGGGCACAATGGAAAACTCAAACGTTGAATGCGATGTTTTGACTTATACAATGAAGTTTCGCAAGAAAGCATTCGTAAGGAAAACATTGGCGCATAGATCTACGGTTTGAAGATTGAGGACTCTTTCTGGATCTAATTGGCTTAATGTTTGCCCAAAGTTTCTGTACAAGGTTTCAAAATTATTTGTATTGACAGTAATTAATCAATTAAAAAAGCCTCTAAATAAAGTTGTGAACTTTTATGACTACTCGCACGTGCTAATGTTGACTGCGAAAATCGACCACGTGGTAAACATTGAATTTACGTTACGCTACTTCAAAGGCGCTATCATGATTTCACGTAGCTCACAGGTAAGTCCAACGCGTTCTGAATTTACTCGCGTCTTAAATTGTTCGTGCTAGTTAAATAGACCTGCGTATAGACCACATATAAAAACCCATAACACTAGAATTGTAGGTCCCAATAAAACGATAAGAGCACCACCGTGATCAGTAATGGATTGGCTCTCTGGTGGTGTAATATTCTCACTTTTCATGAAAAGTTGTGGTTGATTTTCCCAAAAAAGGGTCACATTTTCGCGAAAAGAAAGGTGGAATTCTTGAAGGGCACCGATATTTATGAAGACTAAGGTCTGCCGCAACGCGTAGTTAGTGTTGTATTCCTACTTCCAAGCGATCTCGTGAAAAGGTTGACAAAAAGTCGGATTTACAATCTAGGCGATCGACGACCATCTTGGCTTCTGTCAATCATCATGCTCCACCCGCTTAGATAGCATCTTGACAAAACCACGATGAATTACTAAGGGTAGCACAAACGTAAACACAGATCTCATACAAAAGTTGTGGCAATTTGGCATTGGGCTTTAAAAAGCTATAATAGTATTCATGAGCGCTTTTGCGTCTCAAAATACGATTTGTTTCAAACCTAGAAAATCTTCACTTATAAAACTTTACAAAATTAAGAAACTGATGCTAAAATACAGGCAAATTCAGTCGGTTTTCAACAAATGCCTTCGAGTAAAATTCTGCTATTTAACGAAAACGCCCACTCATGATGCATTCATTAAAGTAGCAAAAAGGTTATAAATATTGGATATCGTTCATTGTATTTCACTCGCACTCGAAAGTAGAATGATCAAAACCGACTATTTGTACACAAACTAGTTTTTACCAAGTATTTTACCCAAGTGTCTCGATATTTGTGACCCTCTGCGAAAATCGACTCCATGGGATAGACATTAAATTTGCGTTAGGTGAGTTCAATGTTGAGCATTTTGCGTGCTATTTCAATCGCGGGCTCTAGTTCAAAGGTTCGTAACGAACATACGCGTAGGCCATCCGCTCTGTATATTGAGATTATAGTACGCGTTCTCACGTGCAATTTTGATTTTAAGTAGCACACCGGTACTCCAACGCTTTCTGGATTTACATGCTTTTGACTTGCTCGTGAAAGTTAAATAGACCAGCGTATTGACTGCATAAAAGCCCATAACTTTGAAGGGTAACTCCGATTTAAAAGATAAGAGTACCACTGTGATCAGCAATGGTAGGCTCTCTGGTGGTGTAATAATCATGAAAAGTACCAACTACCAAGTGATTGATTTTCAAAGAAAGGGTCACATTTGTAAAAGGTCCGCTGCAGCTCCGTTGTTTGGGTTGAACATCAACTTCCAAGCGTTTAGAAGACATATTTGCGAAAAGATGGTTGCATGATCGTGACGATCGACGACCATTTTGGCTTTTTGAACTCATCGCGCTTCGCACGTTGATACCTTCCGAATAAACAACATAATAAGAGGATGTTCCGATATAGTCACAGCCGGATAAAAAAAACTGTAGCTGTTTGGCCATCCGCTTTTAACACGCTTTGCTTAGTGCGCGTACGTGACATGTATACGCGTAAAAAAATGTAAACGCGTATATATTTGTTAAAGAAACCTAATTTTTTTTTTTTTAAACATCCGTTTTGAATTAAAACGATTTGTCACACAATTATCAAATCGATTCTGTAATTAATTTTCAAGATTAAGATACCAATTCTAAAGCGTTTTGTGCAGAAACATTCCTGAATCAACGATCGGTTATTGGCAAAAACTAGTTTTTGAACAAATAGAGTAGGTTTCAATTATATACTTTCGAGTTCGACTGAAATACTACTGATATTTAACGCAAATTGCTTGTTCCTGAGATAATGCATTCAAAGTCGAGGTAGGTGTGTTCAAAAAATAGCAAAACAGTGTAGTCACGCATTCGTATACTGTGTTAACGGCCCAAGATCGTGGTCTAAACTACTCGTTCTAGTAACGCTAAGCACTAAGACCTATCACGCGACCGTGCATGTGTATTATAAGGCACCATTAGTAACAGCTGCGGAAAATGACTATTTTGCAACCCTATAGCGACGTTCCCGTCGAGTCTACCATCTGGCTTATACGGAAATGAATGAAATACCTTCATTGTGCCATCTTTTCCACAGAACAGGAGGAATCGCGGCTGTCACAAGCGAGAAGAACGAAGACCACGCCTATTACAGCTGTCGGTTACATCTTGTCACTGTCACTCTTCTGCAGCTCCCCACAACCCCATCAAGTGTTCATATTTGTCTTCTTGCCACATGCCACCATCGTCGCAATCATCCGGGCAAAGTAAAGAGCGCTAGCCGTGTTTACAGTTGAAAACTCGCATGACAATAAATGACAGCTGCTTGCGGTTATTTTAACAGTGCATCAATAATATTAACCTGTAGACTTTGATTGATTATTGGTCTGGCAGATCGGGTCAGCCCCTTAGGTACCGGTTTGTGTAAAGAAAGTCGGCGATCGTCAAACAGGTAAGCGCGGGGAGGCCATAGATTCGCATAATCGCTTAGGCATATATATATGCCTCCCGCGGGGAGCGGTAGGCGCGTGTGTGCATACATATATGCCTCCTACGCCCAGAGAGTTAAGAACACACTTTTTTTTGACCGTGAATGCATTCTCGAAGGAGCGTGTTTGAGGTAAATATCGGCAGTATTTCATCCGAAGTGAAATTGTATGTGAACAAATCAGACTGCTCATAAACCAGATCGTTGTGATTTACAAATTAGGTTCTGCAAAACGTATTTTAGAATGTTTCTTAATTTTGAAAATCAGTTTCAGAAGCGCAGATTAGCTAAATTAAATTACCTTGCGTAAATCGTTTTCCTGGAAAACGATTTTGTTGTGTGCAATCGTTTCACTGCAAATCTGCCGATTATAGCCATACACTCGTTTACACATTTCTATGCGCACTACTTGAAGCACGGTCATTACGTGTATGAATGCCTTTTACCTTTTTAAAGACAATTGCCAAACAGTCTGCTTTTTGTATCCGATCTGTGGTTACGTTGGTGCAGCCATTACAAATTTTGTCCAGATGCTATCCAAAGGACGGAGAGTGATGGTTGTCCATCGCCTCAATCGTAAAACTTTTTGTCTACCTTTTCACTTGAACGAAGAAGTGATAAAATGTTAACTACGAGGTTCCGCGGACCTTTGGCTTCATAAATATTCATGCCCTTCTAGTCTTGCACCTTGCTGTCTGCGAAAGTAAAAAAAACTAAGGTATTTGAAAAAAAAAAAACGATTTTATGTCTGATCTTGGTAAATATTAACACTTACACCCAATCTCGAAAGAAAATCTTAACTAAACGCCCACAGCCTTGGCCACGACCACTCGGTCGTTGCCGCGCCCCAACTTTCCAACATGGTCTAGGACCTAACCCTAACCATAACCGTTTGTGAAACCTATCTTTAGTGGTCCACTGGGCTTCTTGTTCAGTCAATGTCGTTACCTGAGGTAACTTTATTTAGAGGCCTTGTAGGAATATAAGTGCAGTTTTGCAACCTTGTGGGAATATAAGTACAGAAACTGGACAAAACTTATGATAAGGAAAAGCAGAAAGAGCCGCAATCTTCGATTGTTTTTTCGGCACCAATGTTCACCTCATTAAGGCGTCATAGCAAAATTTTACAGTATAAATGTCAAACTTCGCTGACAAATTTAGAGTTTTCCATCGTACCTTGCAAGTTTTAATTTCAAATTTGACAATTCAACTTTGACTTTTTGGAAGTTCAAAGGTCAAAGTTTGAGGTTAATGGTCAAAGTCCACAAGTTAAAGGTCAAAGGTCAATTGTACAACACTAACTACGGCGGTGCGGCAGAACTTATTCATAAATGTGACTGGATTAGCGAAAACCCGACACTTCCCGGATTTTAATAAAAATTGAGTTAACTGAATTCGGGCAGACACTGCTAATATAATGGCAATCACAGTCATGAAGAGGCAGACCATACGGATATCAGCAGTCGATCAGAAGCTCCTACCGATCGAGAGATAAGCACTCACTATTTTTTCGCCGTTTTGTGTACTGCCAGCATAAGCAGGCTTTTTTGCCTACGGATCGCTATTGGTAGCGCTCAAGGGCCCAGTATAGGCTCGAGGCATCATTGAACTACCTATCAACACCAGTAACTCACCCGCTGGAGGGCAGACATCGACGGCACAACAACAGGGAGAGTTCCAAGGTGAGCGCTTGAGTATAAGTCGGCCTAGCAGCCATATAACGATAGTCGGGGCTAAATCACGCCCTTAGCAGACAAATTAACTATACTTCGACAGTTCTTAGCCTTCGAACTTGAAGTCTACTAAGCGATTGTAAGTTAAACGGCGAGAAGCCTTAGAGATGTGTAACCTAGGATATAAATTGATCACGAGTCGCGTGAGTAAAAGTTATGAATATTAATAAACGCACACCAAGGGTTAACACCGAAAATGGTAACCGCTACCTTTCATCTTGCCGTAAAGCAAATTTCAAAGTGATCGGTCATTCTATTGCCGAGATACAGCTCCAAACGCACACGGAAAACGCAAAACTGCCTTCAGGGTAAATGCAATTTTTGGCGTTGCTATGGTATGTGATCATTTTCCGTATACTATCCATGTTATAATTCGTCCATTGTTAAGTAGCTGGACGCATTTAGTTCGTGCTTTAGCTAGCCGTGTTTTCGCGACTCATCCGATAGATAGGTAGGTCAGATGGAGTAAAAATGGAGAGAATAAACCGTAGGACAGCGTGAAATGACACCCTTTGTGGTAGTTCGTTCTGTGTGAGTAGAAACGCCTTCCGTATACTAATTTATGCACGACGATATAGCTTGAGTTCGGACTTATAACGCCGGAATGGAAGTAGATCCAGGCTTTATACTCCGATATCTTGTAGTCCATGGGTCTACTGACCCGTTGCTGTAATAACCGCGTTTTCGCTAAAATGTTGCTTTGTGACTATAATTTCCTGCAACACAAAACCAATAATTCCTGGAAGTGTCCGGTTTTCGCAAATCCGGTCACAAATATCGATACACTTCTAGACTTCCACATTGCTTTTCGCGAAAATGTGATCCTCTAGGAAAATCAACCACGGTACTTTTCATGAAAAGTGAGATTATTACACCACCAGAGTGCCAATCCATTACTGATCACAGTGGTACTCATCTTTTTAATGGGACTTACCCTTCTAGAGTTATGGGCTTTTAAATGTGTTTTATACGCAGGTCAATTTAGCTTGCACGAGCAATTTAAAACGCGAGTAAATTCAGAGCGCGTAGATATTCCGGTGTGCTACGTGAAATCATGATAGCACGTAAGTTTGTGTACTATAATGTCAACTTAAAGAGATGAAGTCCTACGCTTTCGTTCGTTACGAGCCTTTGAAGTAGCGTAACGTAAATTGAATGTTTACCCCCAAGTGTTCGATTTTCGCAGTCAAAAATAAACAAATAAACTATGGTATTTTCGAAAAATACAATATTTAAGTCACAACAAATATTAACAGCATTTCACCCGAACTCGAAAGTTAATATTCTGGCCAAGACCCCACAGTTTTTGCCATGCCCCAATCCAACGGCCATGGACAAACACCAAACCGTAACCCTAACTCTTTGCGAAACCCATGTTTAATTGATCGCTGAGTTTTTTGTTAAGTGAATGTCATTACATTAGCACGTGCGAGTAGGCATCAAAGTTCACACCTTTATTTAAAGGCCTTTTTAATTTATTCAAGGCTGTCAATACAAATAGTCTTGAAACTTTGTGGGATATAAGTACAGAAACAGGGCAAACATTAATCCAATTAGATCTAGAAAGAGTCCTCAATCTTCAAACCATTGATGTATGCACCAATGTTTTCCATACAAATGCGCCCTTGCAAAATTTCACAGTACAAAGGTCAAACTTCGTATTCAACGTTTGAGTTTACCTTCGTGCCCTGCAAAAGATTGGATTTCGAATTTGAAACTTCAAATTTGGACTTTTCAAAAGTTCAAAGGTCAAAGTTAATGGTTAAAGGTCAGAGGTCAGAGGTCAAAGGTCAAAGGTTAAAGGTTAAATTTCAAACGTCTAATTTGTAAATCAAAACGTCAAACTTTAAAGGTCAAAGTTAACGGTCAAAGGTCAAAGGTCAGAGGTCAAAGGTCAGAGGTCAAAGGTCAAAGGTTAAAGGTTAAAGGTTAAATTTCAAACGTCAAATTTGTAAGTCAAAACGTCAAACTTTAAAGGTCAAAGTTCAAAAGATCAAAGGTCAATGCCGTGGGGGCGTGGCCAAGGCATTGTGGGCGTGGCCAAGGCCTTGGGGGCGTTGTCAAGGTCTTGGGGCGTGGCCAAGGCCGTTGGGGCGTGGCCACGGCCGTGGGGGCGTTGCCAAGGCCGTGGGGTCGTTGATAGGGCCTTGGGGGCGTGGCCAAGGCCGTGGGGAGTGGTCAAGGCCGTGGGGGCGTGGCCAAGGCCGTGGGGGCGTAGCCAAGGCCGTGGGGACGTTGTCAAGGCCGTAGGGCCGTTTCCAAAGCCGTAGGGGCGTAGCCAAGGCCGTGGAGGCGTGGCCAAGGCTTTGGGGGCGTGGCCAAGGCCGTTGCGACGTGGTCAAGGCTGTGGGTCCGTTTCCAAGGCCGTGGGGGCGTAACCAAAGCCTTCAGGGCGTGGCCGAGGCCGTTCGGGGCGTAGCCAAAGCCTTGGGGACGTGGAAAAGGCTGTGGGGGCGTGGCCAATGCCTTGTTGGCGTGGCCAACGCCGAGGGGGCGTGGCTAAAGCCGTGGGGGCGGTGCCAAGGCCGTGAGGGCTAACCTTAACCCTAACCCTAACCCTACAGCCGTAGAATCGTAACCAAGGGCGTGCGGCATGGCCAAGGCCGTGGGTGCGTGGCCAAAGTCTTGAGGGTGTGGTCAAGCCCGTGAGGGCGTGGCCAAGGCCGTAGGGGAGCCGTGGGGGCGTGGCCAAGGCCTAAGGGGCCGCAGGGGCGTGGCAAGGCCGTGGAAGCGTGGTAAAGACCGTGGGACCGTTTCCAAGGCCGTGGGGGCGCGGCCAAAACCGTGGGGGCGTGGCTAAGGCCTTGGGGGCGTGGCCAAAATCGTGGGGGCGTGGCCAAAGCCGTAGGGGTGTGGCCTTGGCCGTGGGGGCGTGGCCAGAACCTTGGGAGAATGGCCTAGTCCGTGGGGGCGTGGCCAAGGCTTTGGGGGAGTGGCCAAGGCTGTATTGTCGTGGCCAAGTTCGTGGGGTCGTTGCCAAGGCCTTGGGAGCGTGACCAAGTTCTTGAGGGCGTGGCCAAGGTCTTGGGGGCATGGCCAAGGTCTTGATGACGTTGCCAAGGCCGTGGTTGCGTGGCCAAGGCCGGGATGGCGTGGCCAAGGCCGTGGGGGCGTGATCAAGGCCGTGAGGCCGTTTCCAAGGCCGTGGTGCGTGACCAAGTTCGTGTAGGCGTGGCCAAGACTTTGGGGGCGTAGTAAAGTCCGTAAGGGCGCTGCCAATGCCGTGTGGCCGTTTCCAAGGCCTTGGGGGCGTGGCCAAGGCCGTGGGGGTTATGCCAAGGCTTTGGGTGCGTGGCCAAGGCCGTGGTGGCGTGGACAAGGCCGTGAAGGCATGGTCAAAATGTTGAGGGAGTGACCAAGGTTGTGGGGGTTAGGCCAAGGCCGTGGGGGCGTGGCCAAGGCCTTGGGGGAGTAGCAAAGGCAGTGAAAGCTAACGCTAACCCTAACCCTAACTCTAACCCTAAGGCCGTGGGGGCGTAGCCATGGCCGTGGGGGTAAGGCCGAGACCGTGGGGGCGTAGCCAAGGCCTTTGTGTCGTGGCCAAGGCCTTGGGGGCGTGGCCAATGCCGTAGTGGTGTTGCCAAGGCCGTGGGGGCATGGTCAAAGCAGTTGAGGCGTTTCCAAGGCCGTGGGGGCGTGGCCAAGTCCTTGGAGGCGTGGCCAAGGCCTTGGGGGCGGGGCCAAGGCCGTGGAAGCGTGGCCTAGGCCGTAGGGGCGTGGCCAAGGCCGTAAGAACGTGGCTAAGGTCTTGGTGGCGTGGCCAAATCCGTGGGAACTAGGCCAAGGCTGTGGGGGTGTGGCCAATGCCGTGGGGGCGTTTTGCAAGGCCGTGTGGGCGTGACCAAGGCCGTGGGAGCGTGGGCAAGGCCTTGGGGGTGTGGTCAAGGCCGTGAATACTAACCCTAACCCTAATCCTAACCCTAAGGCCATGGGGCGTAGCCAAGGCTATGGGGGCATGGCAAAGGTTGTGGGGAAGCCGTGGAGGCGTGGCCAAGCCCTAGGGGGCGTGGCCGAGGCCGTAGGGGCGTGGCCAAGGCCGTGGAAGCGTGGTCAAGATCGTAGGGCTGTTTCAAAGGCCGTGGGGGCGTGGCCAAAGCCTTGGGGGCGTTGGCCAAGTCGTTGGGGCGTGGCCAAGGTTTTGGGGGCGTGGATAAGGCCGTAGGGGCGTGGCCAAGGCCGTGGGGGCGTGGCCAAAACCTTGGTAGCGTGGCCAAAATTTTGGGGCGTGGCCAAGGTCCTTGGGGCATGGACAAGGTTATGGAGGCTAGGCCAAGGCCGTGGGGGCGTGGACAAGGCCTTGGTGACGTTGCCCAGGCCGTGGTGGTGTGGCCAAGGCAGTGATGGCGTGGCCAAGGACATCGGGGCGTTATCAAGGCCGTGAGGTTGTTTCCAAGGCCGTGGGAGCATAGCCAAGTCCGTGGAGGCGTTTCAATGGCCTAAGGGGCGTGGCCAAGCCTTTGGGGGCGTGGCCAAGGCCGTGGGGGCGTGGCCATAGCCGTGGGGGATGGCCAAGGTGTTGGGGGCGTGACCAATGTCGTGGGGGCAAGGCCTAGCCTGTGTGGCGTGGCCAAGGCCTTTGGGGTGTAGCCATGGCAGTGAGAGCTAACACTAACCCTAACCCTAACTCAAACCCTAAGGCCGTTGTGGCGTAGCCAAGGCCGTGGGGGCATGGCCAAGGCCGTGGGGGCATGGCCAAGGCCTTGGGGGCGTAGCTAAGAACTTAGGGGCGAGGCCAAGGCCGTGGATGCATGGTGCAGGCATTGGGGCCGTTTCCAAGGCCGTGGGGGCGTGACCTAGCCCGTGGGGCCTGGACAAGGCCTTGGGGCGTGGCCAAGGCCGTGGGGGCGTGGTCAAGGCCGTATGGGTCGTGGTCAAGGCCGTGGGAGGTCGCCAAGTTCTTGGGGGGCGCGGCCAAGCCCGTTGGGGCTAGGCCAAGGCTGTGGGAGTGTGGGAAATGCCGTGGGGGCGTTGCCTAAGCCGTTTGGGCGTGGCCAAGGCCGTGGGAGCGTGGGCAAGGACTTGGAAGCGTGGCCAAGGCCGTGAGAACTAACCCTAACCCTAATCCTAACCCTAAGGCCGTGGGGTGTAGCCAAAACCTTGGAGGCCTGGTCAAGGCAGTGGGGGCGTGGCCAAGGCCTTGGGGGCGTCGCCAAGGCCGTGGGGGAGTGGCATAGGCCGTGGGCATGTGACCAAGGCCTTTAGGCCGTGGCCAAGGCTTCGGGGGCGTGGCCAAGGCCGTGGGGGCGTGGACATGGCCGAGGGGGTGTGGCCAAGGACTTGGGGGCGTGACCAAGGCCTTGGTTGCATGGCCAAGTACTTGGGTGCGTGGCCAACGTCTTGGGGGCGTGGCCAAGGCCATGGGGGTTAGGCCAAGGCCGTGGTGGCGTGATCAAGGCCGTGAGGCCGTTTCCAAGGCCGTGGCGGCGTTGCCAAGTTTGTGAAGGCGTAGCCAGGGCTTTGGGGGCGTGGCCAAAGCCGTAACGGCGCTGCCAAGGCCGTGGGGGAGTGGTCAATGCCGTGGGGGCGTGGCCAAGGCTGTGTGGGCCTGGTCAAAGTCTTGAAGGGGTGGCCAAGATTGTCAGGGCTAGGACAAGGCCGTGGGGGCGTGGCCAAGAACGTGGGGGCGTAGCCAAGGCCTTGGTGGCGTAGCCAAGACCGTAAGAGGTAACCCTAACCCTAACCCTATAGCCGTAGGGGCGTAGTCAAGGCAGTGGGGGAATGGCCATGGCCGTGGGGGCGTTGCCAAGGGCTTGGAGGCGTGGCCAAGGCCTTGGGGTGTGACCAAAGCCGTTGTGGCGTGGCCAAGTCCGTGGGGGCATGGTCAAGACCGTTGTGCCATTTCTAAGGCCGTGGGGGCGTAGCCAAGTTCGTGGGGGCGTGGCCAAGGTGTTGGGGGCGTGGCCAAGGCCGTTGGGATGTGGCCAAGGCCGTACGTGCGTGAGCAAGGCCGTGGGGGCGTGGCCAAAGTCTTGGGATTGTGGCCAAGCCCATGGGGGCTAGGCCAATGCCGTGGGGGCGTGGTCAATGCCGTGGGGGCGTTGCCAATGCCGTGGGAACGTGGCAAGGCCTTGGGGGCGTGGCCAAGGCCGTGAGGGCTAACCCTAACCCTAATCTTAACCCTAAGGCCGTGGGGCGTAGCCAAGACTGGGAGCATGGACAAGGCCGAGGGCGCGTGGCCAAGGCCATGGAGGGGTTGCCAAGGCCGTGGGGGCGTGGTCAAGGTTGTGGGCACGAGGCCTAGGACTTAGGGGCGTGTCCAAGGCCGTGAGTGAGTGGCCAAGGACGTGGAAAAGCTGTAGGGGCGTGGTCAAGGTCTTGGGGGCGTGGCCAAGGCCGTGGGGGCGTGGCCAAGGTCTAGGGGTCATTCCCAAGGCCGAGGAGGCTAGGTCAAGGCCGTGGGGGCGTGGCCAAGGAGTGGGGGCGTGGCCAAAGACTTGGGGACGAGGCCAAAACCTTGCCAAGGCTTTGGGGGAGTAGCCAAGGCAGCGTGGTAAAGGCCGTGAGTGGACAAGGCATTGGGGTATGGCCAATGTGTTGGGGGCGTTTCCAAGGTCGTGGGGGCAAGGCCAAGGCCGTGGGGGCGTGGCCAAGGCCTTGGGGAGTAGCCAAGGCAGAGAGAGCTAACACTAACCCTAACTCTAACCCTAAGGCGGTGGGGGCATGCCAAGGCCGTGGGGGAAAGGCCGTGGGGGCATGATGCAAGGCCGTGTAGGTGTCGCCAAAAACGTGGGAGCATGGGCAAGGCCTTGGGAGCGTGGCCAAGGCCGTGAATGCTAACCCTAACCATATTCCTAACCCTTAGGACGTGAAGCGTAGCCAAGGGTATGGGGGCATGGCCAAGGTCGTGGGGTAGCCGTGGGGCGTGGCCAAGGTTTAGGGGGCGTGGCCAAGGCTGTAGGGGCGTGGCCAAGGCCGTGGAAGCGTGGTCAAGACCGTGGGGCCGTTTCAAAGGCCGTGGGGGCGTGGCCAAAGCCATGGGGGCGTTCCAAGTCCTTTGGGGCGTGGCCAAGGCCTAGGGGGCGTGGCCAAGGCCGTAGGTGCGTGGCCAAGGCCGTGGGGTTGTGGCCAAGGCCTTGGGAGCGTGGCCAAGTTCTTGGGGGCGTGGCCAAGGTCCTTGGGGGCATGGACAAGGTCATGGAGACTAGGCCAAGGCCGTGGGAATGTGGCTAAGGCCGTGGGAACGTGGACAAGGCCTTGGTGACGTTGCCTAGGCCGTGCTGGTGTGGCCAAGGCCGTGATGGCGTGGCCAAAGACGTGGGGGCGTGATCAAGGCCGTGAGGCCGTTTCCAAGGCCGTGGGGGCGTGGCCAAGTCCGTGGAGGTGTGGCCAAGACTTAGGGGGCGTGGCCAAGGCCGTAGGGGCGCTGCCAAGGCCTTGGGGCGAGGGGCTGATTCCAAGGCCGTGGGGGCGTGGCCAAGGGCGTGGGGCGTTGCAAAGGCCGTGGAGGCGTTGCCACGGCTGTGTGGGCGTGGCCAGGGCCATAAGGGCGTGACCAAGGACGTGTGGGCGTGGCTAAGGGCTTGGGGGCGTTGCCAAGGCCGGGAGTGCGAACCTTAACCGTAACCCTAAAACCGTGGAAGCGCCGCCAAAGCTGTGGGGTCAAGGCCAAGGCCGTGGGGGCGTGGTCAAGGCCGTGAAGGATTTGCCAAGGCCGTGGAATCGTGGCCAAGATCTTGGGGGCGCGGCCAAGGCCGTGGGGGCGAGGCCAAGTCCTTGGGGGCGTGGCCAAGGCCGTGGGGGCGTCGCCAAGTCCGTGGGGGCTTGGTTAAGGCCCAGGGGCCTTTTCCAAGGCCGTGGGGGCGTGGACAAAGCTTTGGGGGCGTGGCCAAGGCCGTGGGGGCGTGGCCAAGGCCTTGGGGGCGTGGCAAAGGCCGTGGAGGCGTGGCCAAGTCCGTGGAGGCGTTGCCAAGGCCGTGAGGGTGTGGTCAAGGCCGTGGGGGTGTGGCCAAGGCCTTGGGGGCGTTGCCAAGGCCGTGGAATCGTGGTCAAGACCGTGGGGGCATGGCCAAGGCTGTGGTGGCGTGGCCAAGGCCTTGGGGGCGTGGCCAAGGCCGTGAGGGCTAATCCTAACACTAACCATAAAACCGTGGGGCGTAGCTAAGGCCGTGAGGCATGGCCAAGTCCGTGGTGGCGTGGCCAAGTCCGTGGGGGCGTGGCCAAGGCCTTGGGGGAGTGGCCAAGGTTGTAATGGCGTGGCCAAAGCCGTGGGGGCGTGGCCAAAGCCTTGGGAGCGTGGCCAAGCTCTTGGAGGCGTGGCCAAGGTCTTGGGGGCATAGCCAAGGTTATGGGAGCTAGGCCAAGGCCGTGGGGGCGTAGCCAAGGCCGTGGGGGCGTAGACAAGGCCTTGGTGACGTTGCCAATGCCGTTGTTGCGAGGTCAAGGCGGTGATGGCGTGGCCAAGGCCGTGGGGGCGTGATCAAGGCCGTGAAGCCGTTTACAAGGCGTGGGGACGTGGCCAAGTCCGTTGTGGCGTGGCTAAGACTTTCGGGGCGTGGCCAAGGCCGTGGGGGCGTGGACAAGGCCGTGGGGGAGTAGCCAAGGCAGTGAGAGCTAACACTTACCCTAACCCTAACTCTAACCCTAATGCCGTGGGGGCATAGCCAAGGCCGTGGGGGCAAGGCCGAGGCCGTGGGGGCGTGGTCAAGGCCTTGTGGGCGTGACCAAGGCCGTGGTGGCGTTGCCAAGGCTGTGGGGGCATGGTAAAAGCCTTGGGCCGTTTCCAAGGCCGTGTTGGCGTGGCCAAGGCCGTAGGGGCGTGGCCAAGGCCTTGGGGGCGTCGCCAAGACCTTGGGGGAGTAGCCAAGGCAGTGAGAGCTAACACTTACCCTAGCCATAACTCTAACCCTAATGCCGTGGGGGCATAGACAAGGCCGTGGGGGCAAGGCCGAGGCCGTGGGGGCGTGGCCAATGCCTTAAGGGCGTAGTCAAGGCCTTGTGGGCGTGACCAAGGCCGTGGTTGCGTTGCTAAGGCTGTGGAAGCATGGTAAAGGCCTTGGGCCGTTTACAAGGACGTGGGGGCGTGGTCAAGTCCTTCGGGCCGTGGTCAAGGCCTTGGGGGCGTGGCCAAGGCCGTGTGGGCGTGGCCAAGGCCGTAGGGGCGTAGCCAAGGCAGTAAGGGCGTGGCCAAAGTCTTGGGGGCGTGGCCAAGCCCTGGGGGGCTAGGCCAAGGCCGTGGGGTGTGGCCAATGCCGTGGGGGCGTTTTGCAAGGCCGTGTGGGCGTGGCCTAGGACGTGGGGGCTTGGGCAAGGCCATGGGGGCGTGGCCAAGGCCGTGAATGCTAACCCTAATTTTATTCCTAAACCTAAGGCCGTAGGGCGTATCAAAGGCTATGGGGTCATGGCGAAGGCCGTGTTGTAGCCGTGGGGGCGTGGCCAAGCCCTTGGGGAAATGGCCAAGGCCGTAATGGCGTGGCCAAGGCCGCGGGGCGTGGCCAAGGCCGCGGGAGCGTGGCCCAGCTCTTGGGGGCGTGGCCAAAGTCTTGGGGGCATGGACAAGGTTATGGGGGTTAGGCCGAGGCCGTGGGGGCGTGGCCAAGGCCGTGGGGGTGTAGACAAGGCCTAGGTGTCGTTGCCAAGGTCGTGGTTGCGTGGCCAAGGTCGTGATGGCGTGGCCAAGGCCGTGGGGGCGTGATCAAGGCTGTGAGGTCATTTACAAGGCCGTGGGGGCGTGGCCAAGTCCGTGGTGGCGTGGCCAAGACATTGGGGGCGTGGCCAAGGCCGTGGGGGCGTGGCCAAGGCCGTTGGGGCATGGTAAAGGTGTTGAGGGCGTGACCAAGGTTGTGGGGGCATGGCCAAGGCCGCGGGGGCGTGGCCAAGGCCATGGGGGAGTAGCCAAGGCAGTGAGAGCTAACACTAACACTAACCCTAACTCTAACCCTAAGGCCTTGGGGGCATAGCCAAGGCCGTGGGGGCAAGGCCGAGGCCGTCGGGGCGTGGCCATGGCCTTAGGGGCGTTCCAAGGCCTTGTGGGCGTGGCCAAGGCCGTGGTGGCGTTGCCAAGGCTGTGGGGGCATGGTAAAGGCCTTGGGCCGTTTCCAAGGATTTGGGGGCGTGGCCAAGTCCTTCGGGGCGTGGCCAAGGCCTTGGGGGCGTGGCCAATACCGTGGGGGCGTGGCCTAGGCCGTAGGGGCGTGGCCAAGGCCGTAGGGGGGTGGCCAAAGTCTTGGGGGCGTGGCCAAGCCCGTGGGGGCTAGGCCAAGGCCGTGGGGTGTGGCCAATGCCGTGGGGGCGTTTTGCAAGGCCGTGTGGGCGTGGCCAAGGACGTGGGAGCGGGGGCAAGGCCTTGGGGGTGGGGCCAAGGCCGTGTATGCTAACCCTAACCCTATTCCTAACCCTAAGGCCGTGGAGCGTAGCAAGGCTATAGGGGCATGGCCAAGGCCGTGGGGTAGCCGTGGAAGCGTGGCCATGGCCGTAGGGGCGTAGCCAAGGCCGTGGAAGCGTGGTCAAGACCGTGGGGCCATTTCAAAGGCCGTGGGGGCGTGGCAAAAGCCTTGGGGGCGTTGCCAACTTTTTTTGGGCGTGGCCAAGGCCGTAGGGGCGTGGCCAAGGCCGTGGGGGCGTGGCCAAGGCCTTGGTAGCGTGGCCAAGTTCTTGGGGGGGTTGCCAAGGTCCTTGGGGGCATGGACAAGGTCATGGAGGCTAGGCCAAGGCCGTGGGGGCGTGGCCAAAGCCGTGGGGGCGTGGACAAGGCCTTGGTGACGTTGCCAAGGCCGTGCTGGTGTGGCCAAGGTTGTGATGGCGTGGCCAAAGACGTGGGGGCGTGATCAAGGCCGTGAGGCCGTTTCCAAGGCCGTGGTGGCGTGGCCAAGGCCGTGGAGGCGTGGCCAAGACTTTGGGGCGTGGCCAAGGCAGCAGGGGCGCTGCCATGGCCGTGGGGGCGAGGGGCCGTTTCCAAGGCCGTGGGGGCGTGGCCACGGCTTTGGGGGCGTGGCCAAGGCCGTGGGGGCGAGGCCGAGGCCGTGGGGGCACGGCCAAGGTGTTGGGGGCGTGACCAACGTCGTGGGGGCAAGGCCAAGGCCGTGGGGGCGTGGCCAAGGCCTTGGGGGAGTAGCCAAGGCAGTAAGAGCTGACACTAACCCTAACGCTAACTTTAACCTCAAGGCCGTGGAGGCGTTGCCAAGGCCATGGGGATGTGGCCGAGGCCGTCGGGGCGTGGCCAAGGACTTTGGGGCGTGGCCAAGGCCTTGGGGTCTCGGCCAAGTTTGTGAGGTCTAAGCCTAACCCTAACCCTAAGACCGTGGAGCTGTAACCTAGGCTGTGGGGTCATGGCCAAGGTCGAGTAGGAGTGGCAAAGGCCGTGCGGGCGTGGTCAAGGCCGTAGGGCAATTTCCAAGGACGTGGGGGCAAGGCCAAGGTTATGGGGGCGTCGCCAAGGCCGTGGAGGCGATGCCAAGGCCGTGGAGGCGTGGTCAAGGCCGTGGGGGCATGGCCAAGGCCGTGGGGGCGTGGCGAAGGCCTTGGGGGCGTGGCCAAGGCCTTGGGGGCGTGGCCAAGGCCGTGAGGTCTAATCCTAACCCTAACCCTAAGGCCTCGGGGCGTAGCTAAGGCAGTGTGGATCGCCAAGGACGTGGGGGCGTTGCAAAGGCCGTGGAGGCGTTGCCAAGGCTGTGTAGGCGTGGCCAAGGCCGTGGGGGCGTGACCAAGGACGTGGAGGCGTGGCCAAAACTTTGGGGGCTTGGCCAAGGCCGTGAGTGCGAACCCTAACCCTAACCCTAAAACCCTGGAAGCGCCAAAGCTGTTATGTTAAGGCCAAGGCCGTGGGGGCGTGGCTAAGGCCGTGAAGGGTTTTCCAAGGCCGTGGGGACGTGGCCAAGATCTTGGGGGCATGGCCATGGCCGTGGGGGCGTGACCAAGGCCTTGGGGGCGTCACCAAGGCCGTGAGGGCGTCGCCAAGTCCGTGGGGGCTTGGTTAAGGCCTAAGGGCCGTTTCCAAGGCCGTGGAAGCGTGGCCAAAGCCTTGGGGGCGTGGCCAAGGCCGTGGGGGCGTGGCCAAAGATCTTGGGGCGTGGCCAAGGCCGTGGGGGCGTGGAAAAAACCTTGGGGGCGTGGCCAAGGTTGTGGGGGCGTCGCCAAGTCCGTAGTGGCCTGGTTAAGGCCTAAGGGTCGATTCCAAGGCTGTGGGGACTTGGCAAAAGCCTTGGGGGCGTGGCCAAGGCCGTGGGGGAGTGGCCAAGGCCTGGGGGGCGTTGTCAAGGCCGCTGGTCGTGTCCAAGGCCGTGGAGGCATTGCCAAGGCCATGAGGGCGTGGTAAAGGCCTTGGAGGTATGGCCAAGGCCGAGTGGGCGTGGCAAAAGCCGTGGGAGCGTGGTCAAGGCCGTAGGGCCATTTCCAAGGCCGTGGGAGTGTGGCCAAGGCCGTGGGGGCGTGGCCAAGGTCGTGGGGGGGTGGCGAAAGCCTTGGTGGTGTGACCAAGGCCGTGGGGGCGTGGCCAACAACGTGGGGGCTAGGCCAAGGCCGTGGGGGCGTGGCCAAGGCAGTGGAGGCGTTGCCAAGGCCGTGGAGGCGTGGTCAAAGGCGTGGGGGCATGGCCAATGTCGTGGGGGCGTGGCCAAGGTTTTGGGGGCGTGGCCAAGGCCTTGGGGGCGTGGCCAAGGCCGAGAGGTCTAATCCTAACCCTAAGACCGTGGAAGCGTAGTCAAAGCTGTGGGGTCAAGGCCAAGGCTGTGGGGGCGTGGCCAAGGCCGTGAAGGGTTTGATAAGGCCGTGGAGTCGTGGCCAAGATTTTGGGGGCGTTGCCAAGACCGTGGGTGCGTGGCCAAGGCCTTGGGGAAGTGACCAAAGCCTTGGGGGCGTAGCCAAGTCCGTGGGTGCTTGGTTAAGGCCTATAAGCCGTTTCCAAGGCTGTGGGGGCGTGGCCAAAGCTTTGGGGGCGTGGCCAAGGCCGTGGGGTGAGGCCAAGGCCTTGGGGGCGTGGCAAAGGCCGTGGTGGCGTGGCCAAGTCCGTGGAGGCGTTGCCAAGGCCGTGAGGGCGTGGTAAAGACCGTGGGGGAGTGGCCAAGGCTTTGGGGGCGTTGCCAAGGCCTTGGGGGCGGTGCCTTGGAGGCATGGCCAAGGCCGAGTGGGCGTGGCAAAGGCCGTGGGGGCGTGGTCAAGGCCGTAGGGCAATTTCCAAGGCGGTGGGGGCGTATCCAAGGCCGTGGGGGCGTGGCCAAGGTTTTGGTCGTGTGGCCAAGGCCGTGGGGGCGTGGCCAACGACGTGGGGGCTAGGCCAAGGCCGTGGAGGCGTCGCCAAGGCCGTGGAGGCGTTGCCAAGGTTGTGGAGGCGTGGTCAAGGCCGTGCGGGCATGGCCAAGGCCGTGGGGGCGTGGCGAAAGCCTTGGGGGCGTGGCCAAGGCCTTGGGGGCGTGGCCAAGGCCGTGAGGTCTAATCCTAACCGTAATCCTAAGGCCTCGGGGCGTAGCTAAGTCAGTGGGGCATGGCCAAGACCGTGCTGGCGTTGCAAAGGCCGTGGAGGCGTTGCCAAGGCTGTGTGGGCGTGGCCAAGGCCGTGGGGGCGTGTCAAGGACGTGGGAGCGTGGCAAAGGTTTTGGGGGCTTGGCCAAGGCCGTGAGTGCGAACCCTAACCCTAACCCTAAAACCCTGGAAGCGCCAAAGCTGTTATGTTAAGGCCAAGGCCGTGGGGGCGTGGCCAAGGCCGTGAGGGTTTGCCAAGGTCGTGGGGTCGTGGCCAAGATCTTGGGGCGTGGCCATGGCCGTGGGGGCGTGGCCAAGGCTTTGGGGGCGTCACCAAGGCCGTGGGGGCGTTGCCAAGTTTATGGGGGCTTGGTTAAGGCCTAAGGGCCGTTTCCAAGGCCATTGGGGCGTGGCCAAAGCCTTGGGGGCGTTGCCAAGGCCGTTGGGGCGTGGCCAAAGATCTTAGGGGCGTAGCCAAGGCCGTGGGGGCGTGGCAAAGGCCTTGGGGGCGTGGCCTAGGCCGTGGGGGCGTCGCCAAGTCCGTGGTGGCTTGGTTATGGCCTAAAGGTCGATTCCAAGGCCGTGGGGACTTGGCAAAAGCCTTGGGGGCGTGGCCAAGGCCGTGGGGGAGTGGCCAAGGCCTGGGAGGCGTGGCCAAGGCCGCTGGGCGTTGCCAAGGCCGTGGAGGCGTTGCCAAGGCCATGAGGGCGTGGTAAAGGCCTTGGAGGCATGGCCAAGGCCGAGTGGGCGTGGCAAAAGCCGTGGGGGCGTGGTCAAGACCGTACGGCCATTTCCAAGGCTGTGGGAGCGTGGCCAAGGCCGTGGGGGCGTGGCCAAGGCCGTGGGGGTGTGGCCTGTCACGAAAAAATTGGACCTAGGTAAAAATTGGCCCGGGGGTCCAATTATTGCCGCCAAAGGTGGCCCCCCCGGGTCAACTTGGAATGCAATAAACGGTCCATGCGTACCAAAAGTGGACCCACCTGTAGCGTATAAAACTAACGTGCGAAAAGGACATCTACAATGAGTGTTGCGCGCAGAAATCGAGATGGAAGTGTCAGATCAGTCCGTAAGCGACGGCGGAGAGGTTGAAGGCGGTGGAGATCTCGTCCAAGAGGCATACATCTACCTCACAGAGCGCCGCTATCCACATGGCTGTGCCGACTTTCGGAAGCGGAGTATACGAAAGAAGGCTGGAAAGTTTGTTGTGCGCGACGGAGAACTGTTCTTCAAGAAGAAGAGGAAAGGCAAGGTATGAACCATTTAGGTCTGGGAGCACTCAAGCATTGACTGTGTGATAGCTATAAATTATTTGTCAGTCAGGCATTCTAATTAGAGATCATCATTTCCTGTAGGTGATAGAGCTGCGATACATCCAGAGCCGTGAAGAGCAGTTGAAGATACTTCGTGCTTGTCACACTGATCCAACTGCTGGACACATGGGCATCAAGCGTACCATCACCCGCATATCAGAGCGATTTGTGTGGAATGGTGTGGTGAAGGATGTGAAGGAAATGGTAAGTGCACTGCTATCCTTTCCAAGAACAAGATATTGGAATCATGATACGTCAATTGTAGCTGCACGTGCACTCCGTTTTGATTCTACCCAAAATTTGTTACTCTGCAGATATCACGCTGTGATGCTTGCCAGAGGATGAATAAGAAGATCACTTCCACAATGCCAGAGCTCCATCCTATGCCGGTGAAGTCCACATGGTACCACATTGGAATCGACTTCGTTGGGCCCATCACCCCACCGTCATGCAATGGAAATCGTTACATCCTGACGTTAAGTGACTACTTCTCTAAGTGGGTTGAAGCAGTTGCTCTACCATCGAAATGTGCACAAGGGGTAGCTGAATCTCTTTTCAAGGTACGTCTTGTAAATGTAATTGTCTGTGGCTGTGCTGTTTTGCACGCTGTTACTTGTACTTCAAGAATGATACTGTGTTTCTGCAGATCTTCATGCGCATGGGATTGCCACAAGTGTTGACAACGGATCAAGGGACGGAGTTTCGCAACCAGCTGAACGAAGAGCTGATGAAGAGTCTCAGGATAAAGCACCGACTGACCACTGCATACCACCCGCAGGTAACATACACACAACAGTATTGACTAGCTATATAGTTTACAGCAATTGGGCTAGCTACATACTTCCTTGGGATCAAGTATCGGCTAACCACTGCAGCATAGAAACGGGTCAATGATTACTGCTGGAGTACAAATTAATAATTGGGTTTGTATTACACCAATTTTTTGCACAGGCTAATGGTCTTGATGAAAGGTACAACCAAACCATGCAAAATATGCTGGTGAAGTACGCAACAGACAAAAGGGAAGAGTGGGACGAGTACTTGGATACTTGTGTATATGCGTACAATACATCAGTCCAGGAGTCCACACACTTCTCGCCCTTTGAAGTCATGTTTGGACGCAAACCAACCATGCCAATCGACATTGACATGGCAACTAACCCCCCTGAAGATCGGCTCCAGAATTGCATAGAAGCCAGAGAGCTTTCTGCATCGCAAGTTGAGGCAATGGCATCCCAGCGACAGGAAGTTCTTCAGCAAGTGAAAGCTAACATCAAGCAAGCTCAGGAGAAGCAGAAGGAGTATTATGATCGAAAACACGCCAACCCAGCTGCTTACAAGGTTGGTGCGAAGGTGCTCAAGAAGGACTTCCGCCGTAAGAAGCGTAAAGGGGGCAAGATGGACACGAGATTTGTCGGGCCATACATCATCACAAACAACGTTGGTAAAGGTCTGTATGCCCTCAAGTTGGTGGAAAACCCCACAGTGGTTGTTGAGCGAGTTAATGGGGCTCATCTTAAGCCATACCAAACCCCTCCTCAGAGTCCCACAAGTAGCTTCACAAGTGAGGAGGGAGATTCCCTCTCAGCCAACCGCAACCAGAGCTGTGAAAATGAGGAGGGAGCTTCTCACAATGATTCAATTCCACCACTACCACCTGCAATGCCTCCCCTTAGCTCACTGAAGCGACCGTTGGAGCCCAAGTCTTCATCCCAAGACTTCAAGCCCCCATCCAAAAAGCCCCACACCTCTCCAACAGAAGATGACACTCTAGACGACCACCCAGAGTTGAATACGACATACACTAAGTGCCCTGACCAACCGCCGAAACATTCTTCACCTACACAACAAACAACAAAGGAAACCTCCCAGCAGCATCAACCCCAACACCCTGATACACTGCCACCTTTACCTCATGGATCCTTTCCCTCACCATCAGCAGCTAGCTCACCTCGGAAGAAGCAGCCACAGCAAAATAATGCCGCTCAAAATCTGCTGTTTAAATGGCGACAGTCACATTTGAGGGAAGGAAAATTCAGTGAAAAGACAGTGGTCACAGTAGATAACTATCACTTCACTGGTACTGGTGGAACCAGTAAACCTAGTCCTCCTCAGCCATGGGTAAACAATGGCCTGTTTACACTCAATATGGAGGACAAAGCAATCCTGGAAACCAATGAGTGGCTCACAGATGACATCATGAATGCAGCTCAAACAATACTTGCTGACCAGTTCGACATAACCACAGGGTTCCAGAACACAAATGCCGGATTGTGTATGATGTTTGCGATTCAACCAGACGAGTTCATTCAAGTACTTCATGATGGGAGTGGTCACTGGGTTACTATCTCCACGATTGGTTGTAAACACCCACAAGTCCAAATATATGACAGCCTATACTGCTCACTTTCCCCTGCGTTGAAGCGACAAATAGCTGCAATTCTAGCCACAAAGCAGCGTGAGATAACAGTCACATTTATGGATGTACAGACGCAGGCAGGTGGCTGTGACTGTGGGCTATTCGCCATCGCATTTGCCACATCACTTTGCTTCGGCCACCAGCCCGGCAAGTTTCACTTCAACCAGAGGGCCATGCGCCGCCACCTGATGAACTGCTTCGAGAAGGGCCACATAGCCATGTTCCCTGTCGACCGTAACAGGCGGAACAAGAAGCAAGTGAAGACAACGAAGACTTATACCAGTGTATTGCACGTGTCGGATGCCGGAACTGTCTGGAAGTGAGATGATCCAGTGTTCGAGTTGCAAAGATTGGTTTCATGTAGATTTTTGTGTAACTGTAGACACTGCAGCTAGACTTTCTAAGTGGAATTGTATCACTTGTTCATAGACTGTAAACTGTACTATTGATTACTATATTCAGCACTATACTATTCGATAATGTTTTAATCTTCATAGACTGCAAATATCATGACTGTAAACTGTATATTGGATAATGTTAATCTTGGGTCCACTTTTGGCAGCCAAGACTGCCTCCCCCACCCCCCCCCCCCCCCCCCCCCCCCCCCCCCCCCCCCCCCCCCCAGTCCACTTTTGGCAACCAAAAGTGGCCCACCAGGTCCACTTTTGGTTGCCAAAAGTGGACTGGGGGGGGGGGGCCTCTTTTTGACACCGGGGGTCCACTTTTGGCAGCCAAAAGTGGACCTGGTGGGCCACTTTTGGTTGCCAAAAATGGACCCGGGGGGCCAGTTTTGACTAGGGCCACTTTTAGCATGACAGGCCAAAGCCTTGGTCGCGTGGCCAAGGCCGTGGGGGCGTGGCCAACAACGTGGGGGTTAGACCAAGGCCGTGGGGGCGTGGCCAAGGCCGTGGAGGCGTTGCCAAGGCCGTGGAGGCGTGGTCAAGGCCGTGGGGGCATGGCCAAGGTCTTGGGGGCGTGGCAAAGGCCTTGGGGGCGTGGCCAAGGCCGAGAGGTCTAATCCTAACCCTAACCCTAAGACCGTGGAAGCGTAGTCAAAGCTGTGGGGTCAAGGCCAAGGCCGTGGGGGCGTGGCCAAGGCCGTGAAGGGTTTGACAAGGCCGTGGAGTCGTGGCCAAGATCTTGGGGGCGTAGCCAAGGCCGTGGGGGCGTGGCCAAGGCCTTGGGGAAGTGGCCAAGGCCTTGGGGGCGTCGCCAAGTCCGTGGGAGCTAGGTTAAGGCCTAGGGGCCGTTTCCAAGGCTGTGGGGGCGTGGCCAAAGCCTCGGGGGCGTGGCCAAGGCCGTGGGGGTGTGGCCAAGGCTTTGGGGGCGTGGCAAAGGCCGTGATGGCGTGGCCAAGTCTGTGGAGGCGTTGCCATGGCCGTGAGGGCATGGTAAAGACCGTGGGGGAGTAGCCAAGGTATTGGGGGCGTGGCCAAGGCCTTGGGGGCGGTGCCAAGGCCGTGGAGGCGTGGTCAAGGCCGTGGGGGCATGGACAAGACTGTGGGGGCGTGGCCAAGGCCTTGGGGGCGTGGCAAAGGGCGTGGCCAAAGACGTGGGGGCGTGGCCAAGGCCGTAGGGGCGTGGCCAAGGCCTTGGGGGCCTGGCCAAGGCGGTGGTGGCGTGGCCAAGGCCGTGGGGGCGTTGTCAAGGCCTTGGGGGCGTGGTAAAGGCCGTGGGGGCTAACCCTAACCCTAACCCTAAATCCGTGGAGTCGTAGCCTAGAATGTGGGGTCATGGCCAAGGCCGCGGGGGCGTGGCTTGGGCCGTGAAAAGTTTGCGAAGGCCGCGTGGGCGTGGCCAAGGCCGTGGGGGCGTGGCCAAGATCTTAGGAGCGTGGCCAAGGCCGTGGGGGCGTAGCCGAGGCCTTGGTGGCGTGGCCAAGGCCGTGGGGGCGTCGTCAAGGCCGTGGGAGCGTGGCCAAGGCCTTGGGGCGTGGTCAAAGCCGTGGGGGCATGGCCAAGGCCTTGGGGACGTGGCCAAGGCCGTGGGGGCGTCGCCAAGGCCTTGTTGCATGGCCAAGGACGTGGGGGCTTGGCCAAGGCTGTGGGGGCGTGGTCAAGGCCATGGAGCCGTTTCCAAGGCCGTGGGGGCGTGGCCAAGGCCTTGGGGGCATGGCCAAGGACGTGGGGGCTTGGCCAAGGCCGTGGGGGCGTGGTCAAGGCGATGGGTCTGTTTCCAAGGCCGTGGGGGCGTGAGAAATGTCGTGGGGGTGTGGCCAAGGCCTTGAGGGCGTGGCCAAGGCCGTGGGGGCGTGGCCAAGGCCGTGGGGGTATCGCCAAGTCCGTGGGTGCGTGGTCAAGGCCGTGGACCGTTTCCAAAGCCGTGGGGCCGTGGCCAAAGTCTTTGGGGCGTGGTCAAGGCCGTAGGGGCGTGGTCAAGGCATTGGGGGCGTGGCCAAGCCCGTGCGGGCGTGGCCAAGGCCGTGCGGGCGGGCCAAGGCCTTGGGGGCTAGGCCAAGTCCGTGGGGGCGTGGCCAAGACCGTAGAGGCTTTGCCAAGGCCGTGGGCGCGTGGCCAAGGCCGTGGGGGCGTGACCAAGGCCGCGGGGCGTGGCCAAGAACTTGAGGGCGCAACCACGGCCGTGAGGGCTAACCCTAACCCTAACCCTAAGGCCGTAGGGGGTAGCCAAAGCCGTTGGGGGTGGCCAAGGCCGTGGGGGCGTGGTCATGTCCGTGGAGGCGTTACCAAGGCCGTGGGGACGTGGCCAAGGCCGTAGGGGCCTCGCCAAGTCCGTGGGAACTTGGTTAAGACCTAGGGATCGTTTCCAAGGCCGTGAGGGCGTGGCCAAAGCCTTGGGGGCGTGACCAAGGCCGGGGGGCGTTGCCAAGGCCTTGGGGGGTGGCCAAGGCCGTGGGGGCGTGGCCAAGGCCATGAAGGCGTTGCCAAAAACATGAGAACGTGGTCAAGGCCGTAGGGGCGTGGCCAAGGCCGTGGGGGCGTGGCCATGGCCTTGGGACGTTTCCAAGGCCGTAGGGGCGTGGCCAAAGCCGTGGGGGCGTCGCCAAGGCCTTGGGGGCGTTACCAAGGCCGTGGGGGCGTGGCCAAGGCCGTGGTGGCGTGGCCAAGGCCATGAGGGCTAATCCTAACCCTAACCCTTAGGCTGTGGGGCGTAGCTAAGGCCGTGGGGCATAGCCAAGGCCGTGGGGGAGGGCCAAGGCCGTGGAGGCGTTGCCAAGGCGGTGGGGGGTGGTCAAGGTCTTGAGGGCGTTGCCAAGGCCTTTGGGGCGTGGCCAAGGTTGTGAGGGCTAACCCTAAGATCGTGGAGGGGTAGCCAAGGCTGTGGGGTCATGGGCAAGGCCGTGGGGGCGGGGCCAAGGCCGTGAAGGGTTTGCCAAGGCCGTGGGGACGTCGCCAAGATCTTGGGGGCGTGGCCAAGGCCGTGGGAGCGTGGCCGAGGCCGTGGGGGCGTGTCAAGGCCATGGGGCCGTTTTCAAATTTGTGGTGGCGTGGCCAAGGTGGTTGGGGTGTGGCCAAGGCCTTGGGGGCGTGGACAAGACCGTGGGAGCCTGGCCAAGGCCTTAGGGGCGTGGACAAGGCCGTGGGGGCGTCGCCAAGTCCGTGGGTACGTGGTCAAGGCCGTGGGATCGTTTCCAAGGCCGTGGTGGCGTGACCAAAACCTTGGAGGCGTGGTCAAGGCATACGGGGCGTGGCCATGGCCGTGGGGGCGTGGCGAAAGCCGTGGAGGCGTTGTCAAGGCCGTGGGGTCGTGACCAAGGCGGTGGGGGCGTGGCCAAAGCCGTGGGGCGTGGCCAAGGCCGTGAGGGCAAAGCCTAACCCTAAGGCCGTGGGCGGTAGCCAAGGCCGTGGGGGATGGCCAAGGCCGTGGGGGGGTGGCCATGTCCATGGAGGCGTTGCAAAGGCCGTGGGGACGTGGCCAAGGCCGTGGGGGCGTGGCCAAAGCTGTGAAGGGTTGCCAAGGCCGTGGGGGTCGCGGCCAAGATCTTGGGGGCGTGACCAAGGCCGTGGGGGCGTGACCAAAATTTTGGGGTCGTGGCCAAGGCCGTAGGGGCCTAGCCAAGTCCGTGGGGGCTTGGTTAAGGCCTGGGGATCGTTTCCAAGGGCGTGGGGGCGTGGCCAAAGCCTTGGGAGCGTGGCCAAGGCCTTGGGGGCGTTGCCAAGGCCTTGGGGGCGTGGCCAAGGCCGTGGGGGCGTGGTTAAGGCAATGGGGGCGTTGCCAAGGCCTTGGGGGCGTGGTCAAGGCATTGGGGGCGTTGCCAAGGCCGTGGAGGCGTGGTCAAGGCCGTGTGGGCGTAGCCAAGGTCTTAGGGGCGTGGCCAAGGCCGTGAGGGCTAGTTCTAACCCTAACACTAAGGCCGTGGGGCGTACCCAAGGCAGTGGGGTCATGGGCAAGGCTGTGCGGACGTGGCCAAGGCCGTGAAGGGTTTGCCAAGGCCGTGGGGACGTCGCCAAAATCTTGGGGGCGTGGCCAAGGCCGCGGGGGAGTGGCCAAAAGCGTGGAGACCTGGTCAAGGTCGTGGGGGCATGGACAAGGTCGTGGGGGCGTGGCCAAGGCCTTGGGAACGTTGCCAAGGTCGTGAGGGCTAATCCTAACCCTAACTCTAAGGCCGTGGGGCGTAACTAAGGCCGTGGGGTATGACCAAGGCCGTGGGGGCGTGGCCAAGGCCGTGGAGGCGTTGCCAAGGCCGTGGGGGCGTGGCCAAGGACTTGGGGGAGTGGCCAAGGCCTTGGGGGCGTGGCCAAGGCCGTGAAGGCTAACCCTAACCTTAACCCTAAGACCGTGAAGGGGTAGCCAAGGCTGTGGGGTCATGGCCAAGGCCGTGGGGGCGTGGCCAAGGCCGCAAAGCATTTGCCAAGGCCGTGGGGGCGCGGCCAAAGCCGTGAGGGCGTGGCCAAGATCTTGGGTGTGTGGCCAAGGCCGTGGGGGCGTGGCCAAGGCCTTGGGGAAGTGGCAAAGGCAGTGGGGGTGTCGCCAAGTCCGTGGGTGCGAGGTCAAGTCCGTGGGATTGTTTCCAAGGATGTGGGGGCGTGGCCAAAGCCTTGAGGACGTGGTCAAGGCCTTGGGGGCGTGTCCAAGGCATTGGGGCGAGGCAAAGGCCGTGGGGGGTGGCCAAAATTGTGGGGGCGTAGCCAGGGCCTTGGGGGCGTGGCCATGGCCTTGGGGGCTAGTCTAAGTCCGTGGGGCGTGGCCTAGGCCGTGGAGGCATTGCCAAGGCCGTGGGGACGTGGCCAAGGACGTGGGGGCGTGGCCAATGCCGTGGGGCGTGGCCAAGGACTTGGGGGCGTGGCCAAGGCCATGAGGGCTAACCCTAACCCTAACCCTAAGGCTGTGTGGGGTAGCCAAGGCCGTGGGGGATGGCCAAGGCTGTGGGGGCGTGGCCATGGCCGAGGAGGCGTTGCCAAGGCCTTTGGTACGTGACCAATGCCTTGCAGGCGTGGCCAAGGCCCTGGAGGCGTGGTCAAGGCTGTGGGGGCATGACCACGGCTATGGTGGCGTGGCAAAGGCCTTGGGGGCGTGGTCAAGGCCGAGAAGGCTAACCCTAACCTTAAGGCCGTGGGGGGTAGGCTAAAGCCGAGGGGCATGGCCAAGGCCGTGGGGGCGTGGCCAAGGTCGTGGAGGTGTTGCCAAGGCCGTGGGTGCGTGGCCAAGGCCGTGGGGAGTGTGACCAAGGACGTGGGGCGTAGCCAAGGCCTTGGGGGCGCAACAAAGGCCGTGAGGGCTAACCCTAACCCAAAGACCATGGATGCGTAGTCTAGGATGTGGGGTCAAGGCCAAGGCCGTGGGGGCATGGCCAGGGCCGTGAAGGGTTTGTGAAGGCCGTGGGGAAGTGGCCAAGGCCGTGGGGGCGTGGCCAAGATCTTAAAGGCGTGGCCAAGGCCGTGGGGACATAGCCAAGGCCTTGGGAGCGTGGCAATGGCCGTGGGGCCGTCGCCAAAGCCGTTGGGGTGTGGCCAAATCCTTGGGGGCGTGTCCGGGGCCGTGGGGGCATGGCCAAGGACTTGGAAGCGTTGCCAAGGCCTTGGGTGCTAGGCCAAGTCTGTGGGGGCGTGGCCAAGGCCATGGAAGCGTTGCCAAGGCCGTGGGGGCGTGTCCCAGGCCATGGGGTCGTGGCCAAGGCCGTGGGGCTTGGCCAAGGACTTGGGGGCGTGGCCAAGTCCGGGAAGGCTAAACCTAACCCTAACCCTAAGGCCATGGAGGGTAGCCAAGGCCGTGGGGGATGGCCAAGGCCGTGGGGGGGGGTGGCCATTGGCGTGGAGGCGTTGCCAAGGGCGTGGGGACGTGGGCAAGGCCGTGGGGGCGTGGCTGAGGCCGTGGGGCCATGGCCAAGGCCGTGAAGGGTTTGCCAAGGCCGTGGGAGCGTAGCCAAGATCTTGGTGGCGTGGCAAAAACCGTGGGGGCGTGGCCAAGGGGATGGGGGCGTGGCCAAGGCCGTAGGGGCCTCGTCAAGTCGTGGGGGCTTGGTTAAGGCCTAGGGGTCGTTTCCAAGGCCGTGGGGGCGTGGCCAAAGCCTTGGTGGCGTGGCCAAGGCCGTGGGGGTGCAGCCAAGGCCTTGGGGGCGTGGCCAAGGCCGTGGGGGCCTGGCCAAGGCCGTGGAGGCGTTGCCAAGGCCGTGAGGGCATGGACAAGGCCGTGGGGGAGTCGCCAAGGCCGTGGGGGCGTCACCAAGGCCTTAAGGGCGTTGCCAAGGCCGTGGAGGCGTGGTCAAGGCCGTGGGGGCATAGCCAAGGCCGTGGGGGTGTGGCCAAGGCCTTGGGGACGTGGCCGTGGGGCATGGCCAAGGCCATGGGGGCATAGCCAAGGCCGTGGAGGCGTTGCCATGGCCGAGGGGGCGTGGCCAAGGACTTGGGGGCGTGGCCAAGGCCTTGGGGGCGTGGCCAAGGCCGTGAGGGCTAACCCTAGCCTTAACCTTAAGACCGTGGAGGGGTAGACAAGGCTGTGGGGTCATGGCTAAGGCCGTGGGGGCGTGGCCAAGGCCGTGAAGTGTTTGCCAAGGCTGTGGGGCGTGGCCAAGGCCGTGGGGGAGTGGCCAAGGCCATGGAGGCGTGGCCAAGGCCGTGGGGGCGTAGCTAAGGCCTTGGGGGCGTGGCCAAGGCCGTGGGTGTGTCGCCAGTCCGTGGGGGCGTGGTCAAGGCCGTGGAACCGTTTCCAAGGCCGTGGGGGCGTGGCCAAGGCGTTGGGGGCATGGCCAAGGCCGTGGGGGCGTGGCCAAGGCAGATGGGGCGTGGCCAAGGCCTTGGGGACGTGGTCAAGGCCTCGGGGGCTAGGCCACGACCCAAGAAGGCCGGCCACTACCCCAGGGGGCCGGCCACGCTCCCAGGGGGCCGGCCACGCCCCCAAGGGGCCGGCCACGCCCCCAGGGGGCCGGCCACGCTCGCAGGGGGCCGGCCACGCCTACAAGGGGCCGGCCACGCCTCCATGAGGCCGGCCACGCCCCCAGGGGGCCGGTTACGCCCCCAGTCGGCCGGGCACGCCCCAAAGGGCCGGCCACACCCCCAGGGGGCCGGCCGCGCCCCCAGGGGGCCGGCCACGCACCCAGGGGGCCGACCACGCCCCCAAGGGCCGGTCACACCAACAAGGGGCCGGCCACGCCCCCAAGGGGCCCTCCACGCTTTCAAGGGGCCGGCCATGCTCCCACGGGCCGGAAACGCCCCCAAGGGGCCGGCCACGCCCCAGAGGGCCGGCCACGCCCCCAGGGAACGAGCCACGCCCCCAGGGGGCCGGCCACGCCCCCAGGGGGCGGGCCACGCCTCCAGGGGGCCGGCAACGCCTCCAAGGGGCGGCCACGCCCCCAGGGGGCCGGCCACGCCTTCAGGGGGCCGGCCACAACCCCAAGAAAGCCGGACACGCCCCCAAGCAGCCGGCCACGCCCCCAGGGGGCCGGCCACGCCCCCAAGGGGCTGGTCACGCCAACAAGGGGCCGGCCACGCCCCCATGGGGCCGGCCACGCCCCCAGAAAGCCGGACTGCCCCAGGGGGCCGGCCACTCCCCCAGGGGACCGGCCACGCCCCCAGGATGCCGGCCACGCCCCAGGGGGCCGGCCACGCCCCTAGGGGGCCGGCCACGCCCCCAGGGGGCCGGCCACTTCCCCAAATGGCCTGCCACGCCCCAAGGGGGCCGGCCACGCCCCCAAGGGTCCGGCCACGCCACCAAGGGGCCGGCCACGCCCCCAGGGGTCCGGCCACACCCCCAGGGGGCCGACCACGCCCCCTGGGAGCCGACTACGCCCCCAAGGGGGCCTGCCACGCCTTCCGGGTACCGTCCACGCCCCAAGGGGGCCGGCCACGCCCCCAAGGGGCCAGTCACGCCAACATGGGGCCGGCCACGCCCCCAAGGGGTTCTCCACGCCTTCAGGGGGCCGGCAACGCCTTCTGGGGACCGGCCACAACCCCAAGAAGGCCGGACACGCCCCCAAGAGGCCGGCCACGCCCCCAGGGGACCGGTCACGCCCCCAAGGGGCTGGTCATGCCAACAAGGGGCCGGCCACGCCCCCATGGGGCCGGCCACGCACCCAGGGGCCAGCCATGCCCCAGGGGGCCGGCCACGCCACCAGGGGACCGGCCATGCCCTCAGGGGGCCGGCCACGCCCCAGGGGGCCGGCCACGCCCCCAGGGAGCCAGGCCACGCCCCCAAGCGGCCTGCCACGCCCCCAGGGGGCCGGCCACACACCCAGGGGGCCGGCCACGCCCTTAGGGGGCCGGACACGCCCCCACAGGGCCGACCACGCCCCAGGGGGCCGGCTACTCCCCCAAGGGGGCTGGCCACGCTTTCCGGGTGCCGGCCACGCCCCCTGGGGGACGGCCTCACCCCCAAGGGGCCGGTCGCGCCAACATGGGCCGGCCACGCCCCCAAGGGAACCTCCACGCCTTCTAAGGGCCGGCCACGCCCCCACAAGCCGGCCACGCATCCAGTGGACCGGCCACGCCCCAAGGGGCCGGTCACGCCACCAGGGAACCGGCCACGTCCCTAGGGGGCCGGCCACGCTTCCAAGAGGACAGCCACGCCCCCAGGAAGCCTGTCATGCCCCCAGAAGGCCGGCCATTACCCCAGGGGCCGGCCACGCCCCCAGGGGGCCGGCTGCGCCCCCAAGGGGGCCGACCACGCCCCCAGGGGGCCGGCCACGCCCCCAGGGGGCCGGCCACGCCACCAAGGGGCCGGTTAGGCCAACAAGGGGCCGGCCACGCCCCCAAGGGGCCCTCCACGCCTTCAGGGGGCCGGCCACGCCCCCACGGGCCGGCCACGCCCCCAAGGGGCTGTGATGTAATTGTGTTATCTGATAAGTTATGCAATCATCACGTGATGAATCTCGTGTGATTGTACTGATGGCTTTGAGTATTGAATGATGCTTGAGATCGTGAACCCAGTGGTAGCGTAGCCTATCGTTACATGGTGGCAGCGGTGGGATGGCGACCAGCAACTACATGCTGCCCCCGCCAGTTGCGTTGGAAATACATGATGTCCAAGCAGCAGAACGATGGAGACGGTTCCAGACTGCCTGGAGCAACTACTCGATAGCCACGGGCCTCAACACGAAGGATGAGTCCGTGCAAGTGGCTACCCTTCTGACTGTGATTGGGGAAGATGCCAGGGAAGTGTACTCAACGTTCACATGGGATGCTGTGGGTGATGATACCAAGATCAACCCAGTCCTGGTGAAATTCCAGAGCTATTGTCAGCCAAGGAAAAACGTACCGTTCGAAAGGTACAAGTTCAACCGCCGAGCCCAAGAAGGGGGTGAGTCGTATGACCAGTACAGAACCGCATTGAGAAAACTAGCCAATGAGTGTAGTTTTGGGACAATAACACCAGACGAAATACTGCGTGACCGTCTGGTTTTTGGCATAAGAGACCCCAAGGTGCGAGAAAGACTGCTAAGGGAGGCGAACCTAACACTCACAAAGACAGATGAGATCTGCCGTGCAGCGGAGAGCACGTCCCAACAGCTGAAGCTAGTTGAGCCCCAAGAGCAGTCAGTGCACGCAGTCGAGAGGCAAGCCACTAAGGGGTGTGGAAAGTGTGGACGAAAACATGCTTTCTTTAGAAAGGAACTGTGCCCAGCTTTTGGCAAGACATGTAACCGGTGCCACAAGCCAAACCACTTTGCCGTGAAGTGCCGCCAGAAGCCCCAACCCACATCAGTCAAGACTGTTGACGAGCAGGACAGTGAAGATGAGACATTCTATGCAAGTACCCTGTCACATGATCCCGATGACACCCAGTTGGTGACAATGAAACTCGAAAGTGGCAATTTCCTCCGTTTCCAAGTTGACACTGGTGCCCAGTGCAATGTGATACCAGTAGATCTGTACAGGAGTGCAGCCAAGGATCCAAGCCTCAAGAGAGTCACCAAGTCAACGGGGAAGATTGTGGCCTACGGGGGTTCCGTCATACCGGTTGTGGGGAGCATCATACTGAGTGTCTTCCGGGGAACAGCAAAGCATCGGATCAAGTGCAAGCTGGTTGAAGGAAACAAGATACGACCACTCCTCGGACGGAAAGCCTGTCTAGGTATGAATATAGTCTCATATTTAGACAACGACTCCCTGAATAGGCCAGATGTGGGAGAAGCTTTGGTATATGCCGTAAACCAGGCAAAGCAACCCTTGACCCAAGCAGAGATCATAAAGAAGTACCCACAAGTGTTCGAAGAGGGTGTGGGTTGCCTGGAAGGGGAGTATCACATACGGTTAGACACTCAACAGGCACCAATACAGCACCCACCTAGGAGGGTACCTGTCGCACTCCGAGACCGTTTGAAGTCAACCCTGGATGACTTGGAAAGGGACGGCATACTGGCCACTGTGACCGAGCCAACCCAGTGGGTGAACTCACTGGTAGTAGTTCCCAAGAAAGATGGTAGGCTACGACTCTGTCTGGACCCCAAGGACCTCAACAAGGCCATCCTAAGGGAACATTATCCCCTACCCACAATCGAAGAAGTCGCAACTCGACTCTATGGGGCGAAGTGCTTCACAATCCTGGACGTACGGCATGGATTTTGGCATATCCCTCTGGACGAAGCATCATCCACTCTCACGACTTTCAACTCCCCCTTTGGCCGATACAGGTGGAAGCGCCTGCCCTTTGGCATCTCCTCGGCACCGGAAGTGTTCCAACGTAAGATGCATGAGGTCATCGAGGGACTCACAGGAGTTGAAGTGATCGCCGATGACTTCATTGTAGTGGGGTTAGGGGACACGGAGGAACAAGCAACCGAGAACCACGATGCAAACCTCGAGGCATTTCTGAAAAGGTGTGTAGAGCGCAACCTACGACTGAACATCGCTAAGATGCGCCTTCGGCTCCCGGAGGTACCTTTCATTGGACATGTTGCCACTGCTCGAGGCCTCCAGGTGGATCCACACAAAGTCCAGGCGATTGTGGACATGCCGCCACCAGCGGATGTCGCAGGAGTTCAACGAATGCTGGGTTTTGTGCAGTACCTCAGCAAGTTCATGCCACATCTCGCGGACATGACAAAGCCCTTAAGAGAGCTCACTCAGAAGGACACCGAGTGGACCTGGGGACCTATCCAACAAGCTGCTCTCGACAAGTTGAAGACAGCAGTTGCGGATACACCTGTCTTGCGTTACTACAATGAGAAGGAAGAGGTAACCATACAATGTGATGCATCCTCGTCGGGACTAGGAGCTGCCCTCATGCAGAACGGTCAACCTGTAGCCTATGCCTCGCGGGCCCTTACCGATGCTGAAACTCGCTATGCGCAAATCGAGAAGGAACTGCTGGCCATGGTGTTCGCCTGTGAGCACTTCGAGTACTACATATATGGGCGAGAGTCGGTGAACGTAGAGACAGACCATCAACCCCTTGTGTCAATTGTGCTGAAACCCCTCCACAAGGCACCAAGTAGACTGCAGAGGATGCTACTCAGGCTACAGAAGTTCAGTCTGACGGTGAACTACAAGAAGGGACCAGACATGTTCCTTGCTGATACCCTGAGCAGAGCTCACCCTGCAGAAGTGAGTGTGTGTGAGTTTGCCCTATCCCTCGCAGAAGTGGATCACACCATGGACCTGGCTATTCCAGAAAGCCAACTGCGAGAGCTGAAAGAAGCTGCCTCACAAGACTGGGCACTCCAAGCACTCAGCAGTACCATCCGACTAGGATGGCCGGCCTCCAAGTCATCACTACCCGAAATTGTTCACCCTTACTTTGACATTCGAGACGAATTGACGGTGCAGGATGAATTAGTGTTCAAGGGCACTCAGCTGGTTATCCCCTATGCTTTGAGAAAGCGAATGATGGAGATGGTACATGACACACACATCGGCATCGATGGATGTATCCGAAGAGCACGAGAGTGTATGTACTGGCCTCGAATGAGCACAGAGTTGAGGGAGTATATGTCCAAGTGCGATGTGTGCTTGTCATATAGACCGACACAGACCAAGGAACCTCTGGAGCAGCACCAGTTCGCAGCACGACCTTGGAACAAGATTGGTGCAGACCTCTGCGAACTCAACGGACGGACCCTTGTAGTATTGAGTGACTACTACAGCAACTTCATTGAGGTGGAGAAGCTATCCAAGACGACATCTGGCAGTGTCATAAAGGTCATGAAATCAATGTTTGCGAGGTATGGTGTGCCAGATATTGTGGTCTCGGACAATGGACCCCAATTCGCATCCGCTGAGTTTGCAAGTTTCTCAAGGCAGTGGAACTTTGAGCATGTCACCTCATCACCGAGATACCCTCAGTCCAATGGCAAGGCTGAAAATGCCGTGAAGACAGTGAAGCGCTTGTTCAAGAAGTGCAAAGAGTCGGGTACATCTGAGTTTCTAGCACTATTGGACTGGAGGAATACCCCCTCCGAAGGGATGACTACCAGCCCAGCTCAGCGGTTCTGTGGACGTCGATGTAGGACTCTCCTACCTATGACCGGTAGTCTGCTAGAGCCGAAGTATCCGACATCTCAAGACGTGCAAGACATCAACAAACAGAAAGCCAAACAGAAGGCTTACTACGATCGACAAGGGAAGCCGTTGAAACCCTTGCAAACCGGCAACTCAGTACGGGTTAAGCTCCCTGGTGAGTCCAAATGGTCACCGGCAGTGTGCTCGGGACTGGTGGGTCCCCGACGGTATCAAGTGGATATTGATCATGGGACATTTACGAGAAATAGAAGACAGATACTAGACTCACCTGCAACCGAAGAGCTGACCCCTAATGTCATTCAGTCAGGAAACGAACAATCTATAGAGACAATTCCCGAGACAATTCCTGACACACCGGGCAACCCATCACCCCTGGTGTCCAGTACACCAAGTCGACCATTAAGGCGATCTCAACGTGTAAGGAAAGAGCCTGACTGGCTTGTGGACTATGCACCGTCTTGAGCCTGAGAACAGGACATTTGGACTATGACTTATATAAGGTACATAATACTGTATTTAATCACCCTCCTTTATCTCATCCCTTATGTTGCATATTTATGTAATCACCCGTATTTATCTTATCTCTCACAGTCCTTATTAAAGGGAAGATGTGACGTAATTGTGTTATCTGATAGGTTATGCAATCATCACGTGATGAATCTCGTGTGATTGTACTGATGGCTTTGAGTATTGAATGATGCTTGAGATCGTGAACCCAGTGGTAGCGTAGCCTATCGTTACAGGGGCCGGCCACGCCTCCAGGGGGCCAGCCACACCCCCAGGGGGCCGGCCACGCCACCAAGGGGCCAGCCACGTCCCAAGGAAGCCTCTCCTTCCCCCAGAGGACCGGCCACGCCCCAAGGGGGCCGGCCACGCCCCCACGAAGCCGGCCACGCCCCCAGGGGGTCGGCCACGCCCCCAGGGGGTCGGCCACGCCCCCAGGGGGTCGGCCACGCCACCAGGAAGCCGGCCACGCCCCCAGGGGGCCGACCACGCCCCCAGGGGGCCGTCCACGCCCCCAAGGGGCTGGTCACGCCATCAAAGGGCCGGCCACGCCCCCAAGGGGCCGGCAACGCCCCCATGGGTCCGGCCACGCCCCCAAGGGGCCGGCAACGCCCCCATGGGGCCAGCCACGCCCCCAGGGGGCCGGCCATGCCCCAGAGTGTCGACCACGCCCATAGGGGGCCGGCCACGCCCCCAGGGAACCGGCCACGCACTCAGGGGGCCGGCCCGACCCCAGGGGGCGGGCTACGCCTCCAGAGGGCCGGCCACGCCTCCAGGGGGCCGGCCACACCCCCAAGGGGCCGGCCACGCCCCAAGGGGGGCGGCCACGCCCCCAAGGGGCCGGCCACGCCTTCAAGGGGCCGGTCACAACCCCAAGGGGGCCGTACACGCCCCCAAGAAGCCGGCCACGCCCCCAGGGGGCCGGCCACGCCCCCAAGGGGCTGGTCACGCCAACAAGGATCCGGCCACGCTCCCATGGGGCCTGCCACGCCCCCAGGGGGCCGGCCACGCCCCCAAGGGGCCGGCCACGCCCCCAGGGGGCCGGCCATGCCCCAAGGGGCCGGCCACGCCCCAAGGGGGCCGGCCATACCTCCAAGGGGCCGGCCACGCCCCCAGGGGGCCTGCTACGCCCCCAGGGGGCCTGCCACCCCCCCAGGGGGCCGGCTACGCCCCCAAGGGGCCGGCCATGCCGAAGGGGGGCCGGCCACGCCCCCAGGGGGCCGACCACGCCCCCAAGGGGCCTGCCACGCCCCAGGGGGCCGGCCACGCCCCCAGGGGTCTGGCCACGCCCCCAAGGGGCTGGCCTCGCCCTCAGGGGGCCAGCCACGACCCCAGGGGGCCGGCCACGCCCCCAAGGGGGCCGGCCACGCCTTCCGGGTGCCGGCCACGCCCCCAAGGAACCGGTCACGCCCCCAAGGGGCCCTCCACGCCTTAAGGGGGCCGGCTACGTCCCCACGGGCCGGCCACGCCCCCAGGGGGCCGGCCATGCCCCAGTTGGCCGGCAACGCCCCCAGGGAACCGGCCACGCCCCTAGCGGGCCGGCCACGTCCCCAGGGGGACAGCCACGCCCCCAGGAAGCCTGCCACGCCCCCAGCAAACCGGCCACTACCCCAAGGGGCCGGCCACTCCCCCAGGGGGCCGGCCGCGCCCCCAAGGGGGCCGGCCACGCCCCCAAGGGGCCGACCACGTCCCCAAGGGGCCGGCAACGCCCCCAAAGGGCCGGTCGCGCCAACAGGGGTCCGGCCACGCCCCCAAAGGGCCCTCCACGCCTTCAGGGGGCCGGCGACGCCCCCACGAGCCGGTCACTCTCCTAGAGGGCCGGCCACGCCCCAGGGGGCCGGCCACGCCCCCAGGGAACCGGCCAAGCCCCTAGGGGCCGGCCACGTTCTCAGGGGGCCAGCCACGCCCCCAGGAAACCTGCCACGCCCCCAGAAGGCCGGCCACTACCCCAAGGGGCCGGCCACGCCCCCAGGGGGCCGGCCACGCCCCCAGGGGGCCGGCCACGCCCCCAGGAAGCCGGTCACGTTCCCAGATGGCCGGCAAAGCCCCCAGGGGGCCGGCCACGCCCCCAGAAAGCCGGCCACGCTTCCAGGGGGCCGGCCACGCCCCAGGTGGCCGGCCACGCCCCCAAGGAAGCGGCCACGCCCCCAGGAGGCCGACCACCCCCCCAGGGGACCGGCCACGCCCCCAAGGGGCTGGTCACGCCAACAAGGGGCCGACCACGCCCCCAAGGGGCCGGCCACGCCCCCATGGGGCCGGCCACGCTTCCAGGGGGCCAGCCATGCCCCAGAGAGTCGGCCACGCCCACAGGGGGCCTGCCACGCCCCAAGGGGGCCGGTCACGTCCCCAAGGGGCCGGCCACGCCCCCAGGGGCCGGCCACGCCTCCAGTGGGCCGGCCACGCCCCCAGGGGGCCGGCCACGCCCCCAGGGGGCCGGCCACGCCCCCAGGGGGCAGGCCGCGCCTTCAGGGGGCCAGCCACAACCCCAAGGGGGCCGGACACGCCCCCAAGAGGCCGGCCACGCCCTCAGGGGGCCGGCCACGCCGCCAAGGGGCTGGTCACGCCAACAAGGGGCCGGCCACGCCCCCAGGGGGCCGGTCATGCCCCAGGGGGTTGGCAACACCCCCTGGGGCCCAGCCACGCCCCAAGCGGGCCGATCACGCCCCCAAGGGGCAGGCCACGCCCCCAGAGGGCTTGCCACGCCCCCAGGGGGCCGGCCACGCCCCCAAGGGGCCGGACACGACCCAATCGGACGGCCACGCCCCCAGGGGGCCGGCCACGCCCCCAGGGGGCCGGCCACGCCCCCAGGGTTCCGGTCACGCCCCCAAGGGGCCGGCCACGCCCCCAGGGGGTCGGAACGCCCCCAAGGGGCCGGTTACGCCAACAAGGGAAAGGCCACGCCCCTAGGGGGCTGGCCACGCCCCAATGGGGTTGGCGACGCCCCCTGGGAACCGGCCACGCCTCCAGGGGGCCGGCCACGCCCCCAGGGGGCCGGCCACGCCCCCAGGGGGCCGGCCGCGCCCCAAGGGGGCCGGCCACGCCCCCAAGTGGCCGGCCACGCCCCCAGGGAGCCGGCCACGCCCCCCAGGGGGGCGGCCACGAACCAGGTGGCCGAATACGCCCCCTGGGGGCCTGTCACGCCCCTAGGGGGCCGGCCACGCCCCAAGGGGGCGTAACACGCCCACCGGGGGCCGGCCACGCCTCCAGGGGGCCTGCCACGCCACCAGGTGTCCGGCCACGCCCCAAAGGAAGCGGCCACGCCCCCAGGAGGTCGACAACGCCCCCAGGGGGCCGGCCCCGCCCCCAGGCGGCCGGCCATGCCCCAGAGTGTTGACAACGCCCACACGGGGCCGGCCACGCCCCCAGGGGGCCGGCCACGTCCCCAAGAGGCCGAGCACGCCCCCAAGGGGCGGGCCACGCCTCCAGGGGGCCGGCCATGCCTCCAGGGGGCCGGCCACGCCCCCAGGGGGCCGGCCATGCCATCAAGGGGGCGGGCACGCCCCCAGGGGGCCGACCACGCCTTCAGGGGGCCGGCCACAACCCCAAGGGGGCCGGACACGCCCCCAAGAGGCCGGCCACTTTCCCAGGGGGCCGGCCATGCCCCCAAGGGGCTAATCACGCCAACAAGGGGCCGGCCACGCCCCCACGTGGCCGGCCACTCCCCCAGGGGGTTGGCCACGCCCCCAAGGGGCTGGTCACGCCAACAAGGGGCCGGCCACGCCCCCATGGGGCCGTCCACGCCCCCAAAGGACCGGCCACGCCCCCAAGGGGCTGGTCACGCCAACAAGGGGCCGGCCATTCCGCCATGGGGAAGCCCACGCCCCCAGGGGGCCGGCCACGCCCCCAAGGGGCCCTTCATGCCTTAAGGGTGCCCGCCACGCCCCCACGGGCCGGCCACGCCCCCAGGGGGCCGCCACGCATGCAAGGGGCCGGCCACACCTCCAAGGGGCCGGACAAGCCCCCAGGTTGCCGGGCACGCCTCCAAGGGGGCGGCCACGCCCCCTCGGGGCCGGCCACGCCCCCAAGTAGCTGGTCACGCCAACAAGGGGCCGGCCATCCCCCATGGGGGCGCCCGCGCCCCCAAGGGGCCGGCCACACCCCCAAGGGGCCCTTCACGCCTTCAGGGGGCCGGCCACGCCCCCAAGAACCGGCCACGCCCCCAGGGGGCCGGCCACGCCCCAGGGGGCCGGCCACGCCCCCAAGAAGCTGGTCACGCCAAAAAGGGGCCGGCCACGCCTCCAATTGGCCGGCCACGCCCCCATGGGGCCGGCCACTCCCCCAAGGGGCCGGCCATGCCCCAGAGGGCCGGCTACGCCTACAAGGGGCCGGCCACGTCCCCAAAGGGCCGGCCACGCCCCCGGGCCCGGCCACGCACCCAGGGGGCCGGCCACGCCCCCAGGTGGCCGGCCACGCCCCCAGGGGGCCTGTCACGCCTTCAGGGGTCCGGCCACGCCCCAAGGGGACGTACCACGCCCACAGGGGGCCGGCAACGCCTCCAGGGGGCCGGCATCGCTCCCTGGTGGCCGGCCACTCCCCAAAGGAAGCGGCCACGCACCCAGGAGGCCGGCCACGTCCCCAGGGGGCCGGCCACGCCCCCAAGGGGCTGGTCACGCCAACAAGGGGCCGACCACGCCCCCAAGGGGACGGCCACGCCCCCATGGGGCCTGCCACGCCCCCAGGGGGCCGGCCATCCCCCAGATTGCTGGCCACGCCAAAATGGGGCCGGCCAGGCCCCCAGGGGGCCGGCCACGCCCCCAGAGGACGGGACACGCCTCCAGGGGGCCGGCCACGCTTCCATGGGGCCGGCCACGACCCCAAGGGGCCAGCCACGCCCCCAGGGGGGCGGCTACGCCCCCAAGAGGCCGGCCACGCCTCCAGGGGGCCGGCCACGCCCCCAAGGGGCTGGTCACACTAACATGGGGCCGGCCACGCCCCCATGGGGCCGGCCACGCCCCCAGGGGGCCGGCCACGCCCCCAAGGGGCTGGTCACGCCAACAAAGGGCCGGCCACACCCCCATGGGGCCGGCCACGCCCTTAAAGGGCCGGCTACGCCCCCAAGGGGCTGGTCACGCCAACAAGAGGCCGGCAACGCCCCCATGGGGCCGGCCACATTCCCAGGGGGCCGGCCACGCCCCAGGGTGCCGGCAACGCCCCCAGGGAACCGGCCACACCACTAGGGGGCCGGCCACGCCCCCAGGGGGCCAGCCACGCCCCCAGGAAGCCTGCCACGCCCCCAGAAGGCCGGCCACTACCCCAAGGGGCTGGCCACGCCCCCAGGGGGACGGCCGCACCTCCAAGAGGGCCGGCCACGCCCCCAGGGGGCCGGCCACGCCCCCGGGGGCCGCCCATGCCCCCAAGTGCCCGGTCACGCCAACAGCGGGCCGGTCACGCCAACAGGGGGCCGGCCACTGCCCCAAGGGCCCCACCACGCTTTCAGGGGGCCGGCCACTCCCCCACGGGCCGGCCACGCCCCCAGTGGCCGGCCACGTGTAAGGGGGTTGGCCACGCCCCCAGGGAACTGGCCACGCCCCCAGGGGGCCGGCCACGCCCCCAGGGGGCCAGCCACGCCCCCAGGAACCTTGCCACACCAACATGGGGCCGGCCACGCCCCCAAGAAGCCTTCCACGCCTTCAGGGGGCCGGCCACACCCCCACGGGCCGGCCACGCCCCCAGGAGACCGGCCACGCCCCAGGGGGGCGGCAACGCCCCCAAGGAACCGGCCACGTCCTTAGGGGCCGGCTACGCCCCCAGGGTGCCAGCCACGCCCCCAAGTAGCCTGCAACGCCCCCAGAAGGCCGGCCACGCCCCCAAAAGGCCGGTCACGCCAACAGGGGGCCGGCCTCGCCCCAAAGCGACCCTCCACACCTTCAGGGGGCCGGCCACGCCCCCTCGGACCAGCCACGTCCCCAGGGGGCCGGCCACGCCCCAGGGGGCGGCCACGCCCCTAGGGAACCGGCCACGCCCCCAGGGGGCCGGCCACGCCCCCAGGGGGCCAGCCACGCCCCCAGGAAGCCTGCCACGCCCCCAGAAGGCCGGCCACTACCCCAGGGGGACTGCCACGCCCCTAGGGGGCCGGCCACGCCCCCAGGGGGCCGGCAACGCTCCCAGGAGGCCGGCCACGCCCCCAGGAAGCCGGCCACGCCCCCAGGGGGCCGGCCACGTCCCCAGGGGGCTGGCCACGCCCCCAGGGGGCCGGCCACGCCCCCAAATGGCCGGCCACGCCCCCAGAAGGCCTGTCTCGCCACCAAGGGGCCGGCCACGCCCCAAGGGCCCACAGGTGGCCGGCCACGCCTCCAGGGGGCTGGCCACGCTCCCAGGTGGCCGGCCACTCCCCCAAGGGAGCGGCCACGCCCCCAGAAGGCCGGACACGCCACCAGGGGGCCGGACACGCCCCCAAGGGGCTGGTCACGCCAACAAAGGGCAGACCACACCCCCAAGGGGCCGGCCACGTCCCCATGGGGGCGGCCACGCCCCCAGGGGGCCGACCACGCCTTCAAGGGGCCGGCCACAACCCCAAGGGTTCCGGACACGCCCCCAAGAGGCCGGCCACTCCCCCAGGGGGCCGGTCATGCCCCCAAGGGGCTAATCACGCCAACAAGAGGCCGGCCACTCCCCCAGGGGGCTGGCCACGCCCCCAAGGGGCTGGTCACGCTAACAAGGGGCCGGCCACGCCCCCATGGGGCCGGCCACGCCCCTAAAGGGCCGGCCACGCCCCCAAGGGGCTGGTCACGCCAACAAGGGGCCGGCCATTCCCCCATGGGGCCGCCCACGCCCCCAGGGGGCCGGCCACGCCCCCAAGGGGCCCTTCATGCCTTAAGGGGGCCCTCCACGCCCCCACGGGCCGGCCACGCCCCCAGGGGGCCGCCACGCCCGCAGGGGGCCGGCCACACCTCCAGGGGGCCGGACATGCCCCCAGGTGGCCGGACACGCCTCCAAGGGGGCGGCCACGCCCCCAGGGGGCCGGCCACGCCCCCAAGTAGCTGGTCACGTCAACAAGGGGCCGGCCATTCCCACATGGGGCGCCCACGCCCCCAGGGGGCCGGCCACGCCCCCAAGGGGCCCTTCACGCCTTCAGGGGGCCGGCCACGCCCCCACGGACCGGCCACGCCCCCAGGGGCCGGCCACGCCCCAGGGGGCCGTCCACGCCCCCAGGGAACCGGCGACGCCCCCTGGGGGACAGACACGCCCCCAGGAAGCCAGCCACGCCAACATGGGGCCGGCCAAGTCCCCAATGGGCCCTCCACGCCTTCAGGGTGCCGGCCACGCCCCCACGGGCCGGCCACGCCCCCAGGGGGCCGCCACGCCCGCAAGGGGCCAGCCACACCTCCAGGGGGCCGGACACGCCCCCAGGTGGCCGGCCACGCCTCCAAGGGGGCGGCCACGCCCCCAGGGGGCCGGCCACGCCTTCAGGGGGCCGGCCACAACCCCGAGGCGGCCGGCCACGCCCCCAAGAGGCCGGCCACGCCCCCAGGGGGCCGGTCTCGCCCCCAAGAAGCTGGTCACGCCAACAAGGGGCCGGCCACGCCTCCAAGGGGCCGGCCACGCACCCATGGGGCCGGCCACGCCCCCAAGGGGCCGGCCATGCCCCAGAGGGCCGGCCACGCCCACAAGGGGCCGGCCACGTCCCCAAGGGGCCGGCCACGCCCCCGGGGTCCGGCCACGCCCCCAGGGGGCCGGCCAGGCCCCCGGGTGGCCGTCCACGCCCCCAGGGGGCCTGTCACGCCCTCAGGGGTCCGGCCACGCCCCAAGGGGGCGTACCACGCCCCAAGGGGACGTACCACGCCCACAGGGGGCCGGCAACGCCTCCAGGGGGCCGGCAACGCTCCCAGGTGGCCGGCCACTCCCCAAAGGAAGCGGCCACGCACCCAGGAGGCCGGCCCGTCCCCAGGGGGCCGGCCACGCCCCCAAGGGGCTGGTCACGCCAACAAGGCGCCGACCACGCCCCCAAGGGGACGGCCACGTTCCCATGGGGCCGGCCACGCCCCCAGTGGGCCGGCCATGCCCCAGATTGTTGGCCACGCCCAAAGGGGGCCGGCCACGCCCCCAGGGGGCCGGCCACGCCCCCAGGGGGCCGGCCACGCCCCCAGGGGGCAGGCCACACCCCCATGGGGCAGGCCACGCCCCTAAAGGGCCGTCTACGCCCCCAAGGGGCTGGTCACGCCAACAAGAGGCCGGCAACGCCCCCATGGGGCCGGCCACATTCCCAGGGGGCCGGCAACGCTCCAGGGGGCCGGCAACGCCCCCAGGGAACCGGCCACACCCCTAGGGGGCCGGCCACGCCCCCAGGGGGCCAGCCACGCCCCAAGGAAGCCTGCCACGCCCCCAGAAGGCCGGCCACTACCCCAAGGGGCCGGCCACGCCCCCAAGAAGACGGCCGCGCCTCCAAGGGGGCCGGCCACGCCCCCAGGGGGCCGGCCACGCCCCCAAGGGCCCGGTCACGACAACAGGGGGCCGGTCACGCCAACAGGGGGCCGGCCACGGCCCCAAGGGCCCCACCACGCTTTCAGGGGGCCGGCCACTCCCCCACGGGCCGGCCACGCCCCCAGGGGCCGGCCACGTGTAAGGGGGTTGGCCACGCCCCCAGGGTACTGGCCACGCCCCCAGAGGGCCGGCCACGCCCCCAGGGGGCCAGGCACGCCCCCAGGAAGCCTGCCACACCAACATGGGGCCGGCCACGCCCCCAAGAAGCCTTCCTCGCCTTCAGGGGGCCGGCCACACCCCCACGGGCCGGCCACGTCCCCAGAGGACCGGCCACGCCCCAGAGGGGCGGCAACGCCCCCAAGGAACCGGCCACGCCCTTAGGGGCAGGCTACGCCCCCAGGGTGCCAGCCACGCCCCCAAGTAGCCTGCAACGCCCCCAGAAGGCCGGTCACGCCCCCAAGGGGCCGGTCACGCCAACAAGGGGCCGGCCACGCCCCAAAGCGGCCCTCCACGCCTTCAGGGGGCCGGCCACGCCCCCTCGGACCAGCCACGCCCCCAGGGGGCCGGCCACGCCCCAGGGGGCGGCCACGCCCCCAGGGACCCGACCACGCCCCCAGGGAGCCGGCCACGCCCCCAGGGGGCCAGCCACGCCCCCAAAAAGCCTGCCACGCCCCCAGAAGGCCTGCCACTACCCCAGGGGGACTGCCACGCCCCTAGGGGGCCGGCCACGCCCCCAGGGGGCCGGCAACGCCCCCAGGAGGCCGGCCACGCCCCCAGGAAGCCGGCCACGCCCCTAAGGGGCCGGCCACGCCCCCAGGGGGCCGGCCACGCCCCCAAGGGGCCGGCCACGCCCCCAAGGGGCCGGCCACGCCCCCAAATGGCCGGCCACGCCCCCAGAAGGCCTGTATCGCCACCAAGGGGCCGGCCACGCCCCAAGGGCCCACAGGTGGCCTACCACGCCTCCAGGGGGCTGGCCACGCTCCCAGGTGGCCGGCCACTCCCCCAAGGAAGCGGCCACGCCCCCAGAAGGCCGGCCACGCCCCCAGGGGGCCGGACACGCCCCCAAGTGGCTGGTTATGCCAACAAGGGGCAGACCACACCCCCAAGGGCCCGGCCAGGTCCCCATGGGGGCGGTCACGCCCCCAAGGGGCCGACCACGCCTTCAGGGGGCCGGCCACAACCCCAAGGGGGCCGGACACGCCCCCAAGAGGCCGGCCACTCCCCCAGGGGGCCGGTCATGCCCCCAAGGGGCTAATCACGCCAACAAGATGCCGGCCACGCCCCCATGTGGCCGGCCACTCCCCCAGGGGGCTGGCCACGCCCCCAAGGGGCTGGTCACGCTAACAAGGGGCCGGCCACGCCCCCATGGGGCCGGCCACGCCCCCAAAGGGCCGGCCACGCCCCCAAGGGGCTGGTCACGCCAACAAGGGGCCGGCCATTCCCCCATGGGGCCGCCCACGCCCCCAAGGGGCCGGCCACGCCCCCAAGGGGCCCTTCATGCCTTAAGGGGGCCCTCCACGCCCCCACGGGCCGGCCACGCCCCCAGGGGGTCGCCACGCCCGCAGGGGGCCGGCCACACCTCCAGGGGGCCGGACATGCCCCCAGGTGGCCGGACACGCCTCCAAGGGGGCGGCCACGCCCCCAGGGGGCCGGCCACGCCCCCAAGTAGCTGGTCACGTCAACAAGGGGCCGGCCATTCCCCCATGGGGCGCCCACGCCCCCAGGGGGCCGGCCACGCCCCCAAGGGGCCCTTCACGCCTTCAGGGGGCCGGCCACGCCCCAACGGACCGGCCACGCCCCCAGGGGCCGGCCACGCCCCAGGGGGCCGGCCACGCCCCCAGGGAACCGGCCACGCCCCCAGGGGGCCGGCGACGCCCCCAGGGGGACAGACACGCCCCCAGGAAGCCAGCCACGTCAATATGGGGCCGGCCAAGTCCCCAATGGGCCCTCCACGCCTTCAGGGTGCCGACCACGCCCCCACGGGCCGGCCACGCCCCCAGGGGGCCGCCACGCCCGCAAGGGGCCAGCCACACCTCCAGGGGGCCGGACACGCCCCCAGGTGGCCGGCCACGCCTCCAAGGGGGCGGCCACGCCCCCAGGGGGCCGGCCACGCCTTCAGGGGGCCGGCCACAACCCCAAGGCGGCCGGCCACTTCCCCAAGAGGCCGGCCACGCCCCAAGGGGGCCGGTCTCGCCCCCAAGAAGCTGGTCACGCCAACAAGGGGCCGGCCACGCCTCCAAGGGGCCGGCCACGCACCCATGGGGCCGGCCACGCCCCCAAGGGGCCGGACATGCCCCAAAGGGCCGGCCACGCCCACAAGGGGCCGGCCACGTCCCCAAGGGGCCGGCCACGCCCCCGGGGTCCGGCCACGCCCCCAGGGGGCCGGCCAGGCCCCCAGGTGGCCGTCCACGCCCCCAGGGGGCCTGTCACGCCCTCAGGGGTCCGGCCACGCCCCAAGGGGGCGTACCACGCCCCAAGGGGGCGTACCACGCCCACAGGGGGCCGGCAACGCCTCCAGGGGGCCGGCAACGCTCCCAGGTGGCCGGCCACTCCCCAAAGGAAGCGGCCACGCACCCAGGAGGCCGGCCACGTCCCCAGGGGGCCGGCCACGCCTCCAAGGGGCTGGTCACGCCAACAATGCGCCGACCACGCCCCCAAGGGGACGGCCACGTTCCCATGGGGCCGGCCACGCCCCCAGGGGGCCGGCCATGCCCCAGATTGTTGGCCACGCCCAAAGGGGGCCGGCCACGCCCCCAGGGGGCCGGCCACGCCCCCAGGGGGCCGGCCACGCCCCCAGAGGGCGGGACACGCCTCCAGGGGGCCGGCCACGCCTCCATGGGGCCGGCCACGACCCCAAGGGGCCGGTCACGCCCCCAAGGGGGCGGCTACGCCTCCAAGAGGCCGGCCACGCCCCCAGGGGGCCGGCCACGCCCCCAAGGGGCTGGTCACACCAACATGGGGCCGGCCACGCCCCCTGGGGGCCGGCCACGCCCCCAGAGGGCGGGACACGCCTCCAGGGGGCCGGCCACGCCCCCAAGGGGCTGGTCACGCTAACAAGGGGCCGGCCACACCCCCATGGGGCCGGCCACGCCCCTAAAGGGCCGTCTACGCCCCCAAGGGGCTGGTCACGCCAACAAGAGGCCGGCAACGCCCCCATGGGGCCGGCCACATTCCCAAGGGGCTGGCAACGCTCCAAGGGGCCGGCAACGCCCCCAGGGAACCGGCCACACCCCTAGGGGGCCGGCCACGCCCCCAGGGGGCCAGCCACGCCCCAAGGAAGCCTGCCACGCCCCCAGAAGGCCGGCCACTACCCCAAGGGGCCGGCCACGCCCCCAAGGGGACGGCCGCGCCTCCAAGGGGGCCGGCCACGCCCCCAGGGGGCCGGCCACGCCCCCAGGGGGCCGACCACGCCCCCAAGGGCCCGGTCACGCCAACAGGGGGCCGGTCACGCCAACAGGGGGCCGGCCACGGCCCCAAGGGCCCCACCACGCTTTCAGGGGGCCGGCCACTCCCCCACGGGCCGGCCACGCCCCCAGGGGCCGGCCACGTGTAAGGGGGTTGGCCACGCCCCCAGAGAACTGGCCACGCCCCCAGGGGGCCGGCCACGCCCCCAGGGGGGCAGGCACGCCCCCAGGAAGCCTGCCACACCAACATGGGGCCGGCCACGCCCCGAAGAAGCCTTCCTCGCCTTCAGGGGGCCGGCCACACCCCCACGGGCCGGCCACGTCCCCAGGGGACCGGCCACACCCCAGAGGGGCGGCAACGCCCCCAAGGAACCGGCCACGCCCTTAGGGGCCGGCTACGCCCCCAGGGTGCCAGCCACGCCCCCAAGTAGCCTGCAACGCCCCCAGAAGGCTGGTCACGCCCCCAAGGGGCCGGTCACGCCAACAAGGGGCCGGCCACACCCCAAAGCGGCCCTCCACGCCTTCAGGGGGCCGGCCACGCCCCCTCGGACAAGCCACGCCCCCAGGGGGCCGGCCACGCCCCAGGGGGCGGACACGCCCCCAGGGACCCGGCCACGCCTTCAGGGGGCCGGCCACGCCCCCAGGGGGCCAGCCACTCCCCCAGGAAGCCTGCCACACCCCCAGAAGGCCGGCCACTACCCCAGGGGGACGGCCACGCCCCTAGGGTGCCGGCCACGCCCCCAGGGGGCCGGCAACGCCCCCAGGTGGCCGGCCACGCCCCAGAAAGCCGGCCACGCCCCCAGGGGGCCGGCCACGCCCCCAGGGGGCCGGCCACGCCCCCAGGGGGCCGGCCACGCCCCCAGGGGCCCGGCCACGCCCTCAGGGGGCCGACCGCGCCCCCAAGAAAGCCGGCAACGCCACTAAGGGGCCGGCCATGCCCCCAGGGGCCGCCCACGCTACCAAGGGGCCGGTCACGCCAACAGGGGGCCGGCCACGCCCCCAAGCGGCCCTCCATGCCTTCAGGGGGCCGGCCACGTTCCCACGGAACGGCCACGCCCCCAGGAGGCCGGCCACGCCCCAGGGGGCGGCCACGCACCCAGGGAACCGGACACCCCCCCAGGGGCCAGCCACGCCCCCAGGAAGCCAGCCACGCCCCCAGGAAGCCTGCCACGCCCCCAGAAGGCCGGCCACTACCCCAGGGGGCCGGCCACGCCCCTAGGGGGCCGGCCACGCCCCCAGGGGGCCGGCCAAGCCCCCAGGAAGCCGTCCACGCCCCCAGGGGGCCGGCCACACCCCCACGGGGCCGGCCACGCCTCCAGGGGGCCGGCCACGCCCCTAAGGGGCCGGCCACGCCCCCAGGGGGCCGGCCTCGCCCCCAAATGGCCGGCCATGCCCCCAAAAGGCCTGTCTCGCCACCAAGGGGCCGGACACGCCCCAAGGGGGCGTACCACGCCCACAAGATGCCGGTCACGCCTCCAGGGGGCCGGCCACGCCCCCAGGTGGCCGGCCACGCCCCCAAGGTAGCGGCCACGCCCCCAGGAAGCCGGCCACGCCCCCAGGTGGCCGGCCACGCCCCCAAGGGGTTGGTCACACCAACAAAGGGTCGCCCACGCCCTTAAGGGGCCGGCCACGTCCCCATGGGGAGGCCACGCCCCCAGGGGGCCGGCCATTCCCCAGAGTGTTGGCCACGCCCACAGGGGGCCGGCCACGTCCCCAGGGGGTTTGCCACGCCCCCAGGGGGCCGGCCACGCCCCCAGGGGGCGTACCACGCCTCCAGGGGGCCGGCCACGACTCCAGGGGGCCGGCCACGCCCCCAGGGGGACGGCCACGACTCCATGGGGCGGCCACGCCCCCAGGGGGCCGGCCACGCCTTCAGGGGGCTGGCCACATCCCCAAGGGGGCCGGACACGCCCCCAAGAGGCCGGCCACGCCTCCAAGGGGCCGGCCACACCCCCAAGGGGCTGGACCCCCCAACAAGGGGCCGGCCACGCCCCCAGGAGGCCGGCCAAGCCCCAGAGTGTTGGCCACACCCACAGGGGGCCGGCCACGCCCCCAGGGGGGCGGCCACGCCCCCAGGGGACCGGCCACGCACCCAGGGGGGCGGCCACGCCCCCAGGGGGCCGGCCACGCCCCCAGGGGGCCTGCAACGTCCCCAGGGGGCGGCCAAGCCCCCAAGGGGCCGGCCACGCCCCCTAGGGGCCGGCCACACACCGAACGGGCCGGCCACGCTCCCTGGGGTCCGGCCACGCCCCCAGGGAGCCGGAACGCCCCCAGGGGGCCAGTCACACCCCCAGGGTGCTGGCGACGCCCCCATGGGGCCGGCAACGCCCCCTGGAGGCTGGCTAAGCCCCAAGGGGGCCGGCCACGCCCCCAAGGGGCCGGCTACGCCCCCAGGGGGCCGACCACGCCCCCAGGGGGCCGGCCACGCCCCCAGGGGGCGGCCACGCTCCCACGGGGCCGGCCACACCCCCCAGGGGGCTGGCCACGTACCCAGGGGGGCGGTCACGCCCCCAGGGGGCCGGCCACGCCCCCAGGGGACGGGCTACGCCCACAGGGGGCTGGCCACACCTTCAGGGGGCCGGTCACGCCCCCACGTGGCCGGACACGCCCCCAAGGTGGCGGCCACGCCCCCAGGGGGCCGGCCACGCCTTCAGGGGGCCGGGCACAACCCCAAGGGGGTCGGCCACGCCCCCAAGAGGCCTGCCACGCCCCCAGGGGGCCGGCCACGCCCCCAAGGGGCTGGTCTCGCCAACAAGGGGCCGGCCACGCCCCCAAGAAGCCGGCCACGCCCCCATGGGGCGGGCCACGCCCCTAAGGGGGCGGCCACGCCCCCAGGGGGCCGGCCACGACTTCAGGGGGCAGGCCATAACCCCAAGGTGGCCGGCCACGCCCCAGGGGGCCGGCCACGCCCCCAGGAAGCCGGTCACGCCCCCAAATGGCCGGCCACGCCCCCAGAAGGCCTGTCTCGCCACCAGGGGGCCGGCCACGCCCCAAGGGGGCGTACCACACCCACAAGATGCCGGCCACGTTTCCAGGGGGCCGGCAAAGCCCCCAGGAGGCCGGTCACGCCCCCAAGGTTGCGGCCACGCCCCCAGGAGGCCGGCTACGCCCCCTGGGGGCCGGCCACGCCCCCAAGGGGCTGGTCACATCAACAAAGGGCCGCCCACGCCCTTAAGTGGCCGGCTACGCCCCCATGGGGCCGGCCACGCCCCCAGGGGGCCGGCCATGTCCCAGAGTGTTGGCCACGCCCACAGGGGGCCGGCCACGTCCCCAGGGAGCCGGCCACGCCCCCAGGGGGCCCGCCACGCCTCCAGGGGGCGTGCCATGCCTCCAGGGGGCCGGCCACAACTCCAGGGGGCCGGCCACGCCTCCAGGGGGCCGGCCACGCCCCCAGGGGAGCGGTCACGCCCCCAAGGGTCCGGCCATGCCTTCAGGGGGCTGGCCACATCCCCAAGGGGGCCGGACACGCCCCCAAGTGGCCGGCCACGCCCCCAAGGGGCCGACCACGCCCCCAAGGGGCTTGTCACGCCAACAAGGGGCCGGCCACGACCCCATGAGGCCGGCCACCCCCCCAGGGGGCCGGCCATGCCCCAGGGGGCCTGCCAAGCCCCAGACTGTTGGCCACGCCCACAGGGGGCCGGCCACGCCGCAAGGTGGGGCGGCCACGCCCCCAGGGTGCCTGACACGCCACCAGGGGGCCGGCCACGCCCTAAGGGGGCCGGCCACTCCCCCAAGGGGCCGGCCACGCCCCCAGGGGGCCGGCCACGCCCCCAGGGGGCCGGCCACGCCCCCAGGGGGCCGGCCACGCCCCCAGGGAGCCGGCCACGCCTTCAGGGGGGCGGCCACGTCCACAGGGGACCTGCAACGACCCCAGGGGGCGGCCAAGCCACGAGGGGGCCGGCCACGCCCCCAAGAGGCCGGCCACGCCCCGAAGGGGCCGGCCACGCCCCCAGGGGTCCGGCCACTCCCCCAGGGAGCAGGAACGCCCCCAAGGGGCTAGTCACCCCAACAAGGGGCCGGCCACGCCCCTAGAGGGCTGGCGACGCCCCCATAGGGCGGGCCACGCCCCCTGGAGGCCGGCTATGCCCCAAGGGGGCCGGCCACGTGCCCAGGGGGCCGGCCACACCCCCAAGGGGCCGGCAACGCCCCCAGGGGGCGGCCACGCCCCCAGGGTGGCGGCCACGCCCCCAGGGGGCCGGCCACGCGCCCAGGGGACGGGCTACGCCCACAAGGGGCTGGCCACACCTCCAGGGGGACGGCCCAGCCCCCAGGTGGCCGGACACGCCCCCAAGGGGGCGGCCACGCCCCCAGGGGGCCGGCCACGCCTTCAGGGGTTGGGCACAACCCCAAGGGGGTCGGCAACGCCCCCTAGAGGCCGGCCACGCCCCCAGGGGGCCGGCATACGCCCCCAAGGGGCTGGTCACGCCAACAAGGGGCCGGCCACGCCCCCAAGAAGCCGGCCACGCCCCCATGGGGCGGGCCACGCCCCCAAGGGGCCGGCCATGCCCCATGGGGCTGGCCACGCCCACAGGGGGCCGGCCACGTCCCCAGGGGGCCGGCCACCCCCCCCAGGGGGCCGGCCACACCCCCAGATGGCGGGCCACGCGTACAGGGGGCCGGCCACGCCCCCAGGGGGCCGGCCACGCTCCCAGGGGGCCGGCCACGCCCCCAGGGGGGCGGCCACGCCCCCAGGGGGCCGGCCACGACTCCAGGGGGCCGGCTACGCCCCCAGGTGGCCGGCAACGCCCCCAAGGGGGCGGCCTCGCCCTCAGGGGGCCAGCCACGCCTTCAAGGGGCCGGCCACAACCACAAGGTGGCCGGCCACGCCCCCAAGAGGCCTTCCACGCCTTCAGGGGGCCGGCCACGCCCCCAAGGGGGTGGTCACGCCAACAAGGGACCGGCCACGCCAACAAGGGACCGGCCACGCCCACAAGGGGCCGTCCACGGCCCCATGGTGTCGCCACGCCCCCAAGTGGCTGGTCACGCCAACAAGGGGCCGGCAACGCCCCCAAGAAGCCGGCCACGCCCCCATGGGGCCGGCCACGTTCCCAAGGGGTCTGCCATGCCCCAGAGGGCCGGCCACGCCCACAGGGTGACGGCCACGTCCCCAGGGGGACGGCCACCCCCCCAGGGGGCCAGCCACGCCCCCAGATGGCTGGCCACGCTTACAAGGGGCCGGCCACTCCCCCAGGGTGGCGGCCACGCCCCCAGGGGGGCGGCCACGCCCCCAGGGGGCCGGCCGCGACTCCAAGGGGCCGGCCACGCCCACAGGTGGAGGGCCACGTTGCCAAGGGAGCGGCCACACCCCAGGGGTCTGGCCACGCCTTCAGGGGGCCGGCCACAAGCCCAAGGTGGCCGGCCACGCCCCCAAGAGGCCTGTCACGCCTTCAGGGGGCCGGCCACGCCCCCAAGGGGCTGGTCACGCCAACAAGGGGCCGGCCACGCCCCCAAGGGGCCGGCCACGCCCCCATGGGGCCGGCCACGCCCCCAAGGGACCGGCCATGCCCCGGAGGGCCGGCCACTCCCACAGGGGGCCGGCCGCGCCCCAAAGGGGCCGGCCACGCCCCCAGGGGGTGGCCACGACCCCAGGGGGCCGGCCACGTTTTCAAGGGGCCGGCCACAACCCCAAGAGGGCTGGCCACGCCCCCAGGAAGCCGGCCATGCCCCCAGCGGGCCGGCCACGCCCCAAGGGGCTGGTCACGCCGCAAAGGGGCCGGCCACACCCCCAAGGAACGGGCCAAGCCCCCATGGTGCCGGCCACGCCCCCAGGTGGCCGGCCATGCCGCAGGGGGCCGGCCACGCCCCCAGGGGGCCGGCCACGCCCCCAGGGGGCCGGTCAGCCTCCCAAGGGGCCGGCCACGCCCCCAAGGGGCCTGCCACGCCCCCAGGGGGCCGACCACGCCCCCAGGGGCCGGCCACGCCCCCAAGGGGCCGGCCACGCCTTCAAAGGGCATGCCACGCCCCCAGGGGTCCGGCCACGACCACAGGGGCCCGGCCACGCCCCCAGGGGGCCGGGCACGCCCCCAGGAGGCCGGCCACACCCCCAGTGGGCCGGCCACGCCCCCAGGGGGCCGGCCACAGCCCCAGGGGGCCGCAATCGCCCCCAAGGGGCCGGCCATGCCCACAAGGGGCCGCCACGCTTCCAGGGGGTCGGCCACGCCCCCAGGTGGCCGGCCACGCCCCAAGGGGGCGGCCACGACCCCATGGGGCCGGCCACGCCTTCAAAGGGCCGGCCATTACCCAAGGGGGCCGGCCACGCCCCCAGGAGGCCGGCCACGCCCCCAGGGGATGGCCACGCCCAAAAATTGGCTGATCACGCCAACAAGGGGCCAACCACGACCCCAAGGTGCCGGCCACGCCCCCATGGGGTTGGCCACGCCCCAAGAAGGCCGGGCATGCCCCAATGGGCCGGACACGCCCCCAATGGCCGGCCACGCCCCCAGGATGCCATCCACACCCCCAAGGGGCCGGCCACGCTTACAGGAAGCTGGCCACGCCCTCAGAGGGCCAACCACGCTCCCAGGGGGTTGGCCACGCCCCCAAGGGGCCGGCCACGTTCCCAGGGGGCCGGCCACGCCCCCAGGGGGCCGGCCATGCCCCCAGAAGGCCGGTCACGCCCACAGGGGCCGGCCACGCCCCCAGGGGGCCGGCCACGCCTTCAGGGGGCCGGCCAGGCAACCAGGGGACCGGCCACGCCCCCAGGGGGCCGGCCACGCCCCCAGGGGGTCGGTCATGCCCCCAGGAGTCCGGCCACGCCCCCAGGGGGCCGGCCACGCCCCCAAATGACTGGTCACGCCAACAAGGGGCAGGACACGCCCACAGGGGGCCGGCCACACCCCCAGGAAGCCGGCCACGCCCCAGGGGGCCGGCCATGTCCCCTTGCGGCCGGACACGCCCACAAGGGGCTGGCCACGCCTCCAGGGGGCCGGCCACGCCTCCAGGTGGCCGGCCACAATTCCAGGGGGGTGGCCACGCCCACAAGGGGGCCGGCCACAACCCCAAAGGGGCCGGCCACGCCCCCATGAGGCCGGCCACGCCCTCAGGGGGCCGGCCACGCCTCCAAGGGGCTGGTGACGCCAACAAGGGGCCGGTCACGCCCCCAAGGGGCCGGCCACGCCCCCATGGGGCTGGCCACGCCTTCAGAGGGCCGGCTAGGCCACCAGGGGGCCGGCCACGCCCCAAGGGGCCGGCCACGCCCACAAAGGGCCGGCCACGCCCCCAGGAGGCCGGCCACGCCCCCAAGAGGACGGCCACGCCCCCAAGCGACTGTTCACGGCAACAAGGGGCCGGCCACGCCCCCAGGGACCGGCCACACCCCCAGGAAGCCGACCACGCCCCAGGGGGCTGGCCATGTCCCCATGGGGCCGGACACGCCCACAGGGGGCCGGCCAGGCCCCCAAGTGGCCGGCCACGATTCCAAGGGGGCGGCCACGCCCACCAAGGGGCCGGCCACGTCTTCAGAGGGCCGGCCACGACCCCAAGGGGGCCGGCACGCCCCCAGGAGGCAGGCCACAACCCCAAGGGGTCGGCCACGCCCACGAGGGGCTGGTCACGCCAACAAGGGGCCGACCACGCCCCCAAGGGTCCGGCCACGCCCCCAAGGGGCGGCCACGCCCCCAGGGGGCCGGCCATGCCCCAAGCGGCCGACCACGCCCCCAGGGAGCCGGCCACGCTTCCAGGGGGCCGTCCACGTCCCCAAGAGGCCGGCCGCGCCCCCAGGGGGCCTGCCTCGCCCCCAAGGGACCGGCCACGCTTCCAGGGCGTTAGCCACGCCCCCAGGGGGCCGGCCTCGCCCACAAAGGGCCGGCAACGCCCCCAGGAGTCCGTCCACGCCCCCAGGGAACCGGCCACGCCCCCAAGTGGCCGGCCACGCCCCCAGGGGGCCGCACGCCACTAGGAGGCCGGCCTCAACCCCAGGGGGCCGGCAACGCCCCCAGGGGGCCGCCACGCCCCCAGGGGGTCGGCCACGCCCCCAAAGGGCCGGTCACGCCCCCAGGGGGCCGACCACGCCCCAATGGGGCCGGCCACGCCCCAAGGGTGCCAGCCACGCCCCCAAGGGGCCGGCCACGCACCCAGGGGCCGGACACGCCCCAAGGGGGAGGGCCACGCCCCAGGGGGCCGGCCACGCTTTCAGGGGGTCGGCCAAGCCCCCAGGTAGCCGGCCACGCCACCAAGGGGGCGGCCACGACCCCAGGGGGCCGGCCACGCCTTCAGGTGGCTGTCCACGACCCCAAGGGGGCCGGCCACGCCCCCAGGAGGCCGGCCACTCCTCCAGGTGGCCGGCCACACCCCCAAGTGGCTGATCACGCCAACAAGGGACCAGCCACGCTCCCAGGGGGCCGGCCACGCCCCCATGGGGTCGGCCACGCCCCAGGGGGCCGGTCATGCCCCCATGGGTCCGGACACGCCCCAAATGGCCGGCCAAGCCCCCAAGGTGCCAGCCACGCCCCCAGGTGGCCGGCCCCGCTCCCAGGGGGCCGGCCACACCCCCAAGGGGCCGGCCACGTCTCCAAGGGGCCGGCCACTCTCCCAGGGGGCCGGCCATGTCCCCAGGAGACCGGTCACGCCCCCAAGGGGCCGGCCACGCCCCCAGGGGGCCGGCCACTCCTTTAGGGGGCCGGCCACGCCCCCAGGGGGACGGGCACTCCCCCAAGGGGCCGGCCGCGCCACCAGGTGGCCGGCCACGCCCCAGGGTGCCGGCTACGCCCCCAGGGGGGCGGCCGTGCCCCCATGGGGCCGGACACGCCCCCAGGGGGCCGACCACGCCCCCAGAAGTCCAGCCACGCCCCCAGGGGGCCAGCTACGCCCCTAGGAAGCCGGCCACGCCCACAGAGGGCCGGCCACGCTCCCAGGGGGCCGGCCACGCCCCCAGGGGCCGGCCACGTTCCCAGGGGGCCGGAAACGCCACAAGGGGCCGGCCACGCACCCAGAAGGCCGGTCACGCCCACAGGGGCCGGCCACGCCCCCAGTGGGCCGTCGACGCTTCCAGGAGGCCGACCACGCCCCTAGGGGGCCGGTCACGCCCCCAAGGGGCCGGCCACGCCCCCAGCGGGCCGGATACGCCCCAAAATAGCTGGCCACGACCCCAGGGGACCGGCCAACCGCCCAGGGGGCCGGACACACCCCAAGGGGGTTGGCCACGCCCCAAGGGGCCGGCCACGCCCCCAGGGAGCCGGTTACGCCTTCAAAGAACCGGCCACAACCCAAAGGGGCCGGCCACGCCCCCAGGAAGCCGGCAACGCCCCCAGGGGCCGTCCACGCCCTCAAGTGGCTGATCATGCCAACAAGGGGCCGACCACGCCCCCAGGGGGCCGGCCACGCCCCCATGGGGTCGGCCACGCCCCAGGGGGCCGGCCATGCCCCCATGGGGCAGGACGCGCCCCCAATGGCCGGCCACTCCACCAGGGTGCCTGCCACGCCCCCAGGGGGCCGGCCACGTACCCAGGAAGCCGGCCACGCCCCCACAGAGCCAGTCACGATCCCAGGGGGCCGGCCACGCTCCCAAGGGGCCGGCCACGTCCCCAGGGGGCCGGCCACGCCCCCAAGGGGCCGGCCATGCCGCCAGAATGCCGGTCACGCCCACAAAGGCCGACCACGCCCATTAGGGGGCCGGCCACGCCTTCAGGGGGCTGGCAAGGCCACCAAGGGGCCGGCCACGCCCCCAAGAGGCCGGCCACGCCCCCAGGGGGCCTGCTACGCCCCCAGGGGGCCGGCCACGTCCCCAGGAGGCCGGCCACGACCCCAGGGTGCCGGCCACGCCCCCAAGTGGCTGGTCACGCCAACAAGGGGCCGGCCACGCCCCCAGAAGGCCGGCCACACCCACAGAAAGCCGGCCACGCCCCAGGGGGCCGGCCATGTACCCATGGGGCCGGACACGCCCACAGGGGGCCGGTCATGCCTTCAGGGGGCCGGACACGCCCCCAGGTGGCCGGCCACGAATCCAAGGGGGCGGCCACGCCCACAAGGGGCCGGCCACGTCTTCAGTCGGCCGGCCACGAACCCAAGGGGCCGGCCACGCCCCCAGGAGGCCGGCCACGCCCCCAAGGGGCCGGTCAGCCCCCAAGGGGCTGGTCACGCCAACAAGGGGCCGCCACGCTCCCAAGGGGCCAACCACGCCCCCATGGGACCGGCCACGCCTTCAGGGGGCCGGAGAGGCCACCAGGGGGCCGACCACGCCCCCAAGTGGCTGGTCACACCAACAAGTGGCCTGCCACGCCTCCAGGGGGCCGGCCACGCCTCCAGGTGGCCGACCACAATTCCAAGGGGGCGGTCACGCCCACAAGGGGGCCGGCCACGTCTTCAGTGGGCCAGCCACAACCCCAAGGGGGCCGGCCACGCCCCCATGAGGCCGGCCACGCCCACAGGGGCCGGCCACGCCTCCAAGGGGCTGGTGAAGCCAACAATGGGCCGGCCACGCCCCCATGGGGCCGGCCACGCCCCCATGGGGCCGGCCACGCCTTCAGTGGGCCGGCTAAGCCACCAAAGGGCCGGCCACGCTCCCAGGGGGCCGGCCACGCCCCCAAAGGGCCGGCCACGCCCCCAGGAGGCCGGCCACGCCTCCAAGGGGCCGACCACGCCCCCAAGCGGCTGTTCACGACAACAAGGGGCCGGCCACGCCCCCAGGGGCCGGCCACACCTCCAGGAAGCCGGCCACGCCCCAAGGGGCCGGCCATGTCCCCTTGGGGCCGGACACGCCCACAGGGGGCCGGCCACGCCTCCAGGGGGCCGGCCACGCCCCCAGGTGGACGGCCACGATTCCAAGGGGGCGGCCACGTCCACCAGGGGGCCGGCCACGTCATCAGTGGGCCGGCCACGACCCCAAGGGGGCCAGCACGCCCCTAGGAGGCAGGCCACGCCCCCAAGGGGTCGGCCACGCCCACGAGGGGCTGGTCACGCCAACAAGGGGCCGACCACGCCCCCAAGGGGCAGGCAACGCCTCCATGGGGCCGGCCACGCCCCCAGGGGGCCGGCCATGCCCCAAGGGGCCGACCACGCCCCCAGGGAGCCGGCCACGCCCCCAGGGGGCCGTCCACGTCCCCAGGAGGCCGGCCACGCCCCCAGGGGGCCTGCCACGCCCCCAGGGGGCCGACCACGCTTCCAGGGCGATAGCCACGCCCCCAGGGGGCCGGCCGCGACCACAGGGGGCCGGCCACGCCCCCTGGGGTCCGTCCACGCCCCCAGGGAACCGGCCACGCCCCCAGCTGGCCGGTTACGCCCCCAGGGGGCCGGCACGCCCCCAGGAGGCCGGCCACAACCCCAGGGGGCCGGCCACGCCCCCAGGGGGCCGGCCACGCTCCCAGGGGGCCGGCCACGCCCCCAGGGGGCCGGTCACGCCCCCAAGGGGCCGGCCACGCCCCAAGCAGGCCGGCCACGCCCCAAGGGGGCCGGCCACGCCCAGAGGGGGCCGGCCACGCACCCAGGGGCCGGACACGCCCCAAGGGAGCCGGCCACGCCCCAGGGGGTTGGCCACGCTTCCAGGGGGTCCGCCACGTCCCCAGGTGGCCGGCCACGCCCCCTTGGGGGCGGCCACAACCCCAGGGGGCCGGTTACACCTTCAGGTGGCCGGCCACGACCCCAAGGGGGCCGGCCACGCCCCCAGAAGGCCGACCACGCCCCCAGGGATCCGGCCAAGCCCCCAAGTGACTGATCACGCCAACAAGGGGCCAGCCACGCTCCCAAGGGGCCGGCCACGCCCCCATGGGTTCGGCCACGCTCCAAGGGGCCGGCCATGCCCCCATGGGTCCGGACACGCCCCAAATGGCCGGCCAAGCCCCCAAGGTGCCATCCACGCCCCCAGGGGGCCGTCCACGCTCCCAGGGGGCCGGCCATGCCCCAGGGTGCCGGCCACGCCCCCAGGGGGGCGGCCATGCCCCCATGGGGCCGGACACGCCCCCAGGGGGCCGGACACGCCCCCAGGGGGCCAGCCACGCCCCCAGGGGGCCGGCCACGCCCCCAGGAAGCCGGCAACGGTCCCAGAGGGCTGGCCACGCTCCCAGGGGGCCGGCCACGCCCCCATGGGCCGGCCACGTTCCCAGGGGGCCGGCCACGCCACAAGGGGTCGGCCACACACCCAGAAGGCCGGTGACGCCCACAGGGGCCGGCCATGCCCCCAGTGGGCCGGCGACGCTTCCAGGGGGCCGGCCACGCCCCCAGGGGGCCGGTCACGCCCTAGGGGGCCAGCCACGCCCTTAGGGTCCGGATACGCCCCAAAAGGGCCGGCCACGCCCCCAGGGGGCCGGCCACGCCCCCAAGGGGCCGGACACGCTCCCAGGGGGCAGGCCATGCCCCAGGGTGCCGGCCACGCCCCCAGGGGGGCGGTCATGCCCCCATGGGGCCGGACACGCCCCCAGGGGGCCGGACACGCCCCCAGGGGGCAAGCCACGCCCCCAGGGGGCCGGCTACGCCCCCAGGAAGCCGGCAACGGTCCCAGAGGGCCGGCCACGCTCCCAGGGGGCCGGCCACGCCCCCATGGGCCGGCCACGTTCCCAGGGGGCCGGCCACGCCACAAGGGGTCGGCCACACACCCAGAAGGCCGGTCACGCCCACAGGGGCCGGCCACGCCCCCAGTGGGCCGGCGACGCTTCCAGGGGGCCGGCCACGCCCCCAGGGGGCCGGTCACGCCCCCAGGGGGCCGGCAACGCCCCCAGCAGGCCTGACACGCCCCAAGGGGGCCGGCCACGCCCCCAAGGGGCCGGCCACGGCCCAAGGGGGCCGGACACGCCCCAAGGGGCCGGCTACGCCCACAGTGGGACGGTCACGCTTCCCGGGGGTCGGCCACGACCCCAGGTGGCCGGCCACGCCCCCAGGGGGGCGGCCACGACCCCAAGGGGCCGGCCACGCCTTCAGGGGGCCGGCCACAACCCCAAGGGGGCCGGCCACGCCCCCAGGAGGCCGGCCACGCCCCCAGGGGCCGGCCACGCCCGCAAGGGGCTGATCACGCCAACAAGGGGCCGACCACGCCCCCAGGGGGCCGGCTACGCCCACAGTGGGACGGTCACACTTCCCGGGGGTCGGCCACGACCCCAGGTGGCCGGCCACGCCCCCATGGGGGCGGCCACGACCCAAAGGGGCCGGCCACGCCTTCAGGGGGCCGGCCACGACCCCAAGGGGGCCGGCCACGCCCCCAGGAGGCCGGCCACGCCCCCAGGGGCCGGCCACGCCCGCAAGGGGCTGATCACGCCAACAAGGGGCCGACCACGCCCCCAGGGGGCCGGCCACGCCCCCATGGGGTCGGCCACGCCCCAGGGGGCCGGCCATGCCCCCATGGGGCCGGACACGCCCCCAATGGCCGGCCACGCCCCCAGGGTGCCAGCCACGCCCCAAGTGGGCCGGCCACGCTCCCAGGAAGCCGGTCACGCCCCCAGAGGGCCGGTCACGCTCCCAGGGGGCCGGCCACGCCCCCAAGGGGCCGGCCACGTCCCCAGGGGGCCGGCCACGCCCCCAAGGGGCCGGCCATGCACCCAGAAAGCCGGTCACGCCCACAATGGCCGGCCACGCTCCCAGGGGGCCGGCCACACCTTCAGGGGGCCGGCAAGGCTACCAGGGTGCCGGCCACGCCCCCAAGAGGCCGGCAACGCCCCCAGGGGGCCGGCCACGCCCCCAGGGGGCCGGCCACGCCCCCAGGAGGCCGGCCACGACCCCAGGGGGCCGGCCACGCCCCCAGGAGGCCGGCCACGACCCCAGGGGGCCGGCCACGCCCCCCAAGTGGCTGGTCACGCCAACAAGGGGCCGGCCACGCCCCCAGAAGGCCGACCACACCCCAGAAAACCGGCCACGCCCCAGGGGGCCGGCCATGTCCCCATGGGGCCGGACACGCCCACAGGGGGCCGGCCATGCCTTCAGGGGGCCGGCCACGCCCCCAGGTGGCCGGCCACAATTCCAAGGGGGCGGCCACGCCCACAAGGGGCCGGCCACGTTTTCAGTCGGCCGGCCACAAACCCAATGGGGCCGGCCACGCCCCCAGAAGGCCGGCCACGCCCCCAGGGGGCCGGCCCACCCCCAAGGGGCTGGTCACGCCAACAAGGGGCCGGCCACGCCCCCAAGGGGCCGGCCACGCCCCCATGGGGCCGGCCACGCCTTCAGGGGGCCGGAGAGGCCACCAGGGGGCCGGCCACGCCCCCAGGGGACCGGCCACGCCCCCAGGGGGACGGCCACGTCCCCAAGTGTCCAGCCACGCCCCCAAGGTGCCGGCCACGCCCCCAAGTTGCTGGTCACGCCAACAAGTGGCCTGCCAAGCCTCCAAGGGGCCGGCCACACCCCCAGAAAGCCGGCCACGCCCAAGGGGGCCGGCTATGTTCCCATGGGTCCGGACACGCCCACAGGGGACCGGCCACGCCTCCAAGGGGGCCGGCCACGTCTTCGATGGGCCGGCCACGACCCCAAGGGGGCCGGCCACGCCCCCAGGATGTCGATCACGCCCCCAGGGGGCCGGCCACGCCCCCAAGGGGCTGGTCACGCCAACAAGGGGCCGGCCACGCCCCCAAGGGTCCGGCCACGCCCTCATGGGGCCGGTCACGCCCCCAGGGGGCCGGCCATCCCCCAAGGGGCCGGCCACGCCTCCAGGAAGCCGGCCACGCCCCCAGCGGGCCGGCCACGCTCCCAGGAGGCCGGCCACGCCCCCAGGGGGCCGGCCACGCCCCCAAGTGGCTGGTCACGCCATAAAGGGGCCGGTCACACCCCCAGAAAGCCGGCCATGCCGCAGAGGGCCGGCCATGTCCCCATGGGGCCGGACACGCCCACAGGGTGCCGGCCATGCCTCCAGGGGGCCGGCCACGCCCCCACGTCGCCGGCCACGATTCCAAGGGGGCGGCCACGCCCACAAGGGGCTGACTACGTCTTCAGTCGGCCGGCCACGCCCCCAGGAGGCCGGCCACGCCCCCAGGGGGCCGGCCACGCCCCCAAGGGGCTAGTCACGCCAACAAGGGGCCGGCCACGCCCCCATGGGGCCGGCCACGCCCCCAGGGGGCCGGCAACGCCCCCAAGTGGCTGGTCACGCCAACAAGGAGCCTGCCACGCCCCCAGGGGGCCGGCCACACACCCAGGAAGCCGGCCACGCCCCAGGGGGCCGGCCATGTTCCCATGGGGCCGGACATGCCCACAGGGGACAGGCCACGCCTCAAGGGGGCCGGCCACGCCCCCAGGTGGCCGGCCACGATTCCAAGGGGGTGGCCACGACCACAAGGGGGCCGGCCACGTCTTCAGTGGGCCGGCCACGACCCCAAGGGGGCCGGCCACGCCCCCAGGAGGCCGGTCACGCCCCAAGAGGGCCGGCCACGCCCCCAAGGGGCTGGTCACGCCAACAAGGGGCCTGCCACGCCCCCAAGGGGCCGGCCACGCCCCCATGGGGCCGGCCACGCCCCCAGTGTGCCGGCCATGCACCAGGGGGCCGGCCACGCCTCCAGGTAGCCGGCCACGCCCCCAGGGAGCCGGCCACGCCCCCAGGAGGCTGGCTACGTTCCCAGGGGCCTGCCACGCCCCCAGGGAGCCGGCCACGCCCCCTGGGCATTGGCAACGCCCCCCGGGGGCCGGCCACGCCCCCAGGGGGCCGACAACGCCCCCAGGGGTTTGGCCACGCCCCCAGGGGTTTGGCCAGGCCCCCAGGGGGCAGGCCACGCCCCCAGCTGCCGGCCACGCTTCCAGGGGGCCGGCACGCCCCCAGGAGGCCGGCCACGCCCCCAGTGGGCCTGCCACGCCCCTAAGGGGCCGGCCACACCCCCAGGAAGCCGGCCACGCCCCCATGGGGCAGGCCAAGCCCCCAAGGGGGCGGCCACGCCCCCAAGGGGCCGGCCACGCCTTCAGGGGGCCGGCCACACCCCCAGGGGTCCGGCCACGCCTCCAGGTGCCAGGCCACGGCCCCAGAAGGCCGGACACGCCCCCAGGAAGCTGGCCACGCCCCCAAGGAGCCGGCCACGCCCCCAGGGGGCCGGCCACGCTTCCAGGGGGCAGGCAACAACCCCAAGGGGCCAGACACGCCCCCAGGGGGCCGGCTACGTCCGCAGTGGGACGGCCACGCTTTCAGGGGGTCGGCCACGACCCCAGGTGGTCGGCCACGCCCCCAGGGGGGCGGCCACGCCCCCAGAGGGACGGCCACGCCTTCATGGGGCCGGTCACGACCCCAAGGGGGCAAGCCACGCCCCCAGGAAGCCGGCCACGCCCCCAGGGGCCGGCCACGCCCCCAAGTGGCTGATCACGCCAACAAGGGGCCGACCACGCCCTCAGAGGGCCGGCCACGCCCCCATGGGGTCGGCCACGCCCCAAGGGGCCGGCCATGACCCCATGGGGCCGGACACGCCCCCAATGGCCGGCCACACCCCCAGGGTGCCAGCCACACCCCCAAGGGGCCAGCCACGCTCCCAGGAAGCCGGCCACCCACCCAGAGGGCCGGTCACGCTCCCAGGGGGCCAACCACGCCCCCAAGGGGCCGGCCAAGTCCCCAAAAGGCCGGCCACGCCCCCAATGGGCCGGCCATGCCCCCAGAATGCCGGTCACGCCCACATAGGCCGGCCACGCCCCCAGAGGGCCGGCCACGCATTGAGGGGGCCGGCACGGCCACCAGGGGGCCGGTCACGCCCCCAAGGGGCCGGCAACGCCCCCAGGGGGCCGGCCACGCCCCCAGGGGGCCGGCAACGCCCCCAGGAGGCCGGCCACGGCCCAAGGGGCCGGCCACGCCCCCAAGTGCCTGGTCACGCCAACAAGGGGTTGGCCATGCTCTCAGAAGGCCGGCCACACCCACAGAAAGCCGGCCACGCCCCAAGGGGCCGGCCATGTCCCCATGGGGCCGGACACGCCCACAGGGGGCCGGCCATGCCTCCAGGGAGTCGGCCACGCCCCCAGGTGGCCGGCCACGATTTTAAGGGAGCGACCACGCCCACAAGGGGCCGGCCACGACTTCAATCGGCCGGCCACGACCCCAAGGGGGCCGGCCACGCCCCCAGGAGGCTGGCCACGCCCCCAGGGGGCCGGCCACGCCCCCAAGTGGCTGGACACGCCAGCAAGGGGCCGGCCACGCCCCCAAGGGGCCGGCCACGCCCCCATGGGGCTGGCCACGCCTTCAGGGGGCCGGAGAGGCCACCAAGGGGGCCGGCCACGCCCCCAAGTGTTCGGCCACGCCACCAAGGGGCCGGCCACGTCCCCAAGTGGCTGGTCACGTCAACAACTGGCCTGCCACGCCTCCAGGGGGCCGGCCACACCCCCAGGAAGCCGGGCACGCCCCAGGGGGCTGGCCATGTTCCCATGGGGCCGGACACGCCCACAGGGGACCGGCCACGCCTCCAGGGGGCACGCCACGCCCCCAGGTGTCCGGCCACGATTCCAAGGGGGCGGCCACGCCCACAAGGTGGCCGGCCACGTCTTCACTGGGCCGGCCACGACCCCAAGGGGGTTGGCCACGCCCCCTGGAGGCCGGTCACGCCCCCAGGGGGCCGGCCACGCCCCCAAGTGTTTGGTCACGCCAACAAGGGGCCGGCCAATCCCCCTGAAGGCCGGCCACACCCCCAGAAAGCAGGGCACGCCCCAGGGGGCCGGCCATGTCCCCATGGGGCCGGACACGCCCACAAGGGGCCGGCAATGCCTCCAGGGGGCCGGCCACGCCCCCAGGTGGCCGGCCACGCCCACCAGGGGCCGGCCACGTCTTCAGTCGGCCGGCCACGACCCCAAGGGGGCCGGCCACGCCCCCAGGAGGCCGGCCACGCCCCCAGGGGGCCGGCCACGCCCCCAAGGGGCTGGTCACGCCAACAAGGGGCCGGCCACGCCCCCAGGGGGCCGGTCACGCCCCCATGGGGCCGGCCATTCCCCAGGGCGCCGGCCATGCCCCCTTGGGGCCGGACACGCCCCCAAGGGGCCGGCCACGCCCCCAGGGGGCCGGCCACGCCCCCAGGGGGTTAGCCACGCCCCCAGGGGGACGGCCAATCCCCCAGGGGGCCAGCCACGCCCCCAGAAGGCCGGTCACACCCACAGGGGCCGGCCACGCCCCCAGGGGGCCGGCCACGCCCCAAGGGGCCGGCCACGCCCCAAAGGGGGCGGCCACGCCCACAAGGGGGCCGGCAACGTCTTCACTGGGCCGGCCACGACCCCAAGGGGGTTGGCCATGCCCCCAGGAGGCCGGTCACGCCTCCAGGGGGCCGGCCACGCCCCCAAGTGATTGGTCACGCCAACAAGGGGCCGGCCAAACCCCTTGAAGGCCGGTCACACCCCCAGAAAGCCGGGCACGCCCCAGGGGGCCGGCCATGTCCCCATGGGGCCGGACACGCCCACAAGGGGCCGGCAATGCCTCCAGGGGGCCGGCCACGCCCCCAGGTGGCCGGCCACGCCCACCAGGGGCTGGCCACGTCTTCAGTCGGCCGGCCACGACCCCAAGGGGGCCGGCCACGCCCCCAGGAGGCCGGCCACGCCCCCAGGGGGCCGGCCACGCCCCCAAGGGGCTGGTCACGCCAACAAGGGGCCGGCCACGCCCCCAGGGGGCCGGTCACGCCCCCATGGGGCCGGCCATTCCCCAGGGCGCCGGCCATGCCCCCTTGGGGCCGGACACGCCCCCAAGGGGCCGGCCACGCCCCCAGGGGGCCGGCCACGCCCCCAGGGGGTTAGCCACGCCCCCAGGGGGACGGCCAATCCCCCAGGGGGCCAGCCACGCCCCCAGAAGGCCGGTCACACCCACAGGGGCCGGCCACGCCCCCAGGGGGCCGGCCACGCCCCAAGGGGCCGGCCACGCCCCAAAGGTGGCGGCCACGCCCACAAGGGGGCCGGCAACGTCTTCAGTGGGCCGGCCACAGCCCCAAGGGGGCCGGCCACGCCCCCAAGAGGCCGGCCACGCCCCCAGGGGGCCGGCCATTCCCCAGGGGGCCGGCCATGCCCCCTTGGGGCAGGACACGCCCCCAAGGGGCCGGCCACGCCCCCAGGGGGCCAGCCACGCCCCCAGGGGGCCGGCCACGCCCCCAGGGGGTTAGCCACGCCCCCAGGGGGCCGGCCACTCCCCCAGGGGGCCGGCCACGCCCCCAGGGCGTTGGCCACGCCCCCAAGGGGCCGGCCACGCCTCCAGGGGCCGACCACGCCCCCAGGGTTTCGGCCACGCCCCCAAGGGGCCGGCCACGAACCCAGGGGGCCGGCCACGCACCCAGGAGGCCGGCCACGCCCCCAGGGGGCCGGCCACGCCCCCAAGGGGCTGGTCACGCCAACAAGGAGCAGGCCACGCCCCCAGGGGGCCGGTCACGCCCCCATGGGGCCGGCCATTCCCCAGGGGGCCGTCCATGCCCCCTTGGGGCCGGACACGCCCCCAAGGGGCCGGCCACGCCCCAAGGGGGCCAGCCACGCCCCCAGGGGGTCGGCCACGCCCCCAGGGGGTTAGCCACGCCCCCAGGGTGCCGGCCACTCCCCCAGGGGGCCGGCCACGCCCCCAGAAGGCCGGTCACGCCCACAAGGGACGGCCACGCCCCCAGGGGGCCGGCCACGCCCCAAGGGGCCGGCCACGCCCCAAGGGGCCGGCCACGCACCCAAGGGGGTGGCCACGCCAACAAGGGGGCCGGCCACGTCTTCAGTGGGCCGGCCACAACCCCAAGGGGGCCGGCCACGCCCCCAAGAGGCCGGCCACGCCCCCAGGGGGCCGGCCATTCCCCAGGGGTCCGGCCATGCCCCCTTGGGGCCGGACAAGCCCCCAAGGGGCCGGCCACGCCCCCAGGGGGCCAGCCAGACCCCCAAGGGGCCGGCCACGCCCCCAAGGGGTTAGCCACGCCCCCAGGGGGCCGGCCACTCCCCCAGGGGGCCGGCCAGGCCCCCAGAAGGCCGGTCACGCCCACAAGGGCCGGCCACGCCCCCAGGGGGCCGGCCACGCCCCAAGGGGCCGGCCACGCCCCAAGGGGCCGGCCACGCCCCCAAAGGGGCGGCCACGCCCCCAAGTGGGCCGGCCACGTCTTCAGTGGGCCGGCCACAACCCCAAGGGGACCGGGCACGCCCCCAGGAGGCCGGCCACGCCCCCAGGGTGCCGGCCGCGCCCCTAAGGGGCTGGTCACGCCAACGAGGGGCCGGCCACGCCCCCAAGGGGCCGGCCACGCCCCCATTGGGCCGGCCACGCCCCCAGGGGGCCGGCCATGCCACAGGTGGCCGGCTACGCCCCCATGAAGCCGGCCACGCCCCCAAAAGGCCGGCCACGCCCCCAGGAGGCCGGCCACGCCCCCAGGGCGTTGGCCACGCCCCCAAGCGGCCGGCCACGCCCCCAGGGGCCGACTACGCCCCCAGGGTTCCGGCCACTCCCCCAGGGGGCCGGCCACTCCCCCAGGGGCCCGGCAACGCCCCAGGGGGTCGGCACGCCCCCAGGAGTACGGCCACGCCCCCAGGGTGTTGGCCACGCCCCCAGGGGGCCACCACGCCCCCAGGAAGCCGGCCACCCCCCAGGGGGCCGGCCATGCCCCCAAGGGGCCGGACACGCCCCCAGGGGGCTGGCCACGCCCCAAGGGGGCCAGCCACACCCCAAGGGGGCCGGCCACGCCCCCAGGAAGCCGGCCACGCCCCAAGAGGGCCGGTCCCGTTCCCAAGGGGCCGGCCACGACCCCTGGGGGTTAGCCACGTCCCTAAGGGGCCGGCCACGCCCCCACGGGGCAGGCCTCGCCCCAGGAAGGCCGGACACGCCCACAGGCGCCGGTCACGCCGCCAGGGGGCCGGCCACGCCCCCAGAGGGCCGGCCAAGCCCCAAGGGAACGGCCACGACCCCAGGCGGCCGGCCACGCCCCCAAGGGGCAGGCGACGCCCCCAAGGGGCCGGCCACGCCTCAGGGGACCGGTCACGCCTCCAGGGGGCCGACCAAGTTCCCAGGGGGCCGGCCACGCCCCCAGGGGGGCGGCCACGCCCCCAGGGGGCCGGCTACGCCCCCAGGGGGCCGGCCACGCCCCCAAGGGGCCGGACACGCCAGCAGGGTGCCGGCCACGCCCCAAGGGGCCGGCCACGCCCCAGGGGGCCGGCCACGCCCCCAAGGGGGCGGCCACGCCCCGAGGGGACCGGACACGCCCCCAGGAGGCCGGCCACGCCTTCAAGGGGCCGGCCACGCCCCAAGGGGGCCGGCCACGGTCGCAGGGGGCCGGACACGCCCCCAAGGTGCCGGCCACGCCCACAAGGCGCCAACAACGCCTCCAGGGGGCCTGCCACGCCCCCAAATGGCAGGCCACGTACCCAAGGGGCCGGCCGCGATTCCAGGAGGTTGGCCACGCCTTCAGGGGGCCGGCCACGACCCCAAGGGGGCCAGCCACGTCCCCAGGAAGCCGGCCACGCCCCCAGGGGGCCGATCACGCCCCCAAGGGGCCAGCCACGCTCCCAGGGGGCCGGCCACTCCCCCAGGGGGCCGGCCACACCCCCAGAAGGCCGGTCACGCCCTCAGGGGCCGGCCACGCCCCCAGGGGGCCGGCCTCGCCCCCAGGGGGCCGGCCACGCCCCAGGGGGCAGGCCAGGCCCAAGGCAGCCGACCACGCCCCCAGGGGGCCGGCGACGACCCCAGTGGGCCGGTCACGCCCACAAGAGGTCGGTCACGCCCCCAGGGTGCCGGCCACGCCCCCAGGGGGGCTACCAAGCCCCCAAGGGTCAGGCCTCGCCCCCAGGGGGCCGGCCACGTCCCCAGGAGGGCGGCCACGCCCCCAGGGGGACGGCCACGCCCCCAGGGGACCGGCCACGCCCCCAGGGGGCTGGCCATACCCCCTGGGGAACAGCCACGCCCCCAGGTGGCAGGCCACGCTCCCAGGGGGCCAACCTCTACCCCAGGGGGCCGGCCACTCCCCCAGGGGGCCGGCCTCACCCCCAGGGGGCCGGCCTCGCCCCCAGGGGGCCGGCCACGCCCCAGGGGGCAGGCCAATTCCCGGTCGGCCGACCACGCCCCCAAGGGGCCGGCCACGCCCCCAGGGGGCCGGCCACGCCCCAAGGGGGCCGGCCACGCCCCCAGGGGGCTGGCCATACCCCCAGGGGACCAGCCACGCCCCCAGGTGGCAGGCCACGCTCCCAGGGGGCCAACCACTACCCCAGGGGCCGGCCACTCCCCCAGTGGTCCGGCCTCGCCCCCAGGGGGCCGGCCACGCCCCAGGGGGCAGGCCACTCCCCGGGCGGCCGACCACGCCCCCAGGGGGCCGGCGACGCCCTCAGTGGGCCGGTCACGCCCACAGGGGGCCGGCCACGCCCCCAGGGTGCCGGCCACGCCCCCAGGGGGGCTACCAAGCCCCCAGGTGTCCGGCCACGCCCCCAGGTGGCCGGCCACGTCCCCAGGAGGGCGGCCACGCCCCCAGGGGGACGACCACGCCCTCAGGGGACCGGCCACGCCCCCAGGGGGCTGGCCATACCCCCAGGGGGCCGGCCACGCCCCCAGGGGGGAGGCCACGCTCCCAGGGGGCCAACCACTACCCCAGGGGGCCGGCCACGCCCCCAGGGGGCCGGCCACGCCCCAAGGGGGCCGACCATGCCCCCCGGGGGCCGGCCACGCCCCCAGGGGACTGGTCACGGCCCCAATGGGCCTGCCACGCACCCAGGAGGCCGGCCACGCCTTCAGAGGGCCGGCCACACCCCCAGGTGGGCGGCCTTGGCCGCGCCCTCACAGCCCCTGGAGGCGTCCCCACAGTCTTGGCCACGCTCCCACGTTCTTGGTCGCGCCCCGCAGCGCCTCCACGGCAATGGCCACCCCTCCACGTCCCTTGGCCGCGCCCCCGCGGCATTGGCCGCGCCCACACGGCCCCTGGCTGCACCCACACAGCCACGGCTGCACGCCACGGCCAATGGCAGCACCCCCACGGTCTTGACCACGCCCCCACGGCCCCTGTCCGCATCCTTACGGCCTTGGCCACGCAGCCAAGGACCCTGGCCGCGCCCCCTCGGCCCCTGGCTGCGCCCCAACGGCCCCTGGCTGGCCACCACGGCATTGACCGCGCCCCAACGGTTTGGCCACGCCACCACGGCCCCTAGCTGCACCCCCACGGCCCTTTGCTGCGCCCCAACCGTCTTGGCTGCGCCCACGGCCCCTGGCAGTGACTCCACGGCCTTGGCCACGCCTCCACGGTCCTTGGCTGCGACCCCACAGCCTTGGCCACACTGCCATGACCCCTGGCCGCACCCCCACGATCCCTGGCCGCACATCTACGTTCTTGGCGGCGCCCTCACAGACTTGGTCGTGCCCCCACGGCCCCTGTCCGCGCCCCCACGGTCTTGTGCACGTCCCCACAGCCCCTGGCCGCGCCCCCACGACCCCCGACAGCAATCCCACGGTCTTGGCCACGCCCCGGACCACGCCCCACGGCCTTGGCAAACCCCCCACAACCCCTGGCCGCGCCCCCACGGCCTTGGCCGCGCCCCCACGGCGTCTGGCCGCAAATCCACGGTTTAGCCACGCCCCCACACCTCCTGGCCGCATCCCCACGGCCCCTGGCTGCGCCCCAACCGTCTTGGCTGCGCCCCCACGGTCTTGACCGCGCCCCAACGGCCTCTGGCAGCGATCCCCTGGCTGCACCCCACCAGATTGGCTACACCCTCACGGCCCGTGCCCCCATGGTCTTGGCCACGCCCCCACTGTCTTTGTTGTGCTCTCACGGACCATGGCTATGCACACATGTCCATGGCCGTGCTCCACGGTCCATGGCTGTGCTTCTACGGCTTTGGCCGTGCCCCCACGTCCCTTGGCCGCGCCCCCACGGCTCCTGGCTGCGCCCCCACGGCAGTGGTCGTTCCCCAACGACCCCTGGCCGCACTTCCACGCTCTTGTTCGCACCCCCACGGACCATGGCAGTGCCCCCACGGCCTTTGCCACGCCCCCACGGCCGCTAGCCACGCTTCCATGGCCTTGGCCGCGCCCCCACGTTCCCTGGCCGCGCTCCCATGGCCTTGGCCGCATCCCCACGGCCCCTAGCTGTGCCCCCACGGCCTTGGCCGGACCCCACGACCCCTGACCGCACCTCCATTGTATTGGACGCGCCCCTGGCTGCACCCCTACGGCCTTTGCCACGACTCCACAGCCCCTGGCCGCGCCCCCACGGCTTAGGCCACGCCTCCACAGCCCCTGGCTGCACCCCCACGGCCTATCTGGCCGTGCCCCCACGGCCTTGGCCACGTCCCCACGGCCCATAGCAGCGACCCCCACGGCTTTGGCCACGCTCTTGGCCGCGCCGCCATGGCCTTTGTTGAGCCCCCACGGCGCCTGGCTGCACCCCCACGGCCATGGCCGTGCTCCCACAGCCCCTGGCCACGCCCCTACGGTCTTGGCCACGCTCCCACGGTCTTGGCTACGCCCCCACCGTCCCTGGCCGCGCTCCCACGACCTTGTCCGCGCACATGGCTGCGCCCCAACGGCCTCTGACCGCGCCTCCACTGTCTTGGCCCTGCCCCCACGGCCTTGGCCGTACCCTTGGTCGCGCCACCACGGCCTTGGTCGCACCACCACGGCCTTGGCCGTGCCCCAATGGCCCCTGGCTGCGCCCCCACGGACTTGGCGGCGCCCCCACGGCCCCCGGCCGTGCCCCTTCGGTCTTGGCCGTGCCCCCACGGACTTGGCTGCACCCCCACGGCCCCTGGCCGTGCCCACACTGTCTTGGCCACGCCCCCACAGTCCCTGGCAGTGCCCCCAAGATCCCTGACCGCACCCCACGGTCTTGGCGACGCCCACACGGCCCCTGACCCCGCCCTCACGGCCCCTGGCCCCGCCCCCACGGCCCCTGTCTGTGCCCCAACCGCCTTGGCCGTGCCCTCACAGCCCCTGGCTGCGCCCCCACGGTCTTGACCGTGCCCCCACGGCCTCTGGCAGCGCCCTCACAGCCTTGGCCACGCCTCCACGGTGCTTGGCTGCGCCCCACGGCCTTGGCCACGCCCCCACGGCCCCTGGATGTGCCCCCACGGCCCCTGGATGTGCCCCCACGGCCATGGCCGTGCCCCTCCGTCCCTTGCCGTGCCCCCACGGACTTGGCTGCGCCCCCACGGTCTTGGTCACGCCCCCACGGTCCCTGGCCATGCCCCCACGGTCTTGGCCAGGCCTCCACGGCCCTGGCCGCGCCCCCACAACCCCTGACCGCACCCCACGGTCTCGGCCACGCCCCCATGGGCCCTGGCCGCACTCCCACGGCCTTAGTCACGCCCCCACTACCCCTGGCCGCGCACAGACGGCCTCAGGCAGTGCCCCAAAGTCTTGACCGCCCTCCACGGCCTTGGCCGCAGCCCCACAGCCCCTGGCTGCGCCCCCACGGTGTTGGCCGTGCCCCCACGGCCCCTGGCTACGCCCCCATGGTCTTGGCCGCACCCCCACGGTCCCTGGCAGTGCCCTCACGTCCTTGGCCACGCCTCCACGGCCCTTGGCCACGCCCCTAAGGCCTCTGGCCGCGCCCCCACGGCCTTGGCCACACCATCACGGCCCCTGGTGGCGCCCGCACAGTCATGGCCACGCTCCCACGTCTTGGTCGCGCCCCACGGAAATGGCCGCTCCCCCATGGCCTTGGCCGCGCCCCCACGGCCCCTGGCTGCATCCACACGGCCATGGCCGCACGCCACGGCCCCTGGCCGCGCCCCCACGGCCCTCGGCTGCGCCACCACGGCATTGACCGCGCCCCAACGTCCTGCCTCCACGGTCATGGTCGCGCCCCCACGCCCCATAGCATCGCCCCCACAGCCTTGGCCACGCCTCCACGACCTTTGGCCACGCCCCAAAGGACCCTAGCCGCGCCCCCACGGCCCCTGGCTGCGCCCCAACGGCCCTCGGCTGCGCCACCACGGCATTGACCGCGCCCCAACGTCCTGCCTCCACGGTCATGGTCGCGCCCCCACGCCCCATGGCATCACCCCCACAGCCTTGGCCACGCCTCCACGGCCTTTGGCCGCGCCCCCACATACTTGGCCATGCTCCCATGGCCTTGGTCGTTCCCCCACGGCCCCTGGCACTGCACCCACGGCCTTGGCCACGCCTCCACAGCCCATGGCCGTACCCCCACGGCCTTGGCCGTGCCTCCACGGCTTCTGGTTGCACCCCCACGGCCATGACCGCACCCCCACGGTTCCTGGCTATCCCCACGGTCTTGGCCGTGCCCCCACGGCCCCGGGCCGCACCCCTACGATCTTGACCGCGCCCCCACGGACTTGGCCGCGTCCCCATGGCCCCTGGCCGCACCCCCACGGTCTTTGCCATTCCCCAACTGACCCTGGCCGAGCCCCCACGTTTTGACCGCACCGCAACGGCCCCTGGCCTCGCCTCCGCAATTTTGACCGTGCCCCATGATCTAGGCTGCGTCCCCACGGCCCCTGGCCGTGCCCCCACTGTCTTGGCCACGCCCCAAAAGCCCTGACCGCGCCCCCACGATTCCTGACCGCGCCCCACAATCTTGGCCACGCCACACGACCCGTGGCCGCGCCCCCACTGCCTTGGCCACGCCCCAACAACCCCTAGCCGCGCCCCCACAACCATTGCCACGCCCCCCAGGCCCTTGCCTGGGCCCCAAAGGCTTTGGCCGTGCTCCAACAGCCCTGGGCGCGCCCCCACGGCCCCGGGCTGCGCCCCAACGGTGTTGGTCGCTCCCCCACGGCCCCTGGAAGTGCCCCCACGTCCTTGGCCACACTTCCACGGCTCTTGGCCGGGCCCCCGCGGCCTTGGCCGCATCCCCACGGCCCCTGGCTACACCCACACGGCCAGGACCGTGCACTCACGGCCCCTGGCAGCGCCCCCACGGTCTTGGCCACGCCCCTACGGCCCCTGGCCTCGCCGCCACTGTCTTGGCCGCAACCCCACGTTCCTTGGCCGCGGCCCCACGGTCTTGCCTGTGCCCCTACGGCCCCTGGCAGCACTCCCACGTCCTTGGCCACGCCTCCACGGCCATTGACCGTGCCGCCACGGCTTTGGCCGCGCCCCCACGGCCCCTGGCTGCACCCACACGGCCTTGGACGTGCCTTCACAGCGCGCCTCCATGGACTTGGCCACGCCCCTACGACCCCTGTCCGCGCCCCTACGGCCTTGGCCACGCCCCCACAGCCCCTGGCCGCGCCCCCACGGTCTTGGCCAAGCCTCCACGGCCCCGGGCCACACCCCCACGACCCATGGCCACGCCTCCACGGTCTTGGCTACGCCCCTACGGCCTTAGCCGCGCCCCAACGGCCCTTGGCTTTGCCTCCACAGTCTTCGCCGTGACCCCACGGCCCCTGGCAGCAACCCCATGTCCTTGGCCACGCCTCCACGGCCTTTGGCCGCGTCCCCACGGCCACTGGTTGCGCCCACATGGCCTTGACCGTACTTTCACGGCGTGCCCCCACGGTCTTGGCCACACCCCCACGACCACTGACCACGCCCCTACAGCCTTGACCCCTGGCCGCACCCCCAAGGTCTTGGCCGTGCACCCACGGCCCCTGGCCACGCCCCCACGGTCTTGGCCACGCCCCCACGGCCCTGGCCGCGCTCCCACAATCCCTGCCCGCTCCCCCACGGTCTTGGCCACGCCCCTAAGGCCTCTGGCCGCGCCCCAACGGCCTTCTTCACGCCCCCACGACCCTTGGCTGCACCCCCACGGCCATGGCTGCGCCCACACGGCCCCTGGCCGCACCCCCACGGTCTTGGTCGCACCCCCACGGCCCCTGGCCGCACCCCCACGATCCCCCCACGGCCCCTGGCTGCGCCCCCACGGTCTTGGCCGTGCCCCACGGTCCTTGGCCGCGCCTCCACGGTCTTGGCCGTGACCCCACGGCTCCTGGCCGCGCCGTTGTGGTCTTGGCCGCGCCCCCACGGATTTGGCTGCGCCCCAACGGTCTTGGCCACGCCCCGGGCCACGCCCCACGAGCCCTTGCCGCACCCCCACGGTCTTGGCCGTGCCCCCATGGCGCGCTCCCACGATTTGGCCGCGCCTCCACTGTCTTGGTCACACCCCCACGGACCATGGCAGCGCTCCCACGGCTCTTTGGAGCGCCTCCACGGCCTTTGCCACGCCCCCACAGCCCCTGGCCGCTCTCCCATGGCCTGGCCGCGTCTCCACGCCCGCTGGCTGTGCCCCCACGGCCTTGGCCGGACCATCACGACCGCTGGCCGCACCTCAATGGTCTTCGACGGGCCCCTGGCAGTGGCCCACGGCCTTGGCCACGCCTCCACAGCCTCTGGCTGTGCCCCCACGGCCTTGGCCGGACCATCACGACCCCTGGCCGCACCTCCATGGTCTTCGACGGGCCCCTGGCAATGCCCCCACGGGCTTGGCCACGCCTCCACAGCCCCTGGCCGCACCCCCACAGCCTTGGCCGGACCCCCCATAACCCCTGGCCGTGCCTCCACGGCCTTGGCCATGTCCCCACGGCCCCTAGCAGCTCCCCCACGGATTTGGCCGAGCGCGCCCCCAACGGCCTTTGCTGCGCCTCCACGGCACCTGGCTGCACCCCCACCGCCATCGCCGCGCTCCCACGGCCCCTGGCCATGCCTCCACGGTCTTGGCTGTGCCCCCACAATCCCTGGCCGAGCCCCCACGGTCTTGTCCGCGCACAAGGTTGCGCCACCACGGCCCCTGGCCGCGCCTCCACGGTCTTGGCCGTGCCTCCACGACCTTGGCCGTGCCTTTGGCCGCGCCCCTACGGCCTTGGCCACGCCCCCACGGCCCCTGGCCGTGCCCCCATGATCTTGGCTGGGCCCCTGGCTGCGCCCCCACTGTTTTGGCCGCGCCCCCACGGCCCTTGACCGCTCCTCCACAGTCTTGGCCGCACCCCCACAGCTTTGACCCGGCCCCCACGGCCCCTGGCCGCTCCCCCACGGTTTTGGCCAGGCCTCCACGGCCCTGGCCGCGCCCCCACCACCCCTCACCGCACCCCACGATCTCGGCCAAGCCCCCACGGCCCCTGACCGCGCCCCCACGGCCGAAGTCACGCCCCCACGACCCTGGCCGTGCTGAGACGGCCCCTGGTAGTGCCCCCAAGGCCTTGACCGTGCCTCCACGGCACTTGGCTGCAACCCCACGGCCATGGTTGCACTCCCACGGCCCCTGGGCACGTTCCCACGGTCTTGGCCGTGCCCGCACGGCCCCTGGCCGTGCCCCCACGCTCTTGTCCGCGTCCCAACGGCCCCTGGCTGTACCTTGGCCGTTCCCCCACGGCCCCTGGCCGTGCCCCCACGGTCTTGGCTGCGCCCCCCTCTTGGCCGCGCCCCCACGGCCCCTGACCGCACTTCCACATTCTTGGCCGCGCCCCCACGGCCTTGGCCGGGCCCCCACGGCCACAGGCCGCGCCCCCACGGTCTTGGCCAGGCCTCCACGCCCCCACGACCCCTGACCGCACCTCACGGTCTCGGCCACGCCCCCATGCCTTAGTGAAGCCCCTACGACCCCTGGCCACGCCCAGACGGCCCCTGGCAGTGCCCCCAAGGCCTTGGCCGAGCCTCCACGGTCTTGGCTGCGCCCCCACGGCCCTTGATTGCGCCCCAACATTGTTGGCCGCGTCCCCACGGCCCCTGCCCACGCCCCCACGGTCTTGGCGCACCCCCACTGCCCCCTGCAGTGCCCCCACGTCCTTGGCCACGCCTCCCCGGTCCTTGGCCGGGCCCCTAAGGCCCCTGGCCGCACCCCCACGGCCTTGGCCGCACCCTGACGGCCACTGGCGGCGCCCCCACGGTGTTGGCCCCGCTCCCTCGGTCTTGGTCGCGCCCCCACGGACCCTGGCAGCGCCCCCAAGGTTTTGGCCACGCCTCCACGGCCCTTGACCGCGCCCCCACGGCCTTGGCCGCGCCCCCACCGCCCCTGGCTGCACTCACACGGCCATGGTTGCGCGCCACGGCCCCTGGCCACGGCCCCTGGCCGCGTCCCCACGGTTTTGGCCACGCCCCCACGGCCTCAGGCCGCGCCCCCACGGTCTTGGCCAGGCCTCCACGCCCCCACAACCCCAGACCGCACCTCACGGTTTCGGCCACGCCCCCACGCCTTAGTGAAGCCCCGACGACCCCTGGCCGCACCCAGACGGCCCCTGGCAGTGCCCCCAAGGCCTTGGCCGAGCCTCCACGGTTTTGGCTGCGCCCTCACGGCCCTTGATTGCGCCCCAACATTGTTGGCCGTGTCCCCACGGCCCCTGGCCACGCCCCCACGGTCTTGGCCGCACCCCCACGGCCCCTGGCAGTGCCCCCAAGTCCTTGGCCACGCCTCCCCGGTCCTTGGCCGTGCCCCTAAGGCCCCTGGCCGTACCCCCACGGCTTGGCCGCACCCTCACGGCCCCTGGCGGCGCCCCCACTGTGTTGGCCCCGCTCCCTCGGCCTTGGTCGCGCCCCCACGGCCCCTGGCAACGCCCCCACGGCTTTGGCCACGCCTCCACGGCCCTTGACCGCGCCCCCACGGCCTTGGCCGCGCCACCATGGCCCCTGGCTGCACTCACACGGCCATGGCCGCGCGCCACGGCCACTGGCTGCGCCCCCACGGTTTTGGCCGCGCCCCCAAGGCCTCAGTTCGCGCCCCTACGGCCTTGGCCACGCCCCCAAGGACCCTGGCCGCTCCCTCACGGCCGCTGGCTGCGCACCAACGGCCCCTGCCTGCGCCCCCACGGCATTGACCGCGCCCCAACGTCCCGCCTTCACGGTCATGGTCGCGCCCCCACGCCCCATGGCAGCGCCCCAACGGCCTTGGCCACGCCTCCACGGGCTTGGCCATGCTCCTACGGCCTTGGCCGCACTCCCATGGCCTTGGCCGTGCCACCACGGCCCCTGGTAGCACCCCCACGCCCTTGGCCACGCCTCCACAGCTTATGGCCGCGCCCCCACGGCCTTGACTGCGCCCCAACAGCCTTGGTCGCACTCCCACAACCTCTGGTTGCACCCACGGTCATGGCCGCGCCCCCACGACCCCTGGCCGAACCACCAAGGTTTTGGCCGTAGCCCCCACGGTCCTTGGCGATGACCCCACGTCTCCCCCACGGCCCCTGGCTGCGCCCCCCACGGTCTTGGCTGCGGCCCCAAGGCCCCTGGCCGCGCCTCCACGGTGTTGGCCGCGCCTCCACGGCCCCTGGCCGCGCCTCCACGGTCTTGGCCACGCCCCCACGGCCCCTGGCCGTGCCCCTACGATCTTGGCCGCGCCCCCACGGACTAGGCCGCATCCCCATGGCCCTTGGCTGCACCCCTACTGTTTTTGCCATGTTCCCACGGCCCCTGGCCGAGCCCCTACGATCTTGGCCGCACCCCCACGGACTAGGCCGCGTCCCAATGACCCCTGGCTGCGCCCTTACGTTCTTTGCCATGTTCCCACGGCCCCTGGCCTAGCCCCCACAATTTGGCCGCACCGCAACGGCCCCTGGCCTCGCCTACTCGGTCTTGGACACGCCCCACGGCCTTGGCCGCGCCCCCACGGCTCCTGGCCGCGCCCCCACGGTCTTAGCCACGCCCCCAAAGCCCTGGCCGCGCCCCCACGACCCCTGACCGCGCCCCACGGTCTTGGCCACGCCCCACGGCCCCCGGCCGCGCACCCACTGCCTTGGCCACGCTCCCACGACCCCTGGCCGCGCCCCCATGACCATGGCCACGCCCCCCGGCCCTTGGCTGGGCCTCCAAGGCCTTGGCCGTGCCCCCACGGCCCCTGGCTGTGCCCCAACGGTTTTGGCCGCGCCCGTGGCCGCGCTCCCACGGCACCTGGAAGCGCCCCCACGTCCTTGACCACACTACCACGGCCCTTAGCCGGGCCCCCACGGCCTTGGCGCACCCCCACCGCCACTGAGAGCGCCCACACGGCCATGACCGTGCCCTCACGGCCTCTGGCGGCGCCCCCACGGTCTTAGCCACGCCTCTACGGCCCCTGGCCCCACCCCCATGGTCTTGGCCGCGACCCCACGTCCCCTGTTCGCGGCCCCACGGTCTTGCCCGCGCCCCCACGGCCCCTGGCAGCGACCCCACGTCCTTGACCACGCCACCACGGCCCTTGACCGTGCCCCCACGGCCTTGACTGCGCCTCCGCGGCCCCTGGCTGCCACCACATGGCCATGGATGCGCCTTCATGGCGCGCCCCCACGGTCTTGGCCACACCCCCACGGCCCCTGTCCGCGCCCCTACGGCCTTGGCCACGCCTCCACGGCCCCTGGCCGTGCCCCCACTGTCTTGGCCAAGCATCCACGGCCCCGGGCCGCACCCCCACGACCCTTGGCCTGGCCCCCACGGTCTTGGCTACGCCCCTACGGCCTTAGCCGCGCCCCAACGGCCCCTGGCTGTGCCCCCATGTTCTTTGCCGCGCCCCCACGGCCCCTGGCAGCACCCCCACGTCCTTGGCCACGCCTTCACGACCCTTGGCCGTGCCCCCACAGCCTTGGCCGTGCCCCACGGCCCCTGGCAGCACCCCCACGGCCTTGGCCGTGCCTTCACGGCGTGCCCCCATGGTCTTGGCCACGCCCCGACGGCCCCTGTGCACGCCCCTACGTCCTTGGCCACGCCCCCACGGCCCCTGGCCGCATCCCCAAGGTCTAGGGCGGGCCCCCACGGCCTTTGGCCACGCCCCTAAGGTCTTGGCCACGCCCCCACGGCTCTGGCCGCCTCCCACGACCCTTGTCTGCTCCATCACGGTCATGGCCACACCCCCAAGGCCCTTGGCCGTGCCCCGACGGCCTTGGTCACGCCCCCACGACCCTTGGCTGCAACCCCACGGCCATGGCTGCGCCCCAACGGCCCCTGGCCACGCCCCCACGGCCTTTGCCGGACCATCACGACCCCTAGCCGCACCTTCATGGTCTTCGACCTCCTTCGCCTCCACAGTCCCTGGCCGCACCCCCACAGCCTTGGCCGGACCCCCACAAACCATGGCTGCACTTCCATGGTCTTGGACGGGTCCCTGGCAGTGCCCCCACGGCCCTGGCCACGCCTCCATAGCCCCTGGCCGCACCCTCACGGCCTAGGCCGCACCCCCACGGCCTAGGCTACGCCCCCAATGCCCCTGGCCGTGCTCCCACGGCCTTGGCCACGTCCACACGGCCCCTAGCAACTCCCACACGGCTTTGGCCAAGCTCTTGGCCGCGCCCCCACGGCCTTTGCTGCGCCCCCACGGCACCTGGCTGCACCCCCACTGCCATGGCCGCGCTCGCACGACCCCTGGCCGCGCCCCCACGGTTTTGTCCGCGCACATGGTTGCGCCCCCACGGCCCTTGGCCGTACCCCCACGGTCTTGGCTGCACCCCTGGCTGCGCCCCCACCGTCTTGGCCACGCCCCCACGGCCCTTGACCGCACCTCCACGGTCTTGAGCGTGCCCCCACGGCCTTGGCCGGTCCCCCACGGCCCCTGGCCGCTCCCCCACGGCCCCTGGCCGCTCCCCCACGGCCCCTGGCCGCTCCCCCACGGTCTTGGCCAGTCCTCCACGGCCCTGGCCGCGCCCTCATGACCCCTGACCGCACCCCACGGTCTCGGCCAAGCCCCCACGGCCCCAGGCCACGCCCCGCGGCTTAAGTCACGCCCCCATGACCCCTGGCCGCGCTGAGACGGCCCCTGGCAGTGCCCCCAAGGCCTTGCCTCGCCTCCACGGCGCCTGAATGCAACCCCACGGCCATGGCCGTGCTCCCACGGCCCCTGGCCACGCCCCCACGGTCTTGGCCGTGCCCCCTAAGGCCCCTGGCCGCGCCCCCACGCTCTTGTCCGCGCACATGGCTGCACCACCACGGCACCTGGCCGCGCCTCCACGGTCTTGGCCGTGCCCTTGGCTACGCCCCTACGGCCTTGGCCGTGCCCCAACGGCCTCCTCCACGGCGCCAGGCAGCACCCCCACGGCCATGGCCGCACTCCCACGGCCCCTGGCCACACCCCCACGTTCTTGGCCGTGCCCCCACGGCTCCTGGCCGCACCCTCACGGTCTTGTTCGCGCACATGGCTGCGCCCCCTTAGCCCCTGGTCGCGCCTCCGGGGTCTTGGCCATGCCCCCACGGTCTTGGCCGTGCCCTTGGCCGCGCACCCACGGCCTTGGCCGTGCCCAAACGGCCCCTGGCTGTGCCCCCACGGCCTTGGCCGCGACCCCACGCCCACGGTCACTGGCCGTGCCCCCACGGTCTTGGCTGCGCTCCCACCGTCTTGGCCACGCCCCCACGGCCCCTGACCGCACCTCCACGGTCTTGGCCGTGCCCCCACGGCCTTGGCCGGGCCTCCACGGCCCTGGCCGCACCGCCACGACCCCTAACCGCACCTCATGGCTTCGGCCACGCCCCCACGTTCTTAGTCAAGCCCCCACGACCCCTGGCCGCACTGAGACGGCCCCTGGCAGTGCCCCCAAGGCCTTGGCCGAGCCTCCACGGTCTTGGCTGCGCCCCCCCGGCCCCTTACTGCGCCCCTACGGTGTTGGCCGTGCCCCCACGGCCCATGGCCACCCCCCCACGGTCTTGGCCGCACCCCAACGGCCCTTGGCAGTGCCCCCACGTCCTTGGCCTCGCCTCCACGGCCCTTGGCCGTGCCCCAAAGGTCCCTGGCTGCACCCCCTGGCATTGGCCGCACCATCACGGCCCCTGGCGGCGCCCCCACTGTCTTGGCCCGGCTCCTACTGTCTTGGTCGCGCCCCCACGACCCCTGGCAGCGCCCTCACGGCAATGGCCACGCCTCCACGGCCCTTGGCCACGCTCCCACGACCTTGGCCACGCCCCCACGGCCCCTGGCTGCACCCACATGGCCATGGCCGTGCGCCACGGCCCCTGGCCGCACCCTCACGGATTTGGCCACGCCCCCACGGCCTCTGTCCGCGTCCTTACGGCCTTGGCCACGCCCCCAAGGAGCCTAGCTGCTCCCCCACGGCCTCTTCCTGCGCCCAAACGGCCCCTGGCGGCGCCCCCACGGCATTGACCGCGCCCCAACGTCCCGCCTTCACGGTCATGGTCGCGCCCCCACGCCCCATGGCAGCGCCCCATTGGCCTTGGCCACGCCTCCGCGGCCCTTGGCCAGGCTCCTACGGCCTTGGCCGCACTCCCATGGCCTTGGCCGTGCCACCACAATCCCTGGAAGCGCCCCAACGGCCTTGGCTACGCCTCCACTGACCATGGCCGCGCCCCCACGGCCTTGACCGCGCCCCCACGGCCTTGGTCGCACCCCCACGGCCTCTGGTTGAACCCCCACGGCCATGGCCGCGCCCCCACGACCCCTAGCCGCGCCCCCACGACCATGGCAACGCCCCCCGGCCCTTGGCTGGGCCCCCAAGGCCTTGGCCGCGCCCTCACGGCCTTAATTGGCCGTGCCCGCACGGCCCCTGGCTGTGCCCCAACGTTTTGGCCGCGCCCCCACAGCCCCTGGAAGCGCCCCCACGTCTTTGGCCACACTTCCACGGCCCTTGGCCGGGCCCCCACGGCCTTGGCCGCGCCCCCATGGCCACTGATAGCACCCACACGGCCATGACAGTGCCCTCACGACCCCTTGCGGCGCCCCCACGGTGTTGGCCACGCCCCTACGGCCCCTGGCCACACCCCCACAGTCTTGGCCGCGACCCTACGTCCCCTGGCCGCGGCCCCACGGTCTTGCCCGCGCTCCGACGGTCCCTGGCAGCGCCCCCACGTCCTTGACCATGACTCCACGGCCCTTGACCGTGCCCCCACGGCCTTGGCCGTGCCTCCACGGCCCCTGGCAGCACCGACATGGCCATGGACGCGAGTTCACGGCGCACCCCACGGTCTTGGCCACGCCCACACGGCCCTCGTCTGTGCCCCTACGGCCTTGGCCACATCCCCACGGCCCCTGACCGCACCCCCACTGTTTTGGCCGCGCATATGGCTGCGCCCCCTCGGTCCCTGGCCGCGCCTCCAGGGTCTTTGCCGTGCCCCCACGGTATTGGTGTGCCCTTGGCCGCGCCCCTACGGCCTTGGCCTAACCCCAACGGCACCTGGCTGTGCCCCCTCGGCCTTGGCCGCGCCTCCACGGCCACTGGCCGTACCACCACGGTCTTGGCTGCATCCCACCGTCTTGGCCGCACCCCCACGGCCCCTGACCACACCTCCACGGTCTTGGCCGTGCCCCCACGGCCTCAGGCCACGCCCCCACGGTCTTGGCCAGGCCTCCACGGCCCTGGTCGCGCCCCCACGACCCCTGACCGCACCTCACGGCCTTGGCCACGCCCCCACGGCCTTAGTCAAGCCCCCACAACCCCTGGCCACGCCCAGACGGCCCCTGGCAGTGCCCCCAAGGCCTTGGCCGAGCCTCCACGGTCTTGGCTGCACCCCAACGGCCCCTTACTGCGCCCCCACGGTGTTGGCCGTGTCCCCACGGCTTCTGGCCACCACCCCACGGTCTTGGCCGCACCCCCACCGCCTTTGGCAGTGCCCCCACGTCCTTGGCCATGCCTCCACGGCCCTTGGCCGTGCCCCTAAGGCCCCTGGCCGCACCCCCACGGCATTGGCCGCACCCTCACGGCCCCTGGCGGCGCCCCCACTATCTTGGCCCCGCTCCCACTGTCTTGGTCCTGCTCCCACGGCCCCTGGTAACGACCTCACGGCAATGGCCACGCCTCCACGGCCCTTGGTCGCACCCCCAAGACCTTGGCCGCGCCCCCACGGCCGCTGGCTGCACCCACACGGCCATGGCCGTGCACCACTGTCCCTGGCCGCGCCCCCACGGTTTTGGCCACGCCCCCACGGCCTTTGTCCGCGCCCCTACGGCCTTGGCCACGCCTACAAGGAGCCTAGCCGCTCATCCACGGCCCCTGGCTGCGCCCCAACGGCCCCTGGATGCGCCCCCACGGCATTGACCGCGCCCCAACGTCCCGCCTTCACGGTCATGGTCGCGCCCCCACGCCCTATGGTAGCGCCTCAACGGCCTTGGCCGCGCCTCCACAGCCCTTGGCCACGCTCCTAAGGCCTTGGCCGCACTCCCATGGCCTTGGCCGCGTCACCACGGTTCCTGGAAGCGCCCCCACGGCCTTGGCTACGCCTCCACAGCCCATGGCCGAGCCCCCATGGCTTTGACCGCGCCCCCACGGCCTTGGTCGCATCCCCACGGCCTCTGGTTGCACCCCCACGGCCACGGCCGCGCTCCCACGACCCCTGGCCGAACCACCAAGGTCTTGGACTTGCCCCCACGGTCCCTGGCGACGCCACCACGTCTTCCTAACGGCCCAAGGCTGCGCCCCCTCGGTCTTGGCCGCGCCCCCACGGCCCCTGGCCGTGCCTCCAAGGTCTTGGCTGCGCCCCCACGGCCCCTGGCAGCGCCCCTACAATCTTGGCCGTGCCCCCACGATCCTTGACCGCGCCCCACGGTCTTGGCCACGCCCCACAGCCCCCGGCCGTGCCCCCACTGCCTTGGCCACGCCCCCACGACCCCTGGCTGCACCCCCACGACCATGGCCACGCCCCCCGGCCCTTGGCTGGGCCCCCAGGGCCTTGGCCGCGCCCTCACGTCCTAGGCCGCGCCCCCACGGCCCCTGGCTCTGCCCCCGCGTTTTGGCCGCGTCCGTGGCCGCGCCCCCACGGCCCCTGGAAACGCCCCCACGTCCTTGGCCACACTTCCACGGCCCTTGGCCGGGCCCCCACGGCCTGGGTCGCGCCCCCACGGCCACTGACAGCACCCACACGGCCATGACCGTGCCCTCACGGCCCCTGGCGGCAGCCTCACGGTCTTGGCCACGCCCCTACGGCCCCTGGCCACACCCCCACGGTCTTGGCCGCGACCACACGTCCTCTGGCCGCGGCCCAACGGTCTTGTCCGCGTCCCCAAGGCTCCTGGCAGCGCCCCACGTCCTTGACCACGCCTCCACGGCCCTTGACCGTGCCCCCACGGCCTTGGCGCCTCCACGGCCCCTGGCAGCACCCACATGGCAATGGACGTGCGTTCACGGCGCACCCCACGGTCTTGGCCACGCCCCCACGGCCCCTGTCCGTGCCCCTACAGCCTTGGCCACGCCCCCACGACCCCTGGCCGCGCCCCCACTGTCTTGACCAAGCCTCCACGGCCTTGGGCCGCGCCCCCACGACCCTTGGCCGTGCCTTAACGGTCTTGGCTACGCCCCTACGGCCCCTGGCCGCACCCCCACGTCATTGGCCCCGCCTCCACGGCCCTTGGCAATGCCCCCACAGCCTTGGCCGCGCCCCCACGGCCCCTAGCTGCACTCCCGCGGCCTTGGCCGCACCTTCACAGCGTGCCCCCATGGTCTTGGCCACGCCTCCACAGTGTCTGTCCACGCCCCTACGGCCTTGGCCACGCCCCCACGGTCCCGGGCCGCACCCCCACGACCTTTGGCCTTGCCCCAACGGTCTTGGCTACGCCCCTACGGCCCCTGGCCGCACCCCCACGGTCTTGGCCGTGACCCCCCGTCCCTTGGCCGCGGCCCCACGGTCTTGCCTGCGCCCCCACGGCCCCTGGCAGCGGCCCCACGTCCTTAACCACGCCTCCACGGCCATTGACCGTGCCCCCACGGCCTTGGCCGCGCCTCCACGGCCCCTGGCTGCACCTACATGGCCATGGACGCGCCTTCACGGCGCACCCTCACGGTCTTGGCCACGCCCCCACAGTCCCTGTCCGTGCCCCCACGGCCTTGGACGCGCTCCCACGGCTCCTGGCCGTGCCCCCACGGTCTTGGCCACGCCCCCAAAGCCCTGGCCGTGCCCCCACGACCCCTGACCGCGCCCCACGGTCTTGGCCACGCCCCGCGGCTCCCGGCCGCGCACCCACTGCCTTGGCCACGCCCCAACGACCCCTGGCCACGCCCCCACGACCATGGCCACGCCCCCAGGCCCTTGGCTGGGCCCCCAAGGTCTTGGCCGCAACCTCACCGCCTAGGCCATGCCCCCACGACCCCTGGCTGTGCCCCCGCGTTTTGGCCGTGCCCGTGGCCGCGCCCCCACGCCCCCTGGAAGCGCCCCCACGTCCTTGGCCACACTTCCACGGCCCTTGGCCCGGCCCCCACAACCTTGGCCGCGCCCCCACGGCCGCTGACGCACCCACACGGCCATGACCGTGCCCTCACGGCCCTTGGCGGCGCCCCCACGGTCTTGGCCACGCCCCTACAGCCCCTGGCCACACCCCCACGGTCTTGGCCGCGACCCCACGTCCCCTGGCCGTGGCCCCACGGTCTTTTCCGCGCCCCCACGGCCCCTGGCAGCACCCCCACGTCCTTGACCACGCCTCCACGGCCCTTGACTGTGCCCCCACTGCCTTGGTCGCGCCTCCACGGCCCCTGGCAGCACCCACATGGCCATTCACGCGCATTCACGGCGCACCCCACAATCTTGGCCACGCCCCCACGGCCCCTGTCCGTGCCCCTACGGCCTTGGCCACGCCCCCACGGCCCCTGGCCGCGCCCCCACTGTCTTGGCCAAGCCTCCACGGCCCCGGGCCGCGCCCCCACGACCTTTGGCCGTGCCCCAACGGTTTTGGCTACGCCCCTACGGCCCCTGGCCGCACCCCCCCCCGTCCTTGGCCATGCCTCCACGGCCCTTGGCCATGCCCCCACAGCCTTGGCCGCGCCCCCACGGCCCCTAGCTGAACTCCCGCGGCCTTGGCCGCACCTTCACGGCGTGCCCCCATGGTCTTGGCCACGCCTCCACAGTGTCTGTCCACACCCCTACGGCCTTGGCGACGCCCCCACGGTCCCGGACCGCGCCCCCACGACCCTTGGCCGTGCCCCAACGGTTTTGGCTATACGCCCCTACGGCCCCTGGCCGCACCCCCACGGTCTTGGCCGCGACCCCACGTCCCCTGGCCGCGGCCCCACGGTCTGGCCCGCGCCCCCACGGCCCCTGGCAGCACCCCCACGTCCTTAACCACGCCTCCACGGCCCTTGACCGTGCCCCCACGGTCTTGGCCGTGCCTCCACGGCCCCTGGCTGCACCCACATGGCCTTGGACGCGCCTTCACGGTGCACCCTCACGATCTTGGACACGCCCCCACGGCCCCTGTAAGTGCCGCCACGGCCTTGGCCGCGCCCCCACGGCTCCTGGCCGCGCCCCCACGGTCTTGGCCACGCCCCCAAAACCCTGGCCATGCCCCCACTACCCCTGACCGCGCCCCACGGTCTTGGCCACGCCCCGCGGCTCCCGGCTACGCACCCACTGCCTTGGCCACGCCCCCACGACCCCTGGCCGCGCCCCCACAACCATGGCAACGCCCCCCGGCCCTTGGCTGGGCACCCAAGGTCTTGGCCGCGACCTCACGGCCTAGGCCGCGCCCCCATAATCCCTGGCTGTGCCCCCGCGTTTTGGCCGCGGCCGTGGCCGTGCCCCCACGCGCCCTAGAAGCGCCCCCAATTCCTTGGCCACACTTCCACGGCCCTTGGCCGGGCCCCCACGGCCTTGGCCACGCCCCCACGGCCGCTGACAGCACCCACACGGCCTTGACCGTGCGCTCACGGCCCTTGGCGGCGCCCCCACGGTCTTGGCCACGCCCCTACGCCCCCTGGCCACACCTCCACGGTCTTGACCGTGCCCCCACGGCCTTGGTTGCGCCTCCACGGCCCCTGGCAGCACCCACATGGCCTTGGACGCGCTTTCACGCCGCACCCCACGGTCTTGGCCACGCCCCCACGGCCCCTGTCCGTGCCCCTACGGCCTTGGCCACGCCACCACGGCCCCTGGCCGCGCCCCCACTTTCTTGGCCAAGGCTTCACGGCCCCGGGCCGCGCCCTTGGCCGTCCCCCAACGGTCTTGGTTACGCCCCTACGGCCCCTGGCCGCACCCCCACGTCCTTGGCGACGCCTCCATGGCCCTTGGTCATGCCCCCACTGCCTTGGCCGTGCCCCCACGGCCCTTGGTTGCACTCCCGCGGCCTCGGCTGCACCTTCACGGCGTGCCCCCATGGTCTTGGCCACGTCTCCACAGCCCCTGTCCACGCCCCTACGGCCTTGGCCACGCCCCCACGGTCCCGGGCCGCACCCCCACGACCATTGGCCGTACCCCAACGGTCTTGGCTACGCCCCTACGGCCCCTGGCCACACCCCCACGTCCTTGGCCACTTCTCCTCGGCCCTTGGCAATGCCCCCACAGCCTTGGCCGCGCCCCCGCGGCCCCTGGTTGCACTCCCGCGGCCTTGGCCGCACCTTCACGGCGTGCCCCCACGGTCTTGGCCGCGCCTCCACAGCCCCTGTCCACGCCCCTACGGCCATGGCCACACCCCCACGGTCCCGGGCCGCGCCCTTACGACCCTTGGCCGTGCCCCAACGGTCTCGGCTACGCCCCTACGGCCCCTGGCCGCACCCCCACGGTCTTGGTCGCGACCCCACGTTCCCTGGCCGCGGCCCCACGGGCTTGCCCGCTCCCCCACGGCCCCTGGCAGCGCCCCCACTTCCTTAACCACCCCTCCACGACCCTTGACCGTGCCCCCACGGCCTTGGCCGCGCCCCCACGGCCCTTGGCTGCACCCAAATGGCCATGGACGCGCCTTCACGGCGCACCCCCACGGTCTTGGCCACGCCCCCACGGCCCCTGTCCGTGCCCTTACGGCCTTGGCAACGCCCCCACGGCCCCTGGCCGCCCCCCCACTGTCTTAGCTAAGCCTCCACGGCCCTGGGCCGTGCCCCCACGACCCTTGGCCGTGCCCCAACGGTCTTGGCTACGCTTCTACGGCCTTAGCCGCGCCCCAACGGCCCCTGGCCGTGCCTTCACGGTCTTGGCCGCGCCTCCACGCCCCCAGGCCGCGCCCCCACAACCCTTGGCCGTGCCCCAACGGTCTTGGCTACGCCCCTACGGCCTTACCCGCGCCCCAACGGCCCCTGGCCGTGCCCCAACGGTCTTGGCCTCGCCCCCACGGCCCCTGGCAGCACCCCCACGTCCTTGGCCACGCCTCCACGGCCCTTGGCCATGCCCCCACAGCCTTGGCCGCGCCCCCACGGCCCCTGGCTGCACTCCCGTGGCCTTGGCCGCGTCTTCACGGCGTGCCCCCACGGTCTTGTCCACGCCCTCACGGCCCCTGTCCACGCCCCTACGGCCCTGGCCACGCTTCCACGGCCCCTGGCCGCACCCCCAAGGTCTTGGCCGGGACCCCACAGCCCTTGTCCCCTCCCCCACGGTCTTGGCCACGCCCTCACGGCTCTGGCCGCACTCCCACGACCCTTGCCCGCTCCTTCACGGTCTTGGCCACGCCCCCAAGGCCCTTTGCCGTGCCCCAACGGCCTTGGTCACAACCCCACGACCTTTGGCTGCAACCTCACGGCCATGGCCGCACCCCCAGGGCTCCTGGCCGCGCCCCCATGGTCTTAGCCGCGCCCCCATGGCCCCTGGCCGCACCCCCACGGTCCCCCCACGGCCCCTGGCTGTGATCATCTTCTGTCCACCCACCTCAACTTAACAAACTGCGCATCTCCTAAAGACCTGGTGGACTCTGTCATCTCCAGTTTGTCAGATCCTGAGAGTTTTGAAGTGGTACTGTCCACTGGCCGTGAACTCCTATGTTAACTCTGCCCCTGTTTATTGTTTGCTACTTCGTACAGTTTTGTGTGTACACGTCTTTGTACTATATTTGTACGCGGCATTGTATGCCTCCCGTTACCGGGGTATCAATTACACTTTGACTTTGACTTGAATCCCGCGAAAATTTCCCCACCGCGAAATTAACTGCAACTACGGTATTGTGTAGCTGTGCCCTCAACCAAACAACCCAGGCCAATAACACTATAATCAGATGTTGCAAACCTGTTGAGGCTCTCAGATTGGTTGTTTGTTACTCCACTGTATGGGTTGTATACGTGGTGCTCTTCAAGGACCCATCTCCCGATTGACCGAGGCACGTCTGGGTGGATCTCCGCCATGTAGTATGCCTCAAATGCCGCATCCCATATATCCTGCTGCTCTTCAAGCCTTCTTTCATACTCCTCAGTGTTTGGTGAGTGGAAGAGTTGGAACACGTTGTCCGAGTAGACAGTGATGTCTTCTGCCGGAGCCCCGTGACGACGGCACCATATGCGAATATCTCGGAAAATGTGGTTCCAACAGTGCAATACTGTGACTGTGGGTAGCTCGCTCCGGATGGCATTCACAATTGCCTTTTCCTTGTCCGTCACCAAGGGGCAATTCACCTTCTTTAAAGATGGAATGCGTTTTATGCACTCCTTAAACATCTCCTGATGTGTGTCGGCAAATTTTCGTTCATGTATCAAGAATAGTGCTGGAATGCACGGCCTTTCTTTGAATAGAGTGTGCCGAAATATCAGCGGGGAGACATAAAAGTCCCCTAGCTGAAACGTGGTGTCGTACGAGAGGAGCTGGCAGCTGGGGTCAAGTACAAGCACCTTGTCTACCTCGTCCACAACTTCCTGCAGGCCACAGATGCATAAGAGGTCCGGGTAGGTGGTTATCTTCCAGATAAAACCTGGTAGGTCGTATGCGATCTCATGGAGATTGTACAAGGTGTCTTGGGAAATTCGGGATTGTTTCAGATGTTTGAAGCGCAAGTTCCGAAGCTGTTGGATGTTGCGTGGTGTGTGTACAGGAACGGCACTCGGTTCACACTTCATTGCTGCTACTTCCCTTTTGTACACAATATTTGCCTTGTCGGTCTTCACTAGCCCTTCACACGCCTTCAAGTAAGATGGAAAGGTTCGGGTGAAATTCTTGTCAGAGTTTCTCGCACTCCGATGCGGAAAGTCAGCTGCTACCTTCTCATCTCCCAGGTAGTGGATCAGTGTTGTGGATTTGTCGGCAAGCAGCTGATAGCCATACCGCTGAAATTCTTTTGAGGGCCCATTGGGGGTGTCAATACTGAAATATAACTTCCTCAATTTTGGCTCCTTGCGTGGCAACTTTGTGACCCCTTGATTTATCCAGCGGTATTGGTCACATCTCCAATCATCTGCAGGAAAGGGACGGACGGACTACTGTAAGTGTTTGTAAATGATCCTTCCCATCTATCTCCCCTTTAGGTGCCTACAAATGAAGCCCCACAGCTGTGAATCAATATTGATAGTCAAGGGGTGGTCACTCCGTACTTAGAGCTGCGACCGGAGTCACAGCCTCTGACTGTCTAAATACTACCCGCTGTCACGGTGGATTTTTGCAACAGTCTGAGTCACCGGCAGTAGCAGCATGGTCATGCAGTTTTGGATAGTCACAGGGTGACCCCAGTCGCATATTGGAGTGATCATCCCTTGTAGTTGTTGTACCATTGTAGTTATTACTTGTTTCATAATGTTCTGTTGTAAGCAAGCTGATTTGATATCATTGCTGTATAATATTATTGTTAAATATGTATTAGCAAGGTGTCTGTTCTTGATATTATTAGTACATGTGTACCTTCTTTTGCTGCATTATCCGTCTTGTAGAGGAAGATCTGGTTGGCCTTGGGCTTGGCAGGTGGAACTGTAATGCAGTGGTAGTTATCAGCATTCTTCAGGATTTCAATAACTTCGCTAATTGTAAGGGACCGCTTGACCATCAGTACTCCTCCAGGTGCGTCTTTCTCCATCGTAGATGATCATAGCACCTAAAGTTACGCATGCGCGTCCCGGATTTTAGTAGCCGGGACGGGACGGGACGTCCCGCCTCCGTCCCGTCCCGTCCCGGGTTTTAGTAACGCCCATTTTTACGGTCTTGGCCGTGCCCCCATGGCCCCTGGCCGCGCCTCCACGGTCTTGGCCGTGACCCCACGGCCCTTGGCCGCGACCTTACGGTCTTGGCCGCGCCCCCACGGACTTGGTTTGAGGAATGGTATCCTCTGCAGAGGTTTCCGGAGTCCTTGCAATTTTCAGGCCAGAATGAAACACCGGAAGTCACATGAATGCAAAATTCACATCATAAGACCTCAAATCAATACATTAAGATTTTAACCGTGTGTCTGTGTGTAACGGAAATGGGATGTTCGTGGGGCAGGACTAGACTATGGTGACGCGCGACCTTCGTACTTTAATTTATTTACTGAACATCGATCGAACTCGCGAAGAATGTTCGAGAACATTGCATGGGCTGGAATCCAGTATGCAATGAAACATTATGTGAAAGAAAAGTTCTTTATGGACGTCACCTAGGTTCTTTTATCTAGTATTGGTTACTGTTTTGTGCTGTTAACGTTGTAAAATCTGTAATTTTTATCCACTGATTTTGAGGCTGCATGACTTTTTCACTGATTACTGTAACTTTCATGTCTTGTTTATATTATAATTTTATATTTTATATTCTGTTTTATATTCTGTTTTATATTTTGTTCCTTACATTTATCTATTTGTTTGTAACCTTCATTTACTTAGCTATTGTTTTTCTTGCATGGTCATTGCTGTTTGTGTTAGTGTTCTGCTTGCAGAATTTGTTAATTGTTTTTGTAAACATATACTTTTATCCACTGATTTTGTATGCATCCTATTTAATATGCAGGACTCTCAGGAAGACCAGCCACTGGCTGATGAGACATTCCTGTCGAAAATTAAAGTTTATCTATCTATCTATCTAATAGGGGAGCAGCAGTCGAAGCGGACGCAATCGGAGTTGAAGCGGACGCAATCGGGGAGCAGCAGTTGAAGCTGACGCAATCGGGGAGTGGCAGTCGAAGCGGACGCGATCGGCAGCAGCAGCTGGAGGCGGAGGCAAATGGGGAGCAACAGTGGAAGCGGATGCCGCAATCGGGCTCGGGAGCAGCATGCATTGATCTGCACTTTTAAGCACATTTCTTCCGTTTACAGAACAACCGTACCGTGAGCGATCGAATTTCCTGTCGGCGATGATATTTCCTAGGAAATATGCACGCCTGGCGTTAACATTTCCTAGGAAATTTCAACGCCGCGATCATATTTCCGAGCGATCGGATTTACTGTAACACCGGCACCGGATAATTTAATCAGCATTGCATGAGCCAGTTATGGCCATCACATGCCGATTACGCACGGTAGGCGAACAAGGGGGAAGTAGCGAGCGAAGCGAGCTCAGCTACTTGTACATGTAGTTATACTGCCCTCCCGGACCCGGACCTCCCTGGGCTTCTTTGCCTCATTTATCACTGCCAACAATTAGTTATCAATGCCCGTTGGCTACAGTCATATTTTAGGCACTGACTCCCTGTCACTCATGCAAATCATACCGCAAATGTACTCTTCTCTCAAGGCTATACCTCCTGTGTGATAATGCTGTATTCCCAGCTACGTTGCTCATTGTGTTGTGTGAGTGTAATGCTACAGTGATGGGGTCCACTGCAATGCCAGTCATTAACCACGAGAGACGCCCGCGCCCTGAGGGAGTATCATGACTGTGTGACATTCAGCAACCAAAGCAAACACAAGTAAATACAGCCTACTTCAGTCTGTTTGTACTACCTATACCTATTATGCAGCTTGTAATCACAGAGTCGGTAGACTCTGTATGTAGGGATACGACGTACACGCAATATATGCTAATACAAAAGAATCTCTCCAAATCTCAGAAACGGTACACTTATAAGCCTTTATAACCACATACCGTTCATCTTCGAGTGTTTTCATGACCAACAAGACTCCTCGCGTCGCGAAAAACCGTCGCGAAAGTACCGCACCAGGTACTCGCAAAACGGGCAAATTGTTTTTCTTTCTTCTTCTTCTTCTTTCTTCTTTCTTTCAGACGGGCTAGCTCAACGTCGCCTCAATCCCTCATGATGGTTTTCGCACGAAACAGCACCATTTTACACCGAGCAGTGCACCAGCCCATCGCTTTTTGGCAACCTCTAGGTCTTCACCAGGCGGCTACAGCTGCCCACTCAACAACTATGGCTTCATTTGTCACGCCATTTTCATGTTTGTACGCATGCGCACTTAAACGATCACTTAGCAACGATACGTAATTATTATTCAAGATCGCTGAATTAGAAGTGCCTTGCGCTGTTGTGTTACCGTAACTAGACTGAGGTGAATTCTCTGTGCTATATATGTTCTGATGTTACTAGACTGTGTTCTGTGAGAGGGGTGAATGCCTATCTAAAGACTCAACAATGTGTCACTACTACTATCTGGTATAGCTATTTTACCTACATGTATACTACTTCAGCTCAGGGAGCACTGGCTTAGTATCCATCCAGAAAAGGGTTGGCTTTTGAGATGCTTGGGTCTGATTCTTCAGCCATTGCTGGCAGTGTAAATGCCAGAGTCCAGTATGCATGCGCCTGCTGCTAAAAAAAAAAGACATAAACAAGTAATAAAAAACATTTAAAATGTAACAGGATGTAGGGATACCAGAACCGCAAAAAGTAAGGAAACAAGGTAGGGATGATCACACAAAACAGTGAAGTATACAATCCCCCTACATATCTTTTTTCATTATCAACATATTATGGAAAAAGATCTCTGTAGGGGGTTGTATACTTCACTGTTTTGTGTGATCATCCCTACCTTGTTTCCTTACTTTTTGCGGTTCTGGTATCCCTACATCCTGTTACATTTTAAATGTTTTTTATTACTTGAAGCTAATTACAACTTACAACATAACCACAATCAGAAGTTTAATTATGATCATAGCATGAAAACATTACACAAGTCATTCTGTGATAGTGCAGGATGGATTGACTTTTGGGTGCACAATAATTAACACCACTCTGCACACTCACACACACAGGTTACTCAAGACAAGTTAACTCAAGCTGCTTTGCTCCGACTGCACTGTGTTCTGATGACTTGACTTTGTGTACATGCATCATAATATTTATGTTTGTAGAATCACAAGCTCAATCTTTGCACGTCTTATTGTACTCGAACAACATGAAATTTTGAAAACTGAAACAGGGAACAAATGTAACAGCCTGGTTGCCATGTATATTTTGCAATTACAAAGGTTTCCATGGCAACCTGGCTCTTATAATACACCAAGGACGAGCATGTAGCCCAACGCATGGTGGTTCAACAACACCACACCTGCTGCTGCAAAAAAAATGAACGTAAACAAGTAATAAAAAACATTTCAAAATGTAACAGGATGTAGGGATACCAGAACGGCAAAAAGTAAGGAAACAAGGCAGGGATGATCGCACAAAACAGTGAAGTATACAATCCCCCTACATATCATTTTTCATTATATATACACGTATATGGAAAAAGATCTCTGTAGGGGGGTTGTATACTTCACTGTTTTGTGCGATCATCCCTGCCTTGTTTCCTTACTTTTTGCCATTCTGGTATCCCTACATCCTGTTACATTTTGAAATGTTTTTTATTACTTGTTATAACACCCACCTCTATTACACGCCGTAAACAAGCGAGATTACACCCTATTTTTTACGATTTAATTTCCTGTTACCCACTTGGAATCTCAGTAACTGAGCTTCTCCTGAAGACACAGAGTATTGTCACACAAATAGTACATAAGATGAGACTGCATGGTACACTATTGGACTCTCATGTACTTATAATATTATGACACTCGATGTTTAGCCTCTAGAGTTTACAAGTTAAAAGCATGTACTGTTTTGTGAGCACAGAAACCCACGGTAATCAATATCTGTCAATTCAACACATATACAGCTACCGCAAGGAGCTTAGCAGAAGAGCTTGTACCACCTAGCAATGGGCTATGAAGCTGAGTGATCTAAACTACCATCTCATCAATAAACTTCATTCGTTGTTCCAATTCCTAAGTCTACACTGCTAATGAGGATCCTTGCAACGATAGACTCCTTTCTCTTCTCTCAATTATTATACTAGAGAAACTTATGCATCGCCTCGTGTTTGCACACCGTAAAACTGATTTCTGGTGCCCAATATGGGGATTTACTCCTATCCTTGAAGAGGTCTGGAGCCATACGTTCCACCCTTTACTATCACCTCAGATCTTCTGCAGGGAAGGTGCCACTCCTCTACAGACTTCCAAAGATCCATAAACCTGCCGTACCCCTCAGACCCATCGTTTCCTTTGTGAATTCCCCGACCTACTACCAGCTATCCAAGCATCTGGTGAACATCAGGAAATTGTACAAACATGAATACAATTACAACAGTACTAATAGTCACTATAGAGCAATACCACACAGTGTACAATGACTCATGTGTGCATGTGAATCATGTAAGTGAAGTGTACAAGCCTGCACAGTGCACACAATGGAAAATTAGCTTAGAGTCTTCATGGTCAACGTTGACGTAGCTACTATTCTGCCATTCTGCTACACACATGCACATGGGAGAATTGCTGAAGACCTTGTTTTGAGTTGTATCCATATATATATGTAATGGACATAATACAATTAAGCATGTGCATTCAGCAGTGGTCCTATTATTGCCTTACTTCCTGCCAGAAGAATAACCATTCAAAATACATTAATTTCTTTGGATATAAGCAAAGGCTACCTGCATGTGAAATGTTATCCCAGTTCTGACATGACCTAAGAAGCTATGGGGGCAAGTTGGTTGGTCAGATTGTCACGAGGTCAGCATTCAATCCTATACCTCCCTCCTCCCTTCCACCCTCCAGCCCACTCCAATGCACAGAGCTCTGCCCCCCCCCCCCCCCCCCCCCCCCCCCCCCCCCCCCCCCCCCCCCCCCCCCCGTACCAACCTCCACGTACAAGTACCTAGCCACACCCCTAGCACCAGCCCCACCCCTTGTACCCAGCCCTACCGCCACTATCTATATTGCACTGCTGGTGGAGAGAAAGTTCACATCTGGGGAGCTAGGTATTCGTTAGTGTGGTGCCCATGCAGACTACCTACAATGGAGTCTGGGAACAAAAGAATGGAGTCTGTGATATGCAGAATGGAGTCTGGGAACAAGGAAGGACAAATTAGAGTGCCAGCATGTTGTGAAGACCAGAGGAGTAAAGCTGAGGGAGGAGCTGGAGCAAGATCTCCAGGTAAAGACTCAGAGAAGAAATAAATCAGGGAAGGAAGGCCTCAAACAATTCATCTTAATGCCACTGTAAAAACTAGCTGAGAAGGTGAACGTCTCTAACAAATGGTAGTGAAACCCTCACCACAGACATCACTGCAAATTGGCTGATGAGGCTCACTACCTATTAAGGTCATTACTTTTTATTGGTGAAGGTCACTACTCGTATAATTAGAAGACTACCGTGGAGTTGAACTTGCAAGTCCATTCTCAGGAAGTCCAATGCTTTCTCTATTAATTCTACAGTGAAACCTCCTTGAGTGCCTAATACAAAAGCAGACGACACATTGTCAAGTCTGAACATAAGCTACAGCTTTTGGTGCTCTCAGAGTACTAGTGGTGTCTGCAGCAAAGAGATTGCACGTTTGAGCGTATGTATGGGTACCCTATGCAACCATGTTCTATTCAGTATCCGTACATATTGTGTGCCATTGAAGTAGCGTGTGGGAACATTGCTGGTACACAGATGTGGAATATGCTGTTTCTGTCCATGCATAATCAGATTCCAATAATTACCACCTGGGATCAAAGATACGTATAACAAATTTGTTTGAAGTTGAGTTACCTTCACAAATTTCATACTCAACTTGGAATAATGTAGCCCCCCCCCCCCCCAGTATGTGACTAAAAGCTGAGGGCCAGATTTAAAGTGGTCCAAAACCGCTGATCTGCATAGGCATTGTGTGTATAGTGCACAAAGTGGGCAGGTTCTGGGGGCATGCCCCAATATGACATCAGGAGTTGTGAGAGGATTCTTGAGTGTACTTTCGAAGTGAAATTGGAACCTTTTAGCCACAATCATTGCGACACGAATGAATGTGTGTAGTGCATTGCCACTGTAGGTTGGTTATACAGGCACTAGCTAGAACAGTTTGACACAACTGCACCCAACGTGAATACCTTGTCCCTAAGCTCTTTTGCATATGACTTACAGTAGTTCTCTTTCAACCACAAATCTGGCTGCTTTGAAACTGGGATTTTATACTGGTAGACTGACCTATAGGCTCAGCATTATATTTATTCTCACAAAATATATAGTACGCCATGGCACTTATTCCTAACACACCAGTGTCCATATTAGGTGGTAAACTATTCCATTTGGGGATAACACTATGAACATAAGATGCAAATAATTTGTGCGGGCAAATGGTCTAGTATAGTTTATCTAAACGATGATTACATGAGTAAGGGAAGTTACTTGCTACAAAAATGTCAAGATGAAAGTAGGAGTTGCCAGTGATGATGTTATACATGGTTCAGATACTGATGACAAACTGATAATGGTTGAAGGTCCAACAATTGCAACATTCTTTCATAGCCTAGGTCCCATTTCTTCAAGCAAACTTTAAATGCGAATTTTTGTACAGCTTCCAGTGCTTGTGTGCCTTTACTTGTGTAGGGATCCCATAGCTGACAGGCATATTCGAGGTGATGCCATATACAGGTCAGGTAGATACAGAGTTGGTGTCAGCCCATGTGTAAAACTGTCTGTACAGCATACCCACAAGTTTTCTGGCTTTGGTGCATATCTGGTCAATGCAGTCGTTCCAAGTTAGTTTTGATGTCGTTAAAATTCCTAAGTATCAGTAACTTTCAACCTGTTCCAATACACTGTTACATAATTGCAGCCCTGCAGGTGGGAGGTGGGGGTTGTTTCCTTTTTGATGCAATAATGTATTTACACTTTGAGGGGTTCAGCATTAGGTGGCACTTTCTTATGCATTCGTCAATAGCACCAATGTCTCTCTGCAGGTCGCTATTAGCGTCAGGGTGATAAATCGGCTTAAAGAGGAGAATGTCATCAGTTATTTTCGATCCATCTGATAGATCCAGAGAGGTGACATGGTTTATGTAGGTCAGGAACAACAAGGGTCCCAAGACACTGCCCTGAGGTTGAGCCAAGGTTTAGCTTCTGCCTCTGAGGAAGAGAAACAGGATTAGTTATTAGCGTACAGCAATACCTTAATTAATGTGCATTACGTCCATGAGATAACGACAACACTATATTAATGGTTTTGCTCCACAAAGCACAACTATACAACATGAATACTATCCCAATAAAATGAACTGTAGCTACACATCATGTGAATATCTTGGGACACATACTCATGTCGGGGATTCAGTAACAATTTGAACAGCAATAAGGCTATTCCATGTTAGGTTATACCGAAACCGCCACGGTGGAGATATTTTGTTGTGTGTCAGAAATGATTTATCTTTTGTTACTGTACTGTCTGGTCCTGCTGGTTTAGAAACTATTTTTGTATCTAATTTTGTATCTGGTAAAAAAAATTTTTGTTTAGGTGTATTTTATCGACCACCGGACCATCCTCATCTAATTGTATCTTGGATAACCGATTTCATGTTCTTTGTTCACTTAATGTTTCGTTTTTGTCTGACCTAAATTAGTCCTGTTGGGTGATTTCAATATTTATTAATATTATGATATCATACTCACCTCTTTGTAATGCACTTGGTTCATCTTCAGAATGCTTTTTCTCTTACATAGGTAGCCTCGTACCCAGGCCTTCAATCGCGATTGAAGGCCTGGGTACTAGGCTATTACATAGGTTGTTTAGGAGCCTACCCGCATTGTCCCTGATGGATCTGCCACTCTCATTGACCTTGTATTCTTGTCTGACCCTCAGTCACTCCATGTGTGCAGTATCAAGTGGCTATTTATGGCCAGTAGAAAACTTACATCACCAATTGTGCGAAACTGGAATCAGCTGAGGCCTCAAATCCTGTGCTGCTTTAGCCAAGCAAGTTTGCTACTGCTCTTTTGACATGGATCCAGTGGCTCAATGGTAGCTAGCTAGTCTCACTAGTAGCTAGCTAGCTTTTCTTGTGTTTGAATTCCAAGAATTCTTCTGTTGTTATTCATTCTCTCCAACAGCTCACATGCATCAGCTATATATATTAGCCATGCCTGCCATCTTTGTCATGCACAGCACGTGCTCTACTAGGCCACTCTTATGGTATAAAAATAGCTATTTAGATGACCCAGGATACATGCCATCTAAAATACTTGATAGTGCTACGTTTTACTTTCCACACTGAAGGGACATGACCCTGCAGCACTGAGCACTTGATAAATTAATTGAAAGTTTATGAAGCCTGGCTTAAATTGATGCTGTTTGTTTATGTATAAGCAGTTGCCAACAGCATTGTGTAATCTCCCAATGTGGATAGGAATTAACCCTCCCAAAATGAAGTCCTTGTCCCTGATACCACTCATTCTTGATCACTTGCTCTGTTGATAACGTTGGGCATTATAGGTTTGACTTTCACCAGAGAAGCTTCCAAATTACATAATCAGAAATTCACTTGGATTGCAAGCAGTGCTTAATTGGGCTTGTCTGGCACTGTATCCCTCATAGACAGTTAGCTGCAATAAATCTGTTATCGTGGATTCAAAGCAGTTTCACTTTTCATTGCTTGTGCAGCTATAGTGAGTGAATTTGCAAAACTCAATGTTATTCTTGTCATTCTTATGACAGGAGTGAAAATCCATGTTGGCAATAGGTTTGCTCCAACCATGCAATGCAACACAAATGCTCATGGCTCAATGCTCACCGTTTCGCTGAAATCATTCCAGTCTAAGCAAGGGATACGGTTCTACACAGAGGTTTGGTAAGGGGAAGGGGTCAGAGTGACCGGATCCAGAAAGTTATCTTGGTGCATGCAGTTATTCATGGACGAAATTTAAAGCTATTTTTTTCCAATGAGATCCCAATATAGCTCCTCTGAAGGCAAACTTGAAGCAAAGCGGATGATCTTAGCCTCGTTCCCAGTCACACGCCCAGCTTTCCGTTGCTTGACAGCGTGGACACAGCCAATAATAGCCTCGTTCTGCAGGCTCCTCCCCAATAAGCTGGGGAGTAGCCTCAGCCTGCAGAACAAGGCTAGCCTATAATGCACCTAGCTGACATTCATGACTACACAGAAGCTCATGCACACAGTTCCCATACCCTTTCGTGGGGCGTTCTCCCCGTACGCGTGCTTATACCCTACCCACCCCATGCAGAAAGGGGTCTGAGAACCAAACTGCTTGTCTGGGCCCCTCGGTATGGTGTGAACTCACTAAATCAAAACACTATAGCTAATGGTGTGCAGAATTTTTTTGAAGTTGGCCCCAAACCCACCAGCTAAAAGCCTAAATAATTAATGATATGGCAGCTTGTTAGACCTCCATGTATACCTCCATGCACAAAACCCAACTCAATGCATGTGCAACATGTCACGACAGTTAGCTAGCTACTGCATTGACAAGAGCCTGTACACTAGTCTACCTACATCTGAGAATGATATGAATTGATTAGCTATGTGCACAATCACGTATGCATTCATGTACACACACAGTGGATGCAGCATATGAGGGTACAAAGAAGCGCTCTTTCCTGCCCATGGCCATCATGCTGGGGATAAATCTCTTGCTTCTACTTGGGTTTGTTGTACTGTACCCGAAATTGAGAGAGAGGACCAAAAAACTGAAGACATGACTCTGAATTGGAGCAATTGAATTGTAGTTACAATTAATAACACAATGCACCTTCCTGTACGTGGTAGCTACAGTGTACAATGACTAATGTGTGCATGTGACTCATGTAAGCGAAGTGTACAAGCCTGCATAGTGCACACAACGGCAAATTAGCTGTAGAGCCTTCACGGCCGACGTAGCTACTGTTCTGCCATTCTGCAACCATGGTTACGCACACACATTGGAGTAGGGCTGGAAGACCTTGTTTTGAGTTGCATCCAAAGGTAATGGACATAATGCATTATTGTAACCTTACTTCCTGCCAGAAAAATAACCATTCAAAAGACAGTTTTGGATAGTAGGCAAAATAGCTAACTGCATGCAAAATGTTATCCCAGTTCGGACATGACCTATAGAAGTTACGTATGGGGGCAAGTTGGTTCGTCAGATTGTCATGAGATCAGCACTCAATCCTACCTCCCTTCCACACCATGCACCCAGCCTCCAGCCCACTCCAATGCTCCAAGCTCTATGCCACACCCCCTAGCACCAGCCCCACCCCTTGTACCCAGCCCTGCAGCCCCACCGCCACTATCTATACCTGCTGGTTGAGAGAAAGTTCACAGCTTGGGTGCTAGGCATTCGCGGCAAAACCCGTAACATTTTGGCGGCAAATTGGCGGGCAACACGTTCCTGAAAAATGCGCACGCGCAACCTACTTCCAACGATGAGCGTGCCTCTGTCTTTGTATTTTCACCTCCTCTGAGGCAGGGCCTCTCCCATGGCGCTTCCTCTGTACAGCTACAGCTCGTTGTATACTCTGATGCGAATTCGGTAGCCTAGGCAAGTTAGTGTGGTGCCCATGCACACCCCAGATTGGAGTCTGGGAACTAAAGAATGGAGTCTGGGAACGAGGAAGGCCAAATTGGAGTGCCAGCATGTTGTGAAGTAAAGCTGAGGGAGGAGCTGGAGCAGGTGAAACCCAGAGAAGAAATAAATCAGGGAAGGGAGGCCCCACACCATTCATCTTAATGCGGCATGGTCTGTATGCATGTGAGTGATGTCAAACTTACCGTTGAATATAGTTACTATCCGTGTGATGTCTGTGCCACACATCACGATGCGAAAGCATACTAGGCTCACCCCCTCTGTATTGTTCCTCACCGCATGTGCAGAGGGGAGCCTGAGAACAATGCTGAATCCACTGGAGTGACTATGATTTTCTCCCAGTTATATCAGCCAGTTCAGCAACATAGCATGCTTCAATACAGCAACTGGTTTGGCTTTTGTCGTGTTATGTTCCAAGGAGAGAAACCCCCACAGCTTGGTCAGCAATTCTACAACATGTGCAAACCTCAGCAAGCCACAGTGATCTGGATCAATATTTGTATCCTTTCATCGGGCCTCTCAGACTAGCAAATTTAAATTCTGTTAGAAGAAACTTCCCACAAGTTGTTTTGTATCTGCTACACAACCAAAATGTGTATACATATAATATTATAAGTACCAACACTTAACTTGACACATACACCTGTACTTGTCCACAACTATATAATAATTATGTTGCTAGTACCTTCAGGAGATGGCCATGATCTTCCCGTTCATGAAATTCATCTCCAGTAATTGGATCTGTTTCAGGAACATATGCATGGGTACAGAAGGGGACACCTTGTCTGGTCCACTCGCAAACGTGATAGGTGTAATCAAGTTGTGCCAGTATTGAATGAAGTTCATCCACTGAAGTCTCACTCATTCCTGTATAATAGTAATAGTTGGTGTAATCATTAGGTTTGTATTCATACCATGTATTCATACTGAGTATATACCAGGAGTCCATGGTTGAGGTGTGTAACCAACAGGAACTGTACTGACTCGAAGCTGATGAACAACCTCGTTCACGGAAGTTTTTCCTCTCAACAGAAGTCCACAGATCTTCTGGAGTACTTCCTGAGTAACAACTGGATTATGCTTCTTGGTTACTATGCCCCCATCTGCTGTGAAGCCTATAGTGAGTTTTTGTTTTAGTTTGAGGTATGCAGCTCAATACAACAATATTGATATTAGCTACAACTCACCACCAATTGTCAGCATGCTCTTCATTGTTTCTTCACCCATATGAGCATATCTTTGACAAGCTTTGCTTTTAATTTGCAAGATGGAGACTGGACGCTTTTGCCCATTTGCTCTCAGAGAATTAAATTCTCCATCTGTCACAAGACCTGTTACAGAGATCAGTAGAGTTGTATAGGCTGTATAGATACAGTGAGTTACCCTTCTCTTACCTACAGCCTTCATTCCTCTTTTCTTCATTTCCAGCTTGATCTTGTTAGTGAGAAGGCGAAGCTTGCTATCACTGATACCAAAGTAGGGAAGACACTGGACTGGTATAGCATATGGCTTCTTCAGCCGTCTGGATTCACTGAGCATGAATACCATGATGTGCGTTGCAGGAGTTCGTTTCTTCCGGTACAAATCTTTGAAAAATTGCCTCAATCTTGGTCTGACATCTGACAACAGCTTTGGAACATTTGCTGATGGAGCTGCATTGACCAAGGAGGTCTGCGGTAAGTTAGCTTGTTTGATGGCATTTGCTGTAGCTAGCACTAAGCTGTTGTGTGATTCTCTGCGCCTCATTGTAGAGGTGACGATGCTCTTCCAGCTCCCATGTTAGCTTGTTTGATGGCATTTGCTGTAGCTAGCACTAAGCTGTTGTGTGATTCTCTGCGCCTCATTGTAGAGGTGACGATGCTCTTCCAGCTCCCATGCTGCCTCTAGAAGCTTCTTGTCGGTGGTAGGCTTCTCAAGCATGCTGTCATATGTTTCTTGGGCTTTTTCAATGCCTAAACAGAGTAATGCATGTACATGCATTTCACCATGTCAGCTATACCACATCCACTCTATACTCACCTTGTACAATGAAAGATATCTCTCGCAGGAGTGTCCCCCTCACATTCTCAAACTGTGTAAGAACAACTTGCACACTCAGGGGCTCAATCTGTCCAAGAGCATCTGATTCTTGAAGCACAGATTGATACTCTGAGTATAGAGCCTGAATGTGGCCATCACAAAGATCAACATCACCGCCCCATTTGCCTTTCACTGACTCTGTCAAACCAGGGGTTATATCACAGCCGTCAGCCTTTATCCACCAGTGTGCATCAGGACTGTTGGTAGCAGCACGATATAAAGCTGCTTTCTGAATGTGGTATAGATTTTACAATTTTGTCAGTGACATCCAATTAAAGAGATACATGACATTGTATTATGCCAACCTGAATTTGGGCATCTGGCGTGAAATCCATTTTCTGGATTTTGCGACGTATTGTAGACTCTGTGACCCCAGGGATGTTGACATTAGCCTGATTGATAATAATGGATGTCTTAGGGTAACTCACACATATGCATGTGTGCAGTGACACTATATAGACCTAGCTCTTAGCTACTATACCAACCTGCAATGGGTTGAGCACTCCCAGAGAAGCTACTGTTTTAGTCTGTCCTGTAGGTACAACACTCCACATTGGACCATGGTGCAGCTTGGACCATTTTGTGCCAAACAGGCAGTACATGCTAGTTTGCCACTGTAGATAGTCATTAGGGCACTTTATCTGCAAGTACAATTGATATTGCATAATAATTACAAAAGCAACAGCAGCAGAGGATTTACCGTATACCTGGTGAATGTCATCTGCATTAAAGAAGATGATCCTGTGCTCAATCATACCAAATGACATTCTGTCCACAGGCATTCGCATGTCACTGCCATCAGGGCGTTCGTCCCTACCCAGTGTATACAGATGAATTCAGTAATAACACCTACCACGAACAGGTAGGGACAGAACATCATCACATGTACTAACGTATTTCTGCTATCAACGCTGCATTTACATGTAGATCAGGACAAGACAAATCTATAATTTCCGCCTCCAAGCACTTTGTAGCTGTCATCAACACTGAATTTGTTTCGTTTCACTGGATTCATTGCTTATTGTGTACGGTTAAAATAAATAATAATTGTGAAAATTGCACCATGCAACACAAGCTATCCACTATAAGGTGTGTATTATCTACCTGATATCTCTCCAAACGCACCTAGTGTACATACAAGGGCTGCAATCACATTGCTCTTTTCCCTCCTGTGAAGGTGCTTCATGGACGTTACTGCATTTTGGATGAAGGCCTCGGGTGCTGGGATTGCCTCTCTGCAGCAGATTATGTCAAACAATTTATGAACAAGTGATATTTGCTCCTTGGTTGACATGTACTCAAATTCATAGTGTAAGCTGGTCATTAGTGATTCTGTCTGTGACGATGATGCTGCACAGGCATTCGGAGCATCTGTCATTGTGTCAGCATCACAGTTGTTGAGAATTTCGGTCATCGTTGAACTGTTGCACATGTCTGGCTTGTCAGCTTGGCAAGCCACAGAATGCAACCCCAGGCGAGGGAGGTGATACGTCTCCATAGCATTCTCCAGAGTTGAACGCCTTGGCAAAAATTTCCGACGCACCTTCAGTTTACAGGCTTCCCCTATGTTTGAAGTGTATAATTATACCAAAGCTGAAAGTAATCAATTAATTGGTGAGATTTACTAAAATATAGGGTTTACCTGTTCGTTCACATGATGGTGGTTGGTTGGTAGAATTCTCAGTGACATATTGCATCTTCCAATAACGATTTGTTTCCGAAAGATGGCCATTGAGAGAAATTTCCTTCAAAACGTTTCCTTGCAAGAAACTCAAATAGCAGAGTCTCTTCATCTGTGGTCGACGTCGGAAATTGCTGTGCTCGTGGAGGGTTAACGGAAGTGGATGAACTTTGTTGTGAATCAAAATCTAGACGCTTTCGTCCTCTGTTAATGGAATTCCGCGACACTAGTTGAAATGTAAGCTGCAGCTAGCACTGCATGAGTACATCTGTATTTACAGAAGTTTTCCTCCTACCCCTAGTACCTTTGGTGAGGTCACACGAGAGATAAGGGTCACATCGACCCCCCCATGACTGGGAATGAGTTAAAACCTGCATACGATATTTGGTTTCTTACAAGCAAGAACTTGGACATGCAGAGCTATTAATGTGTTGCTCATCACTCGGAGCAAGCCTATTGATCATGAAATGGCTAATTATTATATACCAAGCTTTCAGTTACAAAACAGGAATAGAGTCAATCCACGGCATATGGTTTTCATATGTCAATGATTGTTGTAAGTACACAAATGCATTACAAATTATATGACAAGAAGAGTGGTGGGAGAGGCTGCATTAAGTACTTTGTAGTCACGTGATTATTATTTCCAGAACAAACACAGGCAGAGAGAACATAATTCGTGAGATCTGTCTGGAATGCAGTTCCCAAGGGAAGAGAGGCGTTTCAGAGACACTAGCCGCGTTCATGGTGAGCCATTAGTAGGTTCGGTAGCTGTGCTATAGTCTCTCGGTTCAGCACACCCACTACGGGGATAGTCTCGCGGGCCAGACTCTGGTGAGATCTAGAGGCTGGCCCGCGAGACTACTATGGGGAGGGTCTGGCCCGCGAGACTATAGCTGTGCTACATGCTAGTCTCGCAGAGGCTTGCCGGCAAGGCTAGTGAAGTCCTCTATATAGTCTCGGAACCAGATCCCTCACACTGGTGGAAGGGAAGGGTCTGGGCATGCACCTCAGAGTATGTTCGAGTTGTCCCCAGGTCGGAAATAATACATGACCTGACAATTTGAATGGGTTTCAGTGTTGCCCGTGACCTGACACAGCAGATCACTCTGCTATGCTGTATTACCTCCAAGTGTTTTGAGGGTGCCAGAAAATATCACGAGTTTGTTGCTGTAGTATTGTTATGAGTGCGAAGCACGAGTAACAATGCCGAAGGCGACAAACGAGTGGCAGTAGATGGCCTTGTTCTCAAGCTTTGGAATCACTCTGTATAGGTACAATCCACAGGTTGGACAGGATAGCTGTTGTCACTTTTATGACATCACACATGCATCCGCACACACGCTCGCACACACACACACACACACACACACACACACACACACACACACACACACACACACACACACACACAGGTACACCATTGCTTACTTGCTGGACGTGTACAGGTGCATGTAGCTGTGTACGTGACTGCATAGACCTTTTTCTCCTTGGCACTTTCTCCTGCATACACCTGTTTCTCCTGGTGAGTGCCCCAAGCAGATGCTGCTGTTAACCTTATCTCAACCCACACCTTGAAAGTTTGTGTGCAGGATGCTCCAGACAGCAAGAAAGTCCTCGACCAGAGGCTGAAGATGTTCTGGGACCTGTAGACCCTTGGAATTGTGTAAGATGAACTGTCAGTCTATGAAGAATTTGAGAAGACCCTAGTGTTCAAAGATGGAAGATGCGAAGTTCAGCTTCCATGGAAGCAGAAGCATCCCCTCCTACCTGACAACTGTGAGCTGAGCCAGAAAAGATTGAACGGGCTACTCAAACGACTGCGACAGAACCCACAGATCCTCCGTCAATATGACACAGTCCTCAGAGACCAAATCAACAAGGGCATCAAGGAGGTTGTACGGGAAGCAGACGCTCCAGAAGACAGAGCAGTACACTATCTCCCACATCATGCAGCGGTGAGGGAAGACGAACAGACCACAGGTACAGCAGCTTGTTGCCTTGGTGGAACAAAGACTATAGCAGTCTCCCACACTTGCTGAGGGTCACCGCCTATGTGATGAAGTTTGTGAAGATGTTGAAGTGCAAAGCCAAGAAACTTGATGTATAGCCCAGCACAGATGTTACTGCAGCCGACTTACTTGATCCGGAGATATTGTGGTTGCAGGAGTCACAGAGATCACTCGTGGAGGATGGTAAGTTTGAAATGTGGAAGAAGCAATTTGGTCTGCATGTCGATGAAAATGGACTCCTCCGCTGCAAGGGCAGACTTGGCAATGCTGACCTACCCGTCCCAACTCGTCATCCTGTTCTGTTGTGCAAGAAGCACCCCCTAACGAGCCTTATAGTGAGAGAGGCTCATGAACGAGTGATGCACAATGGGGTGAAAGAGACGCTCACTGAGATCTGCACAAAGTATTGGATAGTCAAGGGCAGGCAGGTTGTCAAACGAATGATACACAAATGTGTTCTGTGCCGACGATTTGATTGTCCACCCTATCATGCACCATCGCCCCCACCATTGCCAGAATTCCGAGTCAATACACGATCCACCCTGCTCAAACGTCCACTAAAGTGCTTGTATCCCCTTGAGGTGACCTGCGGAGACAGCGCAAGTTCAGCTGCAGATCATCCCGTGGAGCCTGAGCCGCAACGACTACCAGAGGAGATACCAGTCAGACGATCTTCAAGAATCACAGCAAAGAGAGCACGAGATCGACCTGCGTGGCTGAACTGAACAGTGAGGACTGAACATGTTTATTGTAGCTTTGATTTGTGTAACTACTGTTGACCACACTTGGTCAACGGGTGGAGTGTTGGATAATTATTGATTGATTGTATCACGTTCGTGACCATGTGCGTATTCCTCCTAGATCCTCTGATTGTACTTGCAACAACGAGAAGTGATTTGACAGTCCTGCGAACAACTTGTATAATAATTGATCGAGAGAGATTGTCCGAATATATTACAGGCGTAATGACAGATGATGCCCCCGGCATTGATCAAACACACCTTGTATCATACAACAGTGTAATCCTGTACAGGGAGGTTGTCCTCTTCTCGGAGGTTGAAACGACAGATTATTGGGACCTTGAAAAAAATTGTTGTTTGTAAATATTATTGTGTCCGAGGTTTCATGGTATAATAGTCATGAGCTTATTTGCTATATCACACCTTAGGCTGTATAGTGCTTTGCAATCAGTAACCCGTGGCATCGCTATCGGAGTGTGTTAACTAGCAACAATAGTTGTAGTGTAAACTGCAGCTATATAGTACTTTGGTGAGGTCACACGGGAGATAAGGGTCACATAGACCCCCCACCCATGGCTGGGAATGAGTTAAAACCTAGCTGCATGCGATATTTGGTTTCTTACAAGCAAGAACTTGGACATGCAGAGCAATTAATGTGTTGCTCATCACTCGGAGCAAGCCTATTGATCATGAAATGGCTAATTAGTTACAAAGCAGGAATAGAGTCAATCCACGGCATATGGTTCAATGATTGTTGTAAGTACACAAATGCATGACAAATTATATGACAAGAAGAGTGGTGGGAGGGGCTGCATTAAGTACTTTATAGTCACGTGATTATTATTTCCTGAACAAACCCAGGCAGAGAGAACATAATTCGTGAGATCTGTCTGGAATGCAGTTCCCAAGGGAAGAGCGGCGTTTCAGAGACACTAGCCGCGTTCATGGTGAGCCATTAGTCGGTGCGGTAGCTGTGCTATAGTCTCGCGGTTCAGCACACCCACTACGGGGATAGTCTCGCGGGCCAGACTCTGGTGAGATCTAGAGGCTGGCCCGCGAGACTACTATGGGGAGGGTCTGGAGTAATACTCCGTTGATGATTCACTTTTGCCAAGAGCTGTGAGATGAGGTGGATATTGAATCTCTCAACCCGTTCTAGTAGAGACAGGTACGACATTACACTAGTTCACAATAATTTGCTGTAATAGCTCCTTTACATCATCAAGGTTGCCTGTGAGACTTGCTACCTGCATATTGTATATTCGTGCACAATGCACATTGGAAGAGCCACAATCCAAATTGATGTGGGCTATTCCAGTGAGAAATTTAATGCCTAAATTTCGGATACTTCATTCCACAACCATTAGCATTCAAGGCCAATGCTCTGTCCATTGAGCCACCGAACCAGCACTAGAGGTCTCATTCCCATCATCTGAATGCTGAACCTTCATACCAAGGGAGAAGGGCCAAGATGAAGAATGCTCCTCTACCACAACGCAGCACCACCCAAGCTAAGAAAACCAGGCTAAGACCACTTGCGTAAAGTTTATCTTGTTGTGTAAGAGATGCTAATTTATTCATGACACTTTTCATACCCCAAATTATCCAAATAATTATGGCATAATCTAGAACCTTGTACCCAGGCTCATTTCCTCTATGTGTGCAGGAGATAATAGATTGGGGCCCATTGACTTCCAATACCTGAAACCTGGCAGCTACAATATTGCAGAGCAGAATCAGAAGGCTGAATGACCGTCAAATAAGGTGAAAATGGAACAAGCTATAGCATGGACTTGAACAGTTGGCACTGCATGTATCGCCGAGAACAGTCGACAGATTTATCGATTGAACGTTAGAGTCACTATTCACTGCATTCTGCATTTTAATGTCTTTGTCTTGGGGTGTTCAGCCAGATATAGGTATATACTTGTACAGTGATGAGGCAGTTGAAAGGTGCCTTATATAGCGTAACCTGCTAATTGGAAGTTAGAAGAGCCGGCTAACTACATACACCCACAAATCAGTGTACACAGAAGCCACTTATCAGCAAGTGACTTAGAAGCCACTGTAGTACAAGCCAGTTGTACTAAGTATCAGCTGCTGTATATACTGGGCAGTTATTCAATTAGATGCATCTGGCTGCACCTAAGCCTCTAATTGGGCCTCAGGTGTATTCCTGATAAACCACAGTAGCTGGTAGCATAACTATAACATATTGCCATCCTTCATTTATTCCAGCAATATTAAACCCCCTATATAAATTCTTATGGGCTTATGGGTATCCTCTGGGCTCATCTGGCTGCTACGGGGCGCAATGGGTTAACTTAAATAACACAACCAATACAATTGGATAAGACACAGCAGACACAGAAGGTAAGAAGTCAATCTACACACCACCATTCTGACTCCACTGCTATGGGCCTGTTGACATTCTCCCACCTTGCAGGTGACATGTACCCACTTCCCTTGCCACAGGCAACTAGAACCTTCTACTGAAGAGCATTGATGGAAATGACTCACTGCCACACAAGTTGTTTGAGATATTAATCATGCAAAGCCGATAGACAAAGTTACTGATATAGCTAGGACTAGCCTTCCATCAGCAGGAGTTTAATAGTGTCCTACACCGAGAGGATTTACTGTGATAGGACCTCTTCAGTACATGAGTTCTCAGCGCATGAAATAGCTTCGTGATAGTCAGTAAAGTATGTACCTTTTCTGAGTTTGTTTGTGATGACCTATTCAGCAGTTCCACCACCGCCGGATCTCACACGAGACAGTGCTGTATCTCCATACATGAAGAACAGAACTCTCTCTGACATCAGAGCTATAACAGCAACAGTGTGGAACATGACTGATACATACTATACTACGTACTATCAAGAGTTCATATATAACTCTTGCTACTGTATACTAGTCATTGATAGCAAATTTTCTTGTTTTGGTATAAAATCCATTGAAGGTAGCCATGAACATTCTCTTTGCTTGTGAGAAAATTAATTTTGTTTGTTGTCTGGTTCATGAAAATGTGATCACCTTTGATGAGAAAATAATATAGAGAAGCCAGGTATATTCAAGGTACTCACATAAATATGTGGTGTGCACTTGCCCATCTACAGGTGCATAAAATTAATATCACTGCACTTGTTTACCATATAGTAGGTGGCCTCTTAGAGCTCTTTGGTTGCGGAAGCATGCTATTATGTTATAGGGTTGGCTTACAGAGAAAGGAATCAATGGTAACCAACATAAAGCTCAGTGCTCACAGAGCGCTACAACAAGGGAAAGGCAGCGCGGAAAACTACCGCATGGTGAGTAACGAGAGGGCTATACTACGCTTGAATTGGGTAGTGAGAATGACTGTGAAGCTCACACATAGATCTGAGCATCCACTTCTGAAGTGGACATATCTCAGCCATGCATTCTTGTGAGATCCCCCACAAATAGGGTGAGTGTCTGCATATGATATGAAAGTCTTTGATGGCACACAGAGGTTGGTCAATGATATAATTGCATATGGACACTCAATCTGCTACCAAGAGTGTAACATGTCATCGTGCACCCCAGCAACTATATGTACGTACGTAAATAGCACCAGTCACTGCATGATCTGTTGTATGTAATGGAATAACTACACAGGCTCTTCACTTTATCAGATCACCTATTATGCTCAACCAGGGCCCGGTGTGGTGGTGAGAGGGCATGCAACACCCATAGACAGGAAAGCATTGAAACAAAGTTCAATGCTGCACACGTGTTCCATTGATTGACACTAGTGGTTCCACACTAGACTCCATAAACCACTCTCGCTAACATGGCATTGATCATGTATGTAATCTATACACTGTTAAAATTGGGGTGTTAATTCACATGCTTCATGGTAACCAGGATTTCCACTGACATGGATCCAAAACAAGGTGTGTACAACAAATTATCCTTGTGGCAATCAACTCATGGGAATCAAGACCAATCAGTTTCCATGGAAACCCTATTTGTATATCAATGTTACCATAGAAACCACTGTAGCACCTACCCCAGAGCAGTGGCATTGCCAAACCCGGCCCACCCGAACCTAGGCCTGGGCATCAGTATGATCGCCACATAAAAATAATTTTCACATGTACATTGCACATGTGCAATTATGCTAGTCTAGTATGCCATGTGTATACTAAATGGCAAAACCTTGAAGGCAAGGGAGTCTACCAGAGTGCTCCGAGTGGACTGAAGAAGACAGTGCAGAAAGGAAGGAGTCGTTGGCTTAGGATTAGTAGGCTTGGGCTACCATTTAACATTTCCGTTCCACGTCGAGAGGGAGACATTCACGGATTGCATGGAAACCAGAAAGCAGTGGCAGTGCTACGAGAGCCCATCTAGGTAACTGGAAAATGACTATGAATAAACGTTCCGCTCTTTGCACGGATTGGATCAACACCACACACCTCTATTCACCGTCTTCAGCAGTGGCAGCACTCAGGCCATAGCTGCTATCATACAATCCTAGCTACGCCACTGCACCAGGGTATTATTCTGGAACACGTGAATAAGCACTCCAATTTTAACAGTGTACATGAAGTGCTTGCACACTGTCTCCTAGCTCAGCAAACCATATAAACAGATTCGTCCGGTCTGTATACAACTGCGTCACATGCATTGTGTAAGGAACAATATTCTTAAATTGCAGATCTGCTCAATTCCAACTTAATGAGGTTTCAAGACCACAATGGCTCTATTTAGACTCGGACATTGTTTACACTTTGCCATAGTGGCAAATGGAATCAGCAACAGAATTGATACTGATACAAAGAATGGGTGCTGATGAAGCTATAGTAGGGAAGTGTCTCATAGGTTGTATTCTAGCAGTTGTCGACAATGCTAAACATCCGTTACTGCGAGTGCATTACATGTTCTATATTTGAAATCATTACTACGCCAATTCTACTTACCAACATAGAATTATTAATTCTACTTAGTAAATCTCCTTTGTCAAAGGAAGGTTGCTGCCCAGGCCCTTCACACCTCCAGTTTTTGATCGCTCGCATAAACTGGAGGTGTGGAATGCCTGGGAATGAGGCTAAGAATTAAGTCCTTTTTGTCATCTAGCCAGCTATTCTTCTGCTCTCTGCCAAAAAGCCACTGGCACCGACTGATCCAAAAACAAACTGTAAGCTTGTTGCTGTGAAGCTAGGCTGCAATCTGGTTACAAGGAATACTTTCTTCAACGTATAATTAGAAGACTACCGTGGAGTTGAACTTGCAAGTCCATTCTCAGGAAGTCTAATGCTTTCTCTATTAATTCTACAGTGAAACCTCCTTGAGTGCCTAATACAAAAGCAGACGACACATTGTCAAGTCTGAACATAAGCTACAGCTTTTGGTGCTCCTCAGAGTACTAGTGGTGTCTGCAGCAAAGAGATTGCACGTTTGAGCGTATGTATGGGTACCCTATGCAACCATGTTCTATTCAGTATCCGTACATATTGTGTGCCATTGAAGTAGCGTGTGGGAACATTGCTGGTACACAGATGTGGAATATGCTGTTTCTGTTCATGCATAATCAGATTCCAATAATTACTACCTGGGATCAAAGATACGTATAACAAATTTGTTTGAAGTTGAGTTACCTGCACAAATTTCATACTCAACTTGGAATAATGTAGCCCCTCCCTCCCCCCCCCCCCCCCCCCCCCCCAGTATGTGACTAAAAGCTGAGGGCCAGATTTAAAGTGGTCCAAAACCGCTGATCTGCATAGGCATTGTGTGTATAGTGCACAAAGTGGGCAGGTTCTGGGGGCATGCCCCAATATGATATCAGGAGTTGTTAGAGGATTCTTGAGTGTACTTTCGAAGTGAAATTGGAACCTTTTAGCCACAATCATTGCGACACGAATGAATGTGTGTAGTGCATTGCCACTGTAGGTTGGTTATACAGGCACTAGCTAGAACAGTTTGACACAACTGCACCCAACGTGAATACCTTGTCCCTAAGCTCTTTTGCATATGACTTACAGCATATTGTCGTTCTCTTTCAACCACAAATCTGGCTGCTTTGAAACTGGGATTTTATACTGGTAGACTGACCTATAGGCTCAGCATTATATTTATTCTCACAAAATATATAGTACGCCATGGCACTTATTCCTAACACACCAGTGTCCATATTAGGTGGTAAACTATTCCATGTGGGGATAACACTATGAACATAAGATGCAAATAATTTGTGCGGGCAAATGGTCTAGTATAGTTTATCTAAACCATGATTACATGAGTAACGGAAGTTACTTGCTACAAAAATGTCAAGATGAAAGTAGGAGTTGCCAGTGATGATGTTATACATGGTTCAGATACTGATGACAAACTGATAATGGTTGAAGGTCCAACAATTGCAACATTCTTTCATAGCCTAGGTCCCATTTCTTCAAGCAAACTTTAAATGCGAATTTTTGTACAGCTTCCAGTGCTTGTGTGCCTTTACTTGTGTAGGGATCCCATAGCTGACAGGCATATTCGAGGTGATGCCATACACAGGTCAGGTAGATACAGAGTTGGTGTCAGCCCATGTGTAAAACTGTCTGTACAGCATACCCACAAGTTTTCTGGCTTTGGTGCATATCTGGTCAATGCAGTCGTTCCAAGTTAGTTTTGATGTCGTTAAAATTCCTAAGTATCAGTAACTTTCAACCTGTTCCAATACACTGTTACATAATTGCAGCCCTGCAGGTGGGAGGTGGGGGTTGTTTCCTTTTTGATGCAATAATGTATTTACACTTTGAGGGGTTCAGCATTAGGTGGCACTTTCTTATGCATTCGTCAATAGCACCAATGTCTCTCTGCAGGTCGCTATTAGCGTCAGGGTGATAAATCGGCTTAAAGAGGAGAATGTCATCAGTTATTTTCGATCCATCTGATAGATCCAGAGAGGTGACATGGTTTATGTAGGTCAGGAACAACAAGGGTCCCAAGACACTGCCCTGAGGTTGAGCCAAGGTTTAGCTTCTGCCTCTGAGGAAGAGAAACAGGATTAGTTATTAGCGTACAGCAGTACCTTTAGGTCCATGAGATAACGACAACACTATATTAATGGTTTTGCTCCACAAAGCACAACTATACAACATGAATACTATCCCAATAAAATGAACTGTAGCTACACATCATGTGAATATCTTGGGACACATACTCATGTCGGGGATTCAGTAACAATTTGAACAGCAATAAGGCTATTCCATGTTAGGTTATACCGAAACCGCCACGGTGGAGATATTTTGTTGTGTGTCAGAAATGATTTATCTTTTATTACTGTACTGTCTGGTCCTGCTGGTTTAGAAACTAATTTTGTATCTAATTTTGTATCTGGTAAAAAATTTTTTTTGTTTAGGTGTATTTTATCGACCACCGGACCATCCTCACCTAATTGTATCTTGGATAACCGATTTCATGTTCTTTGTTCACTTAATGTTTCGTTTTTGTCTGACCTAAATTAGTCCTGTTGGGTGATTTCAATATTTATTAATATTATGATATCATAATCACCTCTTTGTAATGCACTTGGTTCATCTTCAGAATGCTTTTTCTCTTACATAGGTAGCCTCGTACCCAGGCCTTCAATCGCGATTGAAGGCCTGGGTACTAGGCTATTACATAGGTTGTTTAGGAGCCTACCCGCATTGTCCCTGATGGATCTGCCACTCTCATTGACCTTGTATTCTTGTCTGACCCTCAGTCACTCCATGTGTGCAGTATCAAGTGGCTATTTATGGCCAGTAGAAAACTTACATCACCAATTGTGCGAAACTGGAATCAGCTGAGGCCTCAAATCCTGTGCTGCTTTAGCCAAGCAAGTTGGCTACTGCTCTTTTGACATGGATCCAGTGGCTCAATGGTAGCTAGCTAGTCTCACTAGTAGCTAGCTAGCTTTTCTTGTGTTTGAATTCCAAGAATTCTTCTGTTGTTATTCATTCTCTCTCCAACAGCTCACATGCATCAGCTATATATATTAGCCATGCCTGCCATCTTTGTTATGCACAGCACGTGCTCTACTAGGCCACTCTTATGGTATAAAAATAGCTATTTAGATGACCCAGGATACATGCCATCTAAAATACTTGATAGTGCTACGTTTTACTTTCCACACTGAAGGGACATGACCCTGCAGCACTGAGCACTTGATAAATTAATTGAAAGTTTATGAAGCCTGGCTTAAATTGATGCTGTTTGTTTATGTATAAGCAGTTGCCAACAGCATTGTGTAATCTCCCAATGTGGATAGGAATTAACCCTCCCAAAATGAAGTCCTTGTCCCTGATACCACTCATTCTTGATCACTTGCTCTGTTGATAACGTTGGGCATTATAGGTTTGACTTTCACCAGAGAAGCTTCCAAATTACATAATCAGAAATTCACTTGGATTGCAAGCAGTGCTTAATTGGGCTTGTCTGGCACTGTATCCCTCATAGACAGTTAGCTGCAATAAATCTGTTATCGTGGATTCAAAGCAGTTTCACTTTTCATTGCTTGTGCAGCTATAGTGAGTGAATTTGCAAAACTCAATGTTATTCTTGTCATTCTTATGACAGGAGTGAAAATCCATGTTGGCAATAGGTTTGCTCCAACCATGCAATGCAACACAAATGCTCATGGCTCAATGCTCACCGTTTCGCTGAAATCATTCCAGTCTAAGCAAGGGATACGGTTCTACACAGAGGTTTGGTAAGGGGAAGGGGTCAGAGTGACCGGATCCAGAAAGTTATCTTGGTGCATGCAGTTATTCATGGACGAAATTTAAAGCTATTTTTTTCCAATGAGATCCCAATATAGCTCCTCTGAAGGCAAACTTGAAGCAAAGCGGATGATCTTAGCCTCGTTCCCAGTCACACGCCCAGCTTTCCGTTGCTTGACAGCGTGGACACAGCCAATAATAGCCTCGTTCTGCAGGCTCCTCCCCAATAAGGTGGGGAGTAGCCTCAGCCTGCAGAACAAGGCTAGCCTATAATGCACCTAGCTGACATTCATGACTACACAGAAGCTCATGCACACAGTTCCCATACCCTTTCGTGGGGCGTTCTCCCCGTACGCGTGCTTATACCCTACCCACCCCATGCAGAAAGGGGTCTGAGAACCAAACTGCTTGTCTGGGCCCCTCGGTATGGTGTGAACTCACTAAATCAAAACACTATAGCTAATGGTGTGCAGAATTTTTTTGAAGTTGGCCCCAAACCCACCAGCTAAAAGTCTAAATAATTAATGATATGGCAGCTTGTTAGACCTCCATGTATACCTCCATGCACAAAACCCAACTCAATGCATGTGCAACATGTCACGACAGTTAGCTAGCTACTGCATTGACAAGAGCCTGTACACTAGTCTACCTACATCTGAGAATGATATGAATTGATTAGCTATGTGCACAATCACGTATGCATTCATGTACACACACAGTGGATGCAGCATATGAGGGTACAAAGAAGCGCTCTTTCCTGCCCATGGCCATCATGCTGGGGATAAATCTCTTGCTTCTACTTGGGTTTGTTGTACTGTACCCGAAATTGAGAGAGAGGACCAAAAAACTGAAGACATGACTCTGAATTGGAGCAATTGAATTGTAGTTACAATTAATAACACAATGCACCTTCCTGTACGTGGTAGCTACAGTGTACAATGACTAATGTGTGCATGTGACTCATGTAAGCGAAGTGTACAAGCCTGCATAGTGCACACAACGGCAAATTAGCTGTAGAGCCTTCACGGCCGACGTAGCTACTGTTCTGCCATTCTGCAACCATGGTTACGCACACACATTGGAGTAGGGCTGGAAGACCTTGTTTTGAGTTGCATCCAAAGGTAATGGACATAATGCATTATTGTAACCTTACTTCCTGCCAGAAAAATAACCATTCAAAAGACAGTTTTGGATAGTAGGCAAAATAGCTAACTGCATGCAAAATGTTATCCCAGTTCGGACATGACCTATAGAAGTTACGTATGGGGGCAAGTTGGTTCGTCAGATTGTCATGAGATCAGCACTCAATCCTACCTCCCTTCCACACCATGCACCCAGCCTCCAGCCCACTCCAATGCTCCAAGCTCTATGCCACACCCCCTAGCACCAGCCCCACCCCTTGTACCCAGCCCTGCAGCCCCACCGCCACTATCTATACCTGCTGGTTGAGAGAAAGTTCACAGCTTGGGTGCTAGGCATTCGCGGCAAAACCCGTAACATTTTGGCGGCAAATTGGCGGGCAACACGTTCCTGAAAAATGCGCACGCGCAACCTACTTCCAACGATGAGCGTGCCTCTGTCTTTGTATTTTCACCTCCTCTGAGGCAGGGCCTCTCCCATGGCGCTTCCTCTGTACAGCTACAGCTCGTTGTATACTCTGATGCGAATTCGGTAGCCTAGGCAAGTTAGTGTGGTGCCCATGCACACCCCAGATTGGAGTCTGGGAACTAAAGAATGGAGTCTGGGAACGAGGAAGGCCAAATTGGAGTGCCAGCATGTTGTGAAGTAAAGCTGAGGGAGGAGCTGGAGCAGGTGAAACCCAGAGAAGAAATAAATCAGGGAAGGGAGGCCCCACACCATTCATCTTAATGCGGCATGGTCTGTATGCATGTGAGTGATGTCAAACTTACCGTTGAATATAGTTACTATCCGTGTGATGTCTGTGCCACACATCACGATGCGAAAGCATACTAGGCTCACCCCCTCTGTATTGTTCCTCACCGCATGTGCAGAGGGGAGCCTGAGAACAATGCTGAATCCACTGGAGTGACTATGATTTTCTCCCAGTTATATCAGCCAGTTCAGCAACATAGCATGCTTCAATACAGCAACTGGTTTGGCTTTTGTCGTGTTATGTTCCAAGGAGAGAAACCCCCACAGCTTGGTCAGCAATTCTACAACATGTGCAAACCTCAGCAAGCCACAGTGATCTGGATCAATATTTGTATCCTTTCATCGGGCCTCTCAGACTAGCAAATTTAAATTCTGTTAGAAGAAACTTCCCACAAGTTGTTTTGTATCTGCTACACAACCAAAATGTGTATACATATAATATTATAAGTACCAACACTTAACTTGACACATACACCTGTACTTGTCCACAACTATATAATAATTATGTTGCTAGTACCTTCAGGAGATGGCCATGATCTTCCCGTTCATGAAATTCATCTCCAGTAATTGGATCTGTTTCAGGAACATATGCATGGGTACAGAAGGGGACACCTTGTCTGGTCCACTCGCAAACGTGATAGGTGTAATCAAGTTGTGCCAGTATTGAATGAAGTTCATCCACTGAAGTCTCACTCATTCCTGTATAATAGTAATAGTTGGTGTAATCATTAGGTTTGTATTCATACCATGTATTCATACTGAGTATATACCAGGAGTCCATGGTTGAGGTGTGTAACCAACAGGAACTGTACTGACTCGAAGCTGATGAACAACCTCGTTCACGGAAGTTTTTCCTCTCAACAGAAGTCCACAGATCTTCTGGAGTACTTCCTGAGTAACAACTGGATTATGCTTCTTGGTTACTATGCCCCCATCTGCTGTGAAGCCTATAGTGAGTTTTTGTTTTAGTTTGAGGTATGCAGCTCAATACAACAATATTGATATTAGCTACAACTCACCACCAATTGTCAGCATGCTCTTCATTGTTTCTTCACCCATATGAGCATATCTTTGACAAGCTTTGCTTTTAATTTGCAAGATGGAGACTGGACGCTTTTGCCCATTTGCTCTCAGAGAATTAAATTCTCCATCTGTCACAAGACCTGTTACAGAGATCAGTAGAGTTGTATAGGCTGTATAGATACAGTGAGTTACCCTTCTCTTACCTACAGCCTTCATTCCTCTTTTCTTCATTTCCAGCTTGATCTTGTTAGTGAGAAGGCGAAGCTTGCTATCACTGATACCAAAGTAGGGAAGACACTGGACTGGTATAGCATATGGCTTCTTCAGCCGTCTGGATTCACTGAGCATGAATACCATGATGTGCGTTGCAGGAGTTCGTTTCTTCCGGTACAAATCTTTGAAAAATTGCCTCAATCTTGGTCTGACATCTGACAACAGCTTTGGAACATTTGCTGATGGAGCTGCATTGACCAAGGAGGTCTGCGGTAAGTTAGCTTGTTTGATGGCATTTGCTGTAGCTAGCACTAAGCTGTTGTGTGATTCTCTGCGCCTCATTGTAGAGGTGACGATGCTCTTCCAGCTCCCATGTTAGCTTGTTTGATGGCATTTGCTGTAGCTAGCACTAAGCTGTTGTGTGATTCTCTGCGCCTCATTGTAGAGGTGACGATGCTCTTCCAGCTCCCATGCTGCCTCTAGAAGCTTCTTGTCGGTGGTAGGCTTCTCAAGCATGCTGTCATATGTTTCTTGGGCTTTTTCAATGCCTAAACAGAGTAATGCATGTACATGCATTTCACCATGTCAGCTATACCACATCCACTCTATACTCACCTTGTACAATGAAAGATATCTCTCGCAGGAGTGTCCCCCTCACATTCTCAAACTGTGTAAGAACAACTTGCACACTCAGGGGCTCAATCTGTCCAAGAGCATCTGATTCTTGAAGCACAGATTGATACTCTGAGTATAGAGCCTGAATGTGGCCATCACAAAGATCAACATCACCGCCCCATTTGCCTTTCACTGACTCTGTCAAACCAGGGGTTATATCACAGCCGTCAGCCTTTATCCACCAGTGTGCATCAGGACTGTTGGTAGCAGCACGATATAAAGCTGCTTTCTGAATGTGGTATAGATTTTACAATTTTGTCAGTGACATCCAATTAAAGAGATACATGACATTGTATTATGCCAACCTGAATTTGGGCATCTGGCGTGAAATCCATTTTCTGGATTTTGCGACGTATTGTAGACTCTGTGACCCCAGGGATGTTGACATTAGCCTGATTGATAATAATGGATGTCTTAGGGTAACTCACACATATGCATGTGTGCAGTGACACTATATAGACCTAGCTCTTAGCTACTATACCAACCTGCAATGGGTTGAGCACTCCCAGAGAAGCTACTGTTTTAGTCTGTCCTGTAGGTACAACACTCCACATTGGACCATCGTGCAGCTTGGACCATTTTGTGCCAAACAGGCAGTACATGCTAGTTTGCCACTGTAGATAGTCATTAGGGCACTTTATCTGCAAGTACAATTGATATTGCATAATAATTACAAAAGCAACAGCAGCAGAGGATTTACCATATACCTGGTGAATGTCATCTGCATTAAAGAAGATGATCCTGTGCTCAATCATACCAAATGACATTCTGTCCACAGGCATTCGCATGTCACTGCCATCAGGGCATTCGTCCCTACCCAGTGTATACAGATGAATTCAGTAATAACACCTACCACGAACAGGTAGGGACAGAACATCATCACATGTACTAACGTATTTCTGCTATCAACGCTACATTTACATGTAGATCAGGACAAGACAAATCTATAATTTCCGCCTCCATGCAACAAGACAAATCTATAATTTCCGCCTCCATGTACTTTGTAGCTGTCATCAACACTGAATTTGTTTCGTTTCACTGGATTCATTGCTTATTGTGTACGGTTAAAATAAATAATAATTGTGAAAATTGCACCATGCAACACAAGCTATCCACTATAAGGTGTGTATTATCTACCTGATATCTCTCCAAACGCACCTAGTGTACTTGCAAGGGCTGCAATCACATTGCTCTTTTCCCTCCTGTGAAGGTGCTTCATGGACGTTACTGCATTTTGGATGAAGGCCTTGGGTGCTGGGATTGCCTCTCTGCAGCAGATTATGTTAAACAATTATTTTATGAACAAGTGATATTTGCTCCTTGGTTGACATGCACTCAAATTCATAGTGTAAGCTGGTCATTAGTGATTCTGTCTGTGACGATGATGCTGCACAGGCATTCGGAGCATCTGTCATTGTGTCAGCATCACAGTTGTTGAGAATTTCGGTCATCGTTGAACTGTTGCACATGTCTGGCTTGTCAGCTTGGCAAGCCACAGAATGCAACCCCAGGCGAGGGAGGTGATACGTCTCCATAGCATTCTCCAGAGTTGAACGCCTTGGCAAAAATTTCCGACGCACCTTCAGTTTACAGGCTTCCCCTATGTTTGAAGTGTATAATTATACCAAAGCTGAAAGTAATCAATTAATTGGTGAGATTTACTAAAATATAGGGTTTACCTGTTCGTTCACATGATGGTGGTTGGTTGGTAGAATTCTCAGTGACATATTGCATCTTCCAATAACGATTTGTTTCCGAAAGATGGCCATTGAGAGAAATTTCCTTCAAAACGTTTCCTTGCAAGAAACTCAAATAGCAGAGTCTCTTCATCTGTGGTCGACGTCGGAAATTGCTGTGCTCGTGGAGGGTTAACGGAAGTGGATGAACTTTGTTGTGAATCAAAATCTAGACGCTTTCGTCCTCTGTTAATGGAATTCCGCGACACTAGTTGAAGTGTAAACTGCAGCTAGCACTGCATGAGTACATATGTGTTTACAGAAGTTTTCCTCCTACCCCTAGTACCTTTGGTGAGGTCACACGGGAGATAAGGGTCACATCGACCCCCCCATGACTGGGAATGAGTTAAAACCTGCATACGATATTTGGTTTCTTACAAGCAAGAACTTGGACATGCAGAGCAATTAATGTGTTGCTCATCACTCGGAGCAAGCCTATTGATCATGAAATGGCTAATTATTATATACCAAGCTTTCAGTTACAAAACAGGAATAGAGTCAATCCACGGCATATGGTTTTCATATGTCAATGATTGTTGTAAGTACACAAATGCATTACAAATTATATGACAAGAAGAGTGGTGGGAGGGGCTGCATTAAGTACTTTGTAGTCACGTGATTATTATTTCCAGAACAAACACAGGCAGAGAGAACATAATTCGTGAGATCTGTCTGGAATGCAGTTCCCAAGGGAAGAGAGGCGTTTCAGAGACACTAGCCGCGTTCATGGTGAGCCATTAGTCGGTTCGGTAGCTGTGCTATAGTCTCTCGGTTCAGCACACCCACTACGGGGATAGTCTCGCGGGCCAGACTCTGGTGAGATCTAGAGGCTGGCCCGCGAGACTACTATGGGGAGGGTCTGGCCCGCGAGACTATAGCTGTGCTACATGCTAGTCTCGCAGAGGCTTGCCGGCGAGGCTAGTGAAGTCCTCTATATAGTCTCGGAACCAGATCCTTCACACTGGGGGAAGGGAAGGGTCTGGGCATGCACCTCAGAGTATGTTCGAGTTGTCCCCAGGTCGGAAATAATACATGACCTGACAATTTGAATGGGTTTCAGTGTTGCCCGTGACCTGACACAGCAGATCACTCTGCTATGCTGTATTACCTCCAAGTGTTTTGAGGGTGCCAGAAAATATCACGAGTTTGTTGCTGTAGTATTGTTACGAGTGCGAAGCACGAGTAACAATGCCGAAGGCGACAAACGAGTGGCAGTAGATGGCCTTGTTCTCAAGCTTTGGAATCACTCTGTATAGGTACAATCCACAGGTTGGACAGGATAGCTGTTGTCACTTTTATGACATCACACATGCACCCGCACACACGCTCGCACACACACACACACACACACACACACACACACACACACACACACACACACACACACACACACACACACACACACACACTCACACACACACACACACACACACACACACACACACACACTCACACACACACACACACACACAGGTACACCATTGCTTACTTGCTGGACGTGTACAGGTGCATGTAGCTGTGTACGTGACTGCATAGACCTGTTTCTCCTTGGCACTTTCTCCTGCATACACCTGTTTCTCCTGGTGAGTGTCCCAAGCAGATGCTGCTGTTAAACTTATCTCAACCCACACCTTGAAAGTTCGTGTGCAGGATGCTCCAGACAGCAAGAAAGTCCTCGACCAGAGGCTGAAGATGTTCTGGGACCTGTAGACCCTTGGAATTGTGTAAGATGAACTGTCAGTCTATGAAGAATTTGAGAAGACCCTAGTGTTCAAAGATGGAAGATGCGAAGTTCAGCTTCCATGGAAGCAGAAGCATCCCCTCCTACCTGACAACTGTGAGCTGAGCCAGAAAAGATTGAACGGGCTACTCAAACGACTGCGACAGAACCCACAGATCCTCCGTCAATATGACACAGTCCTCAGAGACCAAATCAACAAGGGCATCATGGAGGTTGTACGGGAAGCAGACGCTCCAGAAGACAGAGCAGTACACTATCTCCCACATCATGCAGCGGTGAGGGAAGACGAACAGACCACAGATACAGCAGCTTGTTGCCTTGGTGGAACAAAGACTATAGCAGTCTCCCACACTTGCTGAGGGTCACCGCCTATGTGATGAAGTTTGTGAAGATGTTGAAGTGCAAAGCCAAGAAACTTGATGTATAGCCCAGCACAGATGTTACTGCAGCCGACTTACTTGATCCGGAGATATTGTGGTTGCAGGAGTCACAGAGATCACTCGTGGAGGATGGTAAGTTTGAAATGTGGAAGAAGCAATTTGGTCTGCATGTCGATGAAAATGGACTCCTCCGCTGCAAGGGCAGACTTGGCAATGCTGACCTACCCGTCCCAACTCGTCATCCTGTTCTGTTGTGCAAGAAGCACCCCCTAACGAGCCTTATAGTGAGAGAGGCTCATGAACGAGTGATGCACAATGGGGTGAAAGAGACGCTCACTGAGATCTGCACAAAGTATTGGATAGTCAAGGGCAGGCAGGTTGTCAAACGAATGATACACAAATGTGTTCTGTGCCGACGATTTGATTGTCCACCCTATCATGCACCATCGCCCCCACCATTGCCAGAATTCCGAGTCAATACACGATCCACCCTGCTCAAACGTCCACTAAAGTGCTTGTATCCCCTTGAGGTGACCTGCGGAGACAGCGCAAGTTCAGCTGCAGATCATCCCGTGGAGCCTGAGCCGCAACGACTACCAGAGGAGATACCAGTCAGACGATCTTCAAGAGTCACAGCAAAGAGAGCACGAGATCGACCTGCGTGGCTGAACTGAACAGTGAGGACTGAACATGTTTATTGTAGCTTTGATTTGTGTAACTACTGTTGACCACACTTGGTCAACGGGTGGAGTGTTGGATAATTATTGATTGATTGTATCACGTTCGTGACCATGTGCGTATTCCTCCTAGATCCTCTGATTGTACTTGCAACAACGAGAAGTGATTTGACAGTCCTGCGAACAACTTGTATAATAATTGATCGAGAGAGATTGTCCGAATATATTACAGGCGTAATGACAGATGATGCCCCCGGCATTGATCAAACACACCTTGTATCATACAACAGTGTAATCCTGTACAGGGAGGTTGTCCTCTTCTCGGAGGTTGAAACGACAGATTATTGGGACCTTGAAAAAATTGTTGTTTGTAAATATTATTGTGTCCGAGGTTTCATGGTATAATAGTCATGAGCTTATTTGCTATATCACACCTTAGGCTGTATAGTGCTTTGCAATCAGTAACCCGTGGCATCGCTATCGGAGTGTGTTAACTAGCAACAATAGTTGTAGTGTAAACTGCAGCTATATAGTACTTTGGTGAGGTCACACGGGAGATAAGGGGGTCACATAGACCCCCCACCCATGGCTGGGAATGAGTTAAAACCTAGCTGCATGCGATATTTGGTTTCTTACAAGCAAGAACTTGGACATGCAGAGCAATTAATGTGTTGCTCATCACTCGGAGCAAGCCTATTGATCATGAAATGGCTAATTAGTTACAAAGCAGGAATAGAGTCAATCCACGACATATGGTTCAATGATTGTTGTAAGTACACAAATGCATTACAAATTATATGACAAGAAGAGTGGTGGGAGGGGCTGCATTAAGTACTTTATAGTCACGTGATTATTATTTCCTGAACAAACCCAGGCAGAGAGAACATAATTCGTGAGATCTGTCTGGAATGCAGTTCCCAAGGGAAGAGCGGCGTTTCAGAGACACTAGCCGCGTTCATGGTGAGCCATTAGTCGGTGCGGTAGCTGTGCTATAGTCTCGCGGTTCAGCACACCAGTCGTTTCGCCAACGGAACGGAAGTCCGTGCCGCCCGTACAAATTTATTTGCAGCGGAAGCTGAACTTCCGGTACGAAGTAACGCACACTATCAATTCTCATTATACATTCACACAGCTATATTTTCTTATGTGTAGTTGCTGCACTGACTGAATTCAGGATATAATAAGTTCCATTATTGAACTTTCAGTAACAAAAATTACAGCTACCAGTCACTCTTGGAAATGGCTCCACAGCTATAAACATGGAGCAGTGCACGACGCTACCGTACTACCAAAACGAGTCCGGAGACTATTTTGGCAGGCTTAGGCAAATTTGCAACTTCTAGCATAAAAAATACGTACCTTGGTCGTGCTCATCACCAAAAATTGAGCCTGTTCCAGCTTACAGCTACAAAGATATGGTCGCTCAAAGTCATGAATAATCTGCTGGAATTTCACACGCGCGGTTGGAGCTCCCCTACTACGTTGCAGCTGCAATGGACTGCAAGCCAGCAGGAGTGAAAATGGTAAGCATTTGTTAGGTTTGGGTGGTCTCAGGACAATTTAATGTGACATAAAAATTTACTACAGAAAATGTAAAATGGCAAAAAGAACGAGCAGTAGAAGACAGTTGTCATTCTCTAGAGGTGACGAGGATTCCATCTGCCAACTGTGTCAATGCTACAGCAGTCAACTCTCATCACCATCTGAATGGCGGAATGACCAGGCCCGTTCATACGTGTTGTCCCTGCATGTACCCCCGGCTGGTCTCATATGTCGTCCATGTAGAGATGATATAACCAGAGTACTGGCCAACCCTTGCCGTGTACCTAGGAGGAGAAAGGTAAGATTTGCACTAAGTGACCATGTTTCAGTAGGGGGCTTTTTTGTGGTGAGTGTACTTGGGAGGCCATGGCACTCAGTAGCAATAGACGAATCTCACGAGATGTTAATTATGTAAAACCTCTATCGTCAGACCACTGCCCGACTTCATCAACAGAATTGCCCGCTATATATATCCCTTATAGATCTCATAGCTATTTCCTACCAAGAAAGACCAATACCAAATAATCAACTCCCCTTTATCTTCACACCCCAATGACATCGAATTTGACCTCAATGTGCAAGCCCAAATTCAAGCAATAGAAATGAAAAGGCACTAAAGTGCAAACCTCGCCCTCATGTAGTGAAGCGTACCCATCAGATCTACTAGTGGAATGCAGGACATTGGAGGGCGAGCCTGAGCGAAGTGCACGTGGAGGACATGCATGGAGCAGTTGCATTCACATGACGGTCATCAGACTCAATTATGTGACTGCACAGAAATTATGACACTAAACATACACTCATGCACATCACAGCAACTGTGAGTCAGGTTAGCGTTAGCTGAAGCAGTCTAGCAGGTACGTCACCGGCCATTGCAGTAGACCCACGAGCTGTCTCCGTCTTTGTTGTCACCACCGAGGAGGCAGAAGTTCATGGTGCTCTATTAGCCAAAGAGATAGGTAGGTTCGTTCACGAGTGGTCTCAATCTCTGTCTTTGCAAATTTGTTGCATGCACACTGCACGTGCAAGTCATCCGGTGCGTGTTCGGGGTCTAGTATCGGGATCCCGGGAACCAGACTATAGCCCGCTAGCTCGTCAGTTTGTCACTTTGTGCTGCTTGGTTTGTGGTAGCGCTGGTGTCGCTAGACACCACGCTTCACGTACCAGTAGTCTAGTAGCAGCGCTAGTGACCCGCTGATGTCGATTTTTGTGGCACAAGCACCAAGTAAAGTTTTCGCGGTGAGCTAAAAACTGTCATAACCCTCGAACTAAACATTTTTATCCAAATTGCTATGTTAATTTTGTTCCTTACGTCGAGCGCTTTCTTTTGATACCTTGGTCTCGCTCGTCAAGTACACACAGCGCCCGCTAGAACGGTAACAGACAGACAGACAGACACAATGAGTACTAGAACCTCCCCCGCATGGGCAGGGCGAGGTTAACTAGTAAACTGCTAGTAGCAACAGACACCAATCGTGGCCTAACTAATCCATTCTCAAAGAAAGAGGCTAGTGCAGGATAACACCATGACTTATTAAACTGAAGGAACGCTTGCATGCTGACACACAAGAGGAATCAGCAAGAGTGGATTTTAGCCTTTTTGCCGGGACGGTATACTTTAAAAGCATGCCACTTGCTTTGAGACACCATCTCCTGTAAGCCACTTTAAACAATTTGCCACTACAACTACCAGCACACAACTTCAGCATGAAAACTGGCTGGAGGACATACGCCAAAGTATTTGGCACCGCATTTCATTTGAAAATGAAATGATACCCTCAAATGAAAGTCTTTGCTTCCATTGGAAGAGGTCATGCTGGATTGTACAGATGTGGAGGCAGTGACAAAAACACCATGGTTCTTCAACCAATCACCGAGTATGGTTGGGCTCTCAATGACACCAAGCTAACTGTACTGGATACCCCCAACAAACATGCAGACAATCCGTGAGAGAGTAAACGTACTATTGAGAGGGTGCAAGTGTAACAGGTTGTTCCACTGGGAGATGTAGCAGTAAATGAAAAGGTCAACAATGCTCTGAAGGATGCCAGTGCATCAACTGTCATTGTAGCCACTGCAGCAGACTCCAACTCCGAGCTGGCAGAAATCGCCCTTGAAGAGGTGACAGTGACCGAAGAGGCTCAGCAACCCTGACACAGACGATCTAATGGACTGGGTGTTTGGTCCTGAGATGGAAGAGAGTGATTGTGAAGATAGCAATTCTGCATAACAGTTTATCCTACCCACCGTAGTGAACAGCAAACAAAATTACCCACACATTATGTACATCTCAATATGTAGCTAACAGTGCTACTTGTCAATTCGAGTCAGGAAACTATTTTGGCAGAAAGCCACAAGCTCTGTTTTTTTAATAATAACTCTTCATGTACTTACCTAACATAATATGTAGATTTCAGCTCGTTCTGGCATGTCACCATCAAGTTCAGGCCGCTTTTATGGATCTCAATCGAAGTTTCATTTCGATACCGTTCTGGTTAGCCGTGTTTGCCGCCAAGAAACTGCCAATGTCCGCTTCAAATAGCCCGTCGTTCTGTAGAACAGGGATCTAGCTTCTTATAGGAGCCATAGATGGCTTGTTTTCTTCAACGAAAAGTGACAGCACGACAAGTTCTCTCTCGAGCGCACCTTCTCACCAAACGACCGCCATTAGCCGGAAATGATGATGTCACCAAACAAATAAATTCACGTGATTTTTCCGTTGGCGAAACGACTTACACCCACTACGGGGATAGTCTCGCGGGCCAGAGTCTGGTGAGATCTAGAGGCTGGCCCGCGAGACTACTATGGGGAGGGTCTGGCCCTCGAGACTATAGCTGTGCTACATGCTAGTCTCGCAGAGGCTGGTCGGCGAGGCTAGTGAAGTCCTCTATATTGTCTCGGAACCAGACCCTTCACACTGGGGGAAGGGAAGGGTCTGGGCATGCACCTCAGAGTATGTTCGAGTTGTCCCCAGGTCGGAAATTATACATGACCTGACAATTTGAATGGGTTTCAGTGTTGCCCGTGACCTGACACAGCAGATCACTCTGCTATGCTGTATTACCTCCAAGTGTTTTGAGGGTGCCAGAAAATATCACGAGTTTGTTGCTGTAGTATTTTTACAAGTGCGAAGCACGAGTAGCAATGCCGAAGGCGACAAACGAGTGGCAGTAGATGGCCTTGTTCTCAAGGTTGGGAATCACTATGTATAGGTACAATCCACAGGTTGGACAGGATAGCTGTTGTCACTTTTATGACATCACACATGCACCCGCACACACGCACACACACTCGCACGCACACACACACACACACACACACACACACACACACACACACACACACACACACACTCACACTCACACTCACACTCACACACATACACACACACACACACAAAGGTACACCATTGCTTTCTTGCTGGACGTGTACAGGTGCATGTAGCTGTGTACGTGACTGCATAGACCTGTTTCTCCTTGGCACTTCAAATCACCATTTTGACCCAATTTTGCCTCACTCAAACAAGTCCCCTGCTTCTTCTTCATCTCTGGTGAAAGCTGCAAGCAAAAGTGGTCTGACGAAGGACAGCAAAAGGAAGGTTGTAAAATCCCCCTCCAAGTCTCCCATCATCTGTGCTGGGGAAAATTCGAGGGGCTAGCCCACTAGACTACGTGTACTAGCTAGTATATATGTATTATGTCGCATTGAAGCCAGTGGAACCCTCTCCGTCCTATTACCTGTTTGCTGATACTCCCACTTCTTGGAAGACTGCTGGAGGTGTTGTCTCTCAGTGCTGCTTTGATCTTCAGCTTGCCCAAGGGCAAAACTAATGATGAGACTTGACTTATTTCCATCTAGCCTCGTACCCAGGACTTCTCACCCCAGCATGTGTTGCTTGCAGTACTAACTAGCCTTACTACTGCTAGCGACAAACACTGGGTTGAGAAGGCCTTGGTATGATTCTAATCTCCTTTTGTTGCTTGCATGATTGTAGTCTGTACTATTATTTGTTGACATTGACATATTCATGCAGTTGTGGTTTTTGCAAAAACACTGCTGGCAGTCAATGGTTAGAGCATGCCCTCGCCATATAGTTAAAGCATCCTGAAGTTTAGTTAAAACACTCTGACACCCTAGTTAAAGCACAGTAAGGTTTTAGCCGATTTACATTTTGTGCGGCTTCTTTGAATCGCCCACTCAAGGTGACACAACTACAGTTTGGAGCATGCCTAACATGTTATATGAATCACAGAATGCCAGGATTATTATAATTAGTTATTGACTTATCGTGCATAATTTGTGGTAAACAAACTAATAATAATTACGCATGAGGCGTAGCAACTCCACCCATGTCTTACGAGCTAAAAGCGACAGGTTAGACGCATGCACCCTTTCTGAACACTTGTGGCCTCATGTAGCATACCTACGTATCATGCTTTGAAAGTTGACCATTTGGTCATTTATTTTCTCTCAAAAGTTGCATACAGTTTACAAACGAGTATCGTCAAAATAGGAAGTTTTGCAGTATAGGGAGAATGCTCTCTCTGGCACTGCAGATGATGGCTGAACATGCGATAATTGGCCAAAATCAGCAAATCAGGAGATTTTTTCACCTATACAAAATTCAGCCTCAATCTACTCGCATTTAATTGTCTGAGGTAGAATGGTTTGTGCTACATGTAATAGTTGCACAAATCTCCTATAGCCAGCCATCTCGAGCTCGATCATCACAGTGGCTTCCCAGCAGACAATACTCACCCTGATATCCCGACTGTGACTTCATTAGTGCTCCCTTCCTCATGATTAATACTCTTTACATATCTTTACGTATTATGCTTCATTCTTCTGATCATCACCAACCGTAAGAATTTAGGAATTAGTATCAGTGTTATTCTTCCTGCTTGTTGTCTGCACTGTACTGCACCTTCCATTCTGTTGATGGAATAGTTATAGCTACACATTTGGTTAGCATGCAGGATAATGCAATTTGCAGCACTATGTACAGTAGCTACGTATTATGCATGCTTCTCTCACATGCATTCTACACTTAGCTTTGGCAATGTATTCATGCCTTTATACTTCATATGTGGCTGGAAAACAATTGTTTTGTAGGCACATACACAACACTGTATTCATGCCATTAGACTATCATTGTGGCCGGGGAAACAATCATTTTGTACATGTAGACATCATATGCCACATACACGATTTAAGTGTACAAAAACTATTGTACTGATAATATGATTATCTATAGCCAAGGTTAGGGAATCTCACAAATAGCTAATTATTACAAGTCAATAATTATGTCAATAGGTAGTGGCACTAGTCAACCTTATCAGGAGTTGCTGGTTGTCGGTAGTGGCACTTCTCCACATTAATTTTGCTGGAATTGCTGGTTGTCGGTAGTGGCTGAGTTGTCCAGCCTCTGTAGGATCTGAAGGATGGCGTTCAATTTCAAGTTGCTGTTTTGTTTGGCTTGTGTCTCTCCCCTCTAAAGCCACCTGCTGCTGCAGCTGAAGTTGTGCTGTAGTCATATCTTGTAGCAGAGTTTCTGCAATGAAAAGCATAAGTGCAGATAGGTATCATCATTTGTGATGCATACTGAAGGTCTGTAATGTGGGTTTGCATGTGATAACTGCCCGTTGGTGGGACCAACAGAGCAACAATGTATAGGTGAGAAATTAAAGACTATATGTATACATCCATTGTATGCATGTATCCACCCTGCTGTGTAGCCTAATACAAGGTGTCCTGCAACGCTTCCCATCACTGTATTCAAAACTCAAAAACCAACCTTAATACCGCCTTTTGAAGCAAACTGTCAACAGGCCACTCATGGATGATGAATTGCTTAAAGTATTTGTGTTGGAAAGCAAGCCTAGTAATACTCCGTTGATGATTCACTTTTGCCAAGAGCTGTGAGATGAGGTGGATATTGAATCTCTCAACCCGTTCTAGTAGAGACAGGTACGACATTACACTAGTTCACAATAATTTGCTGTAATAGCTCCTTTACATCATCAAGGTTGCCTGTGAGACTTGCTACCTGCATATTGTATATTCGTGCACAATGCACATTGGAAGAGCCACAATCCAAATTGATGTGGGCTATTCCAGTGAGAAATTTAATGCCTAAATTTCGGATACTTCATTCCACAACCATTAGCATTCAAGGCCAATGCTCTGTCCATTGAGCCACCGAACCAGCACTAGAGGTCTCATTCCCTATCTTCTGAATGCTGAACCTTCATACCAAGGGAGAAGGGCCAAGATGAAGAATGCTCCTCTACCACAACGCAGCACCACCCAAGCTAAGAAAACCAGGCTAAGACCACTTGCGTAAAGTTTATCCTGTTGTGTAAGAGATGCTAATTTATTCATGACACTTTTCATACCCCAAATTATCCAAATAATTATGGCATAATCTAGAACCTTGTACCCAGGCTCATTTCCTCTATGTGTGCAGGCGATAATAGATTGGGGCCCATTGACTTCCAATACCTGAAACCTGGCAGCTACAATATTGCAGAGCAGAATCAGTAGCTAGGCTGAATGACCGTCAAATAAGGTATATCATGGCAAAATGGAAAAGCTATAGCATGGACTTGAACAGTTGGCACTGCATGTATTGCCGAGCACAGTCGACAGATTTATCGATTGAACGTTAGAGTCACTATTCACTGCATTCTGCATTTTAATGTCTTTGTCTTGGGGTGTTCAGCCAGATATAGGTATATACTTGTACAGTGATGAGGCAGTTGAAAGGTGCCTTATATAGCGTAACCTGCTAATTGGAAGTTAGAAGAGCCAGCTAACTACATACACCCACAAATCAGTGTACACAGAAGCCACTTATCAGCAAGTGACTTAGAAGCCACTGTAGTACAAGCCAGTTGTACTAAGTATCAGCTGCTGTATATACTTGGCAGTTATTCAATTAGATGCATCTGGCTGCACCTAAGCCTCTAATTGGGCCTCAGGTGTATTCCTGATAAACCACAGTAGCTGGTAGCATAACTATAACATATTGCCATCCTTCATTTATTCCAGCAATATTAAACCCCCTATATAAATTCTTATGGGCTTATGGGTATCCTCTGGGCTCATCTGGCTGCTACGGGGCGCAATGGGTTAACTTAAATAACACAACCAATACAATTGGATAAGACACAGCAGACATAGAAGGTAAGAAGTCAATCTACACACCACCATTCTGACTCCACTGCTATGGGCCTGTTGACATTCTCCCACCTTGCAGGTGACATGTACCCACTTCCCTTGCCACAGGCAACTAGAACCTTCTACTGAAGAGCATTGATGGAAATGACTCACTGCCACACAAGTTGTTTGAGATATTAATCATGCAAAGCCGATAGACAAAGTTACTGATATAGCTAGGACTAGCCTTCCATCAGCAGGAGTTTAATAGTGTCCTACACCGAGAGGATTTACTGTGATAGGACCTCTTCAGTGCATGAGTTCTCAGCGCATGAAATAGCTTCGTGATAGTCAGTAAAGTATGTACCTTTTCTGAGTTTGTTTGTGATGACCTATTCAGCAGTTCCACCACCGCCGGATCTCACACGAGACAGTGCTGTATCTCCATACATGAAGAACAGAACTCTCTCTGACATCAGAGCTATAACAGCAACAGTGTGGAACATGACTGATACATACTATACTACGTACTATCAAGAGTTCATATATAACTCTTGCTACTATATACTAGTCATTCATAGCAAATTTTCTTGTTTTGGTATAAAATCCATTGAAGGTAGCCATGAACATTCTCTTTGCTTGTGAGAAAATTAATTTTGTTTGTTGTCTGGTTCATGAAAATGTGATCACCTTTGATGAGAAAATAATATAGAGAAGCCAGGTATATTCAAGGTACTCTCATAAATATGTGGTGTGCACTTGCCCATCTACAGGTGCATAAAATTAATATCACTGCACTTGTTTACCATATAGTAGGTGGCCTCTTAGAGCTCTTTGGTTGCGGAAGCATGCTATTATGTTATAGGGTTGGCTTACAGAGAAAGGAATCAATGGTAACCAACATAAAGCTCAGTGCTCACAGAGCGCTACAACAAGGGAAAGGCAGCGCGGAAAACTACCGCATGGTGAGTAACGAGAGGGCTATACTACGCTTGAATTGGGTAGTGAGAATGACAGTGAAGCTCACACATAGATATGAGCATCCACTTCTGAAGTGGACATGCATATCTCAGCCATGCATTCTTGTGAGATCCCCCACAAATAGGGTGAGTGTCTGCATATGATATGAAAGTCTTTGATGGCACACAGAGGTTGGTCAATGATATAATTGCATATGGACACTCAATCTGCTACCAAGAGTGTAACATGTCATCGTGCACCCCAGCAACTATATGTACGTACGTAAATAGCACCAGTCACTGCATGATCTGTTGTATGTAATGGAATAACTACACAGGCTCTTCACTTTATCAGATCACCTATTATGCTCAACCAGGGCCCGGTGTGGTGGTGAGAGGGCATGCAACACCCATAGACAGGAAAGCATTGAAACAAAGTTCAATGCTGCACACGTGTTCCATTGATTGACACTAGTGGTTCCACACTAGACTCCATAAACCACTCTCGCTAACATGGCATTGATCATGTATGTAATCTATACACTGTTAAAATTGGGGTGTTAATTCACATGCTTCATGGTAACCAGGATTTCCACTGACATGGATCCAAAACAAGGTGTGTACAACAAATTATCCTTGTGGCAATCAACTCATGGGAATCAAGACCAATCAGTTTCCATGGAAACCCTATTTGTATATCAATGTTACCATAGAAACCACTGTAGCACCTACCCCAGAGCAGTGGCATTGCCAAACCCGGCCCACCCGAACCTAGGCCTGGGCATCAGTATGATCGCCACATAAAAATAATTTTCACATGTACATTGCACATGTGCAATTATGCTAGTCTAGTATGCCATGTGTATACTAAATGGCAAAACCTTGAAGGCAAGGGAGTCTACCAGAGTGCTCCGAGTGGACTGAAGAAGACAGTGCAGAAAGGAAGGAGTCGTTGGCTTAGGATTAGTAGGCTTGGGCTACCATTTAACATTTCCGTTCCACGTCGAGAGGGAGACATTCACGGATTGCATGGAAACCAGAAAGCAGTGGCAGTGCTACGAGAGCCCATCTAGGTAACTGGAAAATGACTATGAATAAACGTTCCGCTCTTTGCACGGATTGGATCAACACCACACACCTCTATTCACCGTCTTCAGCAGTGGCAGCACTCAGGCCATAGCTGCTATCATACAATCCTAGCTACGCCACTGCACCAGGGTATTATTCTGGAACACGTGAATAAGCACTCCAATTTTAACAGTGTACATGAAGTGCTTGCACACTGTCTCCTAGCTCAGCAAACCATATAAACAGATTCGTCCGGTCTGTATACAACTGCGTCACATGCATTGTGTAAGGAACAATATTCTTAAATTGCAGATCTGCTCAATTCCAACTTAATGAGGTTTCAAGACCACAATGGCTCTATTTAGACTCGGACATTGTTTACACTTTGCCATAGTGGCAAATGGAATCAGCAACAGAATTGATACTGATACAAAGAATGGGTGCTGATGAAGCTATAGTAGGGAAGTGTCTCATAGGTTGTATTCTAGCAGTTGTCGACAATGCTAAACATCCGTTACTGCGAGTGCATTACATGTTCTATATTTGAAATCATTACTACGCCAATTCTACTTACCAACATAGAATTATTAATTCTACTTAGTAAATCTCCTTTGTCAAAGGAAGGTTGCTGCCCAGGCCCTTCACACCTCCAGTTTTTGATCGCTCACATAAACTGGAGGTGTGGAATGCCTGGGAATGAGGCTAAGAATTAAGTCCTTTTTGTCATCTAGCCAGCTATTCTTCTGCTCTCTGCCAAAAAGCCACTGGCACCGACTGATCCAAAAACAAACTGTAAGCTTGTTGCTGTGAAGCTAGGCTGCAATCTGGTTACAAGGAAAACTTTCTTCAACGTATAATTAGAAGACTACCGTGGAGTTGAACTTGCAAGTCCATTCTCAGGAAGTCCAATGCTTTCTCTATTAATTCTACAGTGAAACCTCCTTGAGTGCCTAATACAAAAGCAGACGACACATTGTCAAGTCTGAACATAAGCTACAGCTTTTGGTGCTCCTCAGAGTACTAGTGGTGTCTGCAGCAAAGAAATTGCACGTTTGAGCGTATGTATGGGTACCCTATGCAACCATGTTCTATTCAGTATCCGTACATATTGTGTGCCATTGAAGTAGCGTGTGGGAACATTGCTGGTACACAGATGTGGAATATGCTGTTTCTGTTCATGCATAATCAGATTCCAAAAATTACTACCTGGGATCAAAGATACGTATAACAAATTTGTTTGAAGTTGAGTTACCTGCACAAATTTCATACTCAACTTGGAATAATGTAGCCCCCCCCCTCCCCCCCCCCAGTATGTGACTAAAAGCTGAGGGCCAGATTTAAAGTGGTCCAAAACCGCTGATCTGCATAGGCATTGTGTGTATAGTGCACAAAGTGGGCAGGTTCTGGGGGCATGCCCCTATATGATATCAGGAGTTGTGAGAGGATTGTTGAGTGTACTTTCGAAGTGAAATTGGAACCTTTTAGCCACAATCATTGCGACACGAATGAATGTGTGTAGTGCATTGCCACTGTAGGTTGGTTATACAGGCACTAGCTAGAACAGTTTGACACAACTGCACCCAACGTGAATACCTTGTCCCTAAGCTCTTTTGCATATGACTTACAGCATATTGTCGTTCTCTTTCAACCACAAATCTGGCTGCTTTGAAACTGGGATTTTATACTGGTAGACTGACCTATAGGCTCAGCATTATATTTATTCTCACAAAATATATAGTATGCCATGGCACTTATTCCTAACACACCAGTGTCCATATTAGGTGGTAAACTATTCCATGTGGGGATAACACTATGAACATAAGATGCAAATAATTTGTGCGGGCAAATGGTCTAGTATAGTTTATCTAAACGATGATTACATGAGTAAGGGAAGTTACTTGCTACAAAAATGTCAAGATGAAAGTAGGAGTTGCCAGTGATGATGTTATACATGGTTCAGATACTGATGACAAACTGATAATGGTTGAAGGTCCAACAATTGCAACATTCTTTCATAGCCTAGGTCCCATTTCTTCAAGCAAACTTTAAATGCGAATTTTTGTACAGCTTCCAGTGCTTGTGTGCCTTTACTTGTGTAGGGATCCCATAGCTGACAGGCATATTCGAGGTGATGCCATACACAGGTCAGGTAGATACAGAGTTGGTGTCAGCCCATGTGTAAAACTGTCTGTACAGCATACCCACAAGTTTTCTGGCTTTGGTGCATATCTGGTCAATGCAGTCGTTCCAAGTTAGTTTTGATGTCGTTAAAATTCCTAAGTATCAGTAACTTTCAACCTGTTCCAATACACTGTTACATAATTGCAGCCCTGCAGGTGGGAGGTGGGGGTTGTTTCCTTTTTGATGCAATAATGTATTTACACTTTGAGGGGTTCAGCATTAGGTGGCACTTTCTTATGCATTCGTCAATAGCACCAATGTCTCTCTGCAGGTCGCTATTAGCGTCAGGGTGATAAATCGGCTTAAAGAGGAGAATGTCATCAGTTATTTTCGATCCATCTGATAGATCCAGAGAGGTGACATGGTTTATGTAGGTCAGGAACAACAAGGGTCCCAAGACACTGCCCTGAGGTTGAGCCAAGGTTTAGCTTCTGCCTCTGAGGAAGAGAAACAGGATTAGTTATTAGCGTACAGCAATACCTTCATTAATGTGCATTAGGTCCATGAGATAACGACAACACTATATTAATGGTTTTGCTCCACAAAGCACAACTATACAACATGAATACTATCCCAATAAAATGAACTGTAGCTACACATCATGTGAATATCTTGGGACACATACTCATGTCGGGGATTCAGTAACAATTTGAACAGCAATAAGGCTATTCCATGTTAGGTTATACCGAAACCGCCACGGTGGAGATATTTTGTTGTGTGTCAGAAATGATTTATCTTTTGTTACTGTACTGTCTGGTCCTGCTGGTTTAGAAACTATTTTTGTATCTAATTTTGTATCTGGTAAAAAATTTTTTTTGTTTAGGTGTATTTTATCGACCACCGGACCATCCTCACCTAATTGTATCTTGGATAACCGATTTCATGTTCTTTGTTCACTTAATGTTTCGTTTTTGTCTGACCTAAATTAGTCCTGTTGGGTGATTTCAATATTTATTAATATTATGATATCATACTCACCTCTTTGTAATGCACTTGGTTCATCTTCAGAATGCTTTTTCTCTTACATAGGTAGCCTCGTACCCAGGCCTTCAATCGCGATTGAAGGCCTGGGTACTAGGCTATTACATAGGTTGTTTAGGAGCCTACCCGCATTGTCCCTGATGGATCTGCCACTCTCATTGACCTTGTATTCTTGTCTGACCCTCAGTCACTCCATGTGTGCAGTATCAAGTGGCTATTTATGGCCAGTACAAAACTTACAGCACCAATTGTGCGAAACTGGAATCAGCTGAGGTCTCAAATCCTGTGCTGCTTTAGCCAAGCAAGTTGGCTACTGCTCTTTTGACATGGATCCAGTGGCTCAATGGTAGCTAGCTAGTCTCACTAGTAGCTAGCTAGCTTTTCTTGTGTTTGAATTCCAAGAATTCTTCTGTTGTTATTCATTCTCTCTCCAACAGCTCACATGCATCAGCTATATATATTAGCCATGCCTGCCATCTTTGTCATGCACAGCACGTGCTCTACTAGGCCACTCTTATGGTATAAAAATAGCTATTTAGATGACCCAGGATACATGCCATCTAAAATACTTGATAGTGCTACGTTTTACTTTCCACACTGAAGGGACATGACCCTGCAGCACTGAGCACTTGATAAATTAATTGAAAGTTTATGAAGCCTGGCTTAAATTGATGCTGTTTGTTTATGTATAAGCAGTTGCCAACAGCATTGTGTAATCTCCCAATGTGGATAGGAATTAACCCTCCCAAAATGAAGTCCTTGTCCCTGATACCACTCATTCTTGATCACTTGCTCTGTTGATAACGTTGGGCATTATAGGTTTGACTTTCACCAGAGAAGCTTCCAAAATACATAATCAGAAATTCACTTGGATTGCAAGCAGTGCTTAATTGGGCTTGTCTGGTACTGTATCCCTCATAGACAGTTAGCTGCAATAAATTTGATTATCTGTTATCGTGGATTCAAAGCAGTTTCACTTTTCATTGCTTGTGCAGCTATAGTGAGTGAATTTGCAAAACTCAATGTTATTCTTGTCATTCTTATGACAGGAGTGAAAATCCATGTTGGCAATAGGTTTGCTCCAACCATGCAATGCAACACAAATGCTCATGGCTCAATGCTCACCGTTTCGCTGAAATCATTCCAGTCTAAGCAAGGGATACGGTTCTACACAGGTTTGGTAAGGGGAAGGGGTCAGAGTGACCGGATCCAGAAAGTTATCTTGGTGCATGCAGTTATTCATGGACGAAATTTAAAGCTATTTTTTTCCAATGAGATCCCAATATAGCTCCTCTGAAGGCAAACTTGAAGCAAAGCGGATGATCTTAGCCTCGTTCCCAGTCACACGCCCAGCTTTCCGTTGCTTGACAGCGTGGACACAGCCAATAATAGCCTCGTTCTGCAGGCTCCTCCCCAATAAGGTGGGGAGTAGCCTCAGCCTGCAGAACAAGGCTAGCCTATAATGCACCTAGCTGACATTCATGACTACACAGAAGCTCATGCACACAGTTCCCATACCCTTTCGTGGGGCGTTCTCCCCGTACGCGTGCTTATACCCTACCCACCCCATGCAGAAAGGGGTCTGAGAACCAAACTGCTTGTCTGGGCCCCTCGGTATGGTGTGAACTCACTAAATCAAAACACTATAGCTAATGGTGTGCAGAATTTTTTGAAGTTGGCCCCAAACCCACCATCTAAATGAATAAATAATTAATGATATGGCAGCTTGTTAGACCTCCATGTATACCTCCATGCACAAAACCCAACTCAATGCATGTGCAACATGTCACGACAGTTAGCTAGCTACTGCATTGACAAGAGCCTGTACACTAGTCTACCTACATCTGAGAATGATATGAATTGATTAGCTATGTGCACAATCACGTATGCATTCATGTACACACACAGTGGATGCAGCATATGAGGGTACAAAGAAGCGCTCTTTCCTGCCCATGGCCATCATGCTGGGGATAAATCTCTTGCTTCTACTTGGGTTTGTTGTACTGTACCCGAAATTGAGAGAGAGGACCAAGAAACTGAAGACATGACTCTGAATTGGAGCAATTGAATTGTAGTTACAATTAATAACACAATGCACCTTCCTGTACGTGATAGCTAAAGTGTACAATGACTAATGTGTGCATGTGACTCATGTAAGCGAAGGGTACAAGCCTGCATAGTGCACACAACGGCAAATTAGCTGTAGAGCCTTCACGGCCGACGTAGCTACTGTTCTGCCATTCTGCAACCATGGTTACGCACACACATTGGAGTAGGGCTGGAAGACCTTGTTTTGAGTTGTATCCATAGGTAATGGACATAATGCATTATTGTAACCTTACTTCCTGCCAGAAAAATAACCATTCAAAATACAGTTTTGGATATAGGCAAAATAGCTAACTGCATGCAAAATGTTATCCCAGTTCGGACATGACCTATAGAAGTTACGTATGGGGGCAAGTTGGTTCGTCAGATTGTCATGAGATCAGCACTCAATCCTACCTCCCTTCCACACCATGCACCCAGCCTCCAGCCCACTCCAATGCTCCAAGCTCTATGCCACACCCCCTAGCACCAGCCCCACCCCTTGTACCCAGCCCTGCAGCCCCACCGCCACTATCTATACCTGCTGGTTGAGAGAAAGTTCACAGCTTGGGTGCTAGGCATTCGCGGCAAAACCCGTAACATTTTGGCGGCAAATTGGCGGGCAACACGTTCCTGAAAAATGCGTACGCGCAACCTACTTCCAACGATGAGCGCGCCTCTGTCTTTGTATTTTCACCTCCTCTGAGGCAGGGCCTCTCCCATGGCGCTTCCTCTGTACAGCTACAGCTCGTTGTATACTCTGATGCGAATTCGGTAGCCTAGGCAAGTTAGTGTGGTGCCCATGCACACCCCAGATTGGAGTCTGGGAACTAAAGAATGGAGTCTGGGAACGAGGAAGGCCAAATTGGAGTGCCAGCATGTTGTGAAGTAAAGCTGAGGGAGGAGCTGGAGCAGGTGAAACCCATGAAGAGAAGAAATAAATCAGGGAAGGGAGGCCCCACACCATTCATCTTAATGCGGCATGGTCTGTACGCATGTGAGTGATGTCAAACTTACCGTTGAATATAGTTACTATCCGTGTGATGTCTGTGCCACACATCACGATGCGAAAGCATACTAGGCTCACCCCCTCTGTATTGTTCCTCACCGCATGTGCAGAGGGGAGCCTGGGAACAATGCTGAATCCACTGGAGTGACTATGATTTTCTCCCAGTTATATCAGCCAGTTCAGCAACATAGCATGCTTCAATACAGCAACTGGTTTGGCTTTTGTCGTGTTATGTTCCAAGGAGAGAAACCCCCACAGCTTGGTCAGCAATTCTACAACATGTGCAAACCTCAGCAAGCCACAGTGATCTGGATCAATATTTGTATCCTTTCATCGGGCCTCTCAGACTAGCAAATTTAAATTCTGTTAGAAGAAACTTCCCACAAGTTGTTTTGTATCTGCTACACAACCAAAATGTGTATACATATAATATTATAAGTACCAACACTTAACTTGACACATACACCTGTACTTGTCCACAACTATATAATAATTATGTTGCTAGTACCTTCAGGAGATGGCCATGATCTTCCCGTTCATGAAATTCATCTCCAGTAATTGGATCTGTTTCAGGAACATATGCATGGGTACAGAAGGGGACACCTTGTCTGGTCCACTCGCAAACGTGATAGGTGTAATCAAGTTGTGCCAGTATTGAATGAAGTTCATCCACTGAAGTCTCACTCATTCCTGTATAATAGTAATAGTTGGTGTAATCATTAGGTTTGTATTCATACCATGTATTCATACTGAGTATATACCAGGAGTCCATGGTTGAGGTGTGTAACCAACAGGAACTGTACTGACTCGAAGCTGATGAACAACCTCGTTCACGGAAGTTTTTCCTCTCAACAGAAGTCCACAGATCTTCTGGAGTACTTCCTGAGTAACAACTGGATTATGCTTCTTGGTTACTATGCCCCCATCTGCTGTGAAGCCTATAGTGAGTTTTTGTTTTAGTTTGAGGTATGCAGCTCAATACAACAATATTGATATTAGCTACAACTCACCACCAATTGTCAGCATGCTCTTCATTGTTTCTTCACCCATATGAGCATATCTTTGACAAGCTTTGCTTTTAATTTGCAAGATGGAGACTGGACGCTTTTGCCCATTTGCTCTCAGAGAATTAAATTCTCCATCTGTCACAAGACCTGTTACAGAGATCAGTAGAGTTGTATAGGCTGTATAGATACAGTGAGTTACCCTTCTCTTACCTACAGCCTTCATTCCTCTTTTCTTCATTTCCAGCTTGATCTTGTTAGTGAGAAGGCGAAGCTTGCTATCACTGATACCAAAGTAGGGAAGACACTGGACTGGTATAGCATATGGCTTCTTCAGCCGTCTGGATTCACTGAGCATGAATACCATGATGTGTGTTGCAGGAGTTCGTTTCTTCCGGTACAAATCTTTGAAAAATTGCCTCAATCTTGGTCTGACATCTGACAACAGCTTTGGAACATTTGCTGATGGAGCTGCATTGACCAAGGAGGTCTGCGGTAAGTTAGCTTGTTTGATGGCATTTGCTGTAGCTAGCACTAAGCTGTTGTGTGATTCTCTGCGCCTCATTGTAGAGGTGACGATGCTCTTCCAGCTCCCATGTTAGCTTGTTTGAGGGCATTTGCTGTAGCTAGCACTAAGCTGTTGTGTGATTCTCTGCGCCTCATTGTAGAGGTGACGATGCTCTTCCAGCTCCCATGCTGCCTCTAGAAGCTTCTTGTCGGTGGTAGGCTTCTCAAGCATGCTGTTGTATGTTTCTTGGGCTTTTTCAATGCCTAAACAGAGTAATGCATGTACATGCATTTCACCATGTCAGCTATACCACATCCACTCTATACTCACCTTGTACAATGAAAGATATCTCTCGCAGGAGTGTCCCCCTCACATTCTCAAACTGTGTAAGAACAACTTGCACACTCAGGGGCTCAATCTGTCCAAGAGCATCTGATTCTTGAAGCACAGATTGATACTCTGAGTATAGAGCCTGAATGTGGCCATCACAAAGATCAACATCACCGCCCCATTTGCCTTTCACTGACTCTGTCAAACCAGGGGTTATATCACAGCCGTCAGCCTTTATCCACCAGTGTGCATCAGGACTGTTGGTAGCAGCACGATATAAAGCTGCTTTCTGAATGTGGTATAGATTTTACAATTTTGTCAGTGACATCCAATTAAAGAGATACATGACATTGTATTATGCCAACCTGAATTTGGGCATCTGGCGTGAAATCCATTTTCTGGATTTTGCGACGTATTGTAGACTCTGTGACCCCAGGGATGTTGACATTAGCCTGATTGATAATAATGGATGTCTTAGGGTAACTCACACATATGCATGTGTGCAGTGACACTATATAGACCTAGCTCTTAGCTACTATACCAACCTGCAATGGGTTGAGCACTCCCAGAGAAGCTACTGTTTTAGTCTGTCCTGTAGGTACAACACTCCACATTGGACCATGGTGCAGCTTGGACCATTTTGTGCCAAACAGGCAGTACATGCTAGTTTGCCACTGTAGATAGTCATTAGGGCACTTTATCTGCAAGTACAATTGATATTGCATAATAATTACAAAAGCAACAGCAGCAGAGGATTTACCATATACCTGGTGAATGTCATCTGCATTAAAGAAGATGATCCTGTGCTCAATCATACCAAATGACATTCTGTCCACAGGCATTCGCATGTCACTGCCATCAGGGCGTTCGTCCCTACCCAGTGTATACAGATGAATTCAGTAATAACACCTACCACGAACAGGTAGGGACAGAACATCATCACATGTACTAACGTATTTCTGCTATCAACGCTGCATTTACATGTAGATCAGGACAAGACAAATCTATAATTTCCGCCTCCATGCAACAAGACAAATCTATAATTTCCGCCTCCATGCACTTTGTAGCTGTCATCAACACTGAATTTGTTTCGTTTCACTGGATTCATTGCTTATTGTGTACGGTTAAAATAAATAATAATTGTGAAAATTGCACCATGCAACACAAGCTATCCACTATAAGGTGTGTATTATCTACCTGATATCTCTCCAAACGCACCTAGTGTACTTGCAAGGGCTGCAATCACATTGCTCTTTTCCCTCCTGTGAAGGTGCTTCATGGACGTTACTGCATTTTGGATGAAGGCCTTGGGTGCTGGGATTGCCTCTCTGCAGCAGATTATGTTAAACAATTATTTTATGAACAAGTGATATTTGCTCCTTGGTTGACATGCACTCAAATTCATAGTGTAAGCTGGTCATTAGTGATTCTGTCTGTGACGATGATGCTGCACAGGCATTCGGAGCATCTGTCATTGTGTCAGCATCACAGTTGTTGAGAATTTCGGTCATCGTTGAACTGTTGCACATGTCTGGCTTGTCAGCTTGGCAAGCCACAGAATGCAACCCCAGGCGAGGGAGGTGATACGTCTCCATAGCATTCTCCAGAGTTGAACGCCTTGGCAAAAATTTCCGACGCACCTTCAGTTTACAGGCTTCCCCTATGTTTGAAGTGTATAATTATACCAAAGCTGAAAGTAATCAATTAATTGGTGAGATTTACTAAAATATAGGGTTTACCTGTTCGTTCACATGATGGTGGTTGGTTGGTAGAATTCTCAGTGACATATTGCATCTTCCAATAACGATTTGTTTCCGAAAGATGGCCATTGAGAGAAATTTCCTTCAAAACGTTTCCTTGCAAGAAACTCAAATAGCAGAGTCTCTTCATCTGTGGTCGACGTCGGAAATTGCTGTGCTCGTGGAGGGTTAACGGAAGTGGATGAACTTTGTTGTGAATCAAAATCTAGACGCTTTCGTCCTCTGTTAATGGAATTCCGCGACACTAGTTGAAATGTAAGCTGCAGCTAGCACTGCATGAGTACATCTGTGTTTACAGAAGTTTTCCTCCTACCACTAGTACCTTTGGTGAGGTCACACGGGAGATAAGGGTCACATCGACCCCCCCATGACTGGGAATGAGTTAAAACCTGCATACGATATTTGGTTTCTTACAAGCAAGAACTTGGACATGCAGAGCAATTAATGTGTTGCTCATCACTCGGAGCAAGCCTATTGATCATGAAATGGCTAATTATTATATACCAAGCTTTCAGTTACAAAACAGGAATAGAGTCAATCCACGGCATATGGTTTTCATATGTCAATGATTGTTGTAAGTACACAAATGCATTACAAATTATATGACAAGAAGAGTGGTGGGAGGGGCTGCATTAAGTACTTTGTAGTCACGTGATTATTATTTCCAGAACAAACACAGGCAGAGAGAACATAATTCGTGAGATCTGTCTAGAATGCAGTTCCCAAGGGAAGAGAGGCGTTTCAGAGACACTAGCCGCGTTCATGGTGAGCCATTAGTCGGTTCGGTAGCTGTGCTATAGTCTCTCGGTTCAGCACACCCACTACGGGGATAGTCTCGCGGGCCAGACTCTGGTGAGATCTAGAGGCTGGCCCGCGAGACTACTATGGGGAGGGTCTGGCCCGCGAGACTATAGCTGTGCTACATGCTAGTCTCGCAGAGGCTTGCCGGCGAGGCTAGTGAAGTCCTCTATATAGTCTCGGAACCAGATCCTTCACACTGGGGGAAGGGAAGGGTCTGGGCATGCACCTCAGAGTATGTTCGAGTTGTCCCCAGGTCGGAAATAATACATGACCTGACAATTTGAATGGGTTTCAGTGTTGCCCGTGACCTGACACAGCAGATCACTCTGCTATGCTGTATTACCTCCAAGTGTTTTGAGGGTGCCAGAAAATATCACGAGTTTGTTGCTGTAGTATTGTTACGAGTGCGAAGCACGAGTAACAATGCCGAAGGCGACAAACGAGTGGCAGTAGATGGCCTTGTTCTCAAGCTTTGGAATCACTCTGTATAGGTACAATCCACAGGTTGGACAGGATAGCTGTTGTCACTTTTATGACATCACACATGCACCTGCACACACGCTCGCACACACACACACACACACACACACACACACACACACACACACACACACACACACACTCACACACACACACACACACACAGGTACACCATTGCTTACTTGCTGGACGTGTACAGGTGCATGTAGCTGTGTACGTGACTGCATAGACCTGTTTCTCCTTGGCACTTTCTCCTGCATACACCTGTTTCTCCTGGTGAGTGTCCCAAGCAGATGCTGCTGTTAAACTTATCTCAACCCACACCTTGAAAGTTCGTGTGCAGGATGCTCCAGACAGCAAGAAAGTCCTCGACCAGAGGCTGAAGATGTTCTGGGACCTGTAGACCCTTGGAATTGTGTAAGATGAACTGTCAGTCTATGAAGAATTTGAGAAGACCCTAGTGTTCAAAGATGGAAGATGCGAAGTTCAGCTTCCATGGAAGCAGAAGCATCCCCTCCTACCTGACAACTGTGAGCTGAGCCAGAAAAGATTGAACGGGCTACTCAAACGACTGCGACAGAACCCACAGATCCTCCGTCAATATGACACAGTCCTCAGAGACCAAATCAACAAGGGCATCATGGAGGTTGTACGGGAAGCAGACGCTCCAGAAGACAGAGCAGTACACTATCTCCCACATCATGCAGCGGTGAGGGAAGACGAACAGACCACAGATACAGCAGCTTGTTGCCTTGGTGGAACAAAGACTATAGCAGTCTCCCACACTTGCTGAGGGTCACCGCCTATGTGATGAAGTTTGTGAAGATGTTGAAGTGCAAAGCCAAGAAACTTGATGTATAGCCCAGCACAGATGTTACTGCAGCCGACTTACTTGATCCGGAGATATTGTGGTTGCAGGAGTCACAGAGATCACTCGTGGAGGATGGTAAGTTTGAAATGTGGAAGAAGCAATTTGGTCTGCATGTCGATGAAAATGGACTCCTCCGCTGCAAGGGCAGACTTGGCAATGCTGACCTACCCGTCCCAACTCGTCATCCTGTTCTGTTGTGCAAGAAGCACCCCCTAACGAGCCTTATAGTGAGAGAGGCTCATGAACGAGTGATGCACAATGGGGTGAAAGAGACGCTCACTGAGATCTGCACAAAGTATTGGATAGTCAAGGGCAGGCAGGTTGTCAAACGAATGATACACAAATGTGTTCTGTGCCGACGATTTGATTGTCCACCCTATCATGCACCATCGCCCCCACCATTGCCAGAATTCCGAGTCAATACACGATCCACCCTGCTCAAACGTCCACTAAAGTGCTTGTATCCCCTTGAGGTGACCTGCGGAGACAGCGCAAGTTCAGCTGCAGATCATCCCGTGGAGCCTGAGCCGCAACGACTACCAGAGGAGATACCAGTCAGACGATCTTCAAGAATCACAGCAAAGAGAGCACGAGATCGACCTGCGTGGCTGAACTGAACAGTGAGGACTGAACATGTTTATTGTAGCTTTGATTTGTGTAACTACTGTTGACCACACTTGGTCAACGGGTGGAGTGTTGGATAATTATTGATTGATTGTATCACGTTCGTGACCATGTGCGTATTCCTCCTAGATCCTCTGATTGTACTTGCAACAACGAGAAGTGATTTGACAGTCCTGCGAACAACTTGTATAATAATTGATCGAGAGAGATTGTCCGAATATATTACAGGCGTAATGACAGATGATGCCCCCGGCATTGATCAAACACACCTTGTATCATACAACAGTGTAATCCTGTACAGGGAGGTTGTCCTCTTCTCGGAGGTTGAAACGACAGATTATTGGGACCTTGAAAAAAATTGTTGTTTGTAAATATTATTGTGTCCGAGGTTTCATGGTATAATAGTCATGAGCTTATTTGCTATATCACACCTTAGGCTGTATAGTGCTTTGCAATCAGTAACCCGTGGCATCGCTATCGGAGTGTGTTAACTAGCAACAATAGTTGTAGTGTAAACTGCAGCTATATAGTACTTTGGTGAGGTCACACGGGAGATAAGGGTCACATAGACCCCCCACCCATGGCTGGGAATGAGTTAAAACCTAGCTGCATGCGATATTTGGTTTCTTACAAGCAAGAACTTGGACATGCAGAGCAATTAATGTGTTGCTCATCACTCGGAGCAAGCCTATTGATCATGAAATGGCTAATTAGTTACAAAGCAGGAATAGAGTCAATCCACGACATATGGTTCAATGATTGTTGTAAGTACACAAATGCATTACAAATTATATGACAAGAAGAGTGGTGGGAGGGGCTGCATTAAGGACTTTATAGTCACGTGATTATTATTTCCTGAACAAACCCAGGCAGAGAGAACATAATTCGTGAGATCTGTCTGGAATGCAGTTCCCAAGGGAAGAGCGGCGTTTCAGAGACACTAGCCGCGTTCATGGTGAGCCATTAGTCGGTGCGGTAGCTGTGCTATAGTCTCGCGGTTCAGCACACCCACTACGGGGATAGTCTCGCGGGCCAGACTCTGGTGAGATCTAGAGGCTGGCCCGCGAGACTACTATGGGGAGGGTCTGGCCCTCGAGACTATAGCTGTGCTACATGCTAGTCTCGCAGAGGCTGGTCGGCGAGGCTAGTGAAGTCCTCTATATTGTCTCGGAACCAGACCCTTCACACTGGGGGAAGGGAAGGGTCTGGGCATGCACCTCAGAGTATGTTCGAGTTGTCCCCAGGTCGGAAATTATACATGACCTGACAATTTGAATGGGTTTCAGTGTTGCCCGTGACCTGACACAGCAGATCACTCTGCTATGCTGTATTACCTCCAAGTGTTTTGAGGGTGCCAGAAAATATCACGAGTTTGTTGCTGTAGTATTTTTACAAGTGCGAAGCACGAGTAGCAATGCCGAAGGCGACAAACGAGTGGCAGTAGATGGCCTTGTTCTCAAGGTTGGGAATCACTATGTATAGGTACAATCCACAGGTTGGACAGGATAGCTGTTGTCACTTTTATGACATCACACATGCACCCGCACACACGCACACACACTCGCACACACACACACACACACACACACACACACACACACACACACACACACTCACACTCACACTCACACTCACACACATACACACACACACACAAAGGTACACCATTGCTTTCTTGCTGGACGTGTACAGGTGCATGTAGCTGTGTACGTGACTGCATAGACCTGTTTCTCCTTGGCACTTCAAATCACCATTTTGACCCAATTTTGCCTCACTCAAACAAGTCCCCTGCTTCTTCTTCATCTCTGGTGAAAGCTGCAAGCAAAAGTGGTCTGACGAAGGACAGCAAAAGGAAGGTTGTAAAATCCCCCTCCAAGTCTCCCATCATCTGTGCTGGGGAAAATTCGAGGGCCTAGCCCACTAGACTACGTGTACTAGCTAGTATATATGTATTATGTCGCATTAAAGCCAGTGGAACCCTCTCCGTCCTATTACCTGTTTGCTGATACTCCCACTTCTTGGAAGACTGCTGGAGGTGTTGTCTCTCAGTGCTGCTTTGATCTTCAGCTTGCCCAAGGGCAAAACTAATGATGAGACTTGACTTATTTCCATCTAGCCTCGTACCCAGGACTTCTCACCCCAGCATGTGTTGCTTGCAGTACTAACTAGCCTTACTACTGCTAGCGACAAACACTGGGTTGAGAAGGCCTTGGTATGATTCTAATCTCCTTTTGTTGCTTGCATGATTGTAGTCTGTACTATTATTTGTTGACATTGACATATTCATGCAGTTGTGGTTTTTGCAAAAACACTGCTGGCAGTCAATGGTTAGAGCATGCCCTCGCCATATAGTTAAAGCATCCTGAAGTTTAGTTAAAACACTCTGACACCCTAGTTAAAGCACAGTAAGGTTTTAGCCGATTTACATTTTGTGCGGCTTCTTTGAATCGCCCACTCAAGGTGACACAACTACAGTTTGGAGCATGCCTAACATGTTATATGAATCACAGAATGCCAGGATTATTATAATTAGTTATTGACTTATCGTGCATAATTTGTGGTAAACAAACTAATAATAATTACGCATGAGGCGTAGCAACTCCACCCATGTCTTACGAGCTAAAAGCGACAGGTTAGACGCATGCACCCTTTCTGAACACTTGTGGCCTCATGTAGCATACCTACGTATCATGCTTTGAAAGTTGACCATTTGGTCATTTATTTTCTCTCAAAAGTTGCATACAGTTTACAAACGAGTATCTTCAAAATAGGAAGTTTTGCAGTATAGGGAGAACGCTCTCTCTGGCACTGCAGATGATGGCTGAACATGCGATAATTGGCCAAAATCAGCAAATCAGGAGATTTTTTCACCTATACAAAATTCAGCCTCAATCTACTCGCACTTAATTGTCTGAGGTAGAATGGTTTGTGCTACATGTAATAGTTGCACAAATCTCCTAGCCAGCCATCTCGAGCTCGATCATCACAGTGGCTTCCCAGCAGACAATACTCACCCTGATATCCCGACTGTGACCTCATTAGTGCTCCCTTCCTCATGATTAATACTCTTTACATATCTTTACGCATTATGCTTCATTCTTCTGATCATCGCCAACCATAATAATTTAGGGATTAGTATCAGTGTTATTCTTCCTGCTTGTTGTCTGCACTGTACTGCACCTTCCATTCTGTTGATGGAATAGTTATAGCTACACATTTGGTTAGCATGCAGGATAATGCAATTTGCAGCACTATGTACAGTAGCTACGTATTATGCATGCTTCTCTCACATGCATTCTACACTTAGCTTTGGCAATGTATTCATGCCTTTATACTTCATATGTGGCTGGAAAACAATTGTTTTGTAGGCATATACACAACACTGTATTCATGCCATTAGACTATCATTGTGGCCGGGGAAACAATCATTTTGTACATGTAGACATCATATGCCACATACACGATTTAAGTGTACAAAAACTATTGTACTGATAATATGATTATCTATAGCCAAGGTTAGGGAATCTCACAAATAGCTAATTATTACAAGTCAATAATTATGTCAATAGGTAGTGGCACTAGTCAACCTTATCAGGAGTTGCTGGTTGTCGGTAGTGGCACTTCTCCACATTAATTTTGCTGGAATTGCTGGTTGTCGGTAGTGGCTGAGTTGTCCAGCCTCTGTAGGATCTGAAGGATGGCGTTCAATTTCAAGTTGCTGTTTTGTTTGGCTTGTGTCTCTCCCCTCTAAAGCCACCTGCTGCTGCAGCTGAAGTTGTGCTGTAGTCATATCTTGTAGCAGAGTTTCTGCAATGAAAAGCATAAGTGCAGATAGGTATCATCATTTGTGATGCATACTGAAGGTCTGTAATGTGGGTTTGCATGTGATAACTGCCCGTTGGTGGGACCAACAGAGCAACAATGTATAGGTGAGAAATTAAAGACTATATGTATACATCCATTGTATGCATGTATCCACCCTGCTGTGTAGCCTAATACAAGGTGTCCTGCAACGCTTCCCATCACTGTATTCAAAACTCAAAAACCAACCTTAATGCCGCCTTTTGAAGCAAACTGTCAACAGGCCACTCATGGATGATGAATTGCTTAAAGTATTTGTGTTGGAAAGCAAGCCTAGTAATACTCCGTTGATGATTCACTTTTGCCAAGAGCTGTGAGATGAGGTGGATATTGAATCTCTCAACCCGTTCTAGTAGAGACAGGTACGACATTACACTAGTTCACAATAATTTGCTGTAATAGCTCCTTTACATCATCAAGGTTGCCTGTGAGACTTGCTACCTGCATATTGTATATTCGTGCACAATGCACATTGGAAGAGCCACAATCCAAATTGATGTGGGCTATTCCAGTGAGAAATTTAATGCCTAAATTTCGGATACTTCATTCCACAACCATTAGCATTCAAGGCCAATGCTCTGTCCATTGAGCCACCGAACCAGCACTAGAGGTCTCATTCCCTATCATCTGAATGCTGAACCTTCATACCAAGGGAGAAGGGCCAAGATGAAGAATGCTCCTCTACCACAACGCAGCACCACCCAAGCTAAGAAAACCAGGCTAAGACCACTTGCGTAAAGTTTATCTTGTTGTGTAAGAGATGCTAATTTATTCATGACACTTTTCATACCCCAAATTATCCAAATAATTATGGCATAATCTTGAACCTTGTACCCAGGCTCATTTCCTCTATGTGTGCAGGAGATAATAGATTGGGGCCCATTGACTTCCAATACCTGAAACCTGGCAGCTACAATATTGCAGAGCAGAATCAGAAGGCTGAATGACTGTCAAATAAGGTAAAAATGGAACAAGCTATAGCATGGACTTGAACAGTTGGCACTGCATGTATTGCCGAGCACAGTCGACAGATTTATCGATTGAACATTAGAGTCACTATTCACTGCATTCTGCATTTTAATGTCTTTGTCTTGGGGTGTTCAGCCAGATATAGGTATATACTTGTACAGTGATGAGGCAGTTGAAAGGTGCCTTATATAGCGTAACCTGCTAATTGGAAGTTAGAAGAGCCGGCTAACTACATACACCCACAAATCAGTGTACACAGAAGCCACTTATCAGCAAGTGACTTAGAAGCCACTGTAGTACAAGCCAGTTGTACTAAGTATCAGCTGCTGTATATACTGGGCAGTTATTCAATTAGATGCATCTGGCTGCACCTAAGCCTCTAATTGGGCCTCAGGTGTATTCCTGATAAACCACAGTAGCTGGTAGCATAACTATAACATATTGCCATCCTTCATTTATTCCAGCAATATTAAACCCCCTATATAAATTCTTATGGGCTTATGGGTATCCTCTGGGCTCATCTGGCTGCTACGGGGCGCAATGGGTTAACTTAAATAACACAACCAATACAATTGGATAAGACACAGCAGACATAGAAGGTAAGAAGTCAATCTACACACCACCATTCTGACTCCACTGCTATGGGCCTGTTGACATTCTCCCACCTTGCAGGTGACATGTACCCACTTCCCTTGCCACAGGCAACTAGAACCTTCTACTGAAGAGCATTGATGGAAATGACTCACTGCCACACAAGTTGTTTGAGATATTAATCATGCAAAGCCGATAGACAAAGTTACTGATATAGCTAGGACTAGCCTTCCATCAGCAGGAGTTTAATGGTGTCCTACACCGAGAGGATTTACTGTGATAGGACCTCTTCAGTGCATGAGTTCTCAGCGCATGAAATAGCTTCGTGATAGTCAGTAAAGTATGTACCTTTTCTGAGTTTGTTTGTGATGACCTATTCAGCAGTTCCACCACCGCCGGATCTCACACGAGACAGTGCTGTATCTCCATACATGAAGAACAGAACTCTCTCTGACATCAGAGCTATAACAGCAACAGTGTGGAACATGACTGATACATACTATACTACGTACTATCAAGAGTTCATATATAACTCTTGCTACTATATACTAGTCATTCATAGCAAATTTTCTTGTTTAGGTCCATTGAAGGTAGCCATGAACATTCTCTTTGCTTGTGAGAAAATTAATTTTGTTTGTTGTCTGGTTCATGAAAATGTGATCACCTTTGATGAGAAAATAATATAGAGAAGCCAGGTATATTCAAGGTACACACATAAATATGTGGTGTGCACTTGCCCATCTACAGGTGCATAAAATTAATATCACTGCACTTGTTTACCATATAGTAGGTGGCCTCTTAGAGCTCTTTGGTTGCGGAAGCATGCTATTATGTTATAGGGTTGGCTTACAGAGAAAGGAATCAATGGTAACCAACATAAAGCTCAGTGCTCACAGAGCGCTACAACAAGGGAAAGGCAGCGCGGAAAACTACCGCATGGTGAGTAACGAGAGGGCTATACTACGCTTGAATTGGGTAGTGAGAATGACAGTGAAGCTCACACATAGATCTGAGCATCCACTTCTGAAGTGGACATATCTCAGCCATGCATTCTTGTGAGATCCCCCACAAATAGGTTGAGTGTCTGCATATGATATGAAAGTCTTTGATGGCACACAGAGGTTGGTCAATGATATAATTGCATATGGACACTCAATCTGCTACCAAGAGTCTAACATGTCATCGTGCACCCCAGCAACTATATGTACATACGTAAATAGCACCAGTCACTGCATGATCTGTTGTATGTAATGGAATAACTACACAGGCTCTTCACTTTATCAGATCACCTATTATGCTCAACCAGGGCCCGGTGTGGTGGTGAGAGGGCATGCAACACCCATAGACAGGAAAGCATTGAAACAAAGTTCAATGCTGCACACGTGTTCCATTGATTGACACTAGTGGTTCCACACTAGACTCCATAAACCACTCTCGCTAACATGGCATTGATCATGTATGTAATCTATACACTGTTAAAATTGGGGTGTTAATTCACATGCTTCATGGTAACCAGGATTTCCACTGACATGGATCCAAAACAAGGTGTGTACAACAAATTATCCTTGTGGCAATCAACTCATGGGAATCAAGACCAATCAGTTTCCATGGAAACCCTATTTGTATAACAATGTTACCATAGAAACCACTGTAGCACCTACCCCAGAGCAGTGGCATTGCCAAACCCGGCCCACCCGAACCTAGGCCTGGGCATCAGTATGATCGCCACATAAAAATAATTTTCACATGTACATTGCACATGTGCAATTATGCTAGTTTAGTATGCCATGTGTATACTAAATGGCAAAACCTTGAAGGCAAGGGAGTCTACCAGAGTGCTCCGAGTGGACTGAAGAAGACAGTGCAGAAAGGAAGGAGTCGTTGGCTTAAGATTAGTAGGCTTGGGCTACTATTTAACATTTCCGTTCCACGTCGAGAGGGAGACATTCACGGATTGCATGGAAACCAGAAAGCAGTGGCAGTGCTACGAGAGCCCATCTAGGTAACTGGAAAATGACTATGAATAAACGTTCCGCTCTTTGCACGGATTGGATCAACACCACACACCTCTATTCACCGTCTTCAGCAGTGGCAGCACTCAGGCCATAGCTGCTATCATACAATCCTAGCTACGCCACTGCACCAGGGTATTATTCTGGAACACGTGAATAAGCACTCCAATTTTAACAGTGTACATGAAGTGCTTGCACACTGTCTCCTAGCTCAGCAAACCATATAAACAGATTCGTCCGGTCTGTATACAACTGCGTCACATGCATTGTGTAAGGAACAATATTCTTAAATTGCAGATCTGCTCAATTCCAACTTAATGAGGTTTCAAGACCACAATGGCTCTATTTAGACTCGGACATTGTTTACACTTTGCCATAGTGGCAAATGGAATCAACAACAGAATTGATACTGATACAAAGAATGGGTGCTGATGAAGCTATAGTAGGGAAGTGTCTCATAGGTTGTATTCTAGCAGTTGTCGACAATGCTAAACATCCGTTACTGCGAGTGCATTACATGTTCTATATTTGAAATCATTACTACGCCAATTCTACTTACCAACATAGAATTATTAATTCTACTTAGTAAATCTCCTTTGTCAAAGGAAGGTTGCTGCCCTGGCCCTTCACACCTCCAGTTTTTGATCGCTCGCATAAACTGGAGGTGTGGAATTCCTGGGAATGAGGCTAAGAATTAAGTCCTTTTTATCATCTAGCCAGCTATTCTTCTGCTCTCTGCCAAAAAGCCACTGGCACCGACTGATCCAAAAACAAACTGTAAGCTTGTTGCTGTGAAGCTAGGCTGCAATCTGGTTACAAGGAATACTTTCTTCAACGTATAATTAGAAGACTACCGTGGAGTTGAACTTGCAAGTCCATTCTCAGGAAGTCCAATGCTTTCTCTATTAATTCTACAGTGAAACCTCCTTGAGTGCCTAATACAAAAGCAGACGACACATTGTCAAGTCTGAACATAAGCTACAGCTTTTGGTGCTCCTCAGAGTACTAGTGGTGTCTGCAGCAAAGAGATTGCACGTTTGAGCGTATGTATGGGTACCCTATGCAACCATGTTCTATTCAGTATCCGTACATATTGTGTGCCATTGAAGTAGCGTGTGGGAACATTGCTGGTACACAGATGTGGAATATGCTGTTTCTGTTCATGCATAATCAGATTCCAATAATTACCACCTGGGATCAAAGATACGTATAACAAATTTGTTTGAAGTTGAGTTACCTGCACAAATTTCATACTCAACTTGGAATAATGTAGCCCCTCCCCCCCCCCCCCCCCCCCCCCCCCCAGTATGTGACTAAAAGCTGAGGGCCAGATTTAAAGTGGTCCAAAACCGCTGATCTGCATAGGCATTGTGTGTATAGTGCACAAAGTGGGCAGGTTCTGGGGGCATGCCCCTATATGACATCAGGAGTTGTGAGAGGATTCTTGAGTGTACTTTCGAAGTGAAATTGGAACCTTTTAGCCACAATCATTGCGACACGAATGAATGTGTGTAGTGCATTGCCACTGTAGGTTGGTTATACAGGCACTAGCTAGAACAGTTTGACACAACTGCACCAAACGTGAATACCTTGTCCCTAAGCTCTTTTGCATATGACTTACAGCATATTGTCGTTCTCTTTCAACCACAAATCTGGCTGCTTTGAAACTGGGATTTTATACTGGTAGACTGACCTATAGGCTCAGCATTATATTTATTCTCACAAAATATATAGTACGCCATGGCACTTATTCCTAACACACCAGTGTCCATATTAGGTGGTAAACTATTCCATGTGGGGATAACACTATGAACATAAGATGCAAATAATTTGTGCGGGCAAATGGTCTAGTATAGTTTATCTAAACCATGATTACATGAGTAAGGGAAGTTACTTGCTACAAAATGTCAAGATGAAAGTAGGAGTTGCCAGTGATGATGTTATACATGGTTCAGATACTGATGACAAACTGATAATGGTTGAAGGTCCAACAATTGCAACATTCTTTCATAGCCTAGGTCCCATTTCTTCAAGCAAACTTTAAATGCGAATTTTTGTACAGCTTCCAGTGCTTGTGTGCCTTTACTTGTGTAGGGATCCCATAGCTGACAGGCATATTCGAGGTGATGCCATATACAGGTCAGGTAGATACAGAGTTGGTGTCAGCCCATGTGTAAAACTGTCTGTACAGCATACCCACAAGTTTTCTGGCTTTGGTGCATATCTGGTCAATGCAGTCGTTCCAAGTTAGTTTTGATGTCGTTAAAATTCCTAAGTATCAGTAACTTTCAACCTGTTCCAATACACTGTTACATAATTGCAGCCCTGCAGGTGGGAGGTGGGGGTTGTTTCCTTTTTGATGCAATAATGTATTTACACTTTGAGGGGTTCAGCATTAGGTGGCACTTTCTTATGCATTCGTCAATAGCACCAATGTCTCTCTGCAGGTCGCTATTAGCGTCAGGGTGATAAATCGGCTTAAAGAGGAGAATGTCATCAGTTATTTTCGATCCATCTGATAGATCCAGAGAGGTGACATGGTTTATGTAGGTCAGGAACAACAAGGGTCCCAAGACACTGCCCTGAGGTTGAGCCAAGGTTTAGCTTCTGCCTCTGAGGAAGAGAAACAGGATTAGTTATTAGCGTACAGCAATACCTTCATTAATGTGCATTAGGTCCATGAGATAACGACAACACTATATTAATGGTTTTGCTCCACAAAGCACAACTATACAACATGAATACTATCCCAATAAAATGAACTGTAGCTACACATCATGTGAATATCTTGGGACACATACTCATGTCGGGGATTCAGTAACAATTTGAACAGCAATAAGGCTATTCCATGTTAGGTTATACCGAAACCGCCACGGTGGAGATATTTTGTTGTGTGTCAGAAATGATTTATCTTTTGTTACTGTACTGTCTGGTCCTGCTGATTTAGAAACTATTTTTGTATCTAATTTTGTATCTGGTAAAAAATTTTTTGGTTTAGGTGTATTTTATCGACCACCGGACAATCCTCACCTAATTGTATCTTGGATAACTGATTTCATGTTCTTTGTTCACTTAATGTTTCGTTTTTGTCTGACCTAAATTAGTCCTGTTGGGTGATTTCAATATTTATTAATATTATGATATTATTCTTGGTCACGAACATATGAAGATGCCTGCACTCACCTTGGCTGGAAGCCCCTCAGCACAAGGAGAATCATCCTGAGCTGCTGCCAGGTATACAAAATTATTAACAACCTGGACTGTATCTGTTTTGATAATTACTATAGTTTTAATCCATCTATATCAACTAGATCCCATAGTTTATCCTTATTTTGCATCCCTTCAAGTATTAATTCATTTAGATTTTCTTTTTTTGTTAATAGTCCCTTTGTTTGGAATTCGTTACCCTTAGATATTGTTTCTGCTCATTCATTGCCTTCCTTTAAGTATAAGTTGTACAAGTTCTTTTAACCCACTAAATTAGTATAGTGCTTTACTCATTCATTGTAAAGCTTATTTTCCTTGCTTTTCCTTTAGTCTATGTTTGTATGTGTAAGGGGAGCACTCGTATAGGTCAACCTTTTGTGTAACCCTGTCATTGTATGACGAAATAAATTCAGTTCAGTTCAGTTCAGTTCAGTTCACCTCTTTGTAATGCACTTGGTTCATCTTCAGAATGCTTTTTCTCTTACATAGGTAGCCTCGTACCCAGGCCTTCAATCGCGATTGAAGGCCTGGGTACTAGGCTATTACATAGGTTGTTGAGTAGCCTACCCGCATTGTCCCTGATGGATCTGCCACTCTCATTGACCTTGTATTCTTGTCTGACCCTCAGTCACTCCATGTGTGCAGTATCAAGTGGCTATTTATGGCCAGTACAAAACTTGCAGCACCAATTGTGCGAAACTGGAATCAGCTGAGGCCTCAAATCCTGTGCTGCTTTAGCCAAGCAAGTTTGCTACTGCTCTTTTGACATGGATCCAGTGGCTCAATGGTAGCTAGCTAGTCTCACTAGTAGCTAGCTAGCTTTTCTTGTGTTTGAATTCCAAGAATTCTTCTGTTGGGATTCATTCTCTCTCCAACAGCTCACATGCATTAGCTATATATATTAGCCATGCCTGCCATCTTTGTCATGCACAGCACGTGCTCTACTAGGCCACTCTTATGGTATAAAAATAGCTATTTAGATGACCCAGGATACATGCCATCTAAAATACTTGATAGTGCTACGTTTTACTTTCCACACTGAAGGGACATGACCCTGCAGCACTGAGCACTTGATAAATTAATTGAAAGTTTATGAAGCCTGGCTTAAATTGATGCTGTTTGTTTATGTATAAGCAGTTGCCAACAGCATTGTGTAATCTCCCAATGTGGATAGGAATTAACCCTCCCAAAATGAAGTCCTTGTCCCTGATACCACTCATTCTTGATCACTTGCTCTGTTGATAACGTTGGGCATTATAGGTTTGACTTTCACCAGAGAAGCTTCCAAAATACATAATCAGAAATTCACTTGGATTGCAAGCAGTGCTTAATTGGGCTTGTCTGGCACTGTATCCCTCATGGACAGTTAGCTGCAATAAATTTGATTATCTGTTATCGTGGATTCAAAGCAGTTTCACTTTTCATTGCTTGTGCAGCTATAGTGAGTGAATTTGCAAAACTCAATGTTATTCTTGTCATTCTTATGGCTGGAGTGAAAATCCATGTTGGCAATAGGTTTGCTCCAACCATGCAATGCAACACAAATGCTCATGGCTCAATGCTCAACGTTTCGCTGAAATCATTCCAGTCTAAGCAAGGGATACGGTTCTACACAGAGGTTTGGTAAGGGGAAGGGGTCAGAGTGACCGGATCCAGAAAGTTATCTTGGTGCATGCAGTTATTCATGGACGAAATTTAAAGCTATTTTTTCCAATGAGATCCCAATATAGCTCCTCTGAAGGCAAACTTGAAGCAAAGCGGATGATCTTAGCCTCGTTCCCAGTCACACGCCCAGCTTTCCGTTGCTTGACAGTGTGGACACAGCCAATAATAGCCTCGTTCTGCAGGCTCCTCCCCAATAAGCTGGGGAGTAGCCTCAGCCTGCAGAACAAGGCTAGCCTATAATGCACCTAGCTGTCATTCATGACTACACAGAAGCTCATGCACACAGTTCCCATACCCTTTCGTGGGGCGTTCTCCCCGTACGCGTGCTTATACCCTACCCACCCCATGCAGAAAGGGGTCTGAGAACCAAACTGCTTGTCTGGGCCCCTCGGTATGGTGTGAACTCACTAAATCAAAACACTATAGCTAATGGTGTGCAGAATTTTTTGAAGTTGGCCCCAAACCCACCATCTAAATGCATAAATAATTAATGATATGGCAGCTTGTTAGACCTCCATGTATACCTCCATGCACAAAACCCAACTCAATGCATGTGCAACATGTCACGACAGTTAGCTAGCTACTGCATTGACAAGAGCCTGTACACTAGTCTACCTACATCTGAGAATGATATGAATTGATTAGCTATGTGCACAATCACGTATGCATTCATGTACACACACAGTGGATGCAGCATATGAGGGTACAAAGAAGTGCTCTTTCCTGCCCATGGCCATCATGCTGGGGATAAATCTCTTGCTTTTACTTGGGTTTGTTGTACTGTACCCGAAATTGAGAGAGAGGACCAAAAAACTGAAGACATGACTCTGAATTGGAGCAATTGAATTGTAGTTACAATTAATAACACAATGCACCTTCCTGTACGTGGTAGCTACAGTGTACAATGACTAATGTGTGCATGTGACTCATGTAAGCGAAGTGTACAAGCCTGCACAGTGCACACAATGGCAAATTAGCTGTAGAGCCTTCACGGCCGACGTAGCTACTGTTCTACCATTCTGCAACCATGGTTACGCACACACATTGGAGTAGGGCTGGAAGACCTTGTTTTGAGTTGCATCGATAGGTAATGGACATAATGCATTATTATAACCTTACTTCCTGCCAGAAAAATAACCATTCAAAAGACAGTTTTGGATATAGGCAAAATAGCTAACTGCATGCAAAATGTTATCCCAGTTCGGACATGACCTATAGAAGTTACGTATGGGGGCAAGTTGGTTCGTCAGATTGTCATGAGATCAGCACTCAATCCTACCTCCCTTCCACACCATGCACCCAGCCTCCAGCCCACTCCAATGCTCCAAGCTCTATGCCACACCCCCTAGCACCAGCCCCACCCCTTGTACCCAGCCCTGCAGCCCCACCGCCACTATCTATACCTGCTGGTTGAGAGAAAGTTCACAGCTTGGGTGCTAGGCATTCGCGGCAAAACCCGTAACATTTTGGCGGCAAATTGGCGGGCAACACGTTCCTGAAAAATGCGGACGCGCAACCTACTTCCAACGATGAGCGTGCCTCTGTCTTTGTATTGTGATAGACTAGGCCCGAGCTTGCGCGGTAGACCACGGCGATTGAGCAATGAGGAGAGAATACCACTGACGACTGACAACTGACCCCAATACACAGCTCACAGGTGCTTTAAATACTCCTACAAAACCAAATGATCTAATAGTACAGTCTTGCACAACATCCTCCTACAAAACCAAATGATCTAATAGTACAGTCTTGCACAACATCCTAGAACCACACAGGAAAACCAAAGGGAAAATATTACACATTCAACTCAAAGATAGAAAAGAGGTGTCAACGAAAACATTCCTGTCAGCATAAAAAACCACTACATCCTGTGAGTACAAATCCAAACTACGTACAACCAAATAAGAACATGCAAATAACCAGTCCATTACATTCCTCCCCCCTTCTCCTGCAGCAAACTAGTTTCACGACAGCAAACTAGTCTTGCTGAGAATGAAAACGGTGTTCAGCTCTCAACTCAGTCTGCTCCTCGCCGGCCCCGAACCTTCTGCTCGTAATAGTAGTTTTAGTCCATAGACTCGGTCCTACATATTTTGACTTAAAACTGCAATATTTCCCACGCGTAACACGTGGGGAACGTATAAGTCACCTGTCCAACACGTGGGGAACGTATAAGTCACTTGTCCCACGCGTAACACGTGGGGAACGTATAAGTCAGACTTAAACAGCCCGTGTCTGATACGCCCTATTCTCTTATAGTGGGGAACGTTTAAGTCACTTGCAAATAATCCACAAAAATGAAGGGGTCAACCCATTGAAGCATGAATACAATTATCTGTTCTGCAGTGAATAAAGAAATATGGAATTGTTTTTTGCAAAATGTATAAGGTAGTAATGACATCATAGGAAGCATGAATATGATTAGTTTCGGTTGTATCTTCGCATTATAAATTTGTAATGACATTATTTATTAAGGAGGCATAAATATAATTAGTTTCGGTAATCTTTTTGTAATTACATTATTTATATCAATGTGATTAGTTGGACGAACTTGGCAAAAACATGTTGAGATGAACTATGAATATCGTTACAATACTTCTTGAAATCATTACCTGACTGAGACACCATAATACCAAAAGAGGTGGGTGTATATATGGGGTTATTTAGTCACGACACAGGCATGCATGCAGCCTCTGCTGCTAAAGCTTACATCATGGATATTGGTCCGGCAGGAGGTGCATACTTTAAGACACGGCTTCGCATTCAGCACCTGACCTGGCCCTCTATGCCCTAACCCATCTCCCTACTTCCTGCTTGAACAATAACCACTGTCTTTGTAAAGCTTACGTACGTATACACAATTGTGGCATGCATATGACATCCCACAATTTAAAAGCCGCTATGTTAAATCACAATTCGCATAGTTAGCAATACTATTATGCTGAATGCAATCGTGAAATAATTTGGCTATCGTGACCATTTCATAGACTGTGTATAGTCACATCAGCTGCAACTGAGGACTTCAGTCTGGTCCTCCTCTCGGCAAACCAGCAGGGAGATTCGAACTTTGTTCTCATCATTTCATATAATTATATCTTTCTGCTAAACAATATGCAGCATGATACACTTAACAGGGACAAGGTTACAATTACTACAGATCGACTGTTTTAATAAGTCAAAGGTTGCACGTGATACCGGCAGTGTTCATCATTATCCTATCACTTTACCTTGATTTCCACTTTACTGAAAAGACAGGATCACTGGCATAATTATTATATTATTATCTGAGCATCAGCATACCCATTGATTGTCATAATATTAATAATGATATTCATATCTAACATTTTACTTGCATGAACTTCAATGATAGTCATGATCTCCTGTCAATGTTGAGGTAATAATTGCAATGAAAATTATAATTACATTCATGACATCCATATCACCTTAATTGATATTGCATTTTCGTAATAAATATTTAAGAACTGAAAATTTAAATCGCATTGAATTTAAATTGTATTCATGCATCAATGGGTTGACCCCTTCATTTTTGTGGATTATTTGCAAGTGACTTAAACGTTCCCCACTATAAGAGAATAGGGCATATCAGACACGGGCTGTTTAAGTCTGACTTAAACGTTCCCCACGTGTTACGCGTGGGACAAGTGACTTATACGTTCCCCACGTGTTACGCGTGGGAAATATTGCAGGTTTAAGTCATATTCTATAGGACCTCTTTACTTACTCTTCCCATGCAGCTGTAGTGCCTACCAGACTTCTTATAGCGCATCCCCCGGCTCCAGCACTGGGTGCGTATACACGATGGCGGTGGAGCATTCTCTACTTGTATTCAGGATGGCGGTGGAGCATTCTCTACTGGTATACAGAATGGCGGTGGAGCATTCTCTACTCCGAAGACGTAGGATTGGAAGATCGTAGCGTGGAGACGGTGTGAATTGACATGTGGCTATACTTTCCCTATGCATATTCAATGCGTTTCACATCCGATTTTTATGTCAGGCCAACGTTTCACTTTGTCGTTCTCTACTTACTCTTCCCGTTCAGCTGTAGTGCCTACCAGACTTCTTATAGCGCATCCCACGGCTCCAGCACTCGGTACGTATACACGATGGCGGTGAAGTATTCTCTTCTGGTATACAGGATGGCGGTGGAGCATTCTCTACTGGTATGCAGGATGGCGGTGGAGCATTCTCTACTCCGGAGACGTAGGAGTGGAAGATCGTAGCCTGGAGAAGGTGCGAGTTGACATGTGACTATCCTTTCCCTACCTGTTGCATATTCAATGGATTTTGCATCCGATTTTTTTTCACGCCAAAATTTCACATCGTCGTCTTCTGATTACTCATGCAGCTGATGATGAAGACATCCCAGGCATTTGGTCCAAAGCCAAAGGATATATGATTCGCTTGGCAATGATCTTGTATGCACTTGAAGAAGCCATTGAAGATCTCGAAAATTTACCAGGTTCTACTACCTGCCGTGCAGTTCGCAGACCCAAACTCATATTGCAAGGCTACCTTCCTGGTCAAGCTCGATTAGTGTGAATGCTGTCGAAGCGGCCGAGAAATCGTTACAAGCCTCTGCAACCAAAAAAATAAATTGTTGTGCTTGGAAAACATCAAGATGAGATAGACAGTTTAACACCTTCTGATGTCCGTCGACTATCCAAAGTGCTTGGAACAGTTTGTTCACCGGAAGGAATTGTGCGGGCTTATGTCATCTTTCAGAAGGGGATTGCACAGCCAACTACGAACGCTCAAAACCTCCTCAATTTAGCTGCTACATTTGGGTTTGGTGACATGCAGCAAATAGTTGCGCAAAGCAACCGAACAACAACAGTTTTCTGCAAACAACGGTACCAAGACCTTCCGGAACCCACAAAGAACCGCCTTAAGAAGCTAAAGTTAACACCACAAACTTATGACAGTACTTTTCCATCTACATCTTAGGCTCAATACATGCATGGTCAACTGTTCTTTATTATTCACCCCATGGGCAACCCATTCATATACCACTTATGTCCATTGAGTCACTTCAGATATCTCAAACTTGGCTACTGCATTCTTGGTAAAGATAATTAATTCAACCATACCTATTATAGTCATTCTTCTTAGCTACAGCAAGTTATAATCCATTGAGTCACTTCACATGTACATCAAACTCAGCTATATATAGCTACTGAATTCATCCTGGCCGTGCTCAAGTCATTCTTCTTCCTGCAGCAAATGTACAGTCATGACATTAATCAACTTAATTTGTACAAGCAAGTGGCAAAACTATCTGTTACAGTTATGGTAGCTACACCACCAATTGCACATCATGAGATGCAGCATCTCTGCAATCATCTGGTTACCATAGCAATTAACAACGAAGGCAGTTCAGACCTCCATCCATGGCCGCTTAAACTACCTTCTTTAAAATGCATCAACTTAAACTTTGACTTAAATTTTGACTGTGTTGATCTGTTCATGCATGAAACTACAAACAATGAATACTAATTGCAGACTGTGCACTGTGCTTATTAATGTTAGCAATTGCAACTCAACAGTGTATAATGCTATGGTTTAGCATACTTGAGGCTCACCTCCAGCCACCAATAGTTACACTCTAGTTGTACTACAAGCTGCACTCTACTAGGACAACTTGGATGAATAGTATAGGTACTAGCCTTGTCAATGTGTATCATTGCCATGTCAACTCAACAAAGAGTGTACTTATAATTTTATGGTAACTAAGCTGTGTGTGTTCTTAGTCTCGCAAGCCAGCCTCTTTTTCTATGAGGGGGCACGCGCGGAGGGGGGAGGGAAAAAGAGTCTGGTGACTTAAGCCAACATTTCGTTTTCTCTGCCTGAATGTGGGTAGAGCCAATGAGATTGCAGCAGTCACATGATTTTCATAGCGTAATTCAGAGACAGTGCGTGCGATTGCCATCGCTGCAAAATGCAACTAGGCTATCCAAGGTTGTGCCCCAAAGCAAGAATTAGCAGTGAAGAACTCCTTCAGCGGACGGGATGTACTCGTGAGTCTTCTACGGGTACTGGAAAATCGCCTTGTTACTACGTATATATACTGCTGAAGGCTTTTCCATGGCTCACCTTCCAACGGTTACTACTCTCCAGAGCTTCGCGAGCCTCCTCCAACTCGATTCGCAGTTGCACATTTGAAAGTTGTGGGCGATAATTGGATAGCTATCATGTGACTTTTTCATTTGCTACAGTTGATTGCATTCCACTGGGTAACGAAATGTTGGCCTAAGTCACCAGACTCTTTTGCCCTCCCCCCTCCGCGCGCGCCCCCTCGTAGAAAAAGAGGCTGGCTTGCGAGACTAGTGTGTTCTATGACCATTGTGTATTCTAGTAGCAACTCACCTCAACCTACCAATAGTTATACTCAAGTTGCACCACAAGCTGCACTCAACTAGGACAACTTGGATGATTAGGTAGTAGCCAAGCTGTGTGTGTTCTATGCATTGGCTGGTTCTATGCATGATTATCAGAGAACGCGGTAGCGTTCTCTATTTAGGGATGGCTAAGGAAATTTCGAAATACCATACTGATGCACCAGCAGGAAAACGGCTAAAGGAGCTACTACCCCCCAAACCAAGCATGCAGACAGAATGATACTGCCTAGCAGTTCACAAAAACACTCGCAAACGTACCTGAGAGTACGCGGGAGTCGAGAAATAAGTCGCCGGAAAATTCCGATTTCGTAATCTTCTTTCTTCTTTCTTCTTTCTCATTGACTAGCATAGCTGGCTAACAAAAGCATTTCCTGAGCTAGTTCACTCACAGAACAACATCGCTTTCGTCGTAGTAGCTCCTTTCGGTCCTTTTGACTACATACTGGCAGGAACGGCACTTCTGGCTAGCTACGATTCCATGAATTGCTAGCACGAAGCCATTTTGATGCAACCAGAGGTCACGCGTGCCAAATGAGCATGCGCAGTTCACATGCAAACGCACATTGCTTTCTTTTTTGCTGGTGATGGTTGCATTTCGGGCACTTGCTGATCAGCTGAATCCTTGTGAAACCATTATCTGGTGCATCACTACCGCTGCAAGGAATTTCTGCCAACCTGTTCTTGCCAAGATCTATTGTGACTCTGCCATCATGGAGGCATTGCTTTCTTCTCATGACGTAACTACAGTGCAGAATATGTACCAATACTGACCATGCAGAACTGTGAGTGAGGCTACAGTTTTGGCGTTTGAACTTCGAAGTGTTTGCTGAATCTGTCTAATCCGTAGTATGGTGGCACACTCCTAGGAGCTATCGTCTATGAACGTATCCTAGTAGTAGCTACCTACCAGTTTGGTATCAGTAAGCATTTTTGTGTTCGCTGAGTTCAGTATTCATCTATCTATCTATCTTGTCATATCTACATGTATAATGTATATACTCTACCCAAGAGCAATATCATCACTTTTGGAAAAATTATATAAAAGCAATAATGGACCATTACTTCCTGGTGAATCACAACATAAGGAAGGAGCAATTGTGCTGCCCCGAGCAGTAGGATCCTCAACCACATCCGTCAAGGCAGCTCCCCTTTGCACGGTGATGGCCTAGCTAGAGATTGTTCAATCAAACATTTGGTTATATCTCTCATACATTACCCCTATCGTTAGAAACTTACGCATTCCATGCACTCAAAAAACCTCACAAACTAGAAACAAAAACATTTTGTTACAAAAATTACAAACGATTTAGTGATGGCCACCCCGATCGACTCCCGAAAAAGCAGACAAACAAGGAATGCCATTAACCGGCCTCAGTCCCATCCCATCCCTAAATCCTACATTTTTAATGGGATGGGACTGAGGCTGGTTAATGGCATTCCTTGTTTGTCTGCTTTTTCGGGAGTCAATTGGGGTGGCCATCACTAAATCGTTTGTAATTTTTGTAAGAAAATTTTTTGTTTCTAGTTATAGTAGAGACGCACCTTGACCAGCCAATAGTTACATTCAAGTTGCACCACAAGCTGCACTCAACTAGGACAACTTGGATGAATAGGTAGCTTGACAAAGTTACGAAGTAGCCAAGCTGTGTGTGTTCTATGCATGATTATTATAGTAGCAACTCAAGAATGTGTCTTGTGATACATAGCTTTGGCTTGTTATAGTAGAGACTCACCTTGACCAGCCAATAGTTACATTCAAGTTGTACCACAAGTTGCAGTCAAGTAGGACAACTTGAGGGTGCGCGGTGGTGTACTGGTGGAGTGAGAGTCTCCAGTGCGCAACTCAGGCTCTGTCCTGAGTTCGAATCCCACTAAAACCCTTGGTTTTTCTGTTGAAGGGTGGTTCGCCTTGAAAAAAGGAATTTGCCCTTTGCCCTTCCAGAAAAACAAGTTTGAGCAATGCCATTTATGGTAACTCAAGCGAGTTCAGTGATGATGGCATCACCATCCCCCGTTAATGGGGCCCAGGACCTGCATGAAAACCTTCTGTATTGGAGATGCGGCATTCCTGGGTTATCAAATCAAAATGAACTGAACTGAACTGAACTGACCTAACTTGCATAACTATCCGAATTAAGCTCTTGACATGGCAGAATACTCACTGGCATGGTTTGATTGGAGTCTCACACGGCGGATCGATGGATCGGGAACAGTTTCGGACAAATCTCCTTTCGTGTAGACCTATATACTTCCATAGTAAATTAGGCCTACGCACAAATTATGGAGGTCAAAGTACGGAATGCCCTCGATGCCTGCTGCACATGCAGATAATGGCCTATATGCACGGAAAATGGATTGGCAACGCCCCATTAAAAATTCGATTGCCACGGATCTGCAAGCGCAGTTTCGCAAGCGCTATAATTTGCAGCTGATGAGCTCCACCCTTTTGAGAGCATACGTGTCATGGCGTCAGAAATAATACGTGGTGATTTGTCGTCCCTCGCCGGAGTTGGTGATAGCCTCGCCAAGAACTGCAGCAGTGAAGAGGTGCTTAGTCTCGCGTGGCCAAGACCCTTCCTGCGACCATAGATAACAATAGAAATCAAATCGCAAGTCCAGCAAGCTCGCAAGTTCGACTTTGGCGATCGTTGTGCTAATGCATAATATTATGTCATGCCTGGAGTACCTGAGCGATAAGCAAATGGCCTTGTCCCAGACATTTAGAAGACAATTACAAGACAACACACAACATCATATGTGCCAGGTCCTAGCTTTCTGCATGACTGTTGGAATTGTGCTACACTGAACTGTAGCAAGTTAGCAACATTAAACATGTGTTATAGGGGTGTGTCGTACTTAACAGCTCATGCATATTTTATGGTTGGTGAGAGACCAATGCAGCAACATCATATCACTTCATTACCCATTAGAGATTAATAATTCAAGTTAACATGGTGCATGATCATGAGATAGAAGCAGCATTGTAAAGGTGGGAGCTTGCATGCTATCAACAAGGTTTCACTATTCTCTTGGAATGGGTACCAACCAACACCTACAAAATGGGCCAATCTGTGTCAAGACTCGGCTACGGAACTTTAGCATAGATGTGGCCCAAGGCCTCCTCCATCTGCATTCCCAATTTTCCCAACCACTATGTTCATGGTGGGCTCAGCAGTGGCAATGTGCTCCTTGACCCAGACAATGGCTGGAAAACCAATTAACATCGGTGACTTTGAGCGTGTCACTCTTGACCAGGGACACTATATACAGTGGACCCGAGGACCTGGGACCGGGGACCCAGGGACCCGAGGATCTTCAGCTGTACATGTTACGGGAGACAGAATTGCAATTACAAGCAATCTGTGCTAATGTAAAAGCCAAATAGCTACTAGTCTTATGTTGTTACCTTAAGTATGCAAGTCAGTATTGCACAACCGGATTAATACGTAGCCTCGTTCCCAGGCCGTAATCCTGGGATCCAGGCTGGGTTATTAAACTAGTAACAGAATTAAAGTTCAAAGTGCAGTGCTATTATTAATATAATAGATACATGACAAAAGTCAAATGCCTTGTGTAGTGTGTGAAAGGGGCCGGAGAACGAGGTATATGAAAAATGAAGTGGAAAAGTGATGAAGACAAGCTAGAGGATAACGCTGTACGCTGAAAACGTCATCTGATTTGACTTGCATACTCCAGGCAATGATATAACCATGAGTTTTGGCTTGTACATGTAGTTGCATTTCTGTCTCCCGTAACAGCTGAAGATCCTTGCTTGGGTCCTCGGGTCCTCGGATCCTTGGGTTCGGGTCCACTGTTAATAGTGTCCCAATATTCAGACAGCTCATGAAAAGACTCTGAAATTTGACTGAATACCTTCTGAAACATGTAGCTACTGCTGAAACCTTATACGCAAGAAGAGAGGCAAACAACTATACACTTGTTTCGTGGATTTCTCGAAAGCCTTTGATGCAGGGGATCACATGGAGCAAGCTTGCTTCGTACGGCCTAAGTTCCACAATGCTAAATATTCTCCGGAGTATGTATGGGCAAGCCTCTTCCAGAGTCACTCTTAATTCGGATACATCAGAGGAATTTTTGTACAGGAAGGGAGTAAGACAGGTAGGCCTGAGATAATTATGCCTCAACTTTTAACTATCATTCTATTCCAGAATTCTTTCAAAATCTTGCTATTATTCCCCAAACCCTTGCTATTATTCTCATATTATTCTCAACAAATACCTTTATAGTCAACGCTTGTTATACTGCAACATTAGGGAACATTCAACATAGTCTTGAGTGAGCAAAGATTGCACCTGAGGTACCGGCAAATCAGAGTCCTCGGACAACACTCAACAAATCAACTACAATATCTGTGCCAGTGCTGCAAATGTCAGCCATTATTACCATGTGCAGCAAAGTGGAAGTCAATTTGCACCACACCCCTTACTTCCACATGTAAATGCTTGCTATTATTCTCGAATTATTCTCAATTCTTTACCTTTGCTACTATTCTCAAAATTATTCTGGCATAATTATCTCAGGCCTAAAGACAGGGCTGTAACTTAAGCCCGCTGTTATTCAGCCTCTTCATTCACGACCTCGAGAAGCACCTAGTAGAAAACAACTCTGGTTCAATTGAAATCAATTCTACAAACCTCCACCTTTTATTATTTGCTGATGACCTAGTGTTACTAGCTGACACACCAGCAGGCCTACAGAAATCTATTCAGATATTAGGGGACTACTGTTCAAAATGGAACCTGAGAATTAACATGGAGAAAACGAAGGTTATGGAATTTAGGTTCCAAAGGAGGAAGGACCCCAGCCCGTCCTACAGCTTGTACAACCAGATAATCGAAGTAACAAAGTCATACAGATACCTTGGAATTATCTTAACAAGCAATGGGGGCTTGAAAACAGCAGCGGACACCCTAGCAAAACAGGGACAAAAGTCTCTGTTCTGCCTGCTTAAAAGGCTTCGAAACTACAATACCCTAACCCGTTACTGCTCAGCCATCTATTCGATGCTCTTGTACGACCAGTCCTGGAATACGGTAGTGAGACTTGGGGCTACATAAAGGCAGAAGAGATAGAAAAAGTGCACCGCAAATTTATAAAGTTTGCGCTAGGTCTACCAAGTTCAGCAGCAAATCTCGCAGTTTATGGAGAAATAGGCAGAACACCACTAGACGTTAGACGAAATGTGCTAATGGTTAAGTACTGGCTGAGACTGGCAACAGATCGGGAAATTTCTCCTTACCTCAGGGAAGCCTACCTGGAATCGCTCAGTGATTCTCCTTGGGCAGTACACCGTGGCATTAAAAAGGTGTTAGAGAGGGCAGGATTCGCTGAAATCTGGCTAAATCCTCACATTGTGGATCAGCGTGCAGTCATCAATAACCTCCAACAAAGACTTCAAGATCAGTACACACAGTCATGGCAAAGTGAGCTAAGCAACACAACAGGGAAACCAAGTTATTTAAACGAAACCTAGCTCCTGAAGCCTATCTAACCTTACCTTCGTATCTCAGAATACCAATATGCAAATTAACCCTTTAAGCCCCATTGACGTCTATAGGCGTCAATTAGACCCTATGCACTTGTAGGGCTTCTCGCCAGTCCAAAAAGAGACCAAAAAGTCTTCAGAGGGCCTAGGGACGACTTTAACCCTTTAAGCCCCATTGACGTCTATAGGCGTCATTTAGACCCTATGCACTTGTAGGGCTTCTCGCCAGTCCAAAAAGAGACCAAAAAGTCTTCAGAGGGCCTAGGGACGACTTTAAGGCCCGAACTCAAAAATTTGGTCAGATTTCGGCGCGCCTCCCCCACTAAACGTACAAGCGGGGGGGTTTCGAAGGGGGGGCGGCAGCCCCCCCTTCGGGCTGTCGCGGGTGTTTTTTGATTTTAATGAGATTCATTGACCCGAGAATTTTTGATTCTAATGATATTCATAGACCCCACCCAGGGCCTCAAGAAAACCTGCAAATTGGTGGTGTAAGGTGTGCCATCAGTCAGATCTGGCCCAAGTTTAGGGAAATGCTGGGCGAAAATCCGGCTGACATCCACCTTTGACCTCCGATTGCTGGCCTTGTGGGGGGTCATGAATATCATTAACGGTATTGCCAGAGGGGTCTCTCCATGTGTGCGGGCCCCACCAAGTTTGGCCGCGGAGGAGCGAATGCTGTGGGAGAGGAGTACCTACGAAAGTGGTGTGCGCTGAATGCATGAAAATGTGTTGTCTTGGTGGGAAGAATTCGGTGGTTAAAGGGTTAATATGTGCATGGAGGATCAATGAATCTCATTAAAAATCGGCAAACCATCCCAAACTGGCACACAGTGCAAGTCTAGGCCGTTTTGAGGGCCCATTCTCACCAACTATGAATCTCATTAACCCTTTAAGCCCCATTGACGTCTATAGGCGTCATTTAGACCCTATGCACTTGTAGGGCTTCTCGCCAGTCCAAAAAGAGACCAAAAAGTCTTCAGAGGGCCTAGGGACGACTTTAAGGCCCGAACTCAAAAATTTGGTCAGATTTCGGCGCGCCTCCCCCACTAAACGTACAAGCGGGGGGGTTTCGAAGGGGGGGCGGCAGCCCCCCCTTCGGGCTGTCGCGGGTGTTTTTTGATTTTAATGAGATTCATTGACCCGAGAATTTTTGATTCTAATGATATTCATAGACCCCACCCAGGGCCTCAAGAAAACCTGCAAATTGGTGGTGTAAGGTGTGCCATCAGTCAGATCTGGCCCAAGTTTAGGGAAATGCTGGGCGAAAATCCGGCTGACATCCACCTTTGACCTCCGATTGCTGGCCTTGTGGGGGGTCATGAATATCATTAACGGTATTGCCAGAGGGGTCTCTCCATGTGTGCGGGCCCCACCAAGTTTGGCCGCTGAGGAGCGAATGCTGTGGGAGAGGAGTACCTACGAAAGTGGTGTGCGCTGAATGCATGAAAATGTGTTGTCTTGGTGGGAAGAATTCGGTGGTTAAAGGGTTAAGAGCGAGTGCACATGCCTTGAGAATAGAAACAGGTCGGTACGCAATGCCCTCACCAATACCCGCGGACCAAAGAACATGCTGGGTCTGCAACAACACAGAAATTGAAGATGAACCACACTTCATGTTCTCTTGTAAACTGTATGAGGAATTACCGGAACGCTCATCACTATTAAAATATTGTTGTACACTGAATCACTCTTTTCTCCATCTCAGTACTTTAGACAAGTTTTTGTCTCGGCACCGAAGTGCCGAGACACAGTGCTGGATGCGTAGATACGTACGTACGTCGCTTTTCGCAATGCGCCCACGCAAGTGCAGCAATCTGCTATACACTCTTAATAGGATGTCAAACGTATTTATAGCCTGCAAGTAGATCTCAAAAAGTGATTATGGGTTTTGCTTTGCTGCTCATGAATCCACTCACCAAGACTGTAAATCAGGACAATGGATACTCATTCATCCATACATAGTGAAGTGCATATACTAACTACACACTCAGCTCTAGCTAGCTAGCTAGATAATTGCTGAAAGAATTGGCCAACTTGGCACGGTGTTCTCTAGGTCCATTTGTGAATTAAAACGGCCCAACTGGCTCTGACTAAACATATCAAGCCCAGACACGACCATACTGCTTTCACCCTTTGGGTGAACATTCCCACCTCATGCACCTTGACCCACCCCGGGTCACACAGAACCTCCAAGAACTCCAGAACCTCCATGTTCGTTTATATACAAGGCTTCCAAGCACAGGTCTGCTCAATTGCAAGGTTAAACTGCAGCCCACCCTCAAATCATCACATTCATGTACACACTTATACTGTGACTAATGGGCCTTCTGGCCTTTACTGTTAATAAATTATTATTATTAAATGTACACAAACATGTACTGCCGAAACCTTATATTAAATGTACACAAATCAAATAATGGTATGTATACAGTGCAAGCAATGAATTCCACAATACATGTATACAAAAAGAAGTCAGTGGTCTGTACTACAGTGTAATCAGTGTAGCCTCGTTCCCAGGCTCCTCACCAGCTTTTTGTCACAAAAGCTGGGGAGGAGCCTGGGAACGAGGCTATAGTCAGAGTACAGGGAGTTACTGAAACATTACAGTCATAAACAATCAACAGTATTATGTATACATTGTCTAAATGCATAATTATTCAATAGTCAAAGACTACAGGGAGTTTGGTTTCTTATTCTCATCCTTGCTGCCTTGCACTCAAATCAGTGTCACCTTGTTTAGTGAGACGCTTTTGGTCTTCTAGTTGAAGATGTTATCTTTCTGCATGTGTGCATACATGAGAAAGATTCCTGGTTCACCTCTGTGTACTAGGCCATAACAGACATGTAATATAGTGTGATGTAAATTTAGCACTGATAGAACAGTGACTTCAACAATAACTCCGAGAAAGCCGCCGCGGCTTTCTCGGAGTTATTGTTGAAGTCACTGTCAGAAAGGTACCTGAGAAAGTTGGCCAACAACGTTGCAACGTAAGGTGAGATGACACAAACAATGTCACCTTGTACAAGTTCATAGGAGGGGTTGAACTCAACAACAACTTTAGCAGCAGCATGGCTAGCCTTGTTCCCAGGTGTTTGGTAAGGGAGAGAAGAGCACCTCTGGTATCCACTATCCCACTGTTTGTGCATGCACGGCTACCCAGGTTTTTGTGGGAACTTGGAAACTACTGCTATACTAGTCTGTGTTGCCAGGAGCGCATGAGCCGCCGAAGGTGGCGAAGGAGCGTCGAACTAGTATATGTATGTTGTAATCCCCCACCCCTTATGATCATACCCTTATATGGAAGACTGCACAAATGCTAACTTGTTTTTCATACTTCTATGTGATGCACAAAACGCGGCCTCGTTCCCAGTCCCACGCCCAGCTTTTCGTCGCTTGCAGTACAAGGGCCTGGTATATCATTACCATACTGCAAACGACGAAGAAAAGCTGGGCGTGGGACTGGGAACGAGGCTAGTTTTTACTTCTATGTGATGGCGTCTTGCCGCATAAGGTAAAATTTGGGGATGTGTGAAGGACTACTACTTCGGCTAGGGTGCACATGCTGAGTTCGACGTTCCTTCGCCGCCTTCGGTGGCTCAGGCACAGCACAACTGAAACATGGAAGTCTTTTATATCTAACAGACACAACTCTGTTCAGCCAATCCGTGTCGTACACACTCGGCAAGGTCGCAAAGCCAGGAGTGGTGCTGAAGGACGAACAACTGACAGCAATACAGCACAAACCATGGCTCCGCATGTTGCTGCAGTCGTACAGTTTACCGAATACTTGTCCGCGTTGATTCAGTTTCTGCATCTTGATGAATTATACAGAGAATGTAACAGAACTGCCTGTGCATGCACAGACAGCGGATACCAGGTGCTCTTCTCTCCCTACTGAGTGCCTTGGAACAAGGCTATACCATGGCATTCAAATGAAGGAGAGGAAGTACTACACGTTTATCTGGTACATAATAACCATTCATACTGATCACAGTGGTGCAAATCCCAGCTTCATATCTCATTCCTCACCTAGCAAACTAGCCTGTTATAACTGCATGCATAGCCTTCTACACCACCAGCTTTTGATCGTCTACAGTATTTTGCATACCGCAAGCAACCAAAACCTGGAGGTGTAGACAGTAAAAGGGCTGGGAACAAGGCTATGCATGCAGGATGCCCTACACAACAAGTAGCAGCTAGTGTGCATGTAGTAAAACAAGACAAGACTTCTGGCTTCACTAGGTATGCTGTCGCCAAACACACTCACACACACCACACATACGCACCAGGTCTTCGACAGTCTTGAGATTTCATTCCCTCTCTCCCCCAGCCTCCCCTCTAACCGCACCACCTTCTCCCCAGCTCTTGCATGGCAGAGCCCTCGGCTCAAGTCGGCTGACATCTGCTGATGGAGCTCACCCTGCACACAAGTCATGGAGGAACCCCTGGGATATAGGAGGGGGAGATTGGAAGCAGGATATGGGAAGAGGATAAACAAGTACATGTAGGAGGGGGGGAAGGAGAGATGGAAAGGGGAGAGGGAAAGATTCTGAACAACAACAGACCTACATGTATATGTAGCAACACAATAGTTTCAACCTCTTCTCTTCCCCCAAGATACAATGTACTATGATTTGTTGCACGGCACTTACGGTGGTCCTCTTGAGGTCCGCCTCCAGCTGCCCCGCCCGAGGCTGCTCCTGCTCCAGCTCTCACCTCAGGTCCCCCACCTGGCTGTCCTCTGGGTCACGTGACTGATGCAAGTGCAGAGGAGGGAAAGATGTGATGAAAATATTACTCAAACATTTTGCCAAGTGTCAATGTCTTGCTTGAGTGTTCTTGCCAGAAATTCACATAATGACATTCATACCATTGAGAAACCCAGTGAAGCTTTGCCCAGTCAAGTGTTTCTGATCAATAGGCAAATGTGGTATGAACTGTCGTGAACTAGTATGCATTACGTACTTGTGGTTACTATATTTAGCCATTGTGCTGTATAAGTGATAAGACGACAAGTAATCAAAAACATTTAAAAATGTAACAGGAAGTAGGGATACCAGAACGGCAAAAAGTATGGAAACAAGGTAGGGATGATCACACAAACAGTGAAGTATACAATCCCCCCTACAGAGATCTTTTTCCATATACGTGTATAATGAAGAAAGATAATAATGTAGGGGGGAATGTATACTTCACTGTTTTGTGTGATCATCCCTACCTTGTTTCCATACTTTTTGCCGTTCTGGTATCCCTACATCCTGTTACATTTTAAAATGTTTTGATTACTTGTTTATGTCATTTTTTTTAGCAGCAGGCGCATGTTTGAGCTGAAATTTGTCATCACAGAGCAGAAGTCAGTGTCCTCACAGGCCCTTGCTTTGGTATAAGTATTTACACTGCCAGCGTTGGCTGAAGACTCAGACCCAAGCATCTCAAGTCAACCCTTTTCTGGATGGATACTAAACCAGCGCTCCCTGTCTGATAGTAGCAAGTGGTAGCGACATTTATAAGATTGAGTCTTTAGATAGGCATTCACCCCTCTCACAGAACACAGTAGGTAGCAACATACATAAATTATACGCATAGAGTTTAGAATTTACCTCAGTTTATGAAGTTCCTCGTTCGAAATTATGTCGATTGACAGCACAACGGCGAGAGGCACTTCTAATTCAGCGATCTTGAGTAATAATTACGTATCGTTGCTAAGTGATTGCGCATGCGTAGAAATGAGAAAATGGCGTGACAAAAGAAGCCATAGTTATTGAGTGGGCAGCTGCAGCCGCCTGGTGAAGACTCGAGGTTGCGAAAAAGCGATGGGCTGGTGCACTGCTCTGTGAAAACCATCATGAGCGATTGAGGCGACGCTGAGCTAGCCCGTCTGAAGAAAGAAAGAAAGAAATTACACTCCTGGTAGGGGAAAAATTGTGCCGCGTAAATAATGCAACCTAATGTAAATAATGTAAATAACGTTTGAGTGCTAGGAATGGCGTACAGAGATTCTGACTACACCGTCGTGATCGCTATCATGCAGTGACATAAAATCAAAATAATTGTGCTGAAACTCACCTTGGTGGTGGAGATATGAGCGCTTTTGTCTGGCCGTTGGCCGCCATTGCTCGAGCGCTCCATCGACTTCCGGCGGCAGTACCGTTCTTAGGAAAGGCACACGAAGAGTCTGACCACACGGCCGTGATCGCTGTCGTTCACTGACGCTTACATGCCAAAACTCACTGTGCTGGCAAAGTTGTGAGCCCTGTAACAGTTTCCTGTCTTCTCCTTGGGCCGCCATTGCTGACTCAGCTCAATCGATCGACGTTGACGTCGACCGAGCACGGTCCTCACGTGGCATGTGCGTTAATTGGAATGAGTTGCAATGCCTAGCTTGCGCTACCGTCGAGTCACAACCAGTTGCAACGCGGCTACCAGGAGTGCGGTTGCCCCTCGGAAGAAGAAGAAAGAAAAACAATTTGCCCGGTTTGCGAGTACCTGGTGTGGTACTTTAGCGACGATTTTTCGCAACGCTGGGAGTCTTGTTGGCCATGAAAACACTCGAAGATGACTGGTATGTTGTTATAAAGGCTTATAAGTGTACCGTTTCTGAGATTTGGAGAGATTTTTTTGTATCAGCATATATTGCGTGTACATTGTATCCCTACATACAGAGTCTACCGACTCATGATGGCAGTGTAGTGATTGAGTACCTCACAATGGCACAGATTCACCCTGATACCTTCAACTTTCGAGACCCAGATTATTGGCCCCGCTGGAAGCGGTAATTTCAGCAGTTTCGTGTCACGTAGGGCCTAGTTGAAGAGGATGCGGTTAAGCAGATCAGCACATTCCTATATAGCGCTAGCGAGATAGTGTAAACGAGGTCGAAGAGAACGCTCGCGCAACAAATGATGACAACACTCACAACTTTGCCAGCACGGTGAGTTCTGCCATATAAGCGTCAGTGAACGGCAGCTATCACGGCTATATTGTCAGAATCTTTGTGGGGCCTTTGTAAGACTGTGCTTGCAGCGAATGTCAAAGAGAGTGATTGAGCAATGGCGGCCGATGGCACAACAAAAGCGCTTGTATCTCCACCACCAAAGTGAGTTTCAGCACAATTATTGTGTGATTGTGTCAATGCATGATGGCAATCACGGCGGTGAATCTTTGTAGGCCATTCCGAAGTAGTCAAACATTTATTATTAAATTACAATTATTTATTTCCTTACGCGGCACAATTTTCCCCCTACCAGGAGTGTAATTAGCCATTGTGCTGTATCACTATAGTGTATGCCACGCCACGTGCTGTACCGGTTGAGTTCTTAAGCTTGCTATCATATTGCAAAGGGCTGACATTATGCTGTAGACCAGGCACGTTAGAATTTAGAAGCCCAAAGGGCACTTGACACACAGGCCTATACTGTAGGTGGTTTGTGCTCATAGCCAAGTCCTTTTAACCCCATGCACATGCGCACAGCAGGGGGGAGTGATCGGTTTGTCTGTCTGTCTGTCTGCCCAGCAGTTTGAACAGTGAAGGTCTAAGTTCAGAATAGAAGTGTCAGAATTCAGTGTCTACATAACTCACTGATCGAGAGGCTGAGAAAATCACCAATTCGCCCGTTCTAATTTACACAACTTGACCGCACCCTTTTTCTGTCCCTCTCTCGCCCCTCCATCCTCCCCTTCACTCCACTGTCCCTCCCTCATTCCTTACTCCATTGTCCCTCAATCCCCCCCCACTCTACTGTCGCCCGTCCATCCTCCCTCTCCCCTCCATTCTTCACTCACCTCTTCAACTCGGCTGGCTGCTGTTGAATGTCAACATCTCCTTTCCCCCTCCTCCAGTGCATGAGGACTGCACACACAAAATCATCTCCTCTTTCTAATGAAGCATCTGGGAGAGGTTAATCTCTGCAGATAGTCCAAGGTTAGGCCCCATTAATCCCTGCAGATAGTCCTGTGCGTGTGTGTGAATGTGTGTGTGTGTGTGTGTGGGTGCGCATGGTCATGTATGTGTGTGTGTTTGAGCTACATGAATCTGGTACTGAGAATTTTTACTATCAGCAGAATGCACACCACCTACTTTCCTTGAGGTAGATGTGTCACTTGAAATTGTTCATGCAAGTATTGTGTTCTTGGATACTTAAGCTTTGGAGCTTGATGGCAACTTGGCACTATGCGAACCAAGAGCACATACGCCCCGTGGAGGTGAGGTCTACTTATACGCTCGTGGGAGCCTGTAAATTCCTAATCAACCAGGAGTCTCTGACATGCAGACTAAGAAATGTCCATGAAAGTCAGCCAAGCGCAACCGCCCAATGGCGCCCATGTGAGTGTTTGCATGGGTATGGGATCATGCAAGAGCGTTCAGAACTGAGCAAAGAAAAGTAGTTCAAAGGTTAAGTAAGAAAACAGAGCTGGATAGGCCATCAGGATGAAGCTACAACAGCTTATCAAGTGTTTGGTACACCTGCATGAGTATTCAATAGCTGTGACCAGTGATTGTGACCCCATATATGGTGGATGCAAGTGTGGTGTGGGTATGCCGGGTTACCAACAAGAAAGTCACACAGTCAAGGTGTATTTAGGCAACAGTCATAGGCAGTTCAGCAGTGCATGTGGTCACTGTCACCGGAAGCTTTTGGATGGTCACAGATTGTGACTCCCGACCCCAGTCGCAGCTCTAGTATGGCACATATTGTAGTAATCACCCCTTGATCTTCACTACCCACTCCACTAGCTAGTTCTCCTCTTCTCCCACACACCACTCACTCAGCTCTTTTTAGAATCTCTTTACCTGAGGAAGCCAACTCCACAGTACCTGCTAACTCTCATCTCTACCTCCTCCTGAACAGTGGGAGAGCACTGGTTATTGCATTTGTAGTGACTCTAGTAAATCCCATGTCATGCATGTCCAGGTTTGCCATCAATGATCCCGACAATGCTATAGGTCCTACCGTAATTTGGGAAAGTTTCGTTGTTAAAATATTTTCGTAGACAGAGACGGCTACGAAAATTAAACGCACGAAAATATTTCGACAGCTAATTATTAAAACAACGATAATTTTACGGTACGAACTCTGATTGCGAAACAGTTCAACGATGTCAATTCGAAGCTACTTCAAGCCGAAGGACGGTCTTCCCGATCCCAGGGGGTCGTTATCTTCTTGTCTGCCCTCACAGGCAATCGCTCTTGCGAACAAGGAAGTGGAGAAGGTGACGAGCGATACAGGCAAGCAGCGTGGTCAATACAGGAGGTGAGACGAACTATTTTTGAGCGTTGCGTGGCTCCCTCTCACATATCAGCATTTCTCCAGCTGCTGCCTCCCATATTTCTTTGTACACATGGTAGCCTCGAATACAACAGACTGTTTCGAACTCCTCCATGCCAGATCGCTTGAATTTCTTGGCGTCGCAAATGTACACGTGTTAAAAATGTTTCGTGTTAAAAATTTTTCGTTGCCCGGATGGGCTACAAAAAATTTTTAACACGAAAATATTTCACATGAAATATTTTCAACTCGAATAATTCTCAATTTACGGTATATGCCCCATGGGATTGGACAGAAGGCTCAGGATTGTAGACAGGTCACATGCTAAGTAGACCTGAGAGTATCTCACCCACATTGAAGTTGTTTTTGGACTAGCCGGGAGAATACTACAGTCTGCTTTCTCTCCTTCCCCATTGTCACTTCCTTTCAACCGGGACTACTATCAGAAATGTCTCAAGCCAACTCATTCGGGTTCCCAAGTCTCGTGGACAGGGGTGTACGTGTGGCGGTTACTCGATCAGCAACCAACTCATTCGGGTTCCCAAGTCTCGTTGACAGGGGTGTGGCGAGAGGCGTAGGCCGGCCGGCCGGGGTCTGGAAATCAAACTAGTGTGGCGCACGGCCTGGGCTCCAGTTCCAACCGCTAGATAGCACAGGCCAAATGTACGTTGTGCATGCACTCATCACTGAGTTTGACCGCAGCCCACAAGTGAGACATGTGAGAGGCTTTAAGCGTAGAACACTCCTTCACCAAGCATGTATTCCTATCCTTAATTGAGCAGCTGCTCTTCCAGTTTCATCTGCAGGTCTCTTCGACCTAGACACAGATGGGAAGTTGCTCAATGATGCAAACAGCCACTCCAGAGATGGCCAGTGGGAGCATAGTTGCTGTCACAGCAACTCCTACGAGCAATATTTCCTCAATCTACCCGGTAGGCAGACACAGCCATTCGTACTCTTTGGATTGCCACCGGTAATGTCAAGAATACCAAAGCACACGTATTCCGTATCGCTCGACTTTTTGTTCACTCTCTGATTTGCGGCCATATCAACCGCAAAGGCCTGAAAGTCATGGGACAAGTGACCACGCCCCACTATTGTCATGGGGTCGTTTGACCGTTTCCAACAAACAAACTCGTCTGTACAACTGGCAGGGCACCTCGGACATCGGTGCTAGATCGCTAGTGCTTTGCAGATGGATGCTGTATACAGTCCAATAAAACACGAAATCAGTATTCATGGCATTCCATAACATAATAAACCAACCACAATCAGATGACATTTAGTGCCATGTGCAATCATTTCCAAAGATACGCATGGCGCGCAATTTTTTGCTGTGGTCAACTCGACCCAGCCTCTTTAGGGCCCATAGTGCCAAATGTCGTCATAATACTTTCAGCTTCATCATGTGACTTCCGGCAATGTCCTTGTGAGATAGGCTCTGTGACAGCAGAAAGGGCGGGACGGGGGAGGTGGGTGGGTGCACCCGGAGGGTGCAAATAGCATGGCCGTGTCTGGGCTCCGCGGTAGAAAGGTCTTGGTCAGCACTGGGAGGGCCATTTCTGGCATAAATGGACTTAGAAAGTAGCTGTCTTGCCTTGTAGGCCCTCCATTTCCAGTGTTCATGGTCCGTTTTTTAGCTACGGCAGGTTGGCCACTTCTCGGGAGGCTTGATTGCAAGTTCGTTAGTTGGTGGGTGTGGTTAAGTCACGTATATGCTTAGTGTAGCTGAAATTACCTGTGTTAGCAGTTTCGAGGCCAGCAACGCCAGGGAACAGAAATTAGGGTACGTTTAAGTGTTCTATAGACTGAAAATGACCTAGAGAAAGAAATTTGGGCCCTAAAGAGTTAAGAACAGTGAGACATGGATAGACACACACACACAACCCACACACACAGCACACATACAGATACACACACACAAACACAGATACAGTGCACACACACACACACACACGTGAGTATATATAGCATGCATTGCATGATGAGTCAAAATGATTACACCCGCCGTTCATCTCTCCTCCTCTCCATCCCCCTCCACTCAATCACCCCCCCCCCCCCCCTCCAAGCTGCACCCCCCATCCCTCATTCTCACTGGTTGCCTGATCTCATCCGCACAGCCTCCAGCTCCTGTTGGTGGGAGTAGACCAGGTTGTCCGACCGATGCTGAAGCGCTCCTGTATAAGCAGCTGTAGACCGTCTGAGAATCCTCTGATGAAGCCATCAGCTGTACTTTGAGCTCCGAGTGTAGGGAAGGTCAAGGAAAGGAAATAAGAACTCATTTTGAAACCAGGACGGTCTTGGAATGAATGCTCAAAAACATGACAACATAACAGTAATATATACATCAACACGAAAATCTGACACAGGTATGCCATGCTACACCTCAGATCACAAACAAAGCCTCAGCTAGGTGATCAAAGCTCCATACCAAGAACAATGCAATTTGTGACCACTCACTGGAGCTGAGGCGTGGGCACTCCCCACCTCTCCTTGCACCTTCAGTAGCTCTTGGTCTCGGGCAGCAATCCGCTCAGCCAGCTCTGGCAATATAATCACAGTACAATGCAGTGTGAAGTGTCATAGTTGGCAAGTTTTCAAAAGCAACTTCAGGGACACTTTGTTGAATGGTGCCATATTATAATACCGGTATGTGTAATCACATTACACATAATATAATCACAGTTTGCCATATCCTGGCCATGGTGCCACTTTCCATTGAATCCACTTTCCATTGAATTGTGTTCCTAAGTCATGTCAGACACCGTGAGAAATGCAGAAGATCAAAGCATGCACCGCACAGCTGCACTACACTTCGCTGAATACCTGGAAACTCCTCCATCTACGAATGGCAGTCCTTAGTGTCTTTGCTGCAGGTGTACAGGTACAGACTACTCTGTCAGCGTTGCTGCACTTGGTCTTCCACTAATTTCCATTCCCAGACTGCATGCAACAAGCCTGGGAACGAGAACAGGCTTTTTTCTGGACAAAGCACCTTCCGTACAGGACAGTGGACAAGACAAAGAATTCCGAGACTGTTCCGAGACACTTGGCAACTATGCAGTGTGATGCATGCAGTGACAAATAAGATGTACAGTGTAACACTGCATTACAATGCATCACACTGCATGCAACACACTTCATCACAATACATCCCACTGTATGCAACACATCACACTGTATGCAACATGTGCTGTCTAGCTAGGTCGTGGGGAATTATGCTTGAGCATTTAATAGTCGGGTAATGAAGAGCTGCTAAGAGGGTGGTTACTATAATCCGGAATGGGACAGAACGGAATGGAACGGTTTTGCGCCTACTAAAACACGGAACGCACGGTACGGAATGGAACGATAGCCACGTGACTACTAGCATTTCGCAGCGCAGGCAAAGAGGATGCTTGAAATCATGGTAAGACTTGCTTGTCATATTACAAAGGTATTTCATAAGGGCAACAAGATGTGGGCAGCAAAGTGATATTAAATTGTTTTGTTCACAGTTGAAAGTATACAGTCAAATATACAAAGAACAGATGTAAAGTTCCTAACATCTATCTACTGCACTTCCACTTAGCATTCTTGCTTGTGAATGTTTTTAGGTATGTCCTCACAAGTGGAATGGTACCACTCACGGCAACAAGGACAGAAGACCATGGGTTCACCCACCGCATGAGGTAAGCGACATGTACAGAAAACATCAATCTTCTCCAGGCCCGTAGGAAGCAACGTTAGTTTGGTCAGGCGGAGAGCACTTTCCATATTTGAGCGATGAAATTGTGGCGGCGCAATGGCAAGGCGCACCAACCGAGAATTAGAAGCGTAGCAAGCAGACGCGCGAAGCGCGTCACTTGGGGGGGTCTGGGGGCCCTCCCCCAGGAAAATTATCAATTTTATACCTTCTGAGATCGTTTTCTGGTGCAAGCTTGGGATGAAACTGCAAGATTCAACAACTTGCTAGCCAGACTGAGCATCTTATTGGTCCGGCGGCAGCCGCACCTACTCCTACGGCCCTGTTGTCTGTGTTTATTGGTTTTGGCCCACGAATGCAGACTGAGGGAAATGGGGTCAGCTTTCTCTCTTTCAGGTATTGGAGCAAATGTTCCCTCATCTTATCCTGGTTGTATCTGTAGCTTGCTGGGTTGTTGCCATGACATAAGTCAGTGGCGTATGCAATAGCATAGACACCACAGTCAGTTCCCCCTTTCTGAAATTGTGTGGCTGCAATCTGAACAGTGATGTGATGCTTGCTTGTTTTCGTCAGTGCTGCTACTGACATGTGGGTGGTGGTTGTGGTTGAGGCGCACAAACTGTCATAGACTCTCACTACAGAGTCATCAACTCCTCCAACTGTCACCCAATGGTTTGTTCCGGTATGTAGAATCTGAACAAAGGATCCATTGGCTGGGTCAAATGAAAGGTCATGTCCCAGAGATAGAGGCCTGCAGATGTTGGGGAATTGCCTCCGACGTTGGGGAGAAGCTGGCTAGCTGTTGTTAGCTGAATGTCCGTCAGCTTTTCTCCATTCACAATGCGCTCTAATTCCCGCTTTGAAAGCTTGTACACTCTGTTTGTTACTCTTCGCTCTTCCTTCTTTTAAGCAGGGGTGATGCTGGTTTGTCAACTCCCTTGTATATGCAGTCATCAGAATCACTGGCTTGAGTCTTTACATCTGTGGACAGAAACAAAATGTTATGATTGTGAGTTCATCTTGTAATTCTCTTGATTGGGTGCAGTTCCTTGATTTAGTGACTGAGGTTGCTGGTCGTCGGTTATGCCTGGTGGTGGGGAGACAGGATGCTCATCACCAGGCACGTCTGGTAGTGGGGGAGAGGGGCTCCTTGTCACCAGGCATGTCTGGTAGTGGGGATAGGGGATCCTCGTGACCGGGCACATCTGGTAGTGAGGAGAGGGGCTCCTTGTCACCAGGCACGTCTGGTAGTGGGGATAGAGGATCCTTGTCACTGGGCACGTAGTGGGGAGAGGGGATCCTCGTCACTGGGCACGTCTGGTAGTGGGGAGAGGCGCTCCTCGTTACTGGTCATGTCTGATAGTGGGGAGAGGTGCTCCTCATTACTGGTCATGTCTGGTAGTGGGGAGAGGGGGTCCTCGTCAACGCGCACATCTGGTAGTGGGGAGAGGGGGTCCTTGTCACCAGGCACGTCTGGTAGTGGGGATAGGGGATCCTCGTCACCGGGCACATCTGGTAGTGAGAAGAGGGGCTCCTTGTCACCAGGCACGTCTGGTAGTGGGGATAGAGGATCCTTGTCACTGGGCACATAGTGGGGAGAGGGGATCCTCGTCACTGGGCACGTCTGGTAGTGGGGAGAGGGGATCCTCGTCACTGGGCACGTCTGGTAGTGGGGAGAGGCGCTCCTCGTTACTGGTCATGTCTGATAGTGGGGAGAGGTGCTCCTCATAACTGGTCATGTCTGGTAGTGAGGAGAGGGGGTCCTCGTCAACGCGCACATCTGGTAGTGGGGAGAGGGGGTCCTTGTCACCAGGCACGTCTGGTAGTGGGGATAGAGGATCCTTGTCACTGGGCACGTCTGGTAGTGGGGAGAGGGGATCCTCGTCACTGGGCACGTCTGGTAGTGGGGAGAGGGGCTGCTCGTTACTGGTCATGTCTGGTAGTGGGGAGAGGCGCTCCTCGTTACTGGTCATGTCTGGTAGTGGGGAGAGGGGGTCCTCATCAACGCGCACATCTGGTAGTGGGGAGAGGGGGTCCTCGTCACTGGGCACGTCTGGTAGTGGGGAGAGGGGCTCCTCGTTACTGGGCACGTCTGGTAGTGGGGAGAGGCGCTCCTCGTTACTGGTCATGTCTGGTAGTGAGGAGAGGGGCAGTTCATGACCAGGCATGTCTGGTCGTGCATTAGCAGTAGGTGGGGAGAAAGGCTCCTCATATGGTTTATGGGAGGGAGGCAGCTCATCATCTGGAGGTGGAGAAAGAGGATGTTCATTCTGTTGTTAGTTTCTTAAAGTTGTGTTTTATGAAAGAGGATAACATACCTTGAAGACCAGCTTCAGTATCATTGCGTGGTCTCTTCCTGCCACCTTTCCTCTCCTTTCGAAGCTGAGTGAGGTTTCTTTGTGATGGCTTGGAATGCTGAGATACTCCTACACTCATTTTCACAGCCAGCAAGTGGTAGCAATTTCCTGTGGAGGGACAGCTACAGGTTCTTTGGGGAAGAGTGTGACAACACGTGGTACCCCTGAAGTTCCCTTGACTGTAAAAACATGCAGCTTGGGATCGAAGGAAATCTGGTTGGCACTGCTGAGCTCTGGCATGTGCAGAGTAGCTTCTGGAGGGCTGCTGACCTACAAAAGCAAAACAATTAACATTTTTAATGTGTGGTACAATAGCCTTGTTCTCAGGCTACATGTATACTGTGGCCTCATTCCCACGCCATTTTCCGTTACACAAAGTACGACCGAGGACCTGGTACATTTTATTACGTGCATAATACATATCTACCGATTCTGGTATATACCGTAGTCTCTCGAAAATACGTCCATGGGCGATGAATTTAGAATCTGCTCAAAGAGGGGGATGGGCGTATTTTCGAGGACCCCTCTCCCGAAAATAGGCCCACCCTTGACTCGAAAGTAGGCCCACCCAAGTACATGCGTATACGAGTGCAATACTGCAACAGTCATTCCAGCAAGGCTTAACTATTACTAGTCCCGGAGTTTCTTGGTGAGCAGGAAAAATCTCTTCGTGTGAATAGCTACAGGGACAGCAAACAAGACACAGCAGGACTGCTTGAATGACGTAGAGTGCGCAGACTATCTTCGGGACTTGCCGATTGCTGCTGCTTCCTGGAAATCCATAGTGCGCTGCTAGTGCTACGCTAGGCGATTGCACACGCGAAGACACAAACATGCAATGAACAGCGCGTGCACGGTCTCATGTCATGCATTCAGTACACAGCTGATTATGCAATGGCATGCAACATAATGAAATTCATTGCAAATAGTGCTTCTTCTGGACCTATTCTAGTGCTTTTCTGTTCGAGCTAATAGGGTGGGCGTACTTTCGAGTAATAAATGACCCTTTGCAACAACTTGTAGCGAAAAAGGGGGGTGGGCGTATTTTCTAGGGTGGGCGTATTTTCGAGAGACTACGGTAGTTGTGTATGGGAGTTGCACATGCATTCTTGTATAGCCTCGTACCCAGGACCATGCGACGCTTTCAGTTGCACAAAAGAACGTGGCTTGGTATATTTCACATGCATGATGTCAAGGGCACAAAGATGGTAGAAAGATCTGAAATGAACGTAACAGCAAGAAGAGCGGAGGGACCAGGTAACATACCACACGTGTCTATCTAGCGGGGGGTGACTGTCATTCTCACTGAGCGTTGAACGTGTAGATGGTTGAATAACGTAGCATCTTCGTTCTGCCATTTGTCAATGACGTCATGCTCACACGAGGAAGTATACCAGGCCCTCTCCGCTTTTCCATACTGCAAGCAACGAAAAGCTGGTTGGGGGCCTGGGAACAAGGCTAGCATTCTTGTACGTACCTCTAGATGACTCTTCTGTTTCTTCTTTCACCCTCACCGGGGGCTCACTGGTTTGGTCTTGCTGTATTCCACGCTCTCGAATCTGCAGCACAATATCCTGAGGTGAGTGTGTTGGAAGGTATTCGATTGCGTGCGGGTTCACTGCTACAGAGATGTATACAAGTTTGAGGTGATATTCTCCCAATCCAGACAGTCCACGCTTGATCTCATTCAGGTAGTATGCCTGGAGTTGATACAGGGCGAATACCATGGAGTCAACAGGGGCTTGCAGTCCTTGATTACCCTGTTGAGGGCTTCCGGCTGGTTGTTGGTGACCCCACTGTAGGGGTTGTAGCAGCCCTGTTTCTCAAGGACCCAGCGTCCGATGCGATGAGCTACCTGTGGATGTATTGTCCTCATATAGTAATCCTCAAACTGTGCATCCCATGTTTGACGGTAGGACTCCAGCCACTTTGTGTACTCAGCTTCTGTCGGCTGGTGGAACATGCGGAAGGCATCGTCCAAGTATGTGGAGATATCGGCTGATGGTGCTCCTTGGTTCCGGAGCCAGTGACGCATGTCTCCAAAAACATGGTTCCAGCAGTACAGAAGCGTGACGTTTGGTAGTTCAGCTTCTACAGAATTGATCACAGCTTGCTCCCTGTCAATGACGATTGGATGTTTCGATTTGTGGATGGCTGGGAACTGTTTTGCACACTGCTTGAACAACTCCTAGTGTGTGTCTGCGAACTTGCGATCGTGGATTAAGAGCATTGGAACACACATGTAGCATAATAGGACAATTTTTTTCAGCATAATTCACCAAATCCTAGCTCGCCTCATCACAATGCATCACACTGCAAGCAACATTCTCTGTCACATTGCACGCAACCACATTGCACACAACATACTGTGCCACACTGCATGCAACACATTATCACATGGATACAACACACTGTCACACTGCATCAATAGCCTCGATCCCAGTCCTTCACACTGCAGGATTGTCCCATGCAGTACTACTGGTAGTACTGCTAGCGACGAATGCTAGTACTGCAAGCGACAAATGCTAGCGACGAACGCTGCGGTGAGAATGAGGCTACTGCATCACAATGCATGCAACACACCATCGCACTGCACAAATTATCCTGTTGAATGCCTCATGGAGTGGGGTGCATTGCACACACACATCACACATCTCAAACACAAGCACGCACGCACGACGCACACACACATACTGCAAAACTCACTGCACTCGTCCACAGTCTGGTGTCCAGGAGACTGTCCCGCCCATAAATCCTCACCAATTCACATGATGTACCAGTTACTATGATCCTAGGATTTAGCGTAGGTGTACGCTACATCCTCATCAATTGATATGGAGTGCTAGTTACTTCGACTAGAGGATTTAGCGCAGAGGTACGCTAAAGTCCGCCCATATATAGAGGTGGGATTTTGCGTGGGGGTACGCTAAATCCTCAAAAATGGGTGATGTTATGGATAGGGGTAGTAGTTACTTTGACCCTAGGAATTAAGCGTAGGGTGCCAACACATGAGGACACAGAGAGAATCAGGAGTGGGCAATGTCTGTAGAGTGACCAAATTCACCTCGCTGTCCAGCTGATCAGAAAGAAGTACCCATAACAACAGGGACTGTTATGCACTCTCCTGCAGAAGCCTGACAAACTGCCCTAACTACCACGGGACAGTCTCCTGGACCAGATACACCATGTGGGAGGGAACCACTGGGGCTGTTCCAAGAATACTGGAACCCATTGAAGCTTTATGATAGATAGCCTCTACAATGGACGGCTTGCGAATGACCTCAGTTCTCAACTAAGCACCCTGTATTCAACCAGCGAGGGGTCTTTGGAAGTGAGGGTGCAAAGAGTGCGGCAGCAGCAAGGGGGAATACACTGACGCTAGTTTGCTATTGCGTTATGCTCCCTCTCTGGCATCTGGGGAAGACCCTACTAGAATCAAATACAAATAACATGATATGCAAATGAGGGGGAAGTAGCTGAGTGAGCAAAGTGCATGAGTGAAGCTACTTGTAATTATGTATAAACAGTCTGCATGCACAGCAGATAAACCTAGACACGCCTGTGCAGATGGTAGAAAATTTCTCATGAGATTTCAATCATAGAATAGCTGCACTGGTGGTAGTGCATCCTGTGGTAGTCCATATGGCGGTTGCAGACTATTACTGTAACAAACTTAGGCTGCAACCCATGCCATGATTTTTACTAGGTACACCATTTCGAAAGCCACCCATCCACTGATTGACAGTCACAATGTGACATCAATACGTCTATGGTATTGGCTATACTTGCCTCCCTCCTTCCCTCCCTGCCTCCCTCTTCCTCTCTCTCTCTGCAGAGGGAGAATACTAGATGCCTTGCTGCAACAGTGGAGCCATCCATGGACGACTGGCAATAATCAAATTGGTAAGTTTTGAGTGGCACGAATACTCAGATTGTTTTCATAGCTGAGAATGCACTCATGCCCCCAGGATTATTAAATAGTGCAGTTCATTAGAATACACATAGCACCAGCAGGTGGCCAAATCAGGTCCCTAGGGAGCTCCCCCTTCCTTTCTTTTGATGACATCATGGTGATGTCATGGTACAGTTACATCACTACAACATTAGGCAATAATCCCAGCTGCTGCTTGTGAACCCCATTGGCTACCAGCTAATTTGCTCCAGACGCATTATCATCACATACCACCCAAATGATGTCATGGAACTTGCAACTCAAAAAGCATGGGGAATGGGACAGTGGGGAGAATAAGTAGCCCCTTCTGAGTGGCATATGCCCCCCCCCCCCCCCCCCCCCCCCCTCCCCTCCCCTTCCTCACCAGGGCCAGAAGAGATTCCGTGCTAATTCGGACGCTCAGAGGTCAGCTTGTGACAATTGTCCTTTCTGTAAGACGCACATGATCTGTCTGTCATTGTATCTGTGATTGATCACACCGTATTGAGAAAGAGCAGCTTTGCTCACTGATATCACATTGGAGCCGAAACCCGGGACAGCGATGGCTTCTGGTAGCAGCCATGGTCGTGCCTTGCCTGAGCCCCTACAGGATGAAGGTGCCAGATCGTGGTTCAAGTGATTCGAGGTATGTGTGGTGGCAAATGAGTGGAACGACTGCAATCATGGTTCATTACATTGGGGGCACCAGAAGATGCAATGAGATATTACATCGTCGATGTCATTGGGCTCGCTGTATACGACCGTGGAACAAAGTCATTGATTTCCTGTAGCTACTTGACGTACTTCAGGAGGAGTAAGGAAACTCTTTTGTTTCCTCTCTGTCGCATCCTGTGCCAGCTGCGTCAGTGCAAACATGTGGACCGACAGGTCTTCGTCACAACCGCTGACAATACCCGTTCAACCTGCAGGAAATAAAACACCATGCACAAATTGAGAATTTCTCTCATGCACATGCATCCACACACAGCTAGATGGCTTTACAGCCACTCCGAAGGATGTGGTGTGTGATTTCAGGTGAAACACCTTCAAGAATCACCTACTCATCTTTCAGGGTAGAGCTGAGTCATCTCCTAGGAGATCTCCTATTGCAATAGAGGGACCCGAACCAGCAACCAGCAACCTTTCATTGCCTTTCGAATAGCAGTCGAATGCTTTAACCACTTGGCCACCAGCCAAGAGACTAGGGGTGGTCTGGACTACCATTCCCTCCGTAAGAACTCACACGTATTTACTGTCACTGTGACGCCCTTACAAGGCTTCAGTAACTGGAAGAGATAGTGTGCTTTAATTGCAGACGTAATAATTTAATTGGAGATGTAATAAATCTAGTAAGGTGGCAGCAGCCCTACAGTTCCTCTAGTGGTGAAACATCTGTCTTACCTGAGGCAGAGGGACCTTCAGAAGCTGCAGTGGAGAAAATATGGTTATGTCAGATGCCTGTATTTATGAGGGCTCCGGATCCACTCAGCTTTCAATTGGCTGGGTAGAAGTTTACAATATTTGAACCTTTACCCCTACTTAACTTAGGGGATGCATGCAGAGTCTCCTCTATTCTAACAAGCTATAGCCTTCGATTTCTCCAGCACGTCATCATTTTTTCAGTTCCCAGAGAGCAGCAAATGCAGGAAAATTCAGGCAGTCCTCGACACTTGCACTGAGCAAATTGAAATGACGGCTGCAATCTGTTGGATCTGCCGGATTTCGAGTAGGTTCAACCAAAGTTCGAATTCTAGACCCCGTGCGGTCACGTGAGTCGGTCCATGCTGGGGAAAATTCAAGGGGCTGGCTCACTAGACTAGGTGGGAGCAGACGTAGGTAGCTAGACCAGGCTGTCTGACCTATGGCTGAAGCACTCCCATTTAAGCTGCAGATCATCTTTGGCCTTATGAGACTCCTCTGACAAAGTCATCTGCTCCTCCAGTTGCCTAAGGGAAGAATGAGACAGCTGGTCAGCTATTCAGCTAATCACTAAGAAAGTATTGGGTGCTGATACTTGCCGTTAGATACCTCTCTGGAATGTTGTCTATTGCATCAGACAATAATGTAAGTGCTTTTGGTAGGTTGTCTCGGTTTCCATTGCCTCTATACTGTATCTGCTTCTTTCTTTATTGAGGGAGTTCAGAGTGTACACAATATTCTGATGAACATTGCATAAGGAGACACTCCTGACAAGGCATCCCACTCCAACCCCCAAACTGGTTGGTGCTTTTAGCTTATCTATGATAGAGTAGCCTTGTTCCCAGGCTCCTTGTCGCATACTGTACAGTATGAGACAAAAAGCTGGGGAGGAGCCTGGGAACAGGCTAGAACTAGACTCACTGCCAAATGCAGTGCTTCAGGTCCAGGGCTAATTTGGTGACTGTGTTCCATGTTTACTTAGTGACATGTGGCAGGTAAGGTTTACCAATTACTATGCAATATAGGCCAGGTGTTCTCATGAATGATATTATGAACTTTGCATAAATACATGATTGTGCATAATAGGACAATTTTTGAGCAAAACGAGCCCAGGTCACTGTCACAATGCATCACACTGCATGCAAAACACTAGCTGTGTCACACTGCATGCAACACACTGTGTCACACTGCATCACACTGCATACAACACACTGTCACACTGCATCACTAGCCTCATTCCCAGGCTCTCGTTCTCGGAAGGGAGAAGAGACATTGGGGGGATCAAACGGTTGACTTCTGGCACGTCATCATTAAACGAAGGATACTCCTACTTTTGCGGTAAATGTCACGTGAGTTACAAATCAGTCACACACTATTCGAAATATTACTTTTCATTCTCAAGGCATCCCCGGCTTTGTAGAGATCCGAGACACTTCTTACAAGCAAACTGGACAACTCACCTTGCGAAATGTCGATCCCATAAGCGGCGACAGACAATGGCGAGCTGGTACCGCAACCAAACCACAGTGAACAGCGATCTAAGACCAGTGGCCGTCTCGCACACCTGTCATCTGCCTTTTACCAACCTTTGAGGGTAGCACGGCAGTGAAGGTAAACACGCCTACAAAATAGTCACATGTTCACGTGTTTTCGTTCTGCAATCTGATTGGTTCTGCGAGAATCTTGGTGGCGGAAGTCCACGGTTTAACTCCCCTAATGTTACCAGGCTCTCTTCTCCCTTCAGAGAACTAGGGCCTGAACGAATGGGGAATCCCCCCGTTCGAATGTTCGGTAACTAACATTCGAACAACATTCGGTAGAATCAAGATATTACATAACGAAGATCTTGCGCGACCATATCAGCAATTCGGTCGATGATTAGCTTTGCACGACTGGTGGGGGACTTTGATCAGGCGATAAACGCATCCAGAGTTGGATCGTGTTTCGATTTTGTCTTTTATTCGTTGCTGTGTATGCGCATTGTACGCGGTTCAGGTGTCGTGCAAGTTGGTCGTCCCTCCATGGTAAGCGTAACTTTTGTTGCACAACTTGCACTTCACTGTCTTGTGTCCTGTTATCAGACGAGCAGAGTTACCTGCATCGCTATCGAGAATGCCACCAACAGCGCAGCCTCAGTCTCCGCCATCTTGAGCTTGTAGCTAGCTTAAGGTAGCACGTGGGGTGTGCGTTGATTAGAAATAGGTTACGTGAACATAATTTTGCCTTCGAACGTTCGGGAATTCGAACGAACGTTCAAATGTTGGTACATTCGTTCAGGCCCTACCGAGAACGAGAGCCTGGGAACGAGGCTAGGGCCTTCTCACCGCAGCGTCATTGTTGCTTGCAGTACTAGTACGGCAAGCAAGAAACGCCAATTTAATTGACAAATGCTGGGGTGAGAAGACCTGGGAATGAAGCTACTGCATCACAATACTGTTTTTGCGAGGCTCAAACGTTCGCGTTTTTCATGATCGGATACCTACTCGCAAAATTTGAACCCAGCATAAATTTTATCTGCAAGCATTTTGCCACCTGGAGTAGGTAGGTACGTCTCTCTCAAGCATTTTGCCACCTGGAGTAGGTAGGTACGTCTCTCTAGCGCTCTTCTGACCTGTACAAGTACTGCCATCCCACAAGAGACCTTATCAACCACCGCCAGTCTTACAGTTGCTAACAAAGTGAGCCAGCAAGTAGCTGTGTATCGTGCACATAGCACATCGTCGTGCACTGTCGAGAGGACCATAACAATTACAGCAAGACCTGGAGCGAACACGCCAAACAGGCGGCACTGATCACCATAGGCTTCCCTTCATGGCAATGCACAAGCAGCCTCCTACCTTTGCTTCCACGTTGAAGTGCATTGCTGAGTTCTCCCAGTGGTACATGTGCACATGTGAAGAATAGAGAGTGTGGTCATAGGTCGTAACCCTTTGTCGTGAAATTGAAAACTTTGTAAGGACGGATTTTAGGAAGATTCGCTAAAATTTGGACCCACGAATATTTCCCGCTATTCCGTACATCACACTGTATGCAACACACCGTCACACTGCATCATAATGCTGATTATCCTGTTGAATGCCTCATGGAGTGGGGTGCATTGCACACACACATCACACAATACATCACACATCACTCACACTCACACACACACACACACACACATAACAATGTAGGTCTTGAGACTCGCTAAATCAAATAAAGGTCCTATATATCCATGACTTCTCACAGGTGTTGGCTAAGAGAGTTGGATTTTACATGTACGTGTATCTCATTAACTTGCTTCATGGAATTCAGCTTCAGACATGCTAACTCTCACGCATTGTGTGCGAGACTCGCGCATTCGTCCACAATCTCACACCTACTACAGCATTAGTACACATAGTAGCTGGCCGCTCAGGCTTATTTTGTGGGTGGGGCCTGTGAATACGGCGCATGCATACCAGTGTTCTCGCCAGAAATTTGTTTAGGAGGGTGCATAATGAGATCCATAAACCCTGTGAGGCCTCACCTGCCAAGTGGTTGCTAAAAGTTGCAAAGGGCTGGCAAAGGGCACAAATTGCTTTTTAGACAAGACCACAAAGGGCACATTAGAAGCCCAAAGAAAAGGCCTAGCAGAACACTGGAATATACAGAACACTGTCATATACATAACATGTGTGTCAGTCGTGAGTAGAAATCGAAGCTTACATGCTCAATTGCGCACCAGGTTTTATCGCGCATTAGCAATTTACAGTGCATTAGCGCCCAGTGCGATCTTATGCGCGTACGCCGTGCGGAAGCCTATGTGCGCTGCACGGCGTAATTATCGCGCAGAATGATTGCAAGGCGTGCATGGCGACTTCTTGTATGATCACACAAGAAGTCGCCATGCACGCCTTGCAATCATTCTGCGTAATAATTACGCCGTGCAGCGCACATAGGCTTCCGCACGGCGTACGCGCATAAGATCGCACTGGGCGCTAATGCACTGTAAATTGCTAATGCGCAATTGCGCATGTAAGCTTCGATTTCTACTCGTGACAAACACCTGTGGTAGCCAGACCCAAACCCACCCCAGCACGCTGGAGGAGGGTCTGGTCAAGTTGCTACATTGTAGGTAAGATAAGAACATTATGGGATGCAGCATGTGGCAGTCATTCTAAATAGTAATTGGCTGGTGCAAGATTAAAACTCAAGTAGCTGTGAGAAAAGCACAGTGGAGGTACTGAACAGTTAGCTGTCTTACCAGAGTATAGCTCTAAGCTTAGGGCTATGCCAAGTCTGTTGCAGCAAGATACCATCTCTCAATGAAGTGTGCCTCATCTACAAAGACAGGCATTGCTGGTGTTGAGATCTCTCTCTCTCTCCACTTGCTACCAGCTGCCTCCGGGCTAAGAATGCCTCCGTTCTCTACCCTTCTGCCGATGACTCTGCCCCGATTTTTGGCACTAATGCCAACTCCAGGTAGCAAAAGAGTCCACGGTTTACATCAGGATGCCATGAGCACCGCGAATCGGCACTCCTGGTAACATGAACACCTTCAGAGGGTTCATTACAACGACAACCAGCTCCCCTTGACACTGCAGGAGGCAGGCATCCACTGCAGTGGACTCCATCCTGCCCGTCGGAATGGATACAAAATTCATCAGTTTGTCCTTTCACCAGCCCTCTCATGACTTCGAGCAGTTCCGACTTCACCGTAGCTAGTGACCGTCGACCCCAGTTAGCAAAATACAGCGGTCTCAACCACTTTGTTGACTCGTACAGCAGCTAGCCATCATGAATCAGCGCACAGTGAGCGTGGTGTGAACATTCCAAACGTCATTACTAGCCAATCAACCAATCAGATTCAGCCCTCTGAAATTCCGCGGACGACTAATCTTTTTTATGTAGCAACTTGGCCAGACCCTCCCTCCCACCACAATGTTCTTGAATTTCCTCTCACCTGACCTGAGAGTGTTGTCTGCTGGAGTGTCAGCTGGTAGCGGAGGATTCTCTGGCCCCCAAGTGGAACAAAGCGCTTCACCATGGCGGGGGAGGAGAGGGAGGGGGGAGGGGTAGGGGAGAGAGATTGGGGCCCCCTGGGGTAGAACCTAGAGGTGGATGATGAGTATAACACTTCATTTATGATGTCATGATTAGAATGACGTGGGCAAGTCACGTCCTAATAAGGAGTTGCATAAGCAGCCTCTCCTTGCACCTTCAGTAGCTCCTGGTCTCAAGCAGCAAGCCGCTCTGGCTTCACAACACAGTGGAACCTGTTTAATGTGGTCATTTGAGGGCCAATTACATTTTGCCTCATTAGAGAGGTGGCTGGAATACAGGTAACCTCTGTACAGCGGTTCAGTGTGATTGACTTCATTACAAAGGTTCTTGTGAAACTGAACAACTATAGCTTCAATTCAAGTATAAGTTCCATGAAAAGACAACTAAAGTAACTTAGGACTTTAAGCTATCGTCAAAATAATTGTTCAGTTTGGCACTTTCTATAATGTTAAACACACACGCGCTCATACGCAACGCAGCACGTACGCAATGCAAGCGCGCACTCACTAGCATGTTATAGCGTGCGTGGGGTGGAGCAACTTGACTGCACTACACATAACACAAGAAACACATGCAAACAGGAAGAGGGAGTGGCCTGGTCAGCTCTGCAGTGACTTACTTCCAATCGCATCCTGAATACTCTGGTATATATCTTTGCTGTCTCGATGAAGACATCTTACACAATATCTACACTGAGGGAGGAATAAAACGCAAAATAAACACTGAGTTGGTCCACCAGTAGCTTGGGCATTTCACCCAGCATATTTATCACTCCCCCCCCCCCCCAACTTTTCTCTATGTTCTGTTTTGCCCTGCCCCCAATATTTTCTGAACGTGTAATACTTAACTCAATGGCAGAGAGGAGGATGAACTGGTACCCTAGCCTCTGGTTAAGGCCAAGGGAGACTATTGTCCACCCGCATGTAGTAGCTCTGCAAGCAATGGATGCAGTGGACGCTCATCCACCGATCTGAATCAAGGTTGAAATCTCCTTGTGGCAAATAGAACTCCACTAGCTGGCTAGAAACCCACATGCTGGCCTCATGTGATTTGAAGGCGACCTTTCATGGTTTCCACGTGGATAGTGTCCATCACATTACTCTGTTCACGACCTCTTGAAACTGTGTGATACAGAGCTTCGGGTACCTCCGTAAGCGTGTCCTACCTCCTCTGATATGACCTTTACTACTTCTGACTTCCAAGAGACATATACCCAAGTTGTTCCCAATCCTGTGGTACTTTATATGACGAAATAATCCGTTCTTTGATGTCATCAACGTTACAGATCAAAGGAACTGCACTGCACGCAGTGTATTCCCAGGAAGACTAAGTATACTGTGTGGTTTGAGGGTGTATGGCTCATACACTATAATTAACCTCATACACCACTGTGAAGCCTGTCAAACCTGTTTTCCACGGAACAAACCGGTTATACTCCTCCCACTAGTGCATACACTTACACCTCTCACCACTCACTGTGGTGTATATAAATATGAATATCCCCACAAGATGCATGACACTTAGGCCTGAGGATTTTATGCTGGGAATAATTTGAGCAGAATAGGCTGACGGAAGAAATGAGAATAATTTGGGAATTTTAGAGGAATAATCTAATTTCTCTTCCGGAAGTCTAACACGTGCCCATGTGGTGAGGTCAAAATGGAAACGAGTGCGGCTAGTGTTGTGTCTGTTGACCCAGTCTGCATCGACTCGGATCAAGAGCCAGACGCTGCGCCCCCTACGTTTGTGAGTCGTCTTCGCGCAGCTGATCCTGCCGATATATCGAGACCACAGAGTTGAAGAATTGAGAATAATTCACGTTTTGTTGAGCATAACTGTTGCTTGAGAAAGAATAATACTCGCAATCGTATTTTGTGAGAATACAAGAATAGAATAATGGGCTATTTTAGGAGAACAATATCCTCAGGCCTAATGACACTGCAAGAATAATCAAACCCAGATCATACCACAGGCAGTCTCACGTCAAGGCCTTATCAACACCAGATTACTATAATTTCTTGTGACTGATCCACACCTGCAAGAAAAACTTAAGGGCCAGTAGGCTACACGTGTAGTGCGCTTCAATAGTAACAAGAACTCATGCCTTCACTTTCTATAAATTATATTCCTTCTTACTAGGCTAAAATTAAATACTGATTGGTCTCTGTAACCATCCTAAGGCTTACCTGAATTACAGGGCTACGCAGGGCACTCGCTGCAGGTTCTTGTGAACACCATGTGCGCATTGGTTAGCCCCCCCCCCGATGCAGCATACTGTAGTCTACTGGGATCCCCCATATCCTGCAGTGTAGCATACTATGAGAGTAGTCCACTTGCCCGGGCGCCCAGCCACAGATATCGAACGTAAGGGAGCCCTAGGCGTGGGAGATCCTCCAAGTTGAGTAAGTGCACTGCTCCTGCTCCACGCCATGACTGCAGAGGCGCTAGGCACCGATAGCGCGCACTGGACGAGTACTGACAGTAATACTGTACTTAGACATCTTAGTACGGTAATGTAATTAGGCACTTAATAAGTGCATGAAGGATCAATGAATCTCATTAAAGATCGGCAAACCATCCCAAACTGGCACACACAGTGCAAGTCCAGGCCGTTTTGAGGGCCCATTCTCACCAACTATGAACTCATTAATTAAGTTATCGCTATGGCTTCAGTGTACACTTTCCGTGTTCAAAGTGAAATGCAAGTATTTCAATTCCATGCAGGACCCATGCACATGTATATATAACCTGATTGCATGGTTAGAGTGTAGTATAAGTAAAACCAAGAGTGTAAAACCGCCCTGCATGGTACCTAGAGATTTTGTCTTCAAGACTGTGTTGTCTTCCGTTCTAGTGCGTCCGATTATACTTACATGTGTCCGATAATAATATTATTGATCACTTACTATTGTATAAAGCATAACTGCACAACATGAACTAGCTAGATAAATGTAGCAGCCATATCTTCGTCTGTCTATTTGGTAAAGTTCTATTGCCAGACAATCACTTGGCCATCACAAGCACAGGACACCATCCTGTCAGCTTGGTGGTTGAAGCACACGTCCAAAACACTGTCCAAGTGACCTTCCAGCACCCACTCCTGTGGAGGTATAACCATTCAGTGTCAATAATACACATGATCAAGGTTGTGGGGTGGGTGGGGTGGGGGGTGGGGGTTGGTATATATTTTATTAATTGCTAGCAGGTGCCAGAATGAGTGATGAGATTATAGTCCCTTAGTTGTGTGTTCTATTTGAAATCATGTTGAGTCTCCAAATTTCTGGGTTGCAATTTTGCTGCTATACTTACCCAGGCATTGCTCTATTGGTTATTCTTCATTCACCCATGGGTCAACATTACCATTAATAAAGGATACACCCCCTATTGACGAGTTAGCCATTTGCGTACCCCGGGACAGAAAATGCGCCTTCTACACCGTGCGGCAGACGTTAGTATACGGAAATATGCGGAAATATGCGGAAAATTACAGAAAATTTACGGAGATTTACAACAGAATACGGAAACTCGGCGAATCCCCGTAGGACAAATTAGTTACTCGTCAATAGGGGGTGTGGTGTATCCCTATTTAATGGAATAGCCCAATACAGTTGTAAGCCAACATACACACCTTTCCTGAAGCTCTGTCCACAACTCTGATCAGATTGTCTGCCTCTGCACAGGCCATTACTGCACCTGCATGGTAAGTTACCACATGTATACAGTCGATTGGGTTGCCTATAAAGTACGCGTATAAATACACTTGCAGGTGTCTCATTCATAGAATATGTTGTATGATCAATCTGGAATAGAAGTATGGTCTGAATGCTGACTGAGAAGGGCCTCTAAAAGTTAGCAAGCAGGCAGTTTGCTCGGGCTTGCCTGGCACGAGGATACTTTTAGGAGATTGCGAACTTGTATTTTTGCACAATCTTGAGATTTCCGGATTCCGAGAATACATACGTAGCGCAATCTCGAGATTGCGCAAATCCCTAAGGAACATATTCACTCCTCCCAGTCGGTGTAATGATTCATGCTGCAATGGTACTAGAGAGTTTCTTCACGCTTGCACAATGAAAACTACCTATAGCTTCATGGAAACTACACAGCCTGATGTAAGCTGAAGCTTAGGAGCTACAGTCCCTATGGACGAGGTTCTCATTTGTAAGCACAGTTTCTGTGAGAATATGCAACACTCAAATGATCACCTTGCAGAGAAACAGTACTGTGACAATATACACTGGTATTATGTTTGTGTCAGGTAATGGAGAGGCACAAATGTGTAAAGCACTGAGCATGAGTAACCTCTCACTCAAAGACAACTGTTTGTGCCACCTTGTATCACATCATAATGAACCAGCCAGACAACCAGTGGGAACGAGGCTAGAGCGAGCTCCACACTATAGCATGACTTCATTAACTGTAAATTTTAAATCAGTGGATGGAGCACGTGCACAGTTCAATCCAGTTGAACGAACAGTCTACATGTAGTTCCTCGATCCAAGGAACTGTGAACAGTCTACTCAGTGTTTGTTGGATGATCACGACTACACAGAAGGAGGTGGACCTACCTATTAATTCGCTAGAGCGATAAGCGAACCATCAACAGTCTACCTCAATTGGTGGCGACAACAAATGTGGACACTGCTAATCAAGTGAGTGATAGGAGCCAGCCATGGGTGACGTACCTGCAAGACTGCTTCAGCTACATGTAATCTGACTCACATGCAGTTCTTGTGATGTCATAATTTTGGTGGCCTGAGGTTGTACTATGCTCAATTTGCTCAGTCACTTTTGTCATGCGCATGCAACTGCTCCATGTCCTGTACATGTATGCACTTCACTCAGGCTCGCCCCCAAATGTCCTGCATTTCCACTAGTTGTGTGGTCAATGAACACACACACACACACACACACACACACACACACACACACACACACACACACACACACACACACACACACACACACACACACACACACACACACACACACACACACAACACTTTCTTCTGTCTCCATGGCTGTGTGCATGGGGTTAATTTGTTTATGGCTCCTCCCACATTGGAGAGTGTGTTGGGGTCTGGGCATGAGACTATTTCGTAGATGAAGAATGGCACACTTGCATGGGTCTACCAAAACTCAATCTGATTTTCAGTGGCACATGTAGACCTTGGGGTAGTTCATAAAGCCTCCGGGTTTTGAAGAATAAAGAGATTGGCAGTTAGAGGGTGCACGAAAGATTGTACCGGTACTTCTCTTTTGTTACACACTAGTTGGGGGCCAACCTGGCCTAATCCCCAACCATACACATGCAATCATGTATATAAACTGCTATCTTTGTTGCCCTCTATGTATATAATTGTCAAACCAAATGTGCTTTAAGCTAATTAGCTACATACCCTCAGGCCTACATGTTAGGATTGACAGCCCCCTCAGTGTTTGGTGGGACCAAATAGACTTATGCCATCAATGCACTTTAGCATCCCTTCATCTGCTCACCTGCAGGGTCTGGAGCTATGGAGTTGATAGCGTAGGGCCCAAAGTCCCACCTGGCTTGGGTGGTGTGAGTGCGGAGGTCCCACTGCAGCAGTCAAGGGAGGGATCGCTGCTGGCTTCAAACTAAAGGAACTTCATACACTGGATGTGAAATGAATACGAAAGAGTAGCTTGTGCGTCAAAAATAGATGGATCCGTGCACCACATATTAGAGACACAAAACTCAAGCTGTTCTAGCGATGAGCTAGCGGGGCTCAAAGTAAAATGTCATGAGTCATCATTACATTATTATTCACTGCAACTTTCCTAGTACTGGCATATTCAGTAATGGAGTATTGCTATTATTCATGCTAGTATTAGTGCTAGAAGTACTGCTAGAGGTGAGAGCACTAGCTACTGAGCTCAGTGGTGATAGAGTTGCATGTTCTGCCTTGGAAGGGTTGTACTTGCACTCTGCAGGGTGACTGGGCTTTGGAGCTGTGTAGCAAGCAGATGCATGGCTTGTTGGTTGGAAGAGAGCCTTAGCATGCTGCTGCTTGTTGGGGTGCCAGTTCCTTGTAGGAGAGGACTGCTGAGCTGGGGATGCATCATACTTGACACAACCATTGTCTGTTTTCCCAGTGGGAGGCGGAACGTGGCGTCACGTGAGGCCTGGCCAGGGATGGCTACAAAGAGGGAAGGAAAGAACCACAACATAGTGAATAATTATAAGTGTGATTTCAGGTTTGATGCCACATGTACACTAAACTGTAGATTTTAGCAAAAGAGGGTTCATGTCCTAATTGTACTTCGATCCTGAAGTGAGAGCACTTCATCCGGTCTTGGAGAGTGATTAGTGGCTTCTGCTACCGTGCCAGCCATCTCGGTAGTAAGTACAAAAGTGACCACATGAGGGGCGCGCGTCTTTGGTTCACGTGCTTATACAGTCAAAATTTGAATTCTATTTTTAGTAACACTCAGATTTTGCTGTCTATGAACGTTGCATGCCCTCTCGCCGCCTTCGGCAGCTCAATGCGCCCTTGCTGGTATGTTGCTTACAAATGTGCTGTGACTATGAGAAATTGTGTGTACATCGTGTCCCTACATATAGAGTCCACCGACTCCATAATTAAATCAAAAATCATGATTATGGTATGATGCTGCACGATTGCTCAGCCCTAGGAACTGTATGGTACATCTTTATGTCAGCTGCACCCATTTAAGAGCACAACTCTTGGAACAATGCATGAAAGGGGAAGGAAGAAGTAGTATGGGGTGCACACCGGTTTTTGCCTTTCTTTGACCTTGTAGTTGTTAGCTGTGAGACAATAGCGCTCTGGGGGGATTCGAGGACCAAACTTCTTGGGAATAAGCGGTAGGGGAGTAGCATTCTTCTGCCTCGCAATTTCAATCATGAACTGTATGTAAGAGAAACACATACATCCGAAACTGACATAGCTATCCTGGTCATACATAGCTGTCCTGGTCATACATAGCTTTATTTCCAGACCCCCCCCCCCCCCCCCCCCCCCCCCCCCCCCCCCCCCTGCATGCGACAATGAAAAATACATTCGTCGCCGTGTGCGTGGAGGGAGCCTCCATGGGAACGAGGCTAGGCCACAAACTAGTACCGTAAACTTGGGAGTATAAGTACCCTAGCCTCGTTGCCAGGGCTCTGCCAAGAGTTTTCTCCACGGCTGCGAGATACAATCTGGGCAGAAGGCCATCAATACAAATACCCTATGAATATGAATGTAAACATACATGCATATGTACGTAAGTACCCTATGACTAATGCAGTGCACTTGGGCCGTGGAATACTAGACAAGCTAGACACAATGCACGCAGTTTTAGCAAGTATGCATGCACAGCAGCTACTAGTGGAATGTGTGACATTGTGGGGCGAGCGTGAGCGAGTGCCTGCATGTGTGGAATTAGCTATGTGGAACAGTTGTAGCTACATACAAGACTGTCATCAGAATGTGACTACATGAGAACAGCTCAGGTCACAGAATATCAAACCAAAAGTACACTGTCGCATATGCACAACACAGACTGAGGCTAGCTGAAGCAGTAGCGGCGATACGGATTAAACACAAAACCTATAGCTATGCATGCTGCACACTGGTCCAGCACACCATGTGCTCTGCACAGTCTGCAGGACACGTACATGTAGCTACAGCTCTGAGGTCAATGAATAGGTAGATCCACCAGTGGTGTTCGTCTTTGCTGTCGCCACTGGGGAGGTACAGAGGTAGGTAGGTCATGATCGATCTGTGTCTTTGTCGTCGCCATAGTCTCGGTGCCAGACTCTCGTGCACGGCAGAGAATTACGTTACGATGTCCGGAAATGAATGCAATGTTTCGTACGTTATATTGCACGCGCCGGATTTAGAGACATATCGACGTACACAATTATACGTAGTACAGCGCCATATAGCGCCGCACGCGAGACTACGACTAGTGTGGGGCTCGCTCAATTAAAGAAGCTGTCATTTACAAAGAACATTATACACGTATATGGAACATTTTTAATGGTTTTTGCTACTTGTATATCATTTACAAATTTATAAATCGTGACTTTTCTGTTGGTGAACTGGCTGAACCAATCTCTTCACAAGTAAGTAGGTGGCGCCTAGACATCACCTTGCATTTGCACTGTTCCAGCACTGCCTGGCTACATTTTAACTTTTGCAGTACAAGTGCCACCCTAATCCTTTCAAAACCTGGTTGTTCTGAGCTACATATGAGGAACTCTGTGATCATTTGGTGCAATATTGGTGCAATTAACACCTGCATGCAACTGATCATTCCTAACAGGTGCAATCAGAAATGTATTGGAAACATGCTGACTGAGAGATATTTTGTAGAATAAGTCTTTATGCTTTGTATGTATTAACAATTCCAACCCACAGCGGTGTTCTGTATGGATTCACAATGCTAGTGATACCAAATTTGTGTGATAAAAGTTACTCCTCTTTCCGCCGATCACGTGAACGTTGTTGGATGTATTGAGTATAGGATTAGTGGGGGCGTGTCTCACCTAGCCGTGAAAAATACCGACGTACTCGAATTATGCGCACTGTAGAGAAAATTCCAACGCAGAGCGTCATTGTGCAATGTGCGAGGATTCTAAAAATACCCACTTTGTGTAGTCTATCTAGCACTCCGTGTCCGCCGATTGCGTTTAAAGATCTACCGAGAAGAAGCAGAACGAACACGGTGCAGTCAATGACAACTCACCGCCCGTATTTTACCAGCGTTCCTGCCGCGTTGTTCAGCAGCTTGGAGGTGACGGACTTGGAGCTCATCGGTCTCTGCGTGACTGGATGACTTATCCCGGGCCCGAGAAAGCGAGTACGCCAGCGCTGTTTACTGTAGCGCTATCCGGGAAGATGAACGGTCAAGCGTCGATATCGCGCGGGGAGCGCATGTCCAGCTAACATCAAAGGCAACAGGGCCAAACGTGCTAATAGTTTGTTATTAGCGCTATGATCGTTTTTGCTCAAAACTTCTTGATATGCCAAGCTAACTTACAGTGGGTCACCAGATATGAATTTTAAAGACCTCGTCATACAATTTTTGTATGTACAAGTATAATACCCAATGATTATTAGTACCCCATGTAATGAGCACCGCTGAAATGCGCAATTTTGGAATAGAACTACCGGTAGCTAGTTGTACTCCCAAGTTTACAGCATCATGAGTCACACTTTGTGCTTACAATCTATACTAGTAGGCACGGCTTTGTGTGGAAGTAAAAGGTGCAAAGTTCAAGGTGTACATGGAGATGGCAAGCATCCTCTCAAGGAGTATGAACGAGTTACCAAGGTTATGCATCCCAGGCCTAGCACGATCCACAATATACATTACTTCATTGTCGCAAATTAATCCAAGCAAGAGTTGCTTGTAGAATACAGAGGTCGAAATAAGGATTACGTGTTGAGCGGTCAAATGTCCTAGATTTTGATTGTTCATTTGCAAAATATGCTAGGTCATGCCTGTCATCCCAATAAATCAAAAGAGCATGAAAGTGTGCTAAAGAATTTGGCTGACTAGAACTCATGCATAAAGAAAGAGAGAAAAAAGAAATTGGCAGATTCGAACCAGGTACAGTCCCTAACAGTCATGCACTTAGATGATTGTATTCACGCATGTTGATCGTCATGCCTACCGAACAAGTGCATTAGTGTGCGGTCATTTTACTAATTACAATTTTTCCAGAATATTTGCTAGCCTCGTTCCCAGGCCCGAGACAGCGAGGAGAAAGGGCCTGGTTTCCACTGTTTGCGCATGCGCTAAAGAGCGGTGAAATTCCACCGGCACTGTGGATGTTCGATTATGTTTGTACACTCGTGACATCGAAGCGGATAACGTGATCCATACGGTTAACTGGCCTGGCTAGCTATATAGCTATGGTAAGCGAGTGGCGTGCTCTCGATCGTACTCTCCTATGCCCTCAGGTGCATGGTAAGGTGCTCCTGAATTGAGCTAGAACTGTGACCTGCGATTGATGTTTTCATGTGGCTACCGTCGCACCGACCGGGTGGAGTCAGTATGCTACCAGGACTCTTCCGTTTGTTTTGAATAACGAATGTTGGGTAAGTCTGTTGCTGGTGGCAGTGAATTGAGGCTGTGTCGCCCCTCATGTCGCGGATCGAGGACCAGTGTAGCAAAATAGATAACATCACACGCTCAACCATGTGACTATGAAGATGTAATTTGCACCCTCCCCCTTATGAATACGTGTTACAGTTACAGATAATTAAGCGCATGCGCAAACAGTGGAAACCAGGCCCTTTTCTCCCCCCTCTCTCGGGCCTGGGAATGAGGCTAAATATTGGCATACTACCGGCTCCATTGTATTATAATAAGTACTATCGCGACCACCTAGCCCCGTTCCCAGGCCAACCCTGTTTTTTCTGTTCTTCGGTTTCCGTTGACAATAATACACGGATGCGGAAGGGCGGCAGCGCCCTTCTGCATCCATGTATTATTGTCAACGGAAACCGAAGAACAGAAAAAATGGGGTAGGCCTGGGAACAAGGCTAACGACCATCTATGTTGAATGCTACATGTACCACCTGCCATATGCATTGTACAATTAAGGTGTGACAGGTAATTATACCTGTGTATTATACTCCTGGTAGGGAAAAAATCATGAATTATCTGTTAAGCTTAACATGACAAGGCGCCATGCTAGTAGGTCGTTAGATCCATGCGAATCCACATGAGGACACCAGTTAATTAGTGAACACGACAGGATTTGGAGTGGTAAAGGTAGCATGTCGACTTCGGATCGATGAATATGATGCTTCAAAAGAGGAGTGGCTACAGTATGCTGAACGTGTGGACCATTTCTTTGCTGCCAATGTGATAAGTGGGCACAATCGTGCCAGCTGTCGGTTCAAGGACGCAGTGCATGTTGACTACCCTCCCTGCTTTGCGTCAAGTAAGTTTATTTCACTAGCTTAATTTCTGTGTGGGAAAAAAGGACTTGGACAAATTTTGCCCAGCCACGCCCACCGCGCAACAAGCCAGTAACCTTAACACTAAACTTTCCACAGAATCAGAATTGCAGTATACAATACATGTAAAACCCTCACATCTCTTGGAGGTGGTACAGTGAAGGAGTGATCCATTCTGTTCTGGATTGCTAGCCTCACATCTGCCACATCCAGCTCCTTCTTCTGGGCATGTTCACTGTACACCCTTGCATCCACCAGGATGGTTGTAATGTATCCTGCAGGAGGAGGGGAGCAACATAGACATGCATGTGTAGAGTAACAGTATGCTAATACAATACACATCACACTATGCCTACCATGTCACACCTAGTCTTGGAACTAGACCCTTTGAATGGAGAGGAGGAAGGGTCCAGGCATAAACGTTCTTTTGCAAACAACAATTCTGATTAGTCAAGTCAGCGATGTACACATGAATGAATGTACACATGAACCCAGACCGTTCCTTCTTCCCGGGTGAGTGTAAAACCTATGGACGGATACACCAACATGGTAGCTTTTTTTTGGTTTTTGGAGATATGGTGATCTCAGCAAATGCAGTGATGCATCAACAATACTTCTAGTATGCAAATCAAATGAAGTACATTTGATAGGTAGGCTAATAAAGCTATATAAATGTCTAACAGCGATGCGGGGTACGGTGGACTGGACCACTGACCGGACTGGACTGATGAAAACAACCTGCACACAGACAACAAATGTCACCAAAGCTACGAAGGGTTGCCTCCAGCACAGCACTTCAACCATAGCCATGGATGACATAGGAATATTCCTTCGTTCTTCTACACTTCAAGAAAGGCTGGAGCCGGTTTTCTGCAGAAAATAAATGTGCTCTTAATTAGCAGGTAAAGGGTTCTAACCAGAGCTCAATTAAAGCTTGATGAAGTTACTTTCCCAAAACAGTGTGAGTGGTCTAGAGCTATGACCAATAACCAATTAATTGAAGATCTTAACCAATTAATTGAAGATCTTAACCAATTAATTGAAAATCTTAACCAATAATTAATTGAAGATCTTAACCGATTATTGGTGGCAGGAGACCATAACAGGAAGGAGCGTCCAACTAGCATAACCATCAGGTGCAGGGTAGCAGCACACAATGCTCCTTATACAGATTTGCAGTCTGTGTACGTGTACGGCTGTGCGTGATGTCATAAGTAGGTGGGCAGGTGTTGTGTATCGTATCGGAGTGATTGCTATGGTTAGTGTTTCACACGTCATGCAATCTCGACAGTGCAGTCAGAATCTTTGTAGGGCCTTCGCAATTAAGTTGCCAAACAGTAATGTACCGTAGTCTCCTGCTAATACGCCCCCTTTGAAAACACGCCACGCCCCCCCCCCCCCCCCCCCCCCCACTTTTCACCCAAGTTCCTGCGCAGGGTAGTTTCACTTGTTTTAATGCCCCCCTCCCCCCTGGTGAGCGTCTTCTGGAATATCTAAACTACATGTGCGTAACTTCAGATCGTCTCTCAGAGTATACATGTACATATAGTAGTCACCGTTATCGTCGACGATACAAGTCATCTCACTGCCTCTGTAGGAAATACCAGGAAAGGTCTCGTGGTACATGACCAACAGTATTGCTGTTGTTGAGGATGGCTACAGCGAAGTTGTCATGGCCCTCGCGTTGAAGTGTCAGCTCTTCTTGCATGATGACCACGAACAGTACTGTTGATCGTTTGTATTTTTGTAACTGTGAACACGAACCTTGGCAGTGTCATGATATAGTTTGTGTACATACATGTAGCAAAACCTTTTGCGGGGGCGTATAGTCAAGACTAATTGCATATTCGAAAATATGCCCCCTCCCCACTTTGGGCTGGATGCAGTGTACAAAATGGGGGTGTACTAATGGGAGACTACGGTACATTATTTACATTACATTACTCGGCACAATTTCTTTTATACCAGGAGCGTAATTTCTTACTTTAGACAAGCCCGACGTTGCCTCAATCTCTCAGGATGATTTTCCCACGAAACAGAACTCAGCAGTGCAACGACCCATTGCTTTTTCACAACCTCCAAGTCTTCACCAGGCTGCTGCAACGACCCACTCAGGCTTCATTTTTCACGCCATTTTCTCATTTGCATACCCCATTGCACTTAAACGATCACTTAGCCATAATACATAATTATCACTAGAAGTGTCTTGCGCTGTTAATCAAATTTGAATGAAGTACTTAATAAAGACAGGTACGTAAATTCTCTGTGCGTATAATTTATATCTACTGTACGCATTCTGTGACAGGGATGAATGCCTATCTAAAAACCCAACAGTAATAAAAATGTAACAGATGTAGGGATACCACCAGAACAGCAAAAAGTAAGGAAACATGGGAGAGATGATTGCACATTACACTGAAGTATACAATCCCGCCTACAGACATCATTTCCAGTATAATATGTCTATAATGAACAAATATAATTATGTACAGAGATATTTTTCCACGTACGTATGTGCATAATGAACAAAAATATGTAGGGGGGTTGTATACTATGTGTGATCATCCCTACATATTTGTTCCTTGTCTCCTTACTTTTTACCTTTCTGGTATCCCTACATGTACATCCTGTTACATTTTTATTCACTTGCTTGTTTAGCAGCAGGCGCATGTTTGAGCTGAAGTTTGATCTAACAAAGCAGTAGTCAGTGACATCACAGGCAACTAGGCAGTAGGTGTCCTTGCATAGGTATACCTATGTTACTCAGGTATTACATTCCAGCTTTGGCTAAAGAATCAGGCCCGGGAATCTCGAATCAACCCTTCCCTGGGTGGATGACAAAGCCAGCTCTCCCTGTCTGAAGACCATAGGCAGTTTACCATAGGGACATTCATATGTTGTCACTTGTAACCATACTTGTCTTGAGATAGGCATTCACTGTGCTCACATAATACAGTACATATGTAGAGCTAAATTATATGCACAGAGACTTACCTCAGTCTTGTGAAGGGCCTCATTTGATTGACAACACAACGCATATAATGTTCTTCCCGGCTGCGATTCTAATTCAGCAATCTTGAGTAACAATTACGTATCAGGTACGCATGCATACAAATGAAGAAAAATGGCGTGCCAATTTGAAGCCATAGCTTTTGAGTGGGTAGCTGCAAGTGTGAAGCTGTGAAAAAGCGATAGGTTGTGCAGCACTCAGTTGTAAATGCTGTTGTTTTCATGCATATCCACATAGAAATGCCAAGCTTGTTACAACCTGGTGGCAAGGTTGTGACAAGGTCACCAGCCTTGTGACAACCTTGTACATGTATGTACTTGGTCCAAACAAGCTTGTGACAACCTTGCATGGTTTCAACAAGCTTGTGACAACCTTGCATGATTTCAACAAGCTTGTGACAACTTGCATGATTTCAACAAGCTTGTGACAACCTGGTACAGTTAACTTGCCAACCTTGTGACAACCTTGTAAGCCTGATCCACCTAGCTAGCTAGCTAGCTAGCTAGGTAGCTAGCTTGGAGAACATGGTTGTGACACGTTCTTTTATACTGCATGTCACCACATAGCTACCATAGTTACCTTAACAAGTGAGTCTTTAAAAGACTTGATGTGTCTTGGCACGACTTGGTATCAGCTAGAATCATGCAGAGGACATGGCAGCTGCTTAACCCTTTATGACTGCAAAACCTGCTAGCTATGAGACTTTCAGCTGAAGTCAGCGTCAGTATCCTGGGAGGTTCTGTTTGAGCAAGGCATGGGGTGGGTCAGGGTGAGGTGGGAATGTTCACCCCAAGGGTAAAAGCAGTATGGTTGTGTCTGGGCTTGATGTTTAGTCAGAGCCAGGTGGGCCGTTTTAATTCATAAATGGACCTAGACAACACCTTGGCCAATTCTTTCAGCACTTATCTATATAGCTAGCTAGCTAGAGCTGAGTGCAGCTTTGGATGAGTGAGTATTCATTGTCCTCAATTAAGTACTTAGCAGCAGTCTTGTTAAGAGGATTCATGAGCAGCCATGCAAACCCATAATCACTTTTGAGGATTACTTGCAGGCTATAAATACGTTTGACACCCTATTAAGCGTGTATGCAGCATTTGCACGGGCGCATTACGAAAAGCGACGTACGTACCACGTACACATGTACCACGTACGTACCTACGCATCTAGTACTGTGCCTCGGCACTTCGGTGCCGAGACAAAAAGTTATCCGTGCAGCTCCAACTCAAAAAGCCACAAAGTACATGTATACACATCCTGAGAAAACGAGTTAGATGTTGCTGTCCAGCTTCTAACTCAGGGTGTGTACACATGTACTTTGTGGTTTTTGCACTGCACAAGATAGGGCTGGGCATATAAGGTGAGCATTACATTATTTTGATCACTTGCACGCTGGCAGAAAATGGATGACAGTGACAGACCTAGTGATAGTAATAATAGACTTAGTGGTAGTGACGATAGACCTAGTCTGACTCCTGCCTATAATTACCTGGCTCAGTCGCTCAGCAGGCAAGTTAAATAAAATCAGCATTTTCATGAGCATTTTCTGGCTAATTTAATAGAGTTGGAAGCAAGTACCAAAAGTATCTATCAGACGTTTGATGACGTCTACTGAGGCCGAAGTATGTATGTATGGTAGGGTCATGGGTCACCTGATTGATTCCTGCACAGCATGCTGATAACAGGGTGCAAAGAGTCATGGGAATGTTTCATTACAACTCCTTGTGTGAGAAAGAATCGTCAGCCAAACGTTTGTTCATTGACCTGATTTAGTTTGCAAGGTAATAAAATTAAAGGACTAATATTGGGAGTCATTTCCTGGCCATCACCGGCCCTAGCTGGTGGTAGTCATGGAGTTGAGGAACACGGTACCAGGTTTTAGCATCTGAAACTGTTTTGTGTGCGTTTCTGGAAATTGCAGGTGGCTGGTAACTCACTGTCACTCTTTTGAAGTGGGCATTTCAGATCAGAAGTCCCCGTTATAATGGTGAGGACGTAACCAGATCTGACCTATAAATACATGTACATTGCACAGATTTTATGCTTTGTGAGTGGTACACACAGTGAAATGAAAGGTGTGGTTGATCATAGCTAGGAGGTATTCAAGTGTGTGTGTTCAATATTCATGTGGAGACTATTTGCACATGTACCAAGTATGTCATGCTTGCATACAGCTGAAATGCCAAGCCTCTTTCCTGGGCCTGTGTTCTGGTAGTACCGTATATCTGGAAATTTTCGTTGTAAAAATATTTTCGTGATTGCCATGAACCACGAAAATGTTATACACAAAATTATTTTTACACGAGTGAATAGTCAGAATATCTTTCTCGATGCTATATAGCTAGCTAGTTACTTCGTGACAGCTACCGTAGCGGAAGTGCCTTATATGGAAGGTTTTATTTGCAAGCGGAAGTCTGCACGTTGATGCTGAAATGAAAGTAGCAATAATTTCATTTTTTTGGCGCCCACTTCTACTCACCGTAACTGCTAAACCATTCACTCAAATAAAACGCAGTTTGCGCTGAGCGGTATACAAACCATTTCTCTCTGAAGAAGTGCATTTAGCACGAACAGTGAGCGTACAATGCTGACGCTATACGGCATTGTCTACAGTCGGTATTTACGTCTAGTGACACGGGGGGTACCAAACTAAGTTGCACAAACCTGGGAAGTCACCGCTTTCATAGCATTCTTGGTACCAAATCGTAGCCAATAGGCTAAGCAACGGTAACAGCACCTTTACTTTTGTGTCGCGGTAAAAGAAAGGGCAGCACAAGAGACAGAAAAATGGAAATAATAGCCACTTCGCGACGACACGTTCACTGTGGCGGTATAACCTACCTTCCAAAATCTTACTCGATGTACATCCAATGAACGATGGAACGGTCAACGTACATCCAATGAACGAAGGAACGGTAGTAAGCAGCATGATATTAGTAATCGCAGACACTAGAGCAAACTATAATACAGGACTACTTGAAATTTCTTCACATAAATAGGTTCACAACTGCACGTGTTAGGCTTCGTGGTCAGAGCTATACAGATGAGCTGAACCCACACAAGTAAGTCCCTCTGTGTAAAACTGTAAACAGTGAGTGCAAGAATACATAATAGCGGATGTGACATATACAATAACAATAATACTTCAGGAATGTCTTTGCTGGATGTGTCGGCCACACAAGGCGGAGAAGTGTTTCCATACATCCCAGGAAACAGTGTGGACCATGCTGCCTTTGTCACAGGGCACAACAAAGGTACACGCATATGTCTAGCATGCAGGAAGTACATCGTATTCGGGTACTGGAGTATGCGGAACCTGGTCCTTCGGACTGCATTTGCCGACGATGTGCTGAAGATGTTAGGAAGCACATGGGAGATGCATCGTACATCCCTGTATGGAGAAAGATGTGCAAGGTGAGACGGAATTGTATAGGTGCAAATGTTCCAATGAAGGAGTAAAGGGAACTGCCCTTATACCAACCTCAGAAGTTTTTGAATGCTCTACACAAGGGGATGACTCTGTGATTTTATGTGAGTCACATTATACACGACTGTATAATGTTTGGACTTCACCTGAACGTACTTGCGCAGGGTGTGGAAGGCAACGTAAACACAGCGAATGATTCATACGAAATGTCCAAACCCTGAACTGATTTCAAGAGTGTTAATTAACCTTGAGAAAGAAATTACATGTAGTGACTACATTTGCAAAAGTAGCCTCGTACCCAGGCCTTCAATCGCGGGGGGGGGGGGGGGGGGGGGGGGGCTGGTACACACTGTTTGCGCATGGGTTTACTTTAAATGTGACTATTACGTCAATTTTAATTGTGACGTTTGCGAATGGGTTGGGCTTAACCGATGACGTTTTGCGTAAACACACCCGCATGAGAGCGATCAAAGGCTCACAACAAGCACACCACAGCTCTTTCTACTGTCCCTACAAGTCCCTTCCTGTAGTCCATTAGGAAAGGGAGCGCTTGGTAGCACAGGCTCTTGCCATAGCCAGTAGGTAGCCACACGAACACGTCGCTACCTTCGTACACAGCTCTCATGGAGGAGCACTGCTCTTCTTTCACAGTAATCCGTGTCATTTTCAGCCTTCGCAAAGCATAGGAAAGAGCCTCAGAGAAACTACTACCACCGGAATTTTCGCTTACACTGCATGCCATGATTGCTACTCGTCGTTGCGGTTCTTCTAGCTAGGAATGTAAACGTTGGAAACGGTGGATGTCATTCGGCGTCATCGTTTCACGGAAGAATACCTATTTTCCAAGATTTTTTGGGAAATTAAACGCATGTGCAAACAGTGTGTACCAGGCCTCCCCCCCCCCCCCCCCCCCCCTCCCCCCCCCCCCCCGCGATTGAAGGCCTGGGTACGAGGCTATTGCAAAAGCTGCTACAATTTTCACAAGCAGCTCACAAATCAAGCTGCAGTTGAAAGCTTACAATAAAGTCTGACATCAAAAAGTTTGAGGACACTGATGAACAAGAGTGTGCCATAAGCAAGGCTGCCCTCAGTATGGCTTCCACCATAATTTGTCAAAGGGCCATCTTGCTATCCACAGTTTATAACCAATTTATGAAACTTACCAGCACCTTCCCAAATGCCTCTTCAGCCTCCTTCACCTCACGGTGGTTGCTCGGCCAACTTTCTCTGAAGCTGCAACCTCACATTTCGTTTGCCTGCAGGTGCCGCAAGATAGGTACAGTCATCTATCGCAACGGTGGTGATTTAACTAACGTATTCTCTTACTTATGCCCTATAGTGGTAGTGGAGTCCCCCGGGCAGACCCGTTCCATGCAGACCCATTGTTTGACCACTTCCAGGAGGCCCAAACTCAATGCCCACCAATGAACCCAGATGTGATGATTGATGATCTTGAGGACGAATCCGATGAGAAGCTGAATATTCCTTTGATGGTGGTGTACTGGAGGATGTGGAGAATGATATGCACACACAAGAGTTACAAGAAGAAGTTGATGAAATCATGAAAGATGTATTTGCAGATCTTAATGAATATGAAATCTTACCGACTATCACCAGTAACTAGCAAACACAGTTGCATTGCACCTGTATATTTCAGACTTCATAGGTCAGCTAGTGATCCGTCATGCCATTTTCATTGTCTGAGCTTAGCTACAAATCTCTCAACTACTTCGAAACCATCCAATGTTCATTATGTCATCACATTTGCATATTAAATTCTACTCTAAATTAATGTGCTTTCTCTGCAGCCCACCAATAGAGGGTTCGTACTAACATTTGTGTTTGAGCAACTTATACTGGCTTGGAAACCCTTCCTTGGTATACCTTTTGGTCAACATGGACCACACCCAACTTCATAATTTTTCAACTGAATAGTTCCCCTATTGCTGCTGAAAGTAAGAGTGGGACACAAAAAATGTTGCCATAAATGTGATGCCCAACCTCTCAGCTACATTTTGATACCCATTTTGCCACGTGAAGTCCAGGATTTGTGCAACTGTCTGGCTAACCTCCTTCATCCTGACTTCCCGTGAACAGGCTCCGCCTTTTCACTCCTGGTCTGCGAATACTCCATGGAGGACTCCCAACTAAAGTCCAGTCAGTGCCAGTGCTTCCATGGCCACAAGACAACGCAAGTTCCGCCAAAATCCGTTCAGCCAGCGAGCTGTTAGGGCGGGCTAAACATTCAGTTCAAAATTTCATATTTTTACGCTATTCGCTGAACGCTCACGTTGCCACTTCCGCGTTTGCAAATAAAATACCGGAAGTTTCTACGGTAGCAGGACCACTGGTGAGATGGCCCTCGATAGACAGCTACCTGCAACCGAGGGACGGTCTCCTTGGGAAAAGCGAGCAAACACTCGACACCTTTCTCGCGGCGGTAAGTGTCCGATAATCGTTTCGTTCTTTACTGCCATAGCGTACGGTACTTGTCTGTGGCGTTCCTAGTTTTTCATTCACAAGTTCTTGGCCAACAGCTGCTTCCCAAGGTTCCGGATAAATGCGCGCTAGCCTCGCAGCAAGCCCTTATGAAGGTGAAAGTTGTAAGTTATTTTACTCTCATGCCAGACCCTCCCCAGAATTTAGATTCACTCCCTGGAGTGCTTCTGACACCTATTTTTGAGGGGATTTGGAATGTTCATTACGGCATGCACAAATGAATGGGATGTCATCGTGTCATACCTCCTCTGACGTACAACCATGAAGCCAGACCTCCATCAGTCATAAGAGTAACTGGTCTTATGCCAAAACCGTAAAGGTTCAAAGGAGTTTCGACCTAGCCTCGTTCCCAGGCATTCTCACCCCAGCATTTGACGCTTGCAGTACTGCAAGTGACAAATGCTGGGAGAGAAGGCCTGGAACAAGGCTAGTTTCAACCATTGTGAGGGAAAAGTGCCTCTCGTTGGTCGACTGGCAATCAACACCAGTCCTGTATATCTGCCTGTAGATCGTCTAATGAGCTTCAACATGGTTGGACGAAGTCACAGTATAGACATCAAATCTTGAAAAATTAGTTCATTTGAGGCATCCATAGCTCCAAGCACAACAGGGTTGTCACCCAATACAGAGACCACATTGGCAACATTGATCTTTGCTCTATCCAGTGGCATAATTTCCATGTCCATAGCATTTACGGTTTGTGAGCAACGACTGCACAAACACACTGTATGCATCAAAAATCCTCAAAACATGGTTGGATTCAGAGGCCTGTAGCTCCAAACCTGATGCCCCACGTGTAGGTATCACAAGAATCCACAGAGAATGAGCAATCCTGTGTTGCAGGTCCGGTATTTTTAGCTGCTCCCGTTCTCCGGATATCTTCGCTCAAACATTAACCCGCTTAGCCCGCCCCTATTTCAGAGGTTTATAGTGCAAAATGTCTGGGGCCTTGGGAGGGGAGAGGTAGATTTTCTTGAAGGCATCCATTGCCGCTTTGAACTGTGGCTACCTCCAGCCGACAGCGAATTCACAACGAGAGAACAGACGAAGCCAACTTGCCAACTTGAAGGTGATCTTTAATGGTTTCCACGTGGGTAGCGTCCATCACATTACTCCGTTCACGATCTCTTGAAACTCAATGTGATACGAAGTTTCGCGTACCTCCGTAAGCGTGTCCTACCGGAGAAGATGTACCAGGCCCTCCCCGCTTTACCGTACTGCAAGCGCTTGAAAGTAGTTGTCCCATAGATGGAATGTGGGAAATAGTGCTTGGAACTTTGTGGCAGCTGGTTGAGTGCTGTTTCCCATGGGAGCAGGTTGAGTGCGGTTTCCCATGCTTTTAGAGATGATTTCATGGCATATAGCCACAGTTTATGAGCAGGGAAATGTAGTTGATGCAACCAGCCATTGCTGGTGCTACTATATTGACAGCAGTTTATCACCCTCTGCAGGAACAACAGCACAAGCACAATTGACTTTCTGCTGAGGTACGTATTATCCATGTAAGTTGTAGCTATACCGTATGATTATGTGACCCGCATCATAACAGCTTCCCCTCATGTCTGTTGACCCGTTGCTCTAATAACCACATTTTTGCCTAAAAGTTACTTTGTGACTATGATCGCCTCTAACGCAAAATCAATTATTGCAGGATGTGGCAGGTGGTCCCTCAGCGTGTCACATATGGTTACACGAAGAGTCCATATGCAGTACGTAGGAGACATGGAAACAGTCCATTTCCAACCTGCATGCATGCAAAAGTCCCCCAACTCAGATCAATGAGGTGCATGCCCATGGTCATGACATCCATTTATCCTCAAACCACAATAACACAATTGTGCAGCTGCATTTTCTCAGGCCACAAAACAAAAGACTATGTATTGTAAAGCTATACTAGTATATACTTCCACCAACAGCAATCTGAGAATGGCTTAACCTGCACAATTACTAGACTGGAGTATTATAGCAGTTACTGTATGACATTAATGTCATGCTCAATTGTGTGTGTCTCTCGTTTGTTCCAAGATGGGTGCATAGGAGGTAACCTTTCTCACCCCTTGAGTTGGAGGTATTCTTCTCCTCAGCATGCACCAAGTGTAGCAAAGGGCAATGTCGAATTGTACTGAGCTGATATTGTGGCGGGACAGCAATGGCCCCTCTCCTCTGGCGGCAGTGCTACGTATATCATCCAGTGTTGCTCCAGAACTAGGGACCAGGGCCAGGGCTTGCTCTAGCTGTGGTGAGACATCAAGGGCCCCTCTCCTCTTGTGGCAGTGCTACCAACCATGACAGTGACGCTCGGCCAGTGCTTGCCTCCTGGTCACTTGTTTGGGGATTGTAAGATGTTGTCTATAGGAAAAGCAGTACTCCATGCACAATTGCACATGCACTGATTGTGAAATAATATTATAATGGGCTACAATGAGTTTTAACAAGCATGCCATACAGATGTAACAGGAGAATCATGGTCTACAGTCCTCAAGTCTAAATCAAGCTACGTCCGGAACCTCATCTTTGACCAAGAAAATGGTATCTCTAATGTGCTTGCACCAGTCATCCATTCGGAACTGAAGACTGGTAACCTGCAGTATAAACAGAAGCATGATTATTAATATCAGTAATGTGAATGTGATCTACTTTCTGATACCGTAGTTGCACATTATTAAGCATAGCTCACACCGTATGAATAATTCCGTTTGATGTGATGAGGTAACTATCATAATTCCCTGCCCGCAGGTATCTAAGTTGGCAGGTTACTAAGTTGTCACTTAGACACCTAGTGCTCTAATGAGCATGGTTAAACAAACCACAGCAATTACAAAGTGTAGAGCACAACAGTGTACAGAAGAGTGTACATGGCTATGTCCAGCATCATGCGCCCCTTCCCCTTCATCTATGCATGCACAAACAGTGCCTTTGTTTTTTTGGGTGGGGTGGGGCCTGGGCACAAGGCTAAACATTGATACATTCACAAACCTGGTTAAACCCAAGCACTCGAGGTTGTACCCACGTCATGTTAACTTCCTGGTTCACCTCGTCAATAGTTCCTGAGTAGTAAAAATGATTTTACACAAGTGTCAGCACAATGTGAGGCTACTATTTGGTGCATATTGAAGTCAACGAAATTGGCAGGGGATTTAGTCCCCAGGAAAGAGGGTCTGGTAACTACTTCATTGCCTCAACTGGCAGATCAATTAAAATGGTCAGAAATGGCTTGGTATCAAGTTTGGTGAATTGAAGATTTGGCGATCGCAAATGTGTGGCAAGCAATACTACTCCACGTCAAGACCAAGAAGGCCCAAGATGGAGATGTATGAAGTGGAAAGCTGCATCCGTGGACGTCACACTTTCATTGGTAACTGGAGCCCCACGATCGGCAAACAGCTTGTAACAGGGAGGTCAGCAATGCCTAGGATGGATACGCAGTCATCAGCCACGTTCCCACTTCACCTTTTGTGGTGAAGAAAGGGGACTAACCATTAGCAGAAGTAGGATCTTCGTGAAACACCTGAGATATATATTGTGTCTTGGCAATCTTGCCGCACCAGGTGTGTGTGTGGTCATCCGTTTGCAAAACTTTTTTATTTGCTTTTCAGTCGTCAAATATTATTAAAGTAATCGAAATTTCACGATACTAGTACAGTATGCTGAGTATGCATGCTGATCCCCAAATCTTCAATTCACCAGACTTAATACAGAGGTATATTCATGCAACAACATCCAAAGGACGTACAAGTCATGATTGTGAAAGTTCCCTGTCAGCATGTGGACACGATGATCAAAACTATATCACACCAGCTCCTGTCTGGACTTATTGCCAGGCTGGTGTGTCTGTTCTTAAGCGACGAGTGGTAGAATTGTGATGGGGCAAACAGGACACAATATACCGTATTTCAGCGATCAAATGCCGTGGCTACTATTTATTTCATCACACGATTTACTGTGGCTACTATTCGAGGGCGGCCACTAATCAAAGGCGGCATTATTAAATTCAGCAGCATAAAACAAGGAAGTGTGGAAATGGATTGGAGCACCGTGTACCAACTAAGAAGTTTTTTTTCAGCCTTGGGCCGTGCGGTACCATCATAATCGTCTGACAAAGCCAATACTGTCGCAAAAGATTTCGCCAGCCCGCACACATATGTTGCTCGTGCCTCGACCTCAGAAAACGCCTAGATTGCTCTCGGGGAATATGACCAACGATCAGTTCTCCTTTCTTCATGCTCACAGCGAAACAGTCAGTGGTTCTCAAGGGCTAGACAAGGCGCTTCGATCAATCGCTGAATACTAGCCGCGGCTACTAAACAAGGGCGGCGTTTATTTCGCTCACCCTGCAGTTATTATTCGAGGGCGGCCACTAATCAAGTGTGGCGTTTGATCGCGGAAATATGGTACTCTGTTTGGCCCTCAAAATAGCTGGTAAAACTAAACACAACAGGGATGGGCAATTTTATCACACTTCGTATTTGTCTAGTAGTATTTCCTATTAGACCACTGTATGAATAATTCCGTTTGATGTGATGAGGTAACTATATGCCATAATTCCCCACCCGCAGGTATCTAAGTTGCCAGGTTACTAAGTTGTCACTTAGACACCTAGCGCTCTAATGAGCATGGAAACCAATTTTAAACAAACCACAAAGCAAATAAGGTATGTAATTACAAAGTGTACAGCACAACAGAGTGTACAGAAAAGTGCACAGCACAACAGAGTGTACAGAAAGCATCAGCACTGACTAGCAAAGCTAGCTACATGTAGCTAAGTTGAAGTTCACGGTCAAGTGTGATACTCCTTGAAAACAGCACATACCACTGGCCATGTTGCCACTCGGTCCATCACCACCCTTGAAAACATTCTGCCTGTTCACAGTGACAAGGGCAGCAAATCGGCACTCAGTTGCAAGTCGCTTCGGTCCTTCATCAACTGTCCGCTTGTACTGCTGCGGTATCAGCTAATACTTTCAAGGCATAGCCGTAGATATAGCTAGCTGGTCCTTCAACGTTCTCGTCCAATTCTTCCCTACTTTTGTCCAACAATTGGGACGCTTGCCCAACACTTTATCCGAATTTGGAGCCGCAAATGGACCCTCGAAGTGATCGCCTACCGATGTACCGTGACTCAGACGAACTTGAGGCGGGCAAACTCGGGTGGCGGTTGTCTCAAGCTCGCCCAAATACTCGTGGATGTCACATCTCTGTCTCTCTGACTAGCCATCTTCGTCGCCGCTCTTGGTCTAAGCCGGTTAGTGCCCAATGCGAGTCCTACTCGATTTTAAAAACCCTCGTGGTCGGGACGAGAATGACGCAATAGCAACCTCGGCTTCGCCTCGGTTGCTATTGCGTCATTCTCGCCCCTCCCACTCGGGTTTCTAAAATCTCGTAGTGACCCGCATTAGGGCACTAACCTACACATAGACACGGAGTGCAATACAGTGGAGCGACATTCCATTCCAAGTTCACTGTAGCTAGTGACCGTCGACCCCAGTTGGCAAAATTCAGCTGTAATCGTGGTCTGGTAAAGCAGCTAGCTAGCATGAACTAGCGAACGGCGCGTGTGTGCATGGTGCATGGCATGAACATTCCAAACGTCATTACTAGCCAATCAACCAATCAGACTCGGCCCTCTGAAATTCCGTGGACTACTAGTTTTTATGTAGCAACTTGACCAGACCCCCCCTCCCCGCACGTGATACTGGAAACAACCCGGGCTGGGGTTGGCTTGGGTATGGGGACGAGACTACCACCTGTATTGCACTCCCTGTATTGTACGTCGTCACAGGCATGACTAAATTGGCGATGCTGATTGGTCACTTCCGGGTTTATGCACGTAGCAACCACGCACGGAAATGGCACCGTGGGAAAGCTGTCGACCGTGTATCAGCAAGTTTCCACTACCAAGGCATCGCCGGAAATGGAGTGCAAGAGCAGAGGTAAGCTGTTTGCATCTTTAGCCAGCAGACTAAACTACCAGTCTACCATTCTTGCCTGTAAACATGGCTAGCTTCTTGCCACTCAAGTCAAGTTACCATGCCGCTTGCGCAACTAGTTTTATGTTGTGAAGCAGTGTTCTCCCTAGGCGTTTAGCAGATGGTGCAGCACCATTTGGTTAATGGAATCTCCATTTGGATGCGGTGAACTTAAGTAGGTGCACCATTTGGATCACTTCCTTAATTATTTGTTTCCCTGCCCACAGCAGTGCTGGCAGCGCTTCCCACTTAACATTCAATAGTAGTGTGTAAACAAAGCCATTCACATGTCTGCATGATACAATTATACATCATGCACCATTAGGATTTAGATTTCTAGCCAGAACACTGTTGTGAAGTATTCTATCATTGCACTCTTGGTCGTGTAATCGGCTAGGCATTGCACTCTTGTGTAATGTTTTCTCTCACCTTCGGCTCGGGAAATACCAACACACATGCGATAACTAGCCTTATATTATACTTAGGCTATTCTACAGTATTTGCGGGAGATAACGGGTCATATATCCCGCGGCAGGCTGCGCGCGCCTACTGTAAGCGATCGCGTGCACGAGAAAGCGAAGAGCTAGCTTTGTTAGTCTAGCCAAGGGCTCGTGTCTTTACCGCTGCCTCAGTCAAGTATCACGGATGCCTCTGCCACTGATCGGTGAGTGCCTACACCACAGTATCTATGTCTGTACAGTGTACTCACCTTAGAATAGCCTAAGCATAGTTGGGGCGAGCCTGAGCGAGCCCCACACTAGCGTGACTTCATTGCGCAGTGCGTGTGTATGTTTGTTTGCTTGCTTGCTTGCTTGGACTTGCAATTACCGTAAATTTTAAATCAGCGAATTTCACTTGCATGTGCACAATAATATTTAAATTCAACGAACTCTAGCACGCACCTCCTCGATGCAAGGACTCGTGAACCGTCTAGCTACCTGTTCGACGGACGATGGCGACAACAAAGAAGGAGAGACCACTCGTGGACATTGGCTAGAGCACCACGAACATTCTGCCTCCTCGGTGGCGACACTCCGCGGACCAGACGGTGACTGCTCGTGGGCCTATAGCTACCGCCGGGCCGGGCGGTGATGCCGGTTGCTGCTGGAGTGCCGGCTTCAGCTATAAAAGCTCACAGTTGCTGTGATGTGTACAAGTGTATGTTTAGTGCCATAATTTCTGTCGCCTATATATGATCATTGCCCAGTCACATTCTGATGACAGTGCAACTGCTCCTTGCATGTCCCGGTGCATGCACTTTGCTCAGGCTCGCCCCCCAATGTCCTGCATTCCACTAGTATAAGTTAGTTGTATCCCTGGCCAGCGGGATGTAAGACCCGTTACATCCCTTGGGAGAGGCCAGTGCTTTCGTTCCGCCTCGGAAGTGCCTCGGGCTTCGCCCTCGGCACTTCCTCGGCTCCACTCAAGCACTGACCTCTCCCGCAGGATATAACGGTCTTATATCCTGCTGGCCAGGGATATAACCTATACATATCGAGGGGCAACCGCACTCCTGGTAGCCGCGGTTAAATGGTAGCTCAAGCTAAGTGTGTCAGTTCGTTCCAATTATCACACATCAAGTGAGTACCATGATAGGGATGATCAGAAATTATTTAGAGTGCTCTCGAGTACGTGTAGCCGTGTTGCAACTCCGGTTGCGTAGCGCAGTACGTTCCAATTAACGCACATGCCACGTGGCACGGTACCACGCTCAGTCGATCGCGAGCAATGGCGACCAAAAGGAAGACAAGACATTATTACAGCACTCGCAACTTCCCCAGCACGGTGAGTTTTGGCATGCAAGCGTCAGTGAACGACAGCGATCACGGGCGTGTGGTCAGAATCTTCGTGTGCCTTTCCTAAGAACGGTACTGCCACCGGAAGTCGAAGAGAGCGCTCGAGTAATGGCGGCCACGGCGAGACAAAAGCGCTCATATCTTCACCACCAAGGTGAGTTTCAGCACCAAAATTGTACGGTGAAGACAGTGCATGATAGCGATCACGACGGTGTAGTCAGAATCCTTGCAGGCCATTCGTAAGTAGTCAAACGTTAATTATTTAATTATTTAGATTATTTACGCGGCACAATTTTCTCTATACCAGGAGTGTAATACACTCCCTAGAGTGCAATAATATATCATGATAGTATTATTTTAGAGCACACAATAATCGATTTCGCATCAACCACACTCCTGGCTGCCATTGCAACTGGTTGTGACTCGTTGGAAGCACAAGCCAAGTATTGCAACTCGTTCCTATTAACGTACATGTCATGTGAGGACCATGCTCAATCGATATCAAGTCAGCAAAGGGAAAACAACAAATCATTACAGCACTCAAGACTTCACCAGTCCAGTGAGTTACAGCATATAAGTGTCCCAACTGTACAATTTTGGTGGTGAAACTCACCTTGGTGGTGGAGATGCAAGCGCTTTTGTTTTGCCGTCGGCCGCCATTGCATGAGAGCTCTCATCGACTTTTGTTGCCAGTGCAGCTCTTACGAACGGCCCACAAAGATTCTGACCACACAGCCGTGATCGCTGTTGTTCACTGACAGCGCATGATAGCAATCACGACGGTGTAGTCAGACCTATCACCCAAACAAATTGATATTTATTTACGTGGCACAATTTTTTCCCCTACCAGTGGTGCTGACTGCTATAAGAGAGTGAAGCCAGTAGCTCATTGTAGAGCAAGCTAGTTTGTAGAGGACAGTAACTTAACCTGCACATTATCTACAGGAGCATTTTATGCAGGTGTTTGCATCATGATCTTCCACCACAGCAAGATTATTGCACTTGTCGTAGTAGACAGACCCAAGTACATTCCAATATGGTTTCTATGCTACAAATACACCTACCTTTCACTAACCCAAGAGACAGAGCTTTCATCACCAGCAACTCCACCTATACCAGAAAAAAGACTAGTGTAAAGAGGGAGCGCCTTCCACACCACACATTTCCACATCAGGGATTCACAGGTAGTGTGAGCAATACCTACAGACATTCGTGGGAGTGTTGAGCAGGGTTTCTTTTAGGGGGGGGGGGGGGGGGGGGGGGGAGGGGGAGATTTAGCCCCCACCTAGGACTGAGAAACCATTATGCCCCAAGTGACAAGAAGTACCTCCACTACTGATTCTATCTTCTTCCCTAGTTTACTGTCAATGTTGGCAATTCAGTAGCACTATTGGCTGTCTTCATGAGACAGCATAACATTGCACAACAGGGTAGGTACAGCTTATACAGACCTCCATGATTGCCTAGCAATTGCTCAATCCACAATGTGTCGAGATGAAATCACTTGCTGGGTCTAATCTGTCACCCAATATCGTCATTGTCCAGTGAACAGTTTCTGATGTCAATGAGGGGTTCACTCAGGCTTCACACATGAAACAGCAGCTTCTACCACAGTGCGTGGGCGTTCCTTTCATGTACCGCGGAGGTTATCCTCCGCTATGATGTCATAGTGGAGGATAACCGATTTATCCTCCGCGGTACATCAAAGGATCGCCACACTGTGCTGAGAATCAGAAAGTTGTAGCTGTCTAGCAGCCGGATCCAGCTACTAACTTGACTTGGAGGTTATGTCTGTGGTAGAAGCTGGATCTACTACGTTGACTCGGAGGTTATGTGGTTTATCCTTCTTGGCTTTCCCTCGGCCAAACTTTCCCGCAGAGGATAAATCGCATAACCTCCGCGTCGACGTAGATTCTATACATTTCAACTGAGCAGTGCACGACCCATCACTTTTTCACACCTTCGAACAGCTACACACTAAAAACCATTAACTACCTATGATCTTCAGACAATATCTTGAATCATTTACTGATATGCGCTAGCACGCAGGCGCAGTGCTTATAGACGCTCACCTTGATAGACATTCCAACACATTTTCAATGGATCAGTATGGTACGTAATACCATGAATGGGCGTGTCCAACCACTTGTGATGTAATCATGCAAGTTCCTTATTAGGCCACCCTAGCCTCCACCTGGTCATTACTGTCTGACAAACAATGACATATTATACATCCTGAATTACCTGCTTGATATCAACTTGTGTAGTCTCGGCCACTGTTGAAAATGCCACCGTCCTGTCATGGGAACTCCGGTTGAACACAAGCTGCAAAAGAAATTACAATACTTTAATTGATTCTAAATACATTACAATTGATACTTGTATACCATAGTCATAGATTATTTCACGGGGCAACAATTTCAGTAAAAGTGACGTACAAATCTTTGGCAATTCTCCTTGTTTCTGAAGTTTTTCGAAAGGTAGAATATGTCATCACTAAATAAATCCTTTTTGATTTTATGGAGATTTTTTTGCCTCTAGTGTCATTCGGCACACTTATGAATTCATTACTGTAACAGTAACTACGTACGTGCAACGCTTGTGAAGCATGCTTCACATATGTCCGTGTAAGTAAGAGGGCTGGATGTACATCAAGCCACTAATAATGACTCACTCACCTCCATCAAAGCCAGCAACTGTATCTTTCCAGTGAGTTTTTCTTGGTTGGTTGCTAAGTCCGGCTAGAAAACAAAATGATGAATAACATGATCGGTATTATGTAGCTGGTCAATATCTGCTACGTTCCTCTGGTGATTCCTCAGGAACTGTTGAGTTGCTGATACACAAGACCAGTGTATCCAACTGCATAGCAATGGACGTAAAGTCAACCTCCTTGATCAGTTATTAGATTTCCCTTAAGGTTCCGGGATACTCGTGTGGACGCCGTGCGAAATGTGGAAGTGTATGCTGAATTTTTTCTAGCCAAAATCTCTGGTATGAAGAGCATGAGCAACTTGATTCTGGCGGTGGAGGTGTGCTGTCACAAGGTGCAGGGCATGACGGAAGCTTTTACGGATACGCTGTACAACCGCGCAAAAACGAGCAGTTCAGTTCCATATTTACCGCTTTTCTCGAGCGAGACAGCAGATAAATTTGCCAAGGATTATGCTATCAAAAAAAGCTTCTATCATGCCCTGCAACTTGTGACAGGGCACCTCCACCGCCAGAATCAAGTTGCTCACGCTGTTCGTACCAGAGATTTTTGGTTAACGAAATTAAGTATACATTTCCCTATACATTTCACACGGTGCGCGCATGAGTATCCCATAACCTTAAGCTTCCTGTGCATACACGTATTTGTGACTCCGACCACAACTTTCTGACTTGTGGTTTTCAATAGCCATAATTAATGGCTCATGGCCAATGACTTATATCCCACACAGATCAGGAAAAAAGCTTCAGTGCCAGAAAAGGAGGGCCTACAAGGCTAGAAGATTATGAAGCCTATTTGTGCAAAAGAGTCCAGGTTTATTTAAGAAAATATTACAAGGGGGGACAAAACAGAACACAGAGAAAGTTTGGGGGGTGATTGAATAGTGCGCGGCAGTGTGCCAATTAGGGGTGTCTGGGTTTGAAATCTCTAGGGGGGGGGGGGGGGGGGGGGGGGGGACATTTTCAAGGGGGGGAGAATGCCCCCCCCCCCCCCCCCCCCCCCCCCCCCCCCCCCCCCCCCCCCCCCCACAAAAAGAAACCTTGCACTCAGTACAAAGCAAGGCCTTTGTAGCCTCGTTCCCAGTCCCACACCCAGCTTTTCGTCGCTTGCAGTACGGTAAAGCGGGGAGGGCCTGGTACATCTTCTCACGTGAGCATGACGTAATCGAAAAATGGCTAAATTTTCAGAACGAAGACACTACGTTTTGCGTGTTATTCAACCATCAACACGTTCAACGCTCGGTGAGTATGACAGTCGCCCCCTGCTAGCTAGATACGTGTGGTATGTTACCTGGTACCTTCGCTCTTCTTGCTATTCTGAGACCCACGTACGCCCACGCTTCCTTCCGGTCTTTCTACCCCTTTCTATCCTTGACGTCACTCACGTGAGAAGATGTACCAGGTCCTCCCCGCTTTACCGTACTGCAAGCGATGAAAAGCTGGGTGTGGGACTGAGTATGAGGCTAAGGCCTTTGCACAGCCTAACTGCCCTGCATATACTAGCCTCGTTCCCAGGCCTTCCGCACCTCCAGTTTTGATCGCTTGCAGTATGCAAAAACAGAGGGGGAAGGCCTCTCATGTGATACGCGGCACAGCTGACATCACGGATTCTAGACGCAATGGCTTATTTACATTCCCATCCACAGCTACAGAGAAGCTAGAAAACTGAAACAACTTCCAGAGAAGACGTAGGTCCTACCTGTAAAACATATCCAGGTTCAAAGCAAAACTGCTGAGGGATAGCTGTGATACAAGGGGTGAAACTCCAAATAGTGCCGTCTTTTTGCTCCACGAGAAGATTGCGTCACAGCTGGGAATTTTCACGTTTGTCACTCGGCAGCCCTAGGCTTGTAGCCTGGGTATGCTTCATACGCTCAGTTGGCACTTGTCCCATCTTCATAGGTAGCGCAGAATGCAAGATCGGTCTCGTACATGACTCTGACTGTTGATCTGAGGCGTGACGACATATGACGGTCGTGCCGCATATCACGTGAGAAGATTCCCCAGGCCTTCCCCCTCCGTTTTCGCATATTGCAAGCGATCAAAAACTGGAGGTGCGGAAGGCCTGCGAACGAGGCTACATATACTGCAGCATACGAAGCTGAAAGGTTCACGTTGCCACACAGCAATGTGACTATTGATACCCAATAGTATTGTGTGGCAATAGTGTGTGTGTGTGCAGACTAAGTCAGAAGCATTTTGCAAGCCTTAGAAGATCAATCTCTTGTTCTAACGAATGCTAATAGTCTATTGGGCAAGTCACACTCTGGGTGACAGAACATACATAGATTTCTGCTTGGCTGTAGAAAGCATTGGCTTGGCACCAGGTGGGCCAAGTCAGCCATTATTGGCATAAATCAGGAGTGCATAAGGACGTACGTAAGAGCGAAAGGGAAGGAGTGTGCAACAACCACACAAAAGCGTTTCCCATGGTAGTACTTTTAATGCGCATGTGTGCCGCTGTTATTCCATGAAACCACTGACTGACTTCAGCAACAGCAAGGTGACCAAGATCACTGGGAGAGAGAAGTTAGTGTCCACACATGCCACAAGATATGTTTCCCAGCATGCAGTCATCAAACACCAGAAAAGCCAAAGGGACGTCTCTTTCCACTAGTCGAGATGACCGCTTGGCTGTGAAGCAGTTCGGTTGAGTACATCGTCATACAGCACTTCTCAAGGTCTGTCACTACATGCATGTCTTTCCTCTGCTTCACTACCAATGGAGTCTTGATACCGGCTTTTCTATGTCTTCTTGTGGTTATCCTTCATGAAGCATCCATACACGTGTGAGCTAACAAGTGAGTCTTTAAAATGACTTGATGTGTCTCGGCACGACTTGGTATCAGCTAGAATCATGCAGAGGACATGGCCGCTGTTAACCCTTCATGACTGCAAAACCTGTTAGCTATGAGACTTTCAGCTTAAGTCAGCGTCAACATCCTTGGAGGTTATGTGTGAGGAAGGGGTGGGACAACGTTTAGTCAGAGCCAGTTGTAAAGCAGGTTGCTGACTTGCACGGGCGCGTTGCGAAAAGCGACGTACGTACGTACGTACCTACGCATCCAGCACTGTGTCTCGGCACTTCGGTGCCGAGACAAAAACCTTCCTATGGTAGTCCTGGTGCTTTGTTTTGTCTCGGCACCGAAGTGCCGAGACACAGTGCTGGATGCGTAGGTACGTACGTGGTACAGTGTATGTACGTACGTATGCGGTACGTACGTACGTACGTCGCTTTACGCAATGCGCCCGTGCAAGTGTCTAACATATTTATAGCCTGTAAGTAGATCCTCAAAAGTGAATATGGGTTTTGCTTGAATCCACTTACCAAGACTGGCTACGTAAATGAATCAGGACAATGAATACTCACTCATCCATACAGCACAGCCATCCCAAGTGCATACTACACACACTCAGCTCTAGCTAGCTAGATAGATACAGGAGCTTATGGGCTCCTGACAGATAATTGCTGAAAGAATTGGCCAAGGTGTTCTCTAGGTCCATTTGTGAATTAAAACGGCCCACCTGGCTCTGACTAAACATCAAGCCCAGACACGACCATACTGCTTTCACCCTTTGGGCGAACATTCCCACCTCACCCTGACCAACCCCTTGCTCACACAGAACCTCCAAGGATATTGACACTGACTTAAGCTGAAAGTCTCATAGCTAACAGGATTTGCAGTCAAACAACTGCCATGTCCTCTGCATATTGCATGATTGTACCTGATACCAAGTCGTGCCGAGACGCATCAAGTCTTTTAAAGACTCACTTGTTAATCTATTGCGTGGTCATTGTATGCTCCATCCCTTCATTCCACTCTTTATGTCAGTATGCGCTCCTGCGTAAATTGAGGGAGAAAATAACGATTTCACCCTGTAGGAGCTCCGTTATAAGCAATCAAGGTGTGTTTTTCAGCTATAATGACTAAACGCTGGTTAATTGCTGCGTGTGTATTGCATACATCTGCGTATGAAACACACCTGCTGTTTCCAAAACTCCTGAAACTCTTCATATTTGGCCAAGTTGCCTGCAAAAGAAACAATTTGTAGCAGAATAAAATTACTTTCGTCATACAAATTCAAAGTGCCACTAGTGCATTATCTACAAATAGTGCTGTACAATACCCAGATACAGCCCTATGATGTCACAGGACAATATCCAGACACAGCCCTGTGATGTCATGGGACACTACCTAATCACAGCCCTTTGATGTAACATCCAGTTACACCCCAGTAATGTAGCCTTGTTCCCAGGGCCTTCTACACCTCCAGTTTTTGATCACTTGCAGTATGCAAAATTGGTGGAGAAGGCCTGGGGAATCTTAGCACATGATCCGTGGCCCTGTTTCAGAGCTGAAAATAACGTGCGGACAACGGTCAATTTCCGCACAAGAAAGGGAAAGGGCCGGACAAATGGTTGCTTGACTGGCCACTTTGTCCGGACGTTTAGTGACAGTGCCTGCAATAGCTAGAATGGTCTACGTTCAGCTTCTTTCTCCTACGTAGGATCCGTTTGTGACTCAGAACGGTGGCGGTCAGTTCTTTAGCCGTTTCGTCGTGGTACAGTCGCGATCACAGCCTCGTACCGTCAGCCGCTAGCTATAGCCTCGTGAAGTATAGTAGTTGCGCATGCGTTAACGCACGTGGCCCTACAACAATCGCCGCGAGATCGAGATCGAGAGTGCGCGCGAGAGCTAGCTAGCTAGCTAGCTACGTTAGCTACTTCTTGTTCTTGTCTTACCTTGGACCGGTGGAGTGCTTGGTTCGATCTGGACGGCCATTAAGCGACATCATCCTGAGCCACAGATCGATGATGGCCATTGATGGGCCTTCGAGCTGGCCTCGTTCCCACGCCACTTTCGGTAGCCGTACTGCAAGCGACGAAAAGTTGGGCGGGGCCTGGGAACGAGGCTACCTTCAAGAAAGAAGCGAAATGTAGCCCCACACAACGTTTATGAAATGGCAAGCCAAATTGGACAAAAACATGAGACAGACTGTGAGGTAAGGAACGAGGGAGCAAAGAAAATTGAGCTAAGGTACAAGGTGTGCGTGAAATTCAAGTCTAAGATTGAAGGCAGGCAAAACTGAAAAAAATGGGTTGTTGGGGTTCGTACTAGCACTACAAAAGAACTGATCAGCATACTCGTGTTGTTGCTTCTCAAGTTTGGATTCTCCTGGCCTTGGTCCATCTTCGTTTGCTCCCAATCGCTGAGCTTAACGTTTAGTGTACAGTATCACCATGTGGAACTCATACATTCATCAATTATAGTGACTTCAAAAGAATTTTTTTTTGTCCAGCCAAAACAACTCCATGTCCGGGCAAAATTGAATATGTCTGGACATACTGAACAACCAATACTAAATTTTATTTTCAGCTCTGCTGTTTATGTTAACAGATTCTAGACGCAGTGGCTTATTCATATTCCTACAGAGAAGCTAGAGAACCGAAACAAGTTCCAGAGAAGAGGTAGGTCCTACCTATAAAACTTATGCAGGTTCGATTCACGAGGGATAGCTTCGATGTTGGTTGCCAGTAAAGGCTTACGAAGGCCCCACAAAGATTCTGACCACACACCCATGATCGCTATCGTTCACTGACGCTTACATGCCAAAACCTACCGTGATGGCGAAGTTTTTAGCACTGTAATAAGCTCTTGTCTTCCCTTTGGATGCCATTGCGGACTCGATTGACTGAACATGGTCTTTACGTGACGTGCGTTAATGAAATGAGCTGCAATACTAGGTTGTGCGTCCAGCGAGTTGCAACCAATTGCAACGCGGCTAAAAGGTACTGTGAAGCCAAATCCAGACACAGCCCCGGTAAGATAAGAAAACCCAATGGTAAAGCCTTGTGGAACTCTATTTGCACAATTAAAAATGGTGAAATGGCTAGAAATGGCTCCGTATAATTTTGGCAAAGTTAAAATTGGTGATCGCGACAGAAAACTATGATGTAAGTTATAGTTAGACTATGGCCTTGAGTGGTTTATGGGAAATAACCACGAGAGGCTGTTTATTTAGACCACGAGGCGCAGCCGAGTGGTCTAAATGAACAGCCTCTCGTGGTTATTTCCCATAAACCACGAAAGGGCATAGTCTAACTGGCTTAGACTATAGCTACCTGAATTAGAGATCCTTGCACGCTCCAACACTCCAGAATGCGCTGAGCCTTGGTCTAATTTCCATAAACGCTGAGTCATCATGCTCCAATTTCTATAAACCCACAGCTGTTGCACGGCTGCATGGCTTCGGAATATAAACCACAGGCGGTGCCTGGCTGCTATAGTCTAACTAGTATATGCCCCACGCAACATTTTTTATTACATGCGATCAAGAAGCCCCAAATGTGTATGAAGTGGAATGATGTGTGGAGGCCATAATGTTCCAGTGGTATCTGTACTAGCATAATTTCTGTGTGAAGTCGGCGGTTAACTTCTGAGTCACAAAATCGCCAATGTGTATGAAGTGGAATGATGTGTGGAGGCCATAATGTTCCAGTGGTATCTGTACTAGCATAATTTCTGTGTGAAGTCGGCGGTTAACTTCTGAGTCACAAAATCGCCCTATCATAACCATTGCCAAAGTATCCTGGTACAGTATATGATATTTTGTCAGTTTACTCCAGTTTAGTGTGCACATCTTGTTGCAGCATTTCGAACGTAGCCACACCCTCTTTTTCAGAAAAGGATACCTTTCTGACAAAGGTGGGTAAATACCCAGGTGGATAAACACATCAGGAGTGGACTAACGAGAACAGTGTGTACTACCAGCTAAGTAGGTTCTCTTTTTTCTGCCCCGCACAAGAGCTAAGGGAACAACGCTAGATCTGTCCCAGCTGGATGGAGCATCTCAGTATACAAAAGGTACAGCCTTCTCCACACAGAAATTGTACCAATCAGTTCTCCAGAAAACTGCAAGCTTCTATGCATTGTTTTGCCGCTTACTTAACCAGTCCACACCTCAGCCTATACAGCAGGTATTCACCAACACGCAAGCAAAGTTAGTGCTAAAGCTAGTGCTATCGGTTACTTGGAGGACATGCACACACTAATAGAGACAATACAGATGTACTTTGCCATTAAAGCAATAACTCCAGAAAATGCTTTCAAGTAGAGCAGCAGACCTCAATTATCTTTGACGGAGACAAGCAGAAGAGGATTAAACTGGAAGTTCACCACACGGCTAGTGCAGGAACAGGACTTGGGCTGACGAGAAGTACCTCAGCCAGTCGCCCACCTATTTCTTAAGGCGGGGCTTCATTTCCATTACAGCAGGCCGCAAGGTATGTACTATGGTTAGTAGGCAATCAATCACAAGAATTGGCGTGGTATTCAGGAAAATCTGCACTCATAGCAGGTATTAATTACCCTCCCTATCGTACTAGTCTCGGTACCAGACCCGCACATGCGGAGGGTACGAGGGTCTGGTACCGACACTACTATCGCACATGCAATTAAGTTCTTGCTTGGTTTTTGTACAACTAGTCATTGTGTTAACAATACCTTCGTTGATACCTGAGCATCAATGTTAAGACCTTCACCATCACGGTGAAGGTCTTAACATTGAAATGAAGACACCGAATAAATATATAGCCACCATACATGTGTAGGAAGGCTTATTTCACTACACTTACCAGAATTGAAGGCGTAGAGCAGGTTCACAATCCATTCTTTGTCTGTTCCTCGCAGGGAGTCCAACACGGGATGAGCAAGCTACAGCATTGCAACAGAGACCAAAAAAAAATTACACCAATCAGCAAAGGACAAGGATCTTAATTTTAAGTTGAGGTACTTCAGCACTCCATCAGACCGGCTACTTCAGGAAACAATACACTTTCTCTTGCAATATCTATACAGTGGACATGAACCTCAATTGATGCAATATCTATACAGTGGACATGAACTTCAACATCTATGTATACAGTGGACATAAACCTCAATTGATACCACAAATAACTAGGAATCAAACTGCAACGTGTATGTTTGTATATCCTCTGTGCATGGTTTGTGAGTAACGGAAGTAGCTGGCATGGTTCATCCAAAATGATGATGTTTTATGTATGTTAAAGCCTCCCCATTTGGTCATGTGTTCAATCTTTAAGGTAGCATTATACCTTTACCGTTAGGGTACCTTTAACCGTCGGGGCCCCGACGGTTAAAGGTAGGTAGCATTATACCTTTACCGTTAGGGTACCTTTAACCGTCGGGGCCCCGACGGTTAAAGGTACCCTAACGGTAAAGGTATAATGCTACCTTAAGGGATGGTACATGCATCTCCTTACATGGCGTACATTCCATGTATGGGATTCCACAACTGTAAGTGTCTGTTACGTACAGGGGGCATGCCAATGTTCCATTTTGAGTAGAGTAATAACCACATACATTCATAGTCTGAGTTCGGAACATAATACGTACCAGTTCGCCAAAATTGTACACATTTTCACCCAGGAGTGCAGCAAGACTAAGGCTGAATGCTCGTTCAACTTGTTCCACCACTGGACAGGAGAAATCATCAAGTGTACACTAACTATCACAATCAGCATACGGTAAAACCAGGCAAGAAAGAGCCAGTGCTTACAACTGCATCAAGACATAGGGATAGCAGAACACCAAAAAGTAGGATAACAAGGTAGGGGGTAGGAACACTTAAAATATACATGTAGCTTCGCTTGCTCAGCTACGTACTTCCCCCTCGTTCGTCTACTTGAGTATAATCTGGCGCCGGACAGCTCTCTGTGCAGAGCTGCTGCTCCCCGATTGCATCCGCTTCAACTGCTGCTCCCCGATTGGGTCCACTTCAACTGCTGCTCCCCGCTTGCATCGCTTCAGCTGCTGCTCCCTGATTGCGTCCACTTCAAGTGCTCCTCAATTGGGTCTTATTCGGCTGCTGCTCCTGCGATTGCGTCTGCTTCACTGACTGCTGCTTCCCAATTGCATCCGCTTCAACTGCTGCTCCCCGATTGCATCCACTTGTAGCCCCAGCTGTTCCAGCACATGCCCAATGTTCTCAACGTTATTATTCATCACAGAGTTCGTAAATTGAAGTACGAAGGTCGCACGTCACTAGTCTAGTTCCGCCCAAAGAACATCCCATTTCTGTCACGCACACACACACACATACACATTAAAATGTATAGAGGGGCAACGGCACTCCTGGTAGCCGCTTGCAACCGGTTGCAACTCAGCTGGTTGTGCAAGCTAGGTATTGCAGCTCATTCCAATTAACGCACATGTCACGTGAGGACCATGCTCGGTAGATCGAGTCAGCAATGGCGGTCCAAGGAGAAGACAAGAACTTGCTACAGCGCTCACAACTTCGCCAGCACGGTGATTTTGGCATGTGAGTGTCAGTGGATGACAGCGATCACACTTGTGTGGTCAGAATCTTTGTAGGGCCTTCGTAAGAGCTGTACTGGCGACAAACTTCGAAGAGAGCGATCGAGCAATGGCGGCCGACGGCACTACATAAGCGCTTGTATCTCCACCACCAAGGGGAGTTTCAGTACCAAAATTGTACGGTGAGGACAGTGCATGATAGCGATCACGACAGTGTAGTAAGAATCTTTGTGTGCCATTCCTATCACTGGAACAAACCATTTATTATTTTATGCTCCACAATTTTTCCCCTACCAGGAGTGTAATGATATGTACAGGGCTCTCCAGCATGCTCTGTAAATTTTATGCCTCTGAGGTTGCTATGTAGCTTCTGAGGCCCTAGAAAGCTAAATCAGGCACATGTTGACAATGGAGATTCCTATATCTTACGTACCACACAACACCAGATTAGCTAGTGCATCACAATGGCAAAATCAAATTTCCTGGGCCATCCCTAAATAGAGAACATTACCGCGTCCTCTGATACATATGTACAAACCCTAGCCGAAATTATTGCATGCCAGTGAGTTGCCTCGCACGGGGGATACACGTATATAGGCACATGTATATAATACCATGCAACCACTTACAAGGAATCTGCGAGAGATTCACACAGCCAAGGTATCGCAACGCATCTCTGTAGTATGAAGAATGATCTGCTTTGAGCTGGATGTACGAAACAAAAAGTAGAGATACGTAGTTGTACAGAAGAGGGCATTGACATCAACATACAAGAACATCCTCCCCAATTTGTTTTGTCTAATGTGTGTAAATAAGTCTCTATAATTATGCCCGCACAAAAGTACGTAGCCACCTACAGTCCAGCATAAAACTTTCGGCTACATGCATGTACTCGCAACAGCTCTAGCTGGTGTAGCTGAAGCTACTAAAACTGAGCAGTTGCCATATCCGCAAGTCAGAAGTGCACAATTAAGAGTGATACTGAGAGAGAGTACAGCCAGAGATTAAAACAGACTGCATAATCACCTGGTGGTAGTGGCTGCACAGGTCGTAGTACCTCGAGTGGACAGCAGTGACCCCACTGACAGTGTCTAGCAGTTCTCCAGCTTCTTCAACAATGGTCTGTAATGGAGATAGCATAATAGATACCACACTTATCAAGTATCTTCTTCTAGATTGCTGACCAACTCATCCACAGTGCGGGATTGTTGAGCAGCACCCACAGCTAGGCTGCTTACTGAATCCAGAGCAACTGCCCTGGATTCCCCACTTCAACAACCCTTCATTCGCAACATGAAAGGTCATGTGAGCTGGACAAAATAATGATAATGTCAACGAACATCACAGGTAGCCTCGTTCCCAGGCTCCTCCCAAGCGACAAAAGCTGGGAGGAGCCTGGGAACGAGGCTACATCACAGGTAGGAAGTTGCTTGAACATAACTTTTCATAGCCTCCCTGTTATGCTGCTCCCTCCCAAAGCCAAACACGAACACACTGGCCATCATTGCAGACTTCAGCAACAGTAGTATTGATCATGGTAGTATTGATCATGGTGATTCTAGCCATCAAAACGTACTAACAAAAGGAGGGCTAGGCTACAGCTAGCCTCTGTTCCAACTTCCCAGGAAATGGCCTGGCACCTTACACGAGTTCAAACTGTATATCGATGTCACGGCAGTTGCATAACTCATCGAAGCAGTGATGTTCGGAAATGCTACTAAAACGTACATCTAATCTAGTGGCAAAATTTCCACTCTCTTAGCTCAGGACACTAATCATTTTCTGCCATTCCAATGTATATATACTGTTACCAGGAAATGTACTTAACAAAACAACAAGAGTTCCAAGTACACATTTACAAAATACACTATTCATAGTCAGTACATGACAAAGGTCAAGTGCATTTTTGTAGCCTTGTGTAATGTGCAAGAGTCCGACTTCACCAAGTCTTAGCAAACGGAGGGGCCGGAGAATGAGATGTCTGATTATATTCTGAAGTGGAAAAGTGATGGAGACAAGCTAGAGGACAATGCTGTATGCTGAAAATGTCTCCCGATTTGTGCCAAGCTGACTTGCATACTCCAGGCAATGATATAACAGTGAGTTTTTGGCTTGTAGTTTCATTTCTGTCTCCCGTAACAGCTGAAGACCTTTGGGTTCCCGGGTCCTTAGGTCCCCGGTCCCCAGGTCCTCAATTCCCTGGTCCCGCAGGGTCAATATTCTGGGTTTTTTTGTACAGTTGCAAGGGAGAAACATAGCCTCATTCCTCCCAGGCCCTCACACCTGGCTTTTGCCCCTTGCAGTATGAAAAGTGGGCTGGACGGAATTTACATGTGATGCATGCTGCCGCTGATTGCTAGGAGAAACCCCGATGAGACGTCGTAACCCTGTTGAGTAACCACATTTTGTTTTATTTCCGGCATTTCTGATGTAGTCTGTGAGTCAGTAGTCCATGTATTACAGATCTACGTATAGTTTGTAGATGGATATAAATTATTACCTTCACGGTGTCCAGCTGACCAGTGTTCAACTTGATCAGGCCAATAGCTGTCAGACACAGCACTTTAGCTTCAAGGTCGTTCTTGACCTATTAGAGTAATTTATAAAAGAATGAATGAGTGAATTTCAAATATTGACAGCGTATGTGTTTTCACGTCACACCCAATTCAACTGTTGTCCCATTACTAACTTGCTACATGTATAGACAGAAGCATGCATACTAGATAGCTTAAAACCCATTGCACCCTGCAGCAGCCAAATGAGCCCATAAGAGTTTACACTAGTGGAATATGCGACATTGTGGGGCGAGCATGAGCTACAGCATGCGCAGAATGTGGAACAGTTGTAAGTACAAACAAGACTGTGTCATCACAATGTGACTGCATGAGCACAGCTCAAGCCACAGATTATCACACCAAACATACACCATATGCACAACACAGGAATTGCGAGTCAGGCTAGCTGAAGAAGAAGTCTAGCAGCGATATGGCAGGTAACACACAACCTTATGCATGCTGCACACTGGTCCAGCACACCAAGTGTTCTGCAGGACATGCACAGCTCTGAGGTCAATGATAACGTAGGTCCACCAGCGGTGTTCATCTTTGCTGTTGCTACTGAGAGGTAGACTGTACATGGTTCGCCCATCGCTCTAGGCCTCTAGCTAAATGAATAGGTAGGTCACGAGCGGTCTGTGTCTTTGCTGTCGCCAGTGTCCATCGAACAGGTAGAATGAGTCTTGGTACCAAACTGTCACGCACGGCCGAGATTTACAGTACGACGTCCAGAAATGTTTCATATATGTATGTATGGGAGACAAATCGACATGTAGCGCAAGCCGCGCTCGACTACGAATATAGTGTGGGGTTCGCTCACACATGCTCAATTAGGTGTTAATACTTGCTACATGCTCTTCTGCTTCTCCAACCTTTTGAGTGTGAATGGCATATTTATACGTCTGACAAAATTTCCGCTCTACCTCTCATCGTGAAAGGCATCCTTTTGTGTCTACCACGGTTCGCGTACTAGCCGAAGTGGGGCAGACCCTGCTAATAAATTGGCAATCACAGTAATGAAGAGGCGGACCCTACGGATATCAGCAATCGATCATAAGCTCCTCCTACCGATTGCTGTTTTGTACACCAGCAACACAGGAGGTACAATTTTTTGCACATGAAACACCATTTGGTAGAGCTCAAAGTGCCTATACCAGTAACTCACCCATTGGAGGTCAGAATTAGATAGCACAAACAAGGAGAGTACCGAGGTGAGCGCTTGAGTATTACAACCATAAAATGATAGTCGGGGTTCAATGACGCCCTTAGTAGACAAATTAACACAGTTCAACAGTTCTTAGCCTCCGAAAATGATGTCTACTCAGCGATTACCAGCTAAACAGCAAAAAGCCTTCAGCATCGTAGATAATGTAACCAAGGCTATCAGGGTCGAGTGGCGTGACAAGAAGAGCATGTTCAAAGGCTTAAACTGTTTGCAGCAGAAGGTAATGTGTTAACAGAATGAGTCAATAGCCAAGTGCTTGGGTTTTATTGCATTCATTGACAATATGAGCATCGACATGCAGAGTAAAAATCATGACAACCAATTGATATGTGTACATCACATGGTCATGCGTACAGGCCAACTGACACACACCACGGAGTGAAGTTGCATACTTTATACATACCTTTTCTTTAGTGCTTTCTAGAAACACAACAGCCTCATCAGGTTCTGCCAAGGGAGAATGATGTTCAGATAATGAATACCAAGAAACAAGTTTACCACCAGAGGAGGTTGGCAATGGCACATGTCATAAAGCATGATTTCAGAGTGAATAATTGGGGCATGGATTTCACTTGCACGTGAACAATAATATTCAAATTCAATGTACTTCTCGAATCATGCAAGGAACAGTAAGTCTACCTGTTCGATGGACGACGGCGACAACAAAGACGGGAGACCACTAATGGTCCTACCTAATCATTGGCTAGAGCAATAAGCGAACCAAGAACATTCTACTTCCTTGGTGACGACAGCAAAAGACGGAGACAGCCGTGGCTGATGACGTACCTGCTAGACTGCTTGGCAAGGTTCTAGCACTCATCATGCATGTCTGTGTGTCAGGATGCCTCTGTGTCTGAGTGTCAATCTGTCTGTTACCATTCTAGCGGATGCTGATGGTACTTGACAAGCAAGACTACTAGTGGAATGCAGGACATTGGAGGGCGAGCCTGAGCAAAGTGCATAATTATGTATGCGCGTGCAGGGCATGCAAGGAGCAGTTGCATTCACATGATTGTCATCAGAATGTGACCGGGCAATGAGCACAGAAATTATGGCACTCTTGAAACATACACTCGTGCACATCACAGCAAATGTGAGCGAGTGAGGTTAGCGTTTATAGCCTAGCATCAATGTAGCTAGGCTAACCGGCCATGGCGGTACGTGTAGGTCCACATGCTGTCTCCGTCTTTGTCAGTGTCGCCGAGGAGGAAGAATGTTCATGATGCTCTAGCCAATGTCCACGAGTGGTCTCCGTCTTTGTTGTCGCCATCGTTCGTTGAACAGGTAGCTAGACGGTTCGTCGAGTTTGTTGAATTTGAATATCATTGTGCAGGTGCAAGTGAAATTCGCAGATTTAAAATTTACGGTAATTGCAAGATCCACCAAACATACACACGCACAGCGCAATGAAGTCACGCTAGTGTGGGGCTCGCTCAGGCTCGCCCCAAAAATTATGTGGAGGGTTATCCAATGATGCCATGTTCAGTCCCTGCCATGCACCTTTACTCAGTGTACTTGGGAAATCCTTTGAGTGAACAGGACTATCAATTATCCTACGTAGGATGTACATGTATATATATCTCCCTCTTACACCCTACCTGCATCATACTAACTCAGGTGGTCCTGGGATTATCCAGGGACTACCTAACCCCCCGGGCCCCCTCTGTGAGACTACGACCGGCAGTCCCCGGCATTGTCCCAGGATGACTACCCAGCCCCTGTGTGTCTGTCTGTCTGTTACCATTCCAGAGGCAGTCTTGGGATTATCCCAGGACTGTCTGTGTAACATCAGTGTTCTGGGGTACTCAGACAGAGGGGTCCCAGCGGTTGGGTAGTCATCCTTGGATAATCCTTGTAACTCAGGTGTTCTGGGATACTCAGACGGAGGGTTCCCAGGGGGTTAGGTAGTCCCCGAATAATCGCGGGGCATTCTGGGATACTCTGACAGACAGAGGGGTCCCAGGGGATGGGTAGTCATCCCCGGGATTGCCGGTGTTCTGGGATACTCTGACAGAGGGTATTCCAGGTGTTGGGTAGTCATCCTGGGATAATGCTTGGACTGCCGGCGAAACTCCGGTCTGTGGATCGCGATCGCTGGCTTTGCTTTGAAACTCACCTTGGTGGTAGAGGTGCAAGCGCTTTTGTCTTGCCGTTGGCCACCGCTGCTCGATCGCTCTCTTCAACGTTCGTTGCCAGTACAGCTCTTACGCTTCCGAACGGATTCTGGCCCCACAGCCGTGATCACTGTCGTTCACTGACACTAACATGCCAAAACTCACCGCGCTGGCGTAGTTGTGAGCACTGTAATAAGTTTACCGCCATTACCGACTCGATTGATCGATCGATTGACCGAGCATATGGTCATCACGTGACATGTGTGTTAATTGGAATGAGCTGCAACGCTTCGCTTGCGGTACTGGTACCAGCGAGTTGCCAACTGGAGGCTACCAGGAGTGCGGTTGCCCCTCGGAACACAGAGAAAAAATTCGCTCTGTGTAATGTTCAGCTGTATCAACTGCAAAAGAACAGCCCTGAATTCTAGCAGGCGCACACTGGATTGACTGTTTGTTGTTTATGCCACTTACGGCAGCCTTAAAGCCTTCATGTCAGTAAGCTATCAATACATTAAGATTTTAACGTGTGTGTGTGTCTGTCTGTCTGTGCATGACGGAAGTGGGATGTTCGTGGGGCGGGACTAGACTATAGTGATACGCGACCTTCGTACTTCATTATCCTTGCTTCAATTTATTTACTGAACCTCGAACTCTGCGTAGAATGTTCGAGAATAGTGGACAAGGCTGGAATCTTCCAGAACAGCTGGTAGGGAGCAGCAGCCGAAGCGGACGCAATCAGGGAGCAGCAGTTGACACGGATGCAATCGGGGAGAAGCAGACGCAATCGGGAAGCAGCAGTTGAAACGGACGCAATCGAGAGCAGCAGCTGAAAGCGGACGCAAGCGGCGAGCAGCAGCTGAAGCGGATGCAAACGGGGAGCAGCAGTTGAAGCGGATCGAGCGGCTATCTCGTCGGGAGCGCTCAAGCAGCAGCTGAAGCGGACGCAATCGGGGAGCAGCAGCTCTGCACAGAGCCTGAGCTGTCCGGCACCGGATTACTCATGCAGGTGAACGAGGGGGAAATAGCTGAGCGAGCAAAGCTACTTGTTCCAATTATCTAGAGAGACATGACAGGCAGACAGACAGATAGACAGAACCGATTGCTTCGAGCATGCAGGGAAGAGGGTAACAACAGAAACCACAGCACATTATATGTATCACCTGTTATCTGTTCTGTGATGATTAGAACGATCTCCACAAAGGAAAGGGGATTGATCCTGCCAGGGAAAGAAGTGATGGTTACTGAAATGAACGAGGGTTGAATATTGATTGACACCAAGAAAGGCCTGGCTATGTGGAAACCACTCAGTGTACTAGCAGCTGTTGTTGTCATGAGCCCTATAACTTGGAGCCATTATCCCGGGATGGAGGTGATGCTTGGGAACCCTGAGCTACTTGGACATGTGGGAAGGGGGGGGGGGGGGGGGGGGGGGAGTTGCTCACATCCTAGGATCATCCCAGTCTCGCAGGCCAGATGTTTGCAGCGCGTGTGGGGACCATCGGGCCCGGGAGACTATTGCCATTCATTCAGCAAGAGTGCATAAGTAAGCTAGGTCGCGCGGAGTAAGAGCGTGTAACTTCCTGAAAATTCAAACCGGGCAAAATACATGAGTTGTACTAAAAATACCTATAGCACATCCAAACACTCTTGTAGTGATTCTTTGGTCATTATTCTGTGTTGTTGTGCACAGCTGTGTAGTTCTGCCAAGTGACAGCAGGAAGCGACAGCGACAGCTACCAGAGAACGCTCTACCGCTGTGCTGAAGGCTAACCTAGGTAGCCTCGTACCCAGCGGTACGAGGCTATAACCTAGTCTACACAAATAGTCACAACAATGGTTATTGTGTGGATGTGCTTACCTGAGGCTGGAGGTGGAGGACGTTGACATCAGCAGCAATCGCCACGGTGGGTTATAGGTTCAAATAAGCTCAGCCGGAGCCGAATTGCTGGCCACTTCGATCTTCGCTAATGCGTTCACAATTACCGCCGTACGGCTTCAGGTGCAACCAGATGTTCTATTTTTAGTACAACTCAAGTATTCTGCCCGCACTGCGGGCGCCTATTGAAGTTACACGCTCTTACTCCGGGAGGCACGACCTACTTATGCGCTTTTGGTTTCAGCCATTCCGCAGCTGAATCTTGAAGTGCTCGGTCTTTTACAGAAACCCACGTTTCCCTGTGAGTCGATTTCCAGCTGATTGAGTCAAGGCTCAGGGGTGAAAACTGTCGAAACATTGTCTACTGAAGCACTGTACTTAAGATCCATTACGTAATTATGGGTTTTGGTTAGGCTGCTTCATGAATAATATTATACTTACCCAGCTGTTAACATATGTCGCCCAGAAACACTCATTTTAACCTGTGTGCCTCAAGAGTTAAAAGAGAGGTGGCAGGAGGCGTGGCAGTAGCTTGCCCCTCACTCAAGTGCAGGGTACAACTTTGGAGTTAATTGCCTTTGGGGTCAATTAACCATTATTATTAACCAGAAATAATAACCCTGCCCAAGCAAGCTACCTACACGCCGTTCACAAAAAGCTGGCAATCAAGTAGGCCAGCCTCAGTGGAGAGCTGGGGTAGACCAACGAACCAAAGATCTGACAGCCAAATTTGGGAAGGGTGGGAGGGGATCAATATTAAATGGCACTAGCACTGGAAATCCACACTCACAGACAAGCACGCAAACAGCTCGGCTGGGCACGAGGACAGAACAAAGCCAATAACTGCGCATGCGTGAACTTAATCACTTGGGGGCCCGGGGGCAGGCTCATGCCCCACCCCTCAATAACCACCCCGCCCAGCCCGCACTGCGCTCCTATGTTAACTACGTTTAACATGCTATTAAACTCCATTGAATACATAATCAGAACTATGAATACGTAAAGTAGGCTCCCACTACGTTCACTGTGAGACTTCCCACTGCATGCATTCAATTGACAGGCCAATTTGTCAGCGCAGAACAGTCAGTGGACGGCCATATCACAGAATATGGCTGATGGCCGACTGTTATAATGTGCACTGCAGTTAGAGCATTGGACATCTCACGGAAAATTTGCTACAACTCACTTGTGTTCAAAGTCAGAGAGGAAGTTTTGGTAAAACTGCAACGGATGGTAAAGCAGACATAAATGATTTGCTCCCCATAAAATGCTAAAATTATGAACTTAGAGGTAAGATTTTTCATTGATTGTGCTATCAGTACAATATTAAGATTTTAACGTGTGTGTGCGTGTGCGCGTGCGTGACGGAAGTGGGATGTTCGTGGAGCGGGATTAGACTAGTGACGTGTGACCTCAATTTACTGACCCCCGAACTCAGCGAAGAATGTTCGAGGTGGGCTGGAACAGCTGGCCGGGGCTACAAGCAGATGCAGTCACGGAGCAGCAGTCGAAACGGACGCAGTCGGGGAGTAGCAGTTGAAGCGGACGCAATCGGGGAGCAGCAGTTGAAGCAGACGCAGTCAGGGAGCAGCCGAAGTGGATGTGATCGGGGAGCAGTTGAAGCTGACGCAATCGGGGAGCAGCAGCCGAAGTGGACGCAATTGGGGAGCAGCAGTTGAAGCGAACGCAATCGGGGAGCAGTTGAAGGGGACGCAATCGGGGAGCAGTTGAAGGGGACGCAATCGGGGAGCAGTTGAAGCCGGGGAGCAGCAGCTGAAGTGGACGCAAGCGGTGAGCAGCAGATGAAACGGACGCAACCAGGGAGCAGCAGCTGAAGTGGACGCAAGCGGTGAGCAGCAGATGAAACGGACGCAACCAGGGAGCAGCAGCTGAAGCGGATGCATGCAAACGGGGAGCAGCAGTTTAAGCGGATCGATGCAGTCGGCTGAAGCGGACGCAATTGGGGTGCAGCAGCTAAAGCAGATGCAAACCGGGAGCAGCAGCTCTGCACAGACAGCTGTCCGGCGCCGGATTACTCACGTAGACGAACGAGGGAGAAGTAGCTGAGCGAGCGAAGTGAGCGAAGCTACTTGTACCCATTACTGAAAGTACATGAGTGACTGGGGAATCCATGTAGGTAAGAGCAAGGATAAATCTTCACAGAGATTTCGCACATAGGGCTCAAGGCTCATGGTATTTTCAAGACAACATACAGTACTGCTTTGTACATGGCAGCATTCTTACTGTCCATCCCTCCACCCCACATGCATAGACGTCACTTGTACATGGTAGCATTCTTACTGTCCATCCCTCCACCCCACATGCATAGACGTCACTTGTACATGGTAGCATTCTTACTGTCCATCCCTCCACCCCACATGCATAGACGTCACTTGTACATGGTAGCATTCTTACTGTCCATCCCTCCACCCCACATGCATAGACGTCACTTGTACATGGTAGCATTCTTACTGTCCATCCCTCCACCCCACATGCATAGACGTCACTTGTACATGGCAGCATCCTTACTGTCCATCCCTCCACCCCACATGCATAGACGTCACTTGTACATGGTAGCATTCTTACTGTCCATCCCTCCACCCCACATGCATAGACGTCACTTGTACATGGTAGCATTCTTACTGTCCATCCCTCCACCCCACATGCATAGACGTCACTTGTACATGGCAGCATTCTTACTGTCTATCCCTCCACCCCACATGCATAGACGTCACTTGTACATGGCAGCATTCTTACTGTCTATCCCTCCACCCCACATGCATAGACGTCACTTGTTTTTCCCAGTCCTTCTTCCCAACACTAACTCAGAAGTGCATGACCAGACTCTAGCAGTACAACAGGCAGGCAATGCAGCCAGATACAGTACACGTACTTCGGCACATACAATACATGCCATGTGTTGTGAACCAATTGAAAACCTGACCGGTTTATAAACGGGCCCCCAGTTTATAAACGGGGGGGAGGCATCAACATCCGGTTTGATATTCGGCTGGCCTGTTTTCAATAAACACATGGAAGAATGTCTCATTCAAAAAACTAGGCCAAACGGTGTATTAACTGGCCGACCCATTTATTAACTGGCAGACCTGGATAATTGGTTTACAAGCACGATGAACGGTATATCAACTGGCTGAAGGGTTTACAAGCAGGATAAACGGTTTATAAGCTGGCCAAACAGTTTGCAAACAGGACAACTGTATTACAAGATCGACATAACTATAACCAGGACGAATGGCAGTACAACAAAGCCGAATGGCTTGGGAGTTCATACGTACATGTACCAACTCAACAATGATATACATGTATCTCACCTCAAGAAGACCTCCAGGCTGAAAGCTTTCATGCTTCACAAACAGCATCACGCGCCCAGTCAGCTGATGCCATAACCTGTGTAAAAACGTAGACATATATGACATGAGCGCAACAAACAGGAATGATAGTCAGGGCTTCATCCCCCTCTCCCCCTTCTTTTCCTAGTCTACTAGGCTAGTAGACTAGGAAAAGAAGGGGGAGGCATGTTTTACCATGTAAGCGTGTCAATGAACGACAGCGATCACGGCTGTGTGGTCAAAATGACAGTAGCCATAACAATAGTTACAAGTACCTGCATGATATACAGAGGAGAAAGATGCAGACAGCTATGTACTACTATAGGAAACGCGACTACCAAACTAAAAGAACTATATGTACATAGCTTCACCATTGGTATCTTTATTAAAGCCCACCAGAGAACGATTACTTGCCACTTGGAAATGAGCATTCCCTTACTACTCTGCACTTTAAGTGGCAGTTCAGCATTCAATACAATGCAGGTTGAATAGTGGCACCTGCAGAAACTACAAGTACCCGAGCAAAACCCACACATGTCAAGTGTAGCATCGATCTACTTTCCCTTGCTATTTGAGTGGCATAAAAAGGTGTGCACACGTAGACAACTAGAGGGGCCTGGGAGAACGCCCCCAGAAAAGTTGAGAGATGGATTCATAGGCCATTGTAAGGAGTTATATATGTACGATACTGTACCTGTTATTTGCTTAGTGTGGCAGCTCTAAGACAATCTGTAAGTCAATAATCTGACGACCATGTGTGGCTACGCACAAGGCACCGTGGCGGTCAGGTTGGGCTGACCAGAGTATAAAGCTTGAAACTCACCTGATGGATCAGCAAATCATCTCTGCCTTTTGGTAGAAAAGACAGGCGGCTCCATTGGCTGGTGAGACGTTTCATTCTAGCCCTAGGCCCTTGACAAATCTTCCACATTCGTCCACGCATGGAGCTCAAACGACGATTTAAAAAATTGTGACTGAGAGTATGCAGAGGTGCCCATGCAGGCAATTTCCATGTAGGCACAACCCTGCAGGCAGCACTGAGGTGGAAATACCTCGTTGCAAAATACCACATGATTATAAGTACCCCTTGCAATCAGTACCGCTCAAATACACAATTTTGAAATTGAAGTGTCGGTACTTATGCTCTAGGAAACAGTGGTACCAGTACCTCAGACGACCGGGTTAAATGCGGCCAGTGATACCACATGGTTGCACGTTCCGATTTGTCTACACGTGTACCATACAGTTTAATGCCCAGATGTCCATGCCCAATGGCGGAGAATGTCAGGTGGCTTGAGTTACATGGTCACTGAGGCACTTTCTCATATGTGGTTGGGGGGTTAGGTTACCCCCCAACCATATGTAACATATAGGAAAAGTGCTATTTTTGGTGGCCTCTAACTGCCAAACTAAATATTCTTTAGGCTTCAAACTTGGAGGCTTTACTAACTACCCTAAGGCCTACGCCCTCAGAAATGTCTCTATTTAGACATACACTGTACGTCATAATATTGGCACTCGCCCTCGGGCTCGATGCCAATATTCAACGTGTATAGCGCTTGCACTCATGCAATTACTTATTCCATTAAGCAACTTAGATGATGCCAATTTCATTGTTTACAGGAAACCCACTCCAGGCCTGTGTTGACAGACCATGTACCACTGGTCTATCAAAACAGGCCTCTTGTGCACATGTATTCCTGTAAACCACTCATCTAACTATGTGGTCCAACAAACCACAGCAAGGAAGGTGAGAAATGTTTGCTTCATAATTATGGTCCAATAACCAGGTCTAAGATCACCTCGCCTCTGGTATACATCCGGGTCTTGTCACCAGTTGGAGCAGACCTCTAGATCCCAAAACTCTCGTATAGCTAGCTCTACCTCCAGCATCAGTTGTGGTTGATTTCAGCCATTCTTCCTCGCGTGCTATGAAGTTGCCAACTATCAGAGCTTGCTGTTCATCGTCCCCATAGAGGAGCTCAAGTTGCTCTGTCAGTGGTGGCTGAAGTGGAGGGCTGGCTATACACACAGACCAGGCAAGCAGTACTACTTCCACTTCCAGGAATGTCTACTGCACATAATCAGCTTTCTCCCGAACATATATTTCTCTGTGGGGTAGTTGTCACATAGTATATCTTCCCTGGCCATGATGATGACCCCTCCACCATGTTTAGTTCTGTCGGCCCTTGTCTTTACATGTACTACGTATATATCCTGCTGAGCAACACTGTTATCAGGGTCCGCATTGAGGTGAGTCTCCACAAGACATAGGAAGTGAGGCTTCTATTTAGCCGCCATTACACCCACCTCACCAAATCCATGTCGATGGCCTCAGATATTTGAGATCAACACTATCAGTTCGTTACCAGGACTGGTCTGTGCTCCTCGTTCGGCACCGTCTCCTCACCAGCAGGCCAGGGGTGCCGCTAGGATCAAGTAAAGGAGGAGCTAGAAGAAGGTGTGGCTTCGGTAGCCATCACGTGATCGCGGCTTAAATGTTCATAGAAGGGGGGTCATGAACCAACAATGAAGTCCTCACGAGCTGTTTTCAATTTGTGATTGATTGGTAACATAACCCACATCGCATGCACCACAATATTCATTGGCCATCCTATATTCCAGATGAGAACAGTGTTAGTGACTCACTCAAACTACCAGACGCTCTCCATGGGGCGCACGTGGATGGCTGGGCATGAGACTACGCATGTGAATAAATATTATACAGTGGCCCTCATCAGTGAGAAATCACTGATGAGGGCCACTGTATAGTGGTCGAAATGTTCGTTTCAAAGTACTGATATTTATTTGGTTGGTGCGCGAGCTAATACACTGGGCAGACCATGTGTACCACTATACAGACATACCCATTGGAGTATCTCACAACGTACAGTGAGTAAACAGCATGAATTCAGTAATATGGCAGAACTTCCCACTGAATTGGGATGACAAATGACCTACGTCCTTGCCCCCTCTCCAGATGAGACCACAGGGCCGAAACTGTGATAAGACTGTGAGTCACCAATAAGCTACTTCAGTCAATGACCAACAGGGCCTAGACCCTTGACCTATGACCGTGAAGATTAAGTGTTTGCTACAGCCACAAGACCAACAACAAGTAGACCATGGCTTTATACAGTATTAGCCTCGTACCCATGCTACGCCCTGCACGAAAAAGAAAGGGGCTGGTATATATCCACTGTTAGCGCATGCACGTAACTACCTAGGCCAAGAGGAAGGGGGAGGGGCATATGACGCAGGACATGGCCGTACGCCGATACTGTGATGCTCTACCAGAACGAGATAGATCGCATATCACCAGAACTACACGACAACTATATAGCACTATTGTGCCCTGGATTGCTAGCAATTCTTACTAACTTACAGTCCATGACGAACGGTAATCCTTCATAGCACACAGACATTTCAAACTCTGTCAGTACGCCTTGTAAAATCGTATTTCTTTGTGCAAACGGTCGAAATGTAGGCTACCTGTTACGGCTGGAGACACATACAAGAGTACTTAGCCACTGAAGGTCATAGGATAGCGCTTAATCGTCGAACTCTGTCATTGCTCAGGAAAGCCGCACAGACCATAGCAGTGGTACACAATTTTGACATTGTGGTTGTACGGATATCACACGGTAGTCCACAATTTTCCCAAGATCTCTGGGAAATCAAGTGCATGCGCAAACAGTGGATACCAGGCCGTTTCCTTCTCAGGTGGGGCGGGACCCGGCTAATACAATATGTGGTATCACTAAGGATGGTCTGGGTTGGTCACTCCCATCAACCCTATAACCACGACTGCTGGACAAAACCTAGCCTCGAACCCAGGTGCAGAGGAGGGGGAGAGAGCACCTAGTATCCACTGTTTGTGCATGCGCTCAATTGTGGATTTAATGTGGATTTACAGTATGCATATATGTCGCAAAACGTTCCGCGTGTGAACAATGACGTCTCAAAGACATGATCGCAGCTTTCACTCTGGAACTTGGTCTGTCATCGTGAGTCTACAATGACTACATCGTCATCTCGGGCAAGCTTCACCTCGAACATCGTCATCTCGGGCAAGCTTAACCTCGAACACGAACGGTACAACACAATGACTTACCAAAACCAGCGCGTAGCCAGAGTTTCTTCGTACACTCACTTCAAAGATGCCCTCTGCTCGGGTTCGAGCGTCATCACTGTGCATCCAAGTCGCTGGAGGTACAAAACAGCCTGGTCTATGTCTTGCGTAAAGTCGCCATTATTGACAGAACACGATCATGATACGGTTACGAACATGTATCTGACGTCATCAAACCACAGTATTATCCGGGATTCCCAGAATGTCGGAAATTAAGCGCATGCACAAACACTGGATACCAGGCACTCCCTCCCCTCTTCTGCACCTGGATTCGAGGTTAGACAAAACCTTGACAAGCTTTCACTGTATTTCAGCCTTTGACCACAGACTACAGCCACACTTTGCCCTTTGACCTGTATTTGTATGAGGATGCGTAGAGACTCCACACCTTCCTCAGTATACAGGCTCAAAAGTGCGGTCGCCACTGTGACTGTAGGTGTATAGGCCCATTGCATTTGCATCACTTTTCCGTGCCATTTCTGCACACTAAAATTCATGCCGCCATCTTGGCATACCATCAATACATTAAGATTTTAATGTGTGTCTGTGTGTCTGTGTGTCTGTATGTCTGTGCATGACGGAAGCGGGATGTTTGTGGGGCGGGACTAGACTATAGTGATGCGCGACCTTCGTACTTTAATTTATTTACTGAACCTCGTGAACGAGGGAGAAGTAGCTGAGCGAGCGAAGTGAGCCAAGCTATTTGTAATCTATAATATTATACTGGCAGCATATGCAGTACCGATCAACACATGCCCTCCATCACGGGTAAGCATTTACACAACTTGGACTAGCCTACATACGTAGCAATCCTATTTTGCCACATACTAGAAGCAGGGATCATGTGCGATCACCAAGATCGCTATAGTAGATGCTATCTCCAGGTACACCAACATGGCGGCAGTTTTCCATCTTTGTTTAGAAATGATGATGTCAGCTGGGTCTATTAGTCACTCCCCCCACCCTGGTTGGACATTATTCACGGATAGGGAGACAATCCGCTACTCAAAAAGGCTAGCAAAAGTTGATTACTGGCCACTTTAACTGTCACTGTGGCTTTCAGAACCACACACATACATATCAATAATGGACGCTGACCCATACCTAGTGGCTGATGAGAAACAATGAATCAACTTGGCTTGGCCTAATGTCTGGGGGGGGGGGGGGGGGGGGGCATTCCCTCCAACCCTAGTTTGGCCTGCGAGGTGCCTATGACATTTTGAGACCGGAATAACTCAAACACTGCTACTACACTCAGAATATGGAATAAATACCTAAATACCTCTTGGAGTAGAGGTCTTCGATTTCAGCCCACTGTTGAGCAAGCTCTACATCACTGGTCTCAGACGTCTTACTGGCTATATACGACTTGACATCCCTCGGCATGATGTGCGTTCACTCACTCACGATCGATCACAGATAGATATACACACAAATCATAGATCGTCTATGCACAAATTAATGCCCACGTGGCACACGTCAGCAAACACATCAACGCTCGCCGTTCCAATTTCATGGTATGGGAATGCAGCTGGTCCGGGAATGCGACTCTGGACGCCAGACCCAGATACACAGTGGGATATATGCTGTAGGTGAGTCTATAACTTAAAAATGAGTGGAAAGTGATACTGTTAGTGTGGCTCAGGGGGTTCAAGAGGTACGGGGTTTGGATTTAGAACACTAGCCCCTTCCTCCTCTGCCGCCATCTAGCTCAGTACTTCTGCCAATCCAAACGGTTCTCCGCTACCATCCCATCCAAGCCTACAACCCTTCTACCCAACCATCAGAGCCATTTTCCCATCATTGCCAGCTCCAGCAAACTCCTCTAACCAAGCATCTGAACCCTCAATGTATCCTCTCCTCTAATCTGCATGGGACAGGGACAAGCTTGCTCACCTCTTTATCTGCATGGGGCCCCTAGGGACAAGCTTGTTCACCTCTTTATCTGCATGGGGCCCCTAGGGACAAACTTGTTCACTTCTAATCTGCACGGGACAGGGACAAGCTTGTTCACCTCTAATCAGCATGGGACAGGGACAGACTGTGTGTAAATGCTGACAGTATTATCAGCTGGAAATATTATCAGTGCACAACATATTAGCTGGTGCACAGCTGCACCAGAAGCTATCAGTGCATGCACAGCTGCACCAGAAGCTATCAGTGCATGCACAGCTGCACCAGAAGCTATCAGTGCATGCACAGCTGCACCAGAAGCTATCAGTGCATGCACAGCTGCACCAGAAGCTGTCAGTGCAGTGTTGAGGTCCCACCAGATCTGATATTCAGTTTCAGTACTGACCCACTGCATGTGTAGCTAGCCGGGAATTGACCTCTCATGGGTGTGTTTGGGTGTTCTGTAACATGTGTTCCACTCCTTGTGTATAAAGTCATTCCCTTCTTTCTTCCTGTACACAGCACATGACATGCGGCACTGGGTGTGAGGACGTCCCAGAATACTCCTCTCATTACCCCTCCTGTCAGAACTACGTCTGCATGGACAATAATACATTAGCTATACTGTGACCAATCACTACGTACAACATGTCATGAAGAAACCTTTATGCAATCATATTGAACATTGGCATTATAGTCAGAAATGGTGCATATACAAGTATGAACACTGCTACAAAAACACTTTATTGGTTGTGAAATAGTGTGAAATGTTGTAAATGGACGTCTATTTATGAAATTCACTTGTAATGTGCATAGTAATCATCTCTGTGGTACATCAGAAATTAAAGTGATATCATACATGGATGGCAATTTGAAGTCATTAAATCAGAATGATGGATTTTCTATAGCACAAAACCAAATCTTTACAATTCTGATTCAGTGCCACTTCTCACTCTGAATTTTGTCCGCAGTCTCATTCTGGGCCACTGACGGGTGCCAGAGTCCTTTCACCAAAGCTCCCCATGTGTGGCCTCCCCTCCTGCCAACATCGTCCTGCCCTTGCAACCATGCAGTCAGTGGAATGTTCAATGTAGGCGAGTCTTTTATGATATCCAGAGTGGGAACTGCAAGGAGTCCCAACACCAGTCCTAGTCTAAAGATCTGATCCCTCTTCAGGTTCACTAGGTAGTCACCGATGTCTATCAGGTCACCAATGTCTGGATGGGATGATGAGCCATAGAGAATACAACCTGATCATTACAAGGAAAGCACCCAGAGAGACACAATCATGCTTGGACAGGAGCCATTTGTTATTGAAACCACCTGTAGTTGCAGCTATGTATGTGTATCAGGAAGTGTGTATACATATAGCTTGTGAGCTACTTTCACATTAGAGCATACATATCACATTCTTGTGGGTTGATTCCCTTCTCACCCCTAGTCTCAGACCCTCCTCAAAAGATGGTGGGAGAAGAGAGCTTGGTAACAATTATTGCAAGAAAAAACTGGAATCTAAATCTGGCAGCACCAATTGATTGCACAATGAAATCACAGCTATATTGTAGGCATATGCCTTTGCTTCCGTATGCTAACCCACGAATAATAATGGGCAAACTATCAATTCACATGACCTTCATTACCAAAGTGGGAGTGTCGTTCATTAGATCACATGAAGGACGATGTACCATGGCAGCTGACAGCTCTTCTCACGAAAATTACCAGCCCCCTTCCAATGATTGAGGACAGACCCTGGGCCGGAGGCTACTGTAATAGTATACTATTGGGAATTCCTTTGTTGTACACTACTTGTGTGCTTCTAGCAGACATGAAAAATAAACTACAAACAGCAATTCCACATGAATGGTTATAGCTAGCATCTTGATCATGCATACCAGCAGTGATGGTTCCAGATGCACCGGGACTGCAGACCTTGGGAGACGGACGGCCTGCTACATCTGAGGGAGGTGTACCTGTGGAATATGTAAATAACAATACACACCATTAGTTCTGATGCAGTTAATACCTAACGTTGCTTGCACATCAAGGTGCATCTTAATACATAACTTACTGAGGATGCCAATCGTGTCCTTCACAGCAAATGGTGAAAGCTTCAGCTCAGACAGTTTTTCTATAGAGGTGTAGACAAAGAGAGGAGAAGTGTGTTCAGACAAAGACATAAGCAAAAACAATGAGATGAATCTCACAACCACACTATCCCATAGTCAGTCACATGATGACCATGTACTCAAATCTCATCACCATAATACGTACCAACTGCACCAGAAGTCTGAGGGAACCACACCAGGTGCTGCTCTGTCAGTCTGCTGCAGACCTCAGCTCGATTCACGGTGCAAGTCACCCACCTACTGTTGCTTTCAACTGTGACAACGTGCATGCGTGGAATGGGTGCATCAGTGTCTGAAGTAATAATTGATCACCTGAACAGAAGAAGGCATCTTGAGGCACAGAATTGTTGTAGTTGAGATTGCGCGATGCACTGTGCAAGCCTGCAAGGATTGTTTCCCGAATTTGTGGACAAAACTTCTGGAGACAGCTCTGAAGCAATGGCTGCAGGAAGTTGAATACTCACTTGGAAGTAGGTTGAGAATAAATCGGTGAGCGTGATTCTTCCAGGACGATCTCCTGGGACTTCAAACTCAATCGTGTTTCGGCCAACTTTGGCTGGACATTGACTGCTAGCATCAAAGAGCAGCTTCCATTTGGCCCAGGAAAGAAGGTACGCTGCTAGACCACAGAACACTCCAACTAGAGGACTGTGGGGAAGGTAAAACAGCAGGGAAGGGACACTGCTACTTGGAGAGAAAAGAGAGGGGTCCTCTGTCACCGGTAAGAGACAGGGTATGAGGTACTCCTCGTCGGTGATCTGGGACACTATGAGGAGCTTCGTGAAAAGCTTCAGCAGCTGGATAGCACCAAAAAGGCCTGGAACATAAATGTTTCGTAAACTCCGGCTTGCTAAGGAGTTCTAAGGTCACAATTCCCTGATCACGAAATTGAAGGAGCTTACCTTTGTGTTGACTTGGATCTGTTTTCAACCTGTGGATGTGCTCTACTAATTCATCTTGTCAAGGAGCACCTGGGAGTCACAAAAGATTATGTCGGGAAGCACGTCCTTGTAGTAGAAGAGAATACAAGGTAATGCAGAGTTTCTTCAAATGACTCCTCATCGAAGTGAAATTCTTGTGCTCGAGGGCATAGCTACCATCGAAGTGGGATTTACATTGGTTTCACACGCAATCTTTCCACTATCACTCTTCTGATTTCTGCGGCAAATTCTCGTTCCTGAGGCACAGGGTGTTTGGCATTCAATGAAATATGAGCTCCTTTAACCCTTCACCACAGTAGATGATGTCATTCTTAATTGCAGGAAGGAGCATATCTCAAATCTTCTGATTTTTCTGCTCTCTTGATTCTGGGCACTGGTCCTCCAGATCCTTGTGGGTCCCAATGAAGATTGCATTGGGACAGAGGCCCTCCTCAGACTGGGATGCCTGTGACTGCATTACCCTCATGCAGTGTCTCAGAATCTGTTCATTGGTGTAAGCTGAATAATGTGGGATGCCAACGTGCTCGCCATTGTCATCGAAATACTCAATCAGTGTGTGGTCACTGAGACTTGCATTGAGCCTAATTACAAACATAGTGGCCAAGTATCTTGCATGAATATGGGGAGTACCTCATGAAACTGAGGCTGTCCACCTATGTCAATTACTCATCCCTCTTGGAGGCCTTCTTTGCATATGCATGTGGTGACACCTCGATGCGTCGAAGTAGCTCATCTTTGGCAGAAGTAGAGACTGAGGACAGAGTTTCATGGGTGATAGAGGATTATATCGTGTGCTCTGGATGGCCAGTTTGTGGTTTTGAGGTACTTGCTACTGTGGGCGTGCTGGAAGAACCAGCTGGGTTTTTCACAGCAGGCAAAAGCTTTGATGGAAGCATTGTTGATGTGTCGGCAATAGTCTGCGCAAGTTGATCATGGGTTACTCGGACAACACTTTTCTCAGTCCTAGTCCTCAATACGGCTCTAACTGGTCTTGTAGCACACAGTGTGCTACGGCTACATAATTAACGCGATAGGTGACTCTTTTCTGTTCCTGCTGCTCCCAGAATGAGCGTTTTAATGTCCCTTGCCTCCACGTATCCATGTGTCATTAAATTGCCTCATCAAACAGCTCTTGGACTTCTCACTCGCTGTATGGTGGAAGTGTGTATCAGCTTCATATGATACCATAGAGTACACACAAGTATTACAAGCTCATGATGTAGTAATCCAGTTCAAAGTGGTGGGTTAGGCCTACATGTCATCACTAATTTGTTATGTGGTATTTAAGTTGCTTTAGAAGTCGAAGGTTGTGCTAGTAAATTCATACACTGTTTTGTCTGCAGTCACTATACAAACCACAGGCGGGCACTCTACAGGTAATTGGATACCTATAGTATCAGCCTCTTGGTTTGATGTAAACCAGGTTCCACACATTGTGTGGACTCAAACATCAATTATGATTTATCCTGTTGCTGAGAGAAAACAGAAGTGACCAGATAAAACTTTTGGCACTCAACTGGGACTCAAACTCATGCCCTCCTCATTGCCAGATACTCTTACCACTGAGCCGTGCCATTCGGAAACCGGCTACCATGGCTGAAACAGGCACAACTTCTGAAAAAACACTGTATATTATCAATCTATATAATTATGTATTAATTTTGGTGATTTTATCACAAAGTGGTTGGTATGTCTGAGTGACTATGCCACTGCACTAGCTAAGACCCCTCCCTTGGCAGTGGAGAGGAAGATTACACTACTGGTGTGTCAGCTGGAACAATGCAATTACAGTCAGCCCATGCAAACTAGAGGTGCTCAGCAGAGTACGTACGCACCCCGTGCGCTACTTTTGCTATAGCTTACTGCTGATTTGTAATACAGCATGCATGATGAGATAGCTGATACCGTAAGTTGTGGCAGTAATGTTAGAAACTGGGTGTGGTCAATTTGTATACATTGGAACAGGGCTAATCGACATTCATGAAACTTTTCTCAGTCTCTCGAGTGGATCTCTGGTCTGGGAGTTATGTAGACGCTAGTATTTTCTGAATTCTGAGAATTCCATTGTGAACTAAGCCTTCAACAATGACCTCACTGCTCAACCTGCTTGGACAGACAGACAGACTGACAGACAAACCGATCACTCTACCCCTGCTGCACATGCGCACGGGGTAATTAGATACAGAGAGTGTTGCATTATTTTGTGGCTGGCATATTACGAGTATCGCAGTTGTCCAGCAACTGCATTGGCATTGTAGTTCCACTTGTCATGATGATCACAAGATAATGACTGGCAGGGGTTACTTGGTTCCCACAGGAGCGCATAATGACGTACATTATGTGCTCCTGTAGTCCTGTGCACAGACCCTTCCACGCATATTGAGGGTCTGGGAACAAGACTAGTGCTCCTGGTTCTCTGATGAGTGCTATTGTAACAAGGAATATGCATATGCCAACGTAGGTGTGACCCACGTACGTTAGCATAAGTAATAGGTGCGGCCTCATGTAGTAGCTAGGTGAGCCATGTGTAGTCAGAAGCTGAAGATTTCAAGCGAAATGTCAGAAGAAGTAGTGCATGCATCCCCAAGCGCTGAAACCAATGGTGTGGTTAGCTCACTGTATCCAATGACGAACTCTAGCGGCTGACTGTGCTGCACCAACTTGCCCAGCCCGTCAGCGGTGTCAACTGCTAAAACGCACATAGACATCGACCAGTTGACCAGGATGTACCATCGCACGTGTGTTTACTATTAGTATACAACTGATAATGGCATTCCTACTTGTAACTAACTATTAATTATAATATAAACCCTAGCTGAGATCGCAGCCTACATAGTTGGAATAGATGTCTCGTGCTAACATGCTCGGAAATGAGTAACGTAGGACCCCATTATTTAATAATAAAATTTGGCAGTTGGCCATCAACTATTTAATTTCAAAGGCAAACATGTCACGTGATTCCATCACATCAATATGTACCTCTGACATATTTAGCAGTGATTGAATCCGCCTCAATCCTTGTATGGTTCCATGTCCTGTAGTGCCACAGCCACGTCCCTCCAAGAGGGGGTGGGGTGGTATTTCAGGTAGTAGTCCACCACAGCATCCATCCGCAGATGATTTTGTCCATGATACTTGTCAGCTTAGTCGATCCCATATCAAGCCTGGAAAATAAACCCCATCAGTGGTCCTCTACTTCCTTCACTACCTCCATGAGCTTGTCAGTGGTGAGGGTCGGGTCAGCTGGGTGGGGAGACAACATGGGGAAGATATAATGCATGACATTGTGTCCTAGCTACTCAACAAAGCTCTGCCATGGCTATACTGTCCCATCACCTTAGATAGGTCCATGACCTCCTGTGTAACCCTTTCCATGTTCCACTGGATAAAATCAATTTAACTTTAACTAACTAACAATAAACAAAGTCAGTTCAGGAAGTGTCATTGTGTTCACGTCCACAATACCAGTACAAGCAACACAATGCATGGGTGACAGGTGGTTTGAGGGGGAACAGCAATAATTATTACTAAATTGTTGCATTTGTGACAGTCCGGCCAAGTATCCGTAGACTAGTACGAATCTACACACTGGGCTGATTAACTGCAACTCGAAAAGTTACTTTTCCTCACTTGGTATCCTGGATGCACTCGCAAGATTGCATCAGCTAGGGGGGTCCATGGTTTACCCTGACAGTATTGCCTTTGATCATGAAATGTACATGTACCTTAATTATGGTGTACAATGTTCAGTGACATCTGACTAGCCTCGTTCCCAGGCCCACACGCCGCTTTCGGTTGCACGAAAGAACGCGGAGGGCCTGGTATGTTTCCTCATATGGGTGACGTCGAGGGTAGAAAGGTAGTAGGAAGGACTTAATTGAACGTGGGCTCAGAACAGCAAGAAGAGCAAGAAGAGCAAAGGTATGAGGTAACTTGCCACACGTATTTTGCTAGCAAGGGGGGGGGGGGGGGGGGGGGGGGGGGGGGCGACTGTTATACCAAGCGTTGAACGTGTAGTTGGTTAAACCATAGATGATATAGTACGGACGTGGATATGAAACAGTACAGTATACGGAGACATATCTGGACCATACTTAACCCTATCACTGCAATGACCCACGTGCATTTGTTGATTTTGCTGTTCTCGTAAGATTGGATGAGTTTGAGAGTGTAACTTGAGGAGCGCTGGGAAGTGGAGAATCGAATACAGGACTAGAGACGTTAGTAGGTGGTAAGTTGTTGTGAATATTCACTGAAACACATGAAGGTGAAAAGGATGATGAATCAGTGACATTGTGTCTGATTTCTAATAGGACTCTTGTGTTGAGGGGCTTAAAAACTGTATGAATGAGGTCTGTAGCTTCACAACTGATCCTTTAAAATGTCATTTGGTAAAGGTGTAGGCAGTAGTGAGGCTGTGAAATTGTGGAAAGTGCAAATATCACACTGTAGTGCATGGTTGTCCTGACTTTGTGTCTGATTTCTAATAAAATTCTTGTGTTGAGGGGCTTAAAAACTGCATGAATGGGGTCTGTAGATTCCCAACTGATCCTTTAGATTATGTAAAGGTGTAGGCAGTAGTGGGGCTGTGAAGTTGAGAATATCGCACTGTAGTTCACAGTAATGTCCTGAGTCTATTTCTCAGGTTACTCTTACATGTACCTTACATACTTCATTATCATATCCAATACCATTACTATGTATAATCTATTCACTTTAGATGAACAACCAAAGAGGATATAGCGGGCACAAGCAAAGGAAGACGGGAGCTCGTTCACATTTTAAGAGGAGGAACAATGAGTTCAGGTTGAGAGCACAAGAAAACAAGGAGAGACAGATGAAGGATAAGCAGAACACAAACACCACCAGTACCTTCCTTAGTGACAGGATGAACCTCGTACATGAACGACCCTCCAGTGCATTAATCCTTCCTCCGCACTGGCAGGTCTCTTCTCACCTAGATGAAGTCCAGTACACCAAGCTCCTCCCGAATGAGAATGGCATTATTGAAGTTCGCTCTACCGTGATAGTCCGTTCTGACCTCACGTCGAGTGTATAGCTACTTCGAACAGAAACCAGTGCCACACTCATCTCAAGTCCTTCCCCAAGCATCAACTACCCCCAGTCCTAGTATGGTGTTGCAGCTGCTGGATCGTATCGATAATGCTGAGGTATGTCCCGGAAACCCAGATGGTGATATTGTCCAGATATGCCAGAAGAGGGGTGGCGTGATGAAGGGTGAATGAGGAAACGGGGAGATGGTTGCTTCCATTGATAGCTCGAGAACTGTAGATTGTGACAGAAACGAGTATCCTTGTACGGTAACTGTGAGCTATTATATGTACGCCAACCACAGATTCAGCGTTGCAACACCTGCCAGCACTACCGAGCCACACTACGTGTATGCCATGCACGCCAAAGCTCTGTGTCAGATAGCAGAACTTCTGCCAGTAGCAATGCTAAATACTTCTCTCTCACTCCCATGGAAAAGGACAAGCGAATGAAGAACTCATGTCCTGCATGCAGGACATGAGCGAGATCGCTTGAAGCACTCTCCCCGTCTTCATGAAATGCTTTAGCTCCTCACCGCGCGCTATAGTCTCCATCCTTGTTGAGGTAGACCGTTCAGTTCGTGTCTCAGTCGTTGAATGGTGAGTTCGCTTGTGGTTTGAATTAACGCATGACGCAATGACACGCAAAATACGAGCAGGAAGTGATTTACGGCACGACGTACGATAGATAGATATAAAGAAATAAATAAATATATGGAAAATTCACAGCAAACTCGTCTATGTGGGGCTCGCTCAGGCTCGCCCCAACTAACCATAACAAAACTAAAAGGAAGTCTAGAGCTACTCACTGCTACTGAAACTTGCTAGACTCTGATTAGCACTAAAGCAAACTTCACAACAAATGAATGGGCAGCTGCTGCATGTACAGTACTCAGACTGTTGGAACCAAAGTAATTACTGCATTACTAGCTGATAAGTGCTGCAAGAGCTATATCTACTAACTAGCTGTGAGTAGCCTCGTTCCCAGGCCTACACCATTTTTTCTGTTCTTCGGTTTGCGTCGACAATAATACACGGATGCGGAAAGGCATTTTTGCACTGCCCTTCCGCATCCGTGTATTGTCAACACAAACCGAAGAACAGAAAAAACGGGGTAGGCCTGGGAACGAGGCTATAGGCTATGAGATGCATGCTTATACAGTCAAGTAGTCAGCTACAAACTGCAACACTTTGCTAAGTAAGCAAGGCCTCATGTAGTAAGCAAGGTCTCATGTAGTAAGCAAGGCCTCATGTAGTAAGCCACCTGTAAAGTTCGCTGATGTAAGTGCTTTACAGGAAATTCTGTGTAGGCCATGATCTCATAGAATTTGCACTCTGTTTCTAATTCTTGCAAGGCTCTCACTGTGCCGCTATCATAGTACGGCCCCTCCAACTCATTCAATTTGTCCGCAGTGTTGTCCATCACTAGTACTAAACATATGCAAACCAGGATGTACCAGTGCGCTGCGTTAACCTTAACCAGTAATTGCGTTCCTGAGCATGACTAACTATTGCCACATAGCTAAATTTATATTTTATACAAACGCTAGCTAAGATCATGGCCTACGTGGACACTTTAGTTGCTTCACGCTAAGGTGCTCGGCAGTAAGATGTTCAGTGCTATTAGGTCAACAGCACTACAGGAAAGCAAAGGATTTAGTGATAGCCTGTCTGTCATACTTCACCTCTTGATAAAGTGAAGAAACGAGAGTGGAAAATGCCATTAGCTAGCTACCCACAACTTTTTCCTCAGCAACTTGTTTCTCAACTCCCGCGTACTCTAAGGTATGCCATGATCAGTGAGTATTTTTTGTGAACTGATAGCCAGTATCATTCCATCTGCACATTTGGGGTTTAATTTGTAGCTTCTTTGGTCATCGTCCCGCTAATACATCACTGCGGCTAAATTTCCTTGGCCATCCCTAAATAGAGAACACTACCAGTGAGTACGGCTGGTGCGCATCCATTAGAATGCAAGAACTCTTTGAGGGGATGAAGACAGGCACATACCTTTGGGTAAGTACTGTTTGGCCATCACTGCTGCTCTCTCCTCTCCCCTCCTGAAAAGTTCAGTGGCATGTCCTTCCCACGAGGCATGAGGAACACACTGGACCCAATACTGTACCACAGCACGTCTCTTCTCCTTTTCAGTGGGTGACTGCTGCTGGATTTCACCTCTGGACCATGGGATACCAAGATGAATCTCCACCATCTCCCACTCTCCCACCTCCCCCATCACCTCCATCACCTTCTCCACGGTGAGGGTGGGTTCTGAGGGAGAGACACAAGCAGAATAAGGGGAAAGGCAATTTTTTCTTGCTTATTGGCTGGCTTATAGATTGCTTAAACTGCAGAACTTAAGGTGACTTTGTAAAAATTGGTAATGGTTGGTGCAACATCCACTTGACATATGCCCTGATGTCAGATTTTAAAGTTTTGCTTTTGAATCACCACGTCAAGAAAGGAAAGCTCATGATGGATGGCACAGTGACAATGAACCTGAACCAGAAACCTCGATTGACCTCTGGGCAGCAGGCTTTGATGCTTCATACTAATTATGATTATGCAATGCACTGTAGATGTTGCTGTTGTGATTATCACTGTAGGGGAGGAGGGGGTGTGGCATTCACCTTGCAACGATCAAAGGCTATCAGCTCATACTCTCGTGCCCAGCCAGAAACGTGTACGGAATGTCCGTCTGGTGACTTAATTTCAGCAACATTCTTGGTCTTCATTTAATATTCATAGCTCAGCTAACCGCCTGAAATTGGACAGAACCGAAAATCCTACACATGAAATGATAGTAATTGCAAGAGAAATTTGAATTTCTACAACTTCTTGCTCTTAATAAAGACATTAAATTCTCTACAATTTCATTTGCAGTCTGAAATTCCTGCCTAAAAAGTACGAAATTTTAATGAAGACCTAGGTTTCTGCACAAAGTCGCCAGACCCTCTTTCCCGCGAGGGGTGGGGTCTGGGCACGAGACTAATCAGCTCAATGATAGCCGTGTAGCTAAGTCACATGATTGCTAAGGCAGAACCGGAAGTCCTACACATGGAGTAATTGCAAGAGAAATTTGAACTCTCTACAACTTTTCGCTCCTATTATTAGTAGCGATAAGTTGTAGAAAATTCATGTACTTAAGAGATCAGACGAAATGTGACTATTTCATTGGTTTGTTTCTCCCACGTACTCTATACACATTTGCAAGGTACATGTAGTATCATTCTATCCGTAGGGGGATTTGTAGCCATTAGTCATCACTAAGGTAAATTCTGGCCTTCCCTGAAAAGAGAACTCCAATGTGTTCTCGTTCTCTGATATTAAGGTGGCATAGCAATGGTCAAGGGTAGGCACACTACACCTACAAATACAACGTCAAATACCTTAAGGCCACTATTATTTGGGGGCGCTAATTTTAGCGGAATTTAGTGAGTTGGAAAAAATCTTGAATCTGCAAACAACACTGCTGGCATTTGGATGAGCCTTTAGCTAGCTGCCTACGAAGCAGTCTGGGGCTGTATAGTACGAGCTGGTGGATGTGATCTGAGTATATTCACAACTTGATAGTAAAGAGCTGAGGTATCATTTCTAAGAAGGTTTACTACATAACTAGCCTGCCAGCAGTGCAGTCGCCACTTGAGAATTGAGAATTGGCAATCCAACAGCTGCTATAGTCTCGGCGCCAGACCCAAACCAACCCCAGCGCGGATCACTTCCAGTATCACGCGCGGGGAGGGAGGGTCTGGTGAACTTGCTACATAAAAATTAGTCGTCTGCGGAATTTCAGAGGGCTGAGTCTGATTGGTTAGTAGAATGTTCACGCCACGTGCGCCGTGCGCTAATTCATGCTAGTAAGCTAGCTAGATAGCTGCTCGTCGAGACCGTGATTACAGCTGTATTATGCCAACTGGGGTTGACGGTCACTAGCTATGGTGAAGTCGGAACAGCTCGAAGTCGCGGGAGAGCTGGTGAAAGGTCAAACTGATGCATGGTTTGAATTTTGTATCGATTCCAAAGGGCAGGATGGAATGTGTCAAAAATCTATATACCCGATGCGAGCGTTCAATAACTATTTGCAAGCGGTCCAAAAGAAATGCAAGCGGCCTAAACTACACGCAAACGGTTTGGACTTCATGCAACCGGTCAAAACTTCATGCAAGCGGTCAAAACTTCATGCAAGCAGTACAAAACTTTGTGCAAGCGGTCCAAACTCATGTCTCGTTCCCAATCCGATCCAAAAGTTGGAATTGGGATCGACTGCAGAAAAAGACCAGCAAATTATGGCCTCCGCCATACTTGCTGGTCTTTTGTGCTGTGATTCAGTGCATTGTCTGTTCCTACCAAGTGAGCAGAGACCCTTGTAGTTTTATCTACCAGGTTTCTAAACTGCTAGCAATCCTGATAGCAGTCACGTACTGCAGTGGGCAAAGTTTGACTTTACTTGAAGTTCATCCTCCCTAAGTAGTGTGGAAGGCTATGTACCACAACTATCTTCTGGGAAAGGCAGGCGATATCCCAGACTGTGAATAACCAAGGAGCATATTGAATACCTACTGCATATTGGGTTTAGTTGCTCTGAAAGTCAATATAGCTGATGTAATTGGAGTGAGCTTCAGCGCAATCAGGAGGAGGATGACAGAGTATGGACTGACTGTGCATGCCTTCTATTCTACTATCAGTGCATGCATGACAGAGAATTGAAATGACCTCGCTGAGCAAATATAACAGGATTTCCCCAACTGTGGATTTTGCACGATACAAGGACACTTGCTACGTCAAGGCCATAGGATCACACATGCCCGCTTCAGGAACTGTCTGCTAACCTGATTAATAATATGGTTGCCATCAACATACCAAAAGGATAGAGGTGAAGGTATTATTCTGTCTCTGAACAGTTTTAGCCCATCCAATTGCAACGCTGGGAAATATTTGCTCAGAGGGAGATAAGGAGATCTAACGGTAAATTACAATGGTCTCTGCTCACTTGGTAGGAACAGACAATGCGCTGAATCAGGCACTGCACAAAGACCAGCAATTGCTTCATGTACTTCCTGTTGTTACCTGCCTTGATCCCAATCCCAACTTTTCAATCCGATTGGGAACGAGACATGAGTTTGGACCGCTTGCGTGAAGTTTTGTACCGCTTGCATGACCAAACTGCTTGCATATAGTTTTGACCGCTTGCATGAAGTTTCCAACTGCTTGCATTTCTTTTGGACTGCTTGCAAATAGTTTTTGAACCGCTTGCATTTTCTTTTGGACCACTTGCATAAGTTTTGGACCACTTGCATGAAGTTACGAACGCTCGCATCAGGGATATCGATTTTTGACACTGATATCATAGCTTCTTTCAGTGTCAGGGAGAGCTAATTGTCGTTGTAATGAACCCTCTGAAGGTGTTCATGTTACCAGGAGATCCGCTTCGCGGCGCTCATGGCCTCCTGATGTAGACCACTCTTTGTGCTACCTGGAGTTGGCGTTAGTGTTCATCGGCAGAAGGGTAGAGAACGGAGGCATTCTTAGCCCGGATGCAGTAGCTAGTGGAGAGAGAGAGAGATATCAACACCAGGAATGCCTTGATGCTGTCTTTGTCTTTGCTAAGCTTCAGCCCTCATCTTTGACACTAGCGTAGATGGTATCTTGCTGCAACTCGGCATAGGCCCTAGCTTAGAAGCTGTAGTCATACTCCGGTTAGACAACTAAGTGTTCAGTACACATAGCTCCACTGTGCACTTTTGAGCATTCTCACACCTATGTGAGTTGTAATCTTGCACTGGCCAATTACTATTCAGAATGACTGCGGCATGCTACATCCCATAATGTTCTTATGTAGCAAGTTCACCAGACCCTCCCTCCCCGCACGACTGGAAGCGATCCGTGCTGGGGTTGGTTTGGGTCTGGGGCTGAGACTACAGTTGCTACTACTGTATTAGCTCTGGTGGTTAAAGGTACTGCCTTGTGCATTATGTACATGCCAGTACTAGGAGAATTTTCGGAAAAGATCATGGTACTGGCGTTTTCGAATGTAGCGCTGACTTACACCAGTCGAGATTTCCAATCCTTTCAGATCTCCTGACAGGGCATGCAAGTGGAATTGATGCCCTGGAGCTTAATTCCACAGGTGCTACTTCTGCCATAACCATACATGCGGGGGGGGGGGGGGGGGGGGGGGGGGGGGGGGGGGGGGACCATTGAATAGCGAGACTAGCTCAACTTCATGGATCAAGAAAATACAAAAGTTATACCGCACAACTTTCCTACTAACCTGTGGTCGGCCATTGTGCGCGTTCGGGGGCAGGGACTACATGGACGAGCAGGGGAGTGCGTCCTCCAGTGCGAAGGGTCTGTTTTCGAAACTGGTAGGTGGATCAACATGTAGTCTCGCAAGCCAGCCTCTTTTTCTACGAGGGGGCGCGCGAGGGCCGCGCGCGCCCCCTCGTAGAAAAAGAGGAGGGCCGCGCGCGCCCCCTCGTAGAAAAAGAGGCTGGCTTGCGAGACTAGATCAACATGATGCATGGGAGGCGACACACCCAAACTTTGCAGCCTCGTTCCCATGCAGCCTGGAACCAGAGCACGGGAACGGGGACGGAAGAATCTTCCATCCCCGTTCCCGTACTCTGGTTCCAGGCTGCATGGGAACGAGGCTTAACTCTGAGAATAGTGATAACAAGAGCAGAAGAGGAGGCTATTGCAGCTGTCATGGGGTTCCCTGGCTATGGTGAGACCTGTAAGGGTATTGCAACTTACATATCATCTTAAGGTGGCAGTGCTCATGACTGATGGCTAGATTCTGAGCACCAGCCAAGACCCAGCAAAATATGTGGTTACATCCCATGAGATGTTAAAGTCTATTTTGATACCATAGTGTTCTTTCTGACATCTTCAGGCATCTATGCTGTTGTGATCCTGAAGAGTGACAGTGGTGAGGAGATGGCTCAGAGTCTGAAGCAGTTAGTGAAAGAAGATTGGCTCCTTTGCTGTCCCTCAGCTTGTTATGGTATGTGAGATGTACCTGTATTTATCTCAAGTTGCATGGACAGATGAAACGATCCAGTAGTCACTGTAAACATGCTACAGTAACCAAGGGCATGTATTTCCCTTTGATGTTTGATACATTCACTAGGACCAGGGCATACGTTCCCGTGATACTCGTTAGCAGTAAGGGTCTATCCGATGGGTGGACTGACGGAATGGAAGATTTGGTTGCTTTGCATCACAGTCTGCAAAGGCCAGACCCAACCACGGAACCAGAATCTAATGGAGTTGGTGCTCACCTCAGTTCCATTTGTATTTACGGGAGTACTTGGCTTCTCTCTCGATTTCCTTCTATGTTTAAACAACACTAACACCAAAGTACGGCTTCTTGGAATTTCCAGCGTGGGGATCGTCTCATTTTTCAAAATCACTCGCTGTCATGCCGTCCATCATGGACAATAGAGCCATAGTGCCTACAAGTATCGCACGAGCGACTGGCTACTTGTTTCTTAACGTCGATATCAACTACTATGCATCCAGCATGCACTGAACAGAAGTCAGACTAAGCGGTTACGGGAAACAGGACTGGAGTGCGAACGTAAGGGTGGAGTTTGGTTTCTGCTTAAAATATCTGTTCTCATGAAAGTAGCTGCTCTTCTTGTAATACTCCTTCAAGAAGGCAAAGCATTCCAACACAGCTCAATTGAAGCTCGGTGAAGGTGCATTCCCAACAACTGCACAAATATGTGTGGCATCCATAGGAAACAGTAGATAGCCAGAACCACCTTCGTTGAAGATCTTTGACCTCTCGGAGATCGAGCAGACAATGCCTCAACAGGCTAGCAAGCAACTTGAAACAGAGTTGGAGATCAAAAGCCCTTTGTTGTCAGTGTAGCTGTTTGATCAGTCAAGTCCAGAGCCCAGGTTTTACAGTGACCCCCAAAAGAGCCCGCACTTAGGATTGTGTTGTTCCTGCTCCCGTCCTTGTTCCCCCCTACTTTTCCATGTGCTCATCATGTGCTCATCTTGTGCACAAGGGTGCTCATCTTATGCTGATCATGTGCTCTTGTGCTCATCATGTGCTCAACCTGGACTTATCATGTGCTCATCTTGTGCACAGGGGTGCTAAGCTGAGTGTGGTGAAGCAAGGGAGGAGGAGGAGGAGGAGGAGGAGGAGGAGAAGGGAGATGTTGAGGGAGATGTCCCGATCATCATGAGTAAGTCCGACCCTGGAACACATGCATGTGTTTCAGTATACAACTAGAGGCAAAAAATTTTCTCCCAAAAATTAAAAAGGATTTAGTGATGGCCTGTCACATTCGGAATTATTCAACCTCTCGAAAAACCAAAGAAACAAGGAGAATGCCATTAACCAGGCTCAGTCCCATCCCATTGAAAAATGGAGAATTTAGGGATGGGATGGGACTGAGGCTGGTTAACTCTTTACCAACCACAGATTCTGGAGGTCAGTTTTATAGCTTGTAATCTACTTAAACATACCCTAGATAAGGTTCCCATCGGTTTTCACGCTCAAAACTTCACACAGAACTGCACACAGCCATGCTTTCCCCATTCATGATTCTGACCACACCCACTCGTTAACGTGTACGCGATCAAGATGCTCGGGCGACGGTAACTCGCTCTAGCAGAAAAATCAGCCTTGAACACTGGAATTCGAGGCTCTGCAAGGTGAGACCACTGTTTTCTAGGCCCATTTATGCTTAAAACCCGAGAAATGGCCTACCCGGCTCCAACCAAGGGCTGTTTAAAGCTGAGCCCTGACACGGCCATGCTGTTTGCACCCTTCGGGTGCACCCACCCACCTCCCCCTGCCCCGCCCTTTCTGCTGGCGCAGAGCCTATCTCTCAAGGACATTGCCGGATGTGACATCATGAAGGTGAAAGTCTCATGACGGGTTTTGCAGTCATTGTTTGGTAAAGGGTTAATGGCATTCTCCTTGTTTCTTTGGTTTTTCGAGAGGTTGAATAATTCTGAATGTGACAGGCCATCACTAAATCCTTTTTAATTTTTGGGAGAAAATTTTTTGCCTCTAGTTTGTGTACTTTTTCGAGCGCATGAATGCGCAACTTCTTAGTCATGGTAGCTACATACAACATCACCGTAAGGGTACGGGGGTACTGAGCCTGATGTCAGATTTTATTAATAGCCATGTTAGCCTTGTTCCTCTTGATGGATGTGGACCTTCTGCTGGGCACTGAGCAGGCTGTGATGCTTCATTCTATTTCCACTAATAATGCATTTTTGTTGTGATCAATGTTTATCTTGTTGCCTTCGCGGACATGGGGGTGGGGCATTCAGATCGGAGGGCTCGATAGCAGTCATGCACGTCATGTGCTTGCAATGGCTCCAAGTATTCCAAAACTCTAGCCTCACTTACAGTTCTGGTCAGTATTGGTACATGTTCTGCACTGTAGTTACGTCACGTCATGAATAGAAAGCCACGCCTCCATGATGGCATAGTCACAATAGATCTTGGCAAGAACAGGTTGGTAGAAATTCCTCGCAGCGGTAGTGAGGCACCAGATGATGGATTCACAAGGATTCAGCTGATCACCAAGCGCCCAAATGCAACCATCACCAGCAAAAAGAATACAACGTGCGTTTGCATGTGAACTACGCATGCGCATTTAGCACACGTGACCTCATGGTTGCACCAAAATGGCTTCGTGCTAGCAATTCACGGAATCATAGCTAGCCAGAAGTGCCGTTCCTGCCAGTGTGTAGTCAAAAGGGCCGAAAGGAGCTACTACGATGAAAGCGATTTTGTTCTGTGAGTGAACTAGCTCAGGAAATGCTTTTGCTAGCCAGCTATGTTAGTCAATGAGAAAGAAGAAGAATGAAGAAAGAAGATGACGAAATCGGAATTTTACAGCGACTTGTTTCTCGACTACCGCGTACTCTCAGGTACGTTTGCAAGTGTTTTTGTGAACTGCTAGGCAGTATCATTCTGTCTGCATGCTTGGTTTGGGGCGTAGTAGCTTCTTTGGCCGTTTTCCTGCTGGTGCATCAGTATGGTATTTTGAAATTTCCTTGGCCATCCCTAAATAGAGAACGCTACCGCGTTCTCTGATATACTGTGTAGTGAACTTCACAGTAGTTTGTGTTTCTGCTCACACTTCTCCTTTTACTTTGCGATTTTTTTTATTGCCTAACTGTCTCTCTCTCATACTCTCTCTCTCTCTCTCTCTCACACACACACACACACACACACACACACAGGTGCTGGTGGTGTAATCAGTGCCATTGTCATATGTTAGAAACATTGCTGCATGGACCAAGACCCAAGAGATGCTGTGCTCAAATACACAAAGGTCAGTTAAGATGGATTTCTTGACCGTCCAATCCCTGAGCAAGTCAGTGGGTGATAGCATCAGTCTCAGCCCTCCTCCCAGCTTTTGAGCAACAGCTGGGTCGAGGTTCTCTGGAGTGAATGCTAGTTCCGTGTCCACATTTGGGTCAATAGATGGCCTCATTCCCAGACGGTAAAAGGAGAGGAGAAACCATCTCCTCTGTCGGTCAGGAGCGCATGAACCGCCGAAGGCGGCGAAGGAGTGTCAAACTCAGCGTGCACGCCCTAGCTGAAGTAGTAGTCCTTCACATGTCCCAATATTTTACCTTATACGGCAGAAGGCCGTTACGTTGAAGTGTGAAAAAGGAATTGTCGTTTGTGCGGTACCGCAAAGGTCTTCCATATAAGGTATAACCGTTAGGCATGAGGGATCACAACATGTCTATACTAGTTCGACGCTCCTTCGCCGCCTTCGGCGGCTCAAGAGCTCCTGATCGGTTTATAGCCTGGGAACAAGGCAGCAATTGGTGGCATCCATGTGTGTTCGAGCAGGTGTTTGTTTCCAGTCAAGAAAGTCCTCAGAGAATTCTCATCAAGGTCCAGAGATAGACCAAGAGCTCCAGAATTAGGAACAGGAGTTTCAGACTACTTCTCACAACACAGGGCTTACTGGAGGTGTGGTCACTCATGGGCACACCTGCATGTGTACCTGACTTGAGTGGGTCTGTTCAGTGGTGGAACCTACTGGTCGTAGCCTCATTCCCAGGCCGCGTTGGAGGAGAGAAAGTGGCCTGGGAACGAGGCGATCACTCTGATCACTGTGCTCTCACTTGATATACCCATCAAAGTTCATCAGCATTTGCTGTTTCCTACAGTATACCTCAGAACCACAGACTGTGTGGTGGTCAGTGGGTCACGGGGACATGACCATTCAAGGTCTCCACGTTCCTATCCTGATACCTTTGTACATGACTCCCACTTTCAACTTTTTGGAGGGGGTAGGGCACATGGGGGCCCTTGAAAGAGCTATATACCAGTATACTCCAAGCACTGATTTGGTATTTTGAACCTGATTAGACAAAGGTCAAGTACCCTCCTCCCTACTCAGCAGAGTCCAGTGTAGGATGCCTGTTCTTATGTCAGCTTAGGGTAGTGGTCCAGTTTGCATTATTGCATACCTAAGCTGTTGCTAAGGAAACTATTTCAAACACATTGTGCTATACATAGTTACAGGGTCCTCTGGACATTCTCCACAGCAGTGGCAGTAAATTGTTCACATGTAGCAAATGCAACGGCTGTCAGGAAACGGTGGAATGGAATGGTGGAATGGAACGGTGGAATGGAATACTGGAATGATCTTTGACCCAGACAGGCCCAAATAATCGAATTATTGCCCACGCATGCCGTTTATGATCTTGCTGGATGCTGCTCAGTATGACAGCGAGGAGTCCTTGGAAGACCACGAGAACAACTGTGAGTCCTGAAGCCATATTTTAGAATGTGAACACGGCCTAAAATTGACCAGCTAATTGGCCAGCTAGCAAACTTGCTGGCTGGCTATCTAGTCTGATCTGGTCTGTTCCCGGTATTTCACGCGGTACGCTAGGTACACGGTTTCCCGGCATGGGTCTGCTTGGTATACAGATTCTACACACGACCTGTGTACTACATGACTCTAGCTAGCTTCATGAGCGTTCGCTCGTGATTTGTCACTTGAATCCACCATGTAGCTCTCTAACTGCCGTGTTCATATTGGACTCACAGTTGTTCATTGTGGTCTTCCAAGGACTCCTCGCTGTCATACTGAGCAGCATCCAGCAAGATCATAAACGGCATGCATTGGCAATAATTTGATTATTTAGGGCCTGTCTGGGTCAAAGGTCATTCCAGTATTCCATTCCATTATGATTAGCATGAATTAATTGATTAATTGATGTCCTCAAAGTGTTTTATGCACTCAGCAATTATCAGCCAGTGTCACAATCCTCAGAAAGTCAAGTGATTGAGATATGAAGCTGTGGATGGTGCCTGTGCAATGAGCAGGAAAAGATCTATTGGAAACGGGTATTGCCAAGAATTACTCAGAGAAAGAATCAACAGTGAATAATACACAAGCACATGGCATGACGTGGCATAGAAGGTTCCAGCAATCAATCATTATGTAATGATCACAGTGTAATGATAAATAGTTCAAAGGTTACATAGTTCAGAGTACACATCTCTGCTAAAAGTGCAATTTCCAACACTCCTTCTCACTTGCAGGCAGAGTGTTCAGTAACACCAGCCAGGAGTCGGAGTTTCACGAACTTGTCCTGGGGCAGTCCTTTGGTGAGAATGTCGGCGATCATATCCTCTGTCGGACAGTACTTCAGCTGCACGACTCCACTCTTGACGTTCTCTCGAATGAAGTGGTACTTAATGTCCACGTGCTTTGCTCTGCCATGAAACTGTGGGTTCTTGGACATGCTGATTGCTGCTTGGTTATCCTCAAATATCACCAATGGTCCAGTTGACTCACATTTCAGATCAGCTGTAAGCTGTCGCATCCAGACTGCTTCCTGAGCCGCACTTGCCAACGCCATATACTCAGCTTCGGCTGTCGACAATGCTACACAGGTTTGCTTCTTACTCCGCCAGCTGACTGCCGTTCCCCCGATCTGGAACACATACCCAGATGTAGATTTGCGGTCGTCGATATCTCCTGCCCAATCGGCATCTGAGTATCCCACACAAAGGTCACCCAAGCTCTTCTTGCTGTACAGCAGACCAAAATTCAGGGTTCCCTTCAGGTATCGTAGAATGCGTTTGACCGCAATCCAATGCTGCTGGGTTGGCTTTGCACAGAATCTTGCTACGTTGCTCACCGCATACGTGATGTCGGGTCTGGTCCTAGTCGACAAGTAGAGTAGGCTCCCCACTGCTGACTGGTACTGGGCTTGATCAACGCTGTCACACTTTTCTGTTGCTCTCACAAGTCTAGAGCTGGTATCAACGGGCGTGGCAACTGCTTTGGCATGTTCCATACCAAACTTCTGTAAGACAGTTTCGGAATACGCTTGTTGACCAATCCATATATCTCCAGATCTCGGGTCACGGACGATCTTCACACCCAAAAAGTGGTGAAGCGCACCCATATCTTTCATCTTGAACTGCTTCGAAAGAGCTTTCTTGACATCTGACATCTGCCCGTCGCTCTTTCCACCCAGCAGAATATCGTCCACATACACGGCAATGATGAACATCTCGCCATCTGAAAAGACATACAGGCAGGGGTCACTGGCAGACTGTACAAAGCCCATCTTCTTCAGCTTCTCGTCCAGTGCAGAGTTCCAGCATCGAGGTGACTGCTTGAGGCCGTAGATACTGCGCTTCAATTTGCAGACTAGGTGCTCTTGACCCTTGATAGCAAATCCCTCCGGCTGTTTCATATATACTTCCTCTTCCAGATTGCCATTGAGAAATGCAGTAGTAACGTCCATCTGGTGCAATTTCAGGCCATTCTGTACTCCCAATGCGATCGCAGCTCGTACGGACTCGAATCTGACCACTGGACAGAAGGTTTCGTCGTAGTCTAATCCGAACTTCTGCGAGAAACCCTGGGCTACAAGTCTGGCTTTGTGACGTACCACGGATCCATCGGCATCCACCTTGAGCTTGAACACCCATTTGCTGCCCACTGCTTTCCTGCCTTCTGGTAACTCCACCAGGTCCCACACGTCATTTGTCTGGAGTGATTCAAGCTCCTTCTCCATTGCATTCTGCCACTCGGCTCTGTCTGGACTGGCCAAGGCATCCTTGAAGCTTGCAGGCTCGTTTGACTTCTCATCCACCTGAAATACCCAATGTCCGAAGTAATCAGGTGGGGCTCTCTCTCTTCCGGATCGACGTTGCACTGGCTCTGCAACCTCACCCGGCTCGGTGTCGTCAATCTCAGAAGATGACTCAGGACAGTCAAAATGCACGTACTGGTCTTGCTTGCTTGACTCTTCCTGGGCTTCACTAGGCTCCTTCTCAACTTCATGTCCAGATTCATTGAAGATGACGTCGCAGCTGATGAAAACTCGTGCACGCACTGGATCATACAGACGATAACCCTTCGACTCGGTACCATAACCCAGGAAAATACACTTTCGTGCTTTTGAGTCGAGTTTGTGACGCTCATCCTTTGCAACATGGGCATAGGCAGTACACCCAAAGGCTCTCAAGTGATTAACATCTGGTTTTTCGCCCATCCACGCTTCAGCTGGGGTCGTTCCTTTGACTGACTTTGCTGGACTGCGGTTCCGCAGGTATGTAGCTGTAGACAGTGCCTCAGCCCAAAACTTTTGAGGTAAATTTGCGTCAGCCAACATCGATCGGACAGTCTCAACCAAGGTTCGGTTCATCCTTTCAGCTACACCATTTTGCTGAGGTGTCTTTGGAACCGTAAGTTCATGCCGAACTCCTTCTGACTTCAGATAGTTCTCAAAACGAGTGGATGTGAACTCACCACCGTTGTCACTACGCAAGGTCTTGAGCTTCTGGCCTGACGATTTTTCTACCAGAGCTTTCCACTCAAGAAACTTCTCGAAAACTTGGTCCTTGCGCTTCAAGACGTACGTCCACACGTAGCGTGTCTTGTCGTCAATGAACGTCAGGAAGTATTCGGCTCCACTCAGTGACTTCGCATTCACCTTTCCACACACGTCACTGTGTACCAACTCAAGCAACTCTCCTGATGGTTTGCTACAGCTGGCAGGAAACTGACTTCGGTGATGCTTTCCCTCGACACAGGACTCGCAGAAGCCGATATCCTTTGAGGCATCAAAATCAAAGCCACTGACCATCTGATCTCTTCTCAACTTCTGTAGGTTTTGTGCACTCAGATGGCCAAAACGACGATGCCAGATCGTCTCTTTTGTCTCCTCAACGCTGGCCGTGTGGACTTGCTGACGACTGTCGAGACATTCCAGGTAGTACAAGCTTCCTACCCTGACTGCCACTGCAACCACCTTCTGGCACGAATCTACGATCTGGCAACCTGCATCGGTGAAGTTCGTCACCTTTCCAGCCTCTGTTACCTTGGATACACTGAGTAGGTTGTAAGACAGTGCTGGCACACAGAGTACATCGTGTAGCTTGCATTTCTTCACCTTTCCATCGGGCAACTTTGTCTTCATAGAGACTACTCCACGTCCAATGGCTTCTAGTACATGCCCGTCTCCAAGCGCAACTTCAAGTGGCTGTCTCAGTGGGCAAAAGTCACTGAACATCTCATGGTCATTGCACATATGGCAAGTTGCCCCCGAGTCCACGATCCAGCTGTTCGTACAGTTAGTACTGGCTGACAGCACCTGACGCACCATCAACCCCACGCTCTCACTGTCGGAACTGCTACTCTCACGCCTCAGTCTAGAGTCTAGCCTTGTTTGCTTTCTGCCTAGGACTCACGTCTTTGTGGGTTGGTTCCCACCTCTTCTCTTGGGCACGCTGATCACAGTTCCTCTTGATATGGCCATATCTCCCACAGTGGTGACATTTCGGCCCTTTCCTTGATTTCGTGTACATGGCCTCCTCCCTGCTTCCACCAGCACTCTCACGCTCCTTGAGTTTCCTCTCCTCATGGATTAATCGCTCTGTAACGACTTCCATCTGTGGAACTTCAGCACTCGCCTCCAAGGCTGTGACTAACATGCTGTACGACTCAGGCAGGCTGGCTAGCAGATGCACCACACGGTCCTCATCTGAGACTGGACTCCCGATCACTGACAAGCTGTTGAATATCTCCGTCATCGTTTTAATATGTTCATGGACGGACTCGCCCTCTCTCAGCTGCAAGGCATACAGCTTGCGCCTCAGCTCTAACTTGTTGGCCCAGGTCTTTTTCTGAAACTGGCCGGCCAATTTGTCCCAGACAGCTTTGGGATCTTCTGGACTTCCAAGCAAATAGAGCAGTGATGGATCCACTGATAGCACAACTGTAGCCAAGGCACGATCTTTTCTGGCAGCGAATTTTGCCTTCTCTTCACTGTCAGTTTCAGCAGGAGGATGCTCAGAACCGTTAACAATGTTCCATAGCCCATCTTTCATCAGGGCCATCTGGCACTGTACCTTCCATGTGGGGTAGTTCGTGCCCTTCAGTGGAACAATGGCCACCTTCAACTCTGCCATACTCAACACTAACAAAAACTAGTAGAGTCTAGCTAGCTAACTTCTCAACTAGTAGAGTCTAGCTAGCTAACTTCTCAACTAGTAAGCGCTGGGCCCATAACCTATTGGAAACGGGTATTGCCAAGAATTACTCAGAGAAAGAATCAACAGTGAATAATACACAAGCACATGGCATGACGTGGCATAGAAGGTTCCAGCAATCAATCATTATGTAATGATCACAGTGTAATGATAAATAGTTCGAAGGTTACATAGTTCAGAGTACACATCTCTGCTAAAAGTGCAATTTCCAACAAGATCATGTTCTAAAGTGTCTCCTGGGCCTGCTTGCCTGGCCTGACACCATATTCAAAATCAACTTGAACTTTGGTTGCATTAGCACCGAAATCACACTGGACCAAAGGCTATAATCTATGGTTGTTCATGGTTGTGGTTGAATCCAACCTGCAGCAGAATGGACCTGATTTGAAAGCTCTAATGATGCTGATCACAACGGCGCAAACCACTGACATAATTATATCTTGTTCCTAGACCTGGATAAATGGCATAGTACAAAACATTTCACTTACCGTGAACTCGGAATGTCATGTGATGGAGATATGAAGCTGTGGATTGTGTCAGTAGGAATGAACCTTCAAACGATGTTCGAGTTTCTCTCAGCCTGCTTGCCTGCCAGCCTGGCTGGCTTTGTGCCAATTTCATCAGCATAAAAAGGATTTTCAAATGATGTACTAAAAAATCGATTTGAATGTCAGTCGCAGTTGTGGCAAAATCACACTAGATCAACGGCTATAATCCATGGTTATTCATGATTGGGTCAAAATCCAACTTGCGGCATAATGGATATTATTTGAATGTTGCAACCATACTGATCACAATGACGCAAAGCACAGCCACATGTCTCATTCCTGGCCCTTAATCACAGTGTAGTCATGGTGTGGTAGCTAATAGGGACAAGTATGTTCCCCAACTCCCCCTGGTCTGTAAGCAGCCAGGTGTTGTTGATACGGTACAAGTGTACATGTTCTTATGTCAACTTCAGCACAGCAACACTGGCCCTATCCCATTGCTAATGTATTGCTAAGGAAATGGGTAGTATCAAGGGCGCATCGAGCCGCCAGAGGCGATGCGCCCAGATGCACCCTTGGTAGTATTTCCATGCAGTGTATAGTTGCATGTCCCCAGGACAGCCTCCTCAACAGTGGCAGCATACAACCAATGAACAAGTGTATAGGTACGACATGCTTCAACACCAGTGTAGGGACCTCCCAGAACTAATCTGAGTACATGTGTGCATGCGGAGTACTGGGATGAGACTCCTGACTGGGAGGGAGATTAGCATGGTCAGTAGTTTCATACTCCCTCCTGTTGTGTAATACGTATATCAGCATGTGTTCCACTCCTTGTGTATAAAGTCATCCCTTCTTTCTTCCTGTACACAGCACATGACATGCAGCACTGGGTGTGAGGACGTCCCAGAATACTAGCTCCTCTCATTACCCCTCCTGTCAGAACTACGTCTGCACGGACAATACTCAGACCAATCACCATACCTTGGAATACTTTTTGCGATCATTTTGAACATTGCCATTAATAAGTTCAGAAGGAGGAACAGTTACAGCAATGAAAGAAAGCCTGCATTACCAAGGGCAAAAGTGCGTAATTAGATGCAGTACGTCTGGTAGCTAATGTAATAAGTTTTGTTTTTGTGTTGTTCAACATATAGCTACTTTTGTCTATTAGCTATTTACGAATAAAAGAATTATAATAGTCTCCTTCCCAGTTTCCGAATGCACACTTTTGCCTATCCATCACAAGACTGCTCTCCCTTATCCGGATACGGATCCAACACATACCATCGTAGTCTCAGTCCCAGACCCAAACCAACCCCAGTGCAGATGGCTTCCAGTATCACCTGTGTGTGATACTGGAAGTGATCCGCTCTGGGGTTGGTTTGGGTCTGGGACCGAGACTACCGAGACTAATACCATCCGATATGCATTGGAAGTAGGGGACCCAATGAATATCTAAGATGAAGTAACCTTGAATCAAGTGTGCTAGAACCCAAGAACCAAGTGACCATGTTTGCAAACTGATGCTTCTATGACTTCCATTTTGCCAGAAATGCTTATAGAGAGTTAAATGCCAAAATATGGTTTTTTCAACTTTTGAATTTTAGCAAGCATCATTGAAAATCAATAGGTACCAACTCCGAGTTCATAAGGAATACTACCGGAAGAGGTAACGGACGAACATGAACCTCCGTAAGCTTGCACTCCCTCCTCAGCTAACCATTAGTCTTGTGCCCAGACCCCACTCCTCCGGGAAAGAGGGTCTGGCGACTTTGCACAGAAACCTCGGTCTTTGTTAACTTTTAGGCAGGAATTTCAGACTACCAATGAAAATCGTAGAGAATTCAATTTTGTCTTTATTGGGAGCGAGAAGTTCAAATTCCTCTTGCAATTATTTCATGCGTAGGACTTCCTGTTGAAGTGTTCTGTCCTTCAGGCAGTTAGCAGAGCAATGAATATTAAACGAAGACTGAGAATGTTGCTGAAAAGTCACCAGACGGATATTCCGCGTAGGTTTCCAGCTAGGCACGAGACTACCTGAAACCGGACAGAACAGGAAGTCCTACACGTGAAATATTATTCGTAATTGCAAAATTTCCGACAACTTCTCACTCCTAATAAAAACGAAATTGAATTCTCTACAACTTCAGTGAAATAAAATTATATTATAATATTGAATTTGTTCCTGGTATAACTTCACAATAAATTATAGTGCATTTCAGGAGCTGCTGAAACTTTGGGCCATGTTCACAATGATCAAGGTTTGCATTTTTGTGCAATTCATGATCATGTGATTTCCAGCATTTGATTTGTGGGTTAGACCACTCTGGTTCTCAGGGGTTCAGTTATACTGTTACTGTTCATGAGGATTCGATGTTGGCCATACCATGCATGCACAACACGCAAGGGGAAAAAGTTGGATCTCAGACATCAGTTGTCTAATTGTGAGCCAACTCTGAATCAGACACATTCAATGACATGCACGCTGCATGCATAGCAGTGTTGATAGTAGCCAACCTGCCTATAGCTACTGCATGGTTGAAACATATTATACATGACCATGACTATTTCAAGGAACGTAGGCTTATAAGACTTCGTTCTAGTGCTACCAACTTCAGGACTGAGTTTACTAAGAATATCAACAAAAATGAAAACTTTACATCAAGACAGTGGCCATGGATATAATATAGCTAGTATAACACAGACCATGGCTACACACTAGTTTACAATGCCATTTGACCACATGGCAATTAGTTTGCTAACAATGATGAACAAACCATGGTTACACAAGTTTGGATAGCTATAAACTCTAAACAAAGTCAGTTGGGCCATCAAACGCAAACTTTTTGTCATCGTTCCCCTCATGTGATTGCTCTAGGTTTGTTTGTTCCAGATTTGTACCAATAACGCCACCATTGCCAGGTTGCTGCTCGCTTGTGTTGGATAACTGGCTCATCAATCTTAATCCATCACTTTGGATGACGTATATGTGATGTCTCATCAGGAAAGCTACCACAATGAAAACTGTAAGGATGACGATACCAGCCAAAGATGCCACTAGGAGTGCTGCAACAACGACTGCCGCAACAGGAAATGCTGTCACAGCCATAGGGCCTAAAGATCATGTGAAGAGTTGAGTGCAGTGGTTATTATAAAGTGCAAAAAGTTTTGGCTATGTCTTGTCCCCAGCTGTGTGAACAATGCACTGACAAAGATTGCATGGGTTTCTGAATCTGACTGGCTAGGCAACTTAGCGCATGCAGGAATAAACTTTCAGATACATGTTTTTTCTGAATCAGATATTTGCAACACAGCCAGGGACAAATACAAGTCATGAATGTTTCAGTTGAATATTAATACAGAGCTGATGAACCGTTTCGGCTAGACCTGCATCTAACTTAAATTAGCCTCATTCCCAGGCCTGCACTGGTTGCGCACCTGTGGCCTGGGAACGAGGCTACATCTAACTCTTGATATCCAATGTTCAGCAAGGATCAGAGGCAGAAACATACATATAATAACCATGCAAACCAACCTTGTAACTTTTCCATGCACATGTTTATATACAAGTAATAAAAAACATTTGAAAATGTAACAGGATGTAGGGATACCAGAACGGTAAAAAGTAAGGAAACAAGGCAGGGATGATCGCACAAAACAGTGAAGTATACAACCCCCCTACAGAGATCTTTTTCCATATACGTGTATAATGAAAAAAGATATGTAGGGGGATTGTATACTTCACTGTTTTGTGCGATCATCCCTGCCTTGTTTCCTTACTTTTTACCGTTCTGGTATCCCTACATCCTGTTACATTTTCAAATGTTTTTTATTACTTGTTTATGTCTTTTTTTTTTAGCAGCAGCGCATGCAATTTGCCATCACAGAGCAGAAGTCGGTGTCCACACAAGTAGTAGGAGCCCTTGCTTTGGTATATGGACAATATTGACTCCGGTATTCACATTGGCTGAAGAATCAGACCCAAGTCAACCCTTTTCTGGATGGATACTAAGGCAGTAATCCCTGTCTGAACTCTGAAGAATTATTAGCTATACCAGAAGTAGCAAGATTTATACATAATTTAATTTGTTGAGTCTTTAGATAGGCATTCAGCCCTCTCACAGAACACAGTAGGCAGTAACATACATAAATTATACGCAGATTAACCAGAGTTTAGAATCTACCTCGGTTTTATGAAGTACAATAATTATGTCAACACAACGGGTACGGCGCAAGACACTTCTAATTCAGCGATCTTGAGTAATAATTACGTTCGTTGCTAAGTGATCGCGCATGCGTAAAACCGAGAAAATGGCGTGACTAAAGAAGCCATAGTTATTGAGTGGGCAGCTGCAGCCGCCTGGTGAAAAGTTGGAGGTTGCGATAAAGCGATGGCCAGGTGCACTACTCGGTGTGAAATGCTGCTGTTTCGTGCGAAAACCATCATGAGAGATTGAGGCGACGCTGAGCTAGCCCGTCTGAAGAAGAAAGAAAGAAGAAGAAGAAGAAAGAAAAACAATTTGCCCGTTTCGCGAGTACCTGGTGTGGTACTTTCGCGACGGTTTTTCGCGACGCGAAGAGTCTTGTTGGTCATGAAAACACTCGAAGATGAACGGTATGTGGTTATAAAGGCTTATAAGTGTACCGTTTCTGAGATTTGGAGAGATTCTTTTGTATTAGCATATATTGCGTGTACGTCGTATCCCTACATACAGAGTCTACCGACTCTGTGATAGTTGAAATTGTCTAGACTTGTTGAGGCATTCAGTTGTTGGTATTTCTTTAGAGCCTGAAATTTCAGGCTCACACTGCAAAGTACAGTGGCTATCAGATGAGTGCCTAGATCCACTTCTGGTACACTATACCTGATGTTGGTGTTTCGGACAAGACTGTTGTTGATAGAGTTGGTGCACCTATGTGTTAGGATCAAAAGGCACAAATAAGTATACTCTTCCTACATTGCATCCGTATGCATGTACCATTTCCATTTATGTGAAGAACAGGGAGCACATTCATGGATGCTGGCTGCAAGAGATAATTTTCAGTTCTTGAAGTGTAGCCAAGGAGACAAGCACCTATCTAACCCTGGGTATGACAATATCCTGTCTGATTATTTAGGCTCGAATGCTAGTCATGCAGATGCTCTTACCACTCACTGAGCAAATGGGCCCACTGGAGAGGAGCGCTTGCAAGAGCAGCATCATGTGGAGGCATCGTTGAGAGAGTGAGAGAATCATGCATTGGGAATTTGTCTGAGGCCTCGACACAATATGCCGCTATACAGCAGTTTGTGTGCTGCTCCTCTGCTGTGGGCCCGATAGAGGTAAGAGCATCTGACTAGCATTCAGAATGTCTTGGTTCGAATCCCAGCTGATCCCAGAATCAGTTTACTCTGGATTCAATTTCTGCGGCATAGACTTTAAATTAACAATCAGGTGTACCCTTCAATGGATCAAAGTGGGTAGCATGATTTTAAAAATTCCATGTGACTCATACTTAGGATTTACGCTTAATATTATGTTTGCATAAACATTTTGATGTAGACAACCTAGGTTGACACTACCATGTATAGGATCTACTACGTCGACGCGGAGGTTATGCGATTTATCCTCCACGGGAAAGTTTGGCTGAGGCAAAGCCGAGGCTAAACTTTCCCAAGGAGGATAAACCGCATATCCTCTGAGTCGACGTAGTAGATCCGGCTTCTACCACAGACATAACCTCCAAGTCAAGTTAGTAGCTGGATCCGGCTGCTAGACAGCTACAACTCTCTGATTCTCAGCACAGCGTGGCGATCCTTTGATGTACCGCGGAGGATAAATCGGTTATCCTCCCCTATGATGTCATAGCAGAGGATAACCGATTTATCCTCCGTGGTACATCAAAGGAACGCCCACGCACTGTGGTAGAATATATTTTGATCTCTTCCTAGTAAGGGATAATTCAGATATATACATCATGCACACGTTCAGTTCCAATTCTCTAACTTTGCTGAGGTAAAACAGTCAGTTGCTGGTTAGCTGCTCTCTAATCCATTCCCAATTTTTCCTTGCATAAGATTCTCTTCTGCATGTGGATTGCAGTGTTAATTCTACCCTTTCTCCCTCACACTAATCAAGTAGACAGAGTATAATGTCACTCCTCCTCGCACACTATACCTGTGGCTGTTGTTTCGCTCATGTCTGTTGTTGATGACAGCAGGGTGGGAGTTGGTAAACCTAACGTGCAATTGTAAGATAAAAATTTTCCTGAGCCTCCTACCAATATGTAGCTTGTGTGCTGCTATGTGGCTTGTGTGCTGCTCCTCTGTCATGGCTAAAGTTGACGTAGTAAAATGGAACCTTAGACACCAACTGAGGAAGCTCCTCTTATGTACGAACTGTGTAATTTGGAGTTACTGATAACTGTTCATAACATCTCTAAAAGAAACGTTCAGGAGCATAATCTATCAACGTGCAGAGCTTCCTCAGAGGGTGCATCTAAGATTCTACTTTTACTCTATGTGTTACTATTATTGACTTAGTCCTAAGAGAATCTGATCAGAAGGTCACTTGGGTTGGAATCCTAACTGGTCCCAGAACATTACTCCGCAAACTGAATTTCTCTCCTAAATGTCAACCACAGACATTATTTTGTGTTCTGCGCACTCCCTATCCTATGGATACATGCAAAAGATTATCTTGTGCATACAGATAGTGATGATGTAAACGATGAGTAATGGCATTCTCATAAGTGTTGACATCTCAATCTTCATACCTGTAACTGTGGTTTCGGTCCTGTCTGTTGTTGACAGCGGCAGGGTGGAAGTTGGTAATAGACCTATAGGGCATTATTGAATGAAAGTGAATAATGTCCATAGCCATGAATAATATCCCTATCCATGAATAATGTCCCCTCATCCACAGCATGCCATGGGAATTCGTATCTGCTAACTTCTACGATGAGATTAATGAATTTCAGGCTTTCCATTGCTACCCCACCGGTATTCTAAACAAGAGAAGCGAGTTTTAAACGCTATTCCTAGATTTTCTTAATCACAGGGGGAAAGTATCACTAGTGAATAAAGTCTTGGGGTTGGACGACATTACTAATAATAGTAGATATTATTCTCTTCAGCATTTGGTCACATGGCTGCGACTATCAATAGCACTAGTCTTATGTACTCAAACGTCAATAACGGTATAATGTGCAGTGACACAGGCATTCCAACTGAATTATGGACTCCTCAATGTCTACTGCAAAGCCCAGATGTGACACAATTCACTCACTCATTCAGCGATCTTGAGCAATTTCATTGCTATAAATGTGATCGTTTAAGTGCGCATGCGTAGGCCTACAAAACGAGAAAATGGTGTGAAAACTAAGCCATAGTTATTGAGGGGTAGCTGCAGACGCCTGGTGAAAACTTGGAGGTTGTGAAAAAGCGATGGGTCGTTGCACTGCTCAGTTGAAAATGCTGCTGTTTCGTGTGAGAGATTGAGGCAACATTGAGCTAAGTTGTCTGAAGAAGAAGGAAGAAAGAAGAAAGAAAAACAATTTGCAAGTACCTGGTGTGGTACTTTCACGACGGGTTTTCACGACACGAGGAGTCTTGTTGGTCAGAAGATGATATGAACGGTATGACTGGCTTATAAGTGTACCGTTTCTGAGATTTGGAGAGATTTTTTTAAGTATTAGCATCATATATTGTGTGTCTGTTGTATCCCTAGTCAGTACCGACTCTATGATTTAGTACAAATATTGTGCGTCATTATAGTCTAATCCAACCCCCAGAATATCCCACATTCGTTACACGTACACACGGACACCATAGCTCTGTCAGAACATCTTCTTGCTAAAGGTCATGGTACACTTCTATCAACCTATTTTAAACCAAGATGATGTCTGTTTCAAGTTATAACAATAATTATTCGTCAAATATTTTGCAGTAGGAATTGGACCAAGTGTTATAAAATTAGCAACTATAACTCTGTAATAATACCAAACAAGAGTGCAAAAGGGGTTTAGTGGCCAGTCATTGTTCGTGTCCAAATCATATGTAGGCAAATGGGTTTCACACAAGCCTAGGCATAGTTTCCTAGGGTCAGCCCCTATGGTTATTGTCATTACATTGCACAACTGCATACAGGTATCTGTCTGATCTCCCTAACGATCAATTTGGTAAATCATGCACGCAATTCTCCTTGAGCTTAAGCTTCAGCTCATGTCTTGGTACAATCAGCTAAGGCTGTGGTGCATGCTGAGCGATTTGCATCGCAAATGCTTCCCAAATTCCACACACAACGGGGGGGGGGGGGGGGGGGGGGGGGGGGGGGGGGGGGGGGGGGGGGACACACACACACATAAAATTACACAAATCCTACGCAAAAGGGTAACAGCCAAACTCTGCGTGCACTCCCCCACCAGTTCACCGCCAGCAATTAAGGCCTCAAGCTATGTAAGCAGTAGCTAACAACGCTAACAACCTGGAAAATCACTTTATGCCACACAGGTTATAACCTCATGCTAGGGTAAACGTCAAAGACAATTACTGCAGATCTGCTTACATGCGGGCTCAATCCCAGACCAGCTTCCATTATCAGTACATCTACGTAGGGTGTTTCCAATGAGAGTGTAGGGTTCGTCACAGCTATAGTTTGCACGGTTCCCATCTGCATTGACTGTCACTTGTCCATTGGAGGGATTTCGTAAGATGGTGCATTTCAAAACTGAATGGGAAAAAGTATTATAGCGATAATGTTAGCAGGTAGTTGCATTACAAGTACCACCTTAATTCAGTAAAGACCCACTGACATGTCATTTTGGCCCCATTCTCATCAGAACAGAAACTCATTTTGTGGGTTCATAACCCACTAAAATGGGAGTTGTAAGGGGGATCCGCAACCAATCTCCACTTTTGACCCTCACTATTGGTTTAATTTTAGTCCCCCCCCCCCCCCCCACTGCAATAAACTAGACCAATACCAGATGATGCTGCAACAGGACACTCAAAGAAATCCATCCGGTGAACCTAAATGCTGAGAAACTATAATGCTTGAATGACAAAAACGCAGAAAGTAATGCAGCATAAGTAAGCTGTAGCAATTCTGAAATTTTTGTAAGCACACATACAGAATGTAATCATCAGAACAGAGCTATATTATAGAGTGAAATTGATTGTACTCAGCAATTACAACATATTGCTCAGTCCGCAATTTCAAACAACAATGCATCCACTGTTCATGCATCTATACTCCCATATTAAAACTTCACTGTCAGCTTACTTGCAACAAATGTCTTTGTGATTTGTGCTGTGCCTCCAGATGTATAGTCTCTTAGGTCAACAACTGATGTGTACTCCCCAACATCTTCCAAGGTAGTACGGCTCAAGGTGATGTTGACGTCAAACAGGTAGCTGCCGACTGCAAATGTCAGATGATCTTGAGAAGTACGATCTTCACAGTTGCCAGTTCTATTAGAACACACAGCATAGATTGTGCCATCCCTGTCACCCTTCCTCAGGAAAAGTTCAAGTGTCATTTGCCTCCTGTTTAAGTTCCCTGCACCCAAGTATGAAATTCTGGTATCAAAGAAGATTGGAATACCAACCACAAGGTCAACGTCCTCTCGGCATGATTGTGTGTTACCACATGTGGTGAAAACAGCCCTCCCTGCATATAGAAGAAACAAGACTGGTAGATTATATATAGTATAATATTAGTATATTATTATAGCGAACTAAAATTTAAAACTATGGAAATGAATTATTATGTTCTAGATCTCTGTGATTAATATTACAGCTGTGACGTACTACAGGAACAACCTATCTTGGCCTTGGTTTTACATCCTTGTTATGTTGCTATGGTGATGATCTTGCCATTGCAATGGTAACAAATCCAGAAGAAGTATGATGTAGTGTGGCAACAGGACTTCCATTAAGATCATCACCGTACAACAAACACATCATGAAATCACTTGCATCATGAACATTGCCACAACAAGTACCAACATGTAACTTCACCTAAGACGTATAGACAAGAAGAATCATCTGTTTGTAGCTGACCCTGGTTGTCTTCATAGCGGCAACTGTATGAGCCCTCATCAGAACCAATCACTGAGTGTACTTGTAGCCTAGCACCATTGCTGGCTGTTGTGTACTTTACACCATCAATGGTAATCATGACATTGTTGTGCATCCAGCTTGGAGTGTTGCTTGGCGACACACCTCCTCCGCATAATATATCAGCAGTATGGTCTTCATCTCCTAGCACTTCTAAAACGTGAGAAGAATTTCAGTGCGAATATCTCATTTTACGTAGAGCACATCATGTGTTACCATACTTGCATAATTATTGGACTCCAGTAGTATAAGTCAAAACTCATTGCCACTTCTCTAAAGGCTGAAGGGTGTGCATGCTGAGATGGTGCAAAAGTGATGCATGGGTGGGGCATGCATGGCCCCTCCACTCTGCTGGCTTGTTAGTAATCAGGCTGGCATGGCTATATATGTAACTGATGTTTATCGCAACTGCAGCCATGCTGGTAAGTTATGAGGAGCTACAGCTACCAGTGCTTGCATACAATTCATGGACAATGCACCAACTGAGTTTATTCCAGTAATCATCTCTCATCTATGAATGGATGTAATAGGTTGTGAGTCAACCGTTTAGAAAATTAGCTTGCCCCATATTAAATGGTGATGAACTTATGTTGTGAAGAGATAAGAGCACAAAACATTAAACTTAATTGTAGAGCACACACAGACAGATGAACATGCGGTGCTGCTCAATTGCTTACCAATTGGGTTCACGCAAGCATTTGTTGCAGGTCCCATCAAGGTTTGAATCACAATAAGGATGAAAGGAATAGGATGCTTGGGCATATCTGAATCTCTATTGGTAGGTACCCTCTTTCACAGGTTCGATGTACTTTGTGTACCTGCATGCATGGCCAATGCAGCAGGGGCTGAAATGCACAGCTATTACATTCATATGAAAAGCCCCCCTTCCCCTTGCCTCTATTCCTCCACCAATGCAATGTGGGAAATTCCGAAATTGGTTTGTTTTGCCTAGTCAACAATTTTGTTGATATGAAGTTGATTATCACAAAGTTATTCATAAGAGGTTTACTTGGATGAATCTATTCACCAAATATCAAGAGACCTGTGGGTCTGAATGCAAGGTAATATCCCTTGGAACTTCTCAACATACTGCACCAACCAGATATTGAACCAATGATGGCCTTGCAGACCGGGTTGCTGGCATAGGTGGATTTGCAATAGGGGTTGGAGCACAAGTGTCTGTCATAGAAGAGCGTATAATCTTGGTGCACAAGTGCACGGTCTGTACGGTAGTCCAGTGAAGTATACACCTAAATTACTACGTCCCTGCTAACATGGTGTGAGGTTTGACAGTGTATACAATACCTATTCAAGTGTAATGCAGGCTTGAGGTAGGTAGACCTAAACACAATGTGCAAGTGCAATGCAGGCCGGCTCAAGGTGTCTAGACCTTTTATTTATTTTACCCACGAGACAGAGAGCCCTAGTACAGACATAATCTTACAGACTACTAGCATACAGTCATATACTCTGTTGAGCCTTGAGTCACAATTACTGACATGCATGTTCTGAATGGTTGTGAGCAACAGGTTGCCCATCCACACACGATTGATCATGAACCCATTCCACGCAAGGCAGCAATCATAATATGCATGCAAAACAAGATAGTTGTATATAAACTATAAAGATGCTTATGTTATTATCATTTCTCGATTCTCATGCTCTAGGGAAAGACAGCCTCTTTGTCTATGGTCGTCTGATGGAACAAACTCAGGAAGGAGTTCAATACTAGTATACTGTACTATGACACAACAATACCATGGGAACACAATCATAACAAAACTTGCCAGTGGCTGGTGCAAGTGAATGCACAGTATTAATATTATGGTTCTACAACTTCACAATAGTTTAATGCCTTCCGATCGCTACTTTCTGCGCTGCTCCGCGGTTCTTGCCAGACAACGTTGATCTTGGCACCGTTGCCGAACATAGCTAGTAATATCCAACAGGTTTGGTCCCCAGTTGTCTATAAAATTACTATAAATGCATGCCGAATTAGTGCCCCAATTGATCTGCAACTTACCTAGTACGTTCCAGCTGCTGGGAGAGTACAGAGTATCGACAGCCTCCTCGATCCGGCAACTTCGAGTATAGTTCGTATATTCACGCCCCCTACCAAATAATTAGTGTGTATCACGCCCCCACCCACCGGAAATAACTTGTGCACTCCCAGCTAATATACATCAAAGCCAAAAAATCAACCAGTAGCTGAAAGCTGAGGTGTTTGTATTACCGAACATGAATGACAGTTTGTATGATTCTCTTGGGAATTGAAATAGCACTGGAACAAATGAAAGTACAGTCACTGTGTTGCAATTGCAATCATGGATCAATACCATGCAGAATGAGGGATGTTGTGCCTCCACTGCCAGCGAGTCAGATTTTAATATGTTTTTGCACTGTTGCAGTTGTTTTTGGTTGTCAGCAGGACTCAACCACTATTTGCTCAGCTACCTTGGAGGTTACATCACATCTGATAACAATACACCACTCTCAGAACTTGTGTGTGGACCTGGAGCAACACTATGAACGTTCAGACTCTGAACATTCATAGTGTTGCTCCAGGTCCACACACAAGTTCTGAGAGAGGTGTACAAGTATTGATGAGAACTGTTATCAGATGTGATGTAACCTCCATCCAAGGTAGCTAGCTAGCAGTGAGCAAATAGTGGTTGAGTCCTGCTGACAACCTAAAACAGCTGCAACAGCTAGTGCAAAAACATATTAAAATCTGACTCGTTGGCACAGGTGTAGCAGTTCATTTGCTTTCGTACCAGATTGACATTGACAGGTAGTAGCTAGTAGTATGCTTGAACCACCTTGTGATTGGCTTCAATTCAGCTGGGTAAAATAACTGGTGATGTTTTATCCTGGTTTGTTAATTGCCAAACGCTACAAAGAGGGAAGATTTCCCCCTGATGGTTGTTCCTGGGGGTGAGAAAGCAGCATTGCTATAGTACTGCATGTACACTGAGTACAATTATATGCCAATCACCACTTACAAACACATTATGTTTACTCACTGATACACCCACCCCCTTTGAGTAAACTGGCACTCACCCCTCTTTAACTCCTGCATGTTTTTGCGTTGGTCTGTTCCACGAGCTTAAATGCCCAGTGGAGGGAATTAATGTCTCAACTACACATGGTCGGTATAATTATCCCATGCATGTGTGCATGCGTAAAGAGGTGTCTCACAATTTGCAAACCCAATTAGTCAGTCCCTGTCTCATGTTCACCACATGATTAACCATATTCTGTGCTAGAATAATGCTGTGCAGTCCTGAAAGTGTACAGATCATGCACGCACTAGTATACTGGCAATCTGATTACCGATATCTCACTCATAATATCTTCAACTAGAATAGCCTGCAGATGGCATGGACTATAAATAGCACGGCACATTCAAACATGGCCCGGGACCTGGGTATAGGCCCTATAGTATAGCTTGGCTATGCAACATGCCCAAGGGCATAAGTAAGAGCATTATATAGCAATTGACCATCGTTATGGTATGTTACAGCGCCTATGTACTTTGTGGCACCTACCGGCAGCCTCAACAGTTTGCTATGCAACCACCATGAAGGAGCCTGAATTTGCATTAGGTATGTACTGGCTTAAAGTTCTCAAACTGGTGATAAAATGTGCATGGATGGCAAGACTTGATAAAATTAATGATGTCAGAAGCCACACAGCGATAGCCTTCTTAAATGCCCATTTATGTTCATCATCAGTGTTGTCAGCTTTGATGTGGGTAGGCCAAGTTTATGTGTGGTACTCTACAATCGCTTAAGGCCCCTAGCCCTCTTTCCACAAATTCAAAATAAGAATTTTGGGGTAGCCACTCAGAACCATTGCTGAATCTGACTAGTGATTGACGAGTTTCAGTCTTTATGTCATGTTAAAGGTCCATTTAGCAAAGGAAATAAGCTGAATTGGAGACTGGGAACAAGCTTCATACAAATATCAGGGCTGGTGCAAGCTGTTTTGAAGTGGGGCGGCGGTCGTAATCGATGGCAACTCTCAGTGCTTCAAAGCACCTCCGCAGAGGTGTGAAATGTCGATCAGTCCGTGTGAAGCACGGAAAAACATTTTCACGTGTTTCTTTCAGCGTTCAGGAAGCACTCTCGTAGCATCTAGAGTGCATGTGGCATGCACGATGGTCGAGTGCTGACCACGAGAACCGAGGTACATACGTATCTAGGCTTGAACGTATTGCCATTTTGTTCAAGGGGGGGGGGGGGGGTGGCCATGGCCCGCCCCTATGGTGCCGGCCCTGAATATAATTACCACAGTGGCCTTTTCTTAAACACTGTGACTCCCACTGCTTCAATTTCGTCATTTGGTTGACTCAAAACTGTCTCTGTCTTGTAAAATCCTTTTGCATACTTACATAAACACTATTATTGTACCAGACCACACAGGTATAGACGGGAACACACAGGTTCATAGAGGTGCTGTTGTAATTATGGCATAATACCCATACATATATACATAATGTAGGCAACAGCTTTGCATAACAGAACGGAACCATAACAGTAGTACCTGTACACTCTGCATATGTTCCGGAACACTACTTTGTACCGGAACATTATGTTCCTATAATATACTGTACAGTAACTTGGCATGGTGCCTTATGGACAGAAATTCCAAGAAATATAGCTATAAGGTGTTGAGATTTTTGTCTGGCGTCACCCCCAGTGTGTCTATATACCTGACATTACTGCATGTAACCAAATATCCCAAGATCTCCCCCCTCCGTATTTGCAATCAAAGACTGGCAGTGAGGGAACAATACTTACATACGTACTTGCAAACATTTTCTTGATGCATACTATACATGATTTTGTAGTTACTGTAGTACATGATACTCAGTAAAGTAATATTGCCGATCTAGCACCCTGCATGGTGCAGCACGTGGACATTATTGCTGAATACATTCAAGAATGCTATTATAACCATGTGACTTTGCCACGCCGTGACAATGTGTCCTAGCTCCCACCGCTGGTCTGTGATTGAGACTAGCATTACACGTTTATTAGTGATCTAGATGTGCTGCTTACCTGGGTGTCTCCAGCCAGGAGATTGGGTCTGGTGTAGATTAGGATGTCTGAGAACAGGAACACCATCCTCTCCTTAATTGGTCTTGCGCCAACACCCCTTCGGATAAGGCATAGTAGGATGAAGAGCATGGACCAGTAGTAACAAAAGGCTCACCCCATTTATGACAGAATCTGTTAATTAATTTTAACTCTTTAGGGCCCAACTTTCTTCTGGAGGTCATTTTCAGTCTCTACATGTACTTACGTAGCGTACCCTAATTTCTGTTCCCTGGTGTTGCTGGGCTCCAAGCTGCTCACACAGGTAATTTCAGCTACACTAAGCATATTATACATCACTTAACCACCCCCGCCAATTAACAAACTCGCAATCAATTAAGCCTCCCGAGAAATGCCAACCTGCTGTAGCTAAAAATACGGGCCATGAACACTGAAAGTCTCACGTTGCAGATATGCAACGTTAGTAAGGCCTTATCTTGGCTATAATATTATTATGAGAAATGTGAGTGGTAGCCTACACACAGAGCTTGTGCTTGCATATAGGGTCTCATGTGACTGTCAGTAGCTAAAGTACTATCAACCTACAGCACAACAATTAGAATATCAGTATGATAATGCTAGGTCTGTAGGCACGACCTCTCCAACAATAATTATTGCTTTTACCTAGTAATAATGGATTTATGGGCTTCCCAATGATGGTGGCAGGATTGCTAATGATGTACATGGCCAATCATGACAGCGATGCAGAGGTTGGTTCAGTTTTAGCCTGCTGGCTACTTGTAAACTAATGACCCTATTTCATCCCTCACACCTACCACCAAACAAATACAATATGCTCTGCTTGGACAAACAGTAGCATGCTTAAATGCGGAGGGCCCGCTCCCCTCCTACCCTTCCATAAACATTCACGTTAAATAATAACCAGCATGCCCTACCTTCGTGAGTCTGCCTTCTTGCGAGAACTTCCTCCCAGGAGCCAATATGCCTGGGATGCACTGTCCAGTCAGGCTGTTCTGGATTGATTATCATGCTGGCATATGTGTGCGAGGCTACAGCAGCAATCTGGATTTCAATGAGCATGTGGAGACAGGGAGATGGTCAAGGACCTTGTGGTATGGTTTAATAGTGCAGTAGGATAAATTATGTCGTCGGATTTTCATAATTAATTTTTATTTCCGCAATTATTAATCTTGGCAGCAAAGTGATTCTTGGTACAGCGCAAGTACTAAACTTCACCTTTTCCCCACATTTCAGTTGGAATAGTTCATGTAGTAATATAGCTAATAATGTTGCTGGTGAAATTCACTACAAATTTAGTGTATGTGTACTCTTGCTATTGAGAAAAATTCGGACATAGAAATCGTAGGCCTAGCTACAATAATAGAAAACTTTTACAGACAGTCAAAGTGTTCTTACGTAGAGAACTTCAACACAGCAAGAGTCGCAAGACAGCTGAATTCCAACGTACAGATCTCTTACGTAATCGTTGGGTGGAGTCTGATGTCTCGTACCCATACTCACAATTTACTACGTGGGAACGAAAATTGTGAGTACATGTGTAATAAGTCCTCACTATATAGTAGTACGTAGATTGGCAGGCGCTATGCAGGGTCTGGTCAGAGCAAAGACGAAACGAGATCATGGTCGTCGGTGAAGGTGCGTCGATCGAAGGTACGGGTAGACACAACACCTACATTCTGTGAGTAACTAAGTACTGTTAAACGCATGATCGAGTCGCCATAAATTATTTCTATCTAATGCCCACCAGGATCAAAGTTGCATCATAGACAATAGTTATTCTACGAATATATTATCTATGGCTGCATGGCCCCTGCATGTTGAGACTGAATTTCTTGTGGCATTGAGGTATGAAGCTTGATTGATGATCCTGAACCTTTGGTTTCATTTGGTCAGGGGCCTGGGGAGGTCACTCCAACAAGAGGAGGTCGTGCCCATAGACCCTGCAGTCACAGCTGCAACCATGGTTCAAAACTTTGGCGTTGCACGGCTTGACTGTTGACTGCGCTGACTTTCGAGGCTTTGACTGTTGACCGTGCTGATTTGACTTGACTTTGTGATAATATACGGAAGAATGCGTAGCGACTCCACTCCATTCCTTAGTGTACGGGTTGACTGAGCGCAGTCGCAGCTGTGACTGTGCTGCTTATTGGGTGCTTACGGATATAAGATTACGGCATTGTACATGATGTAATACTTGATGTAAATACCCATAGTGTCACTGGTGTATGTGTCCCTAGTATCCGTGTCTCTGGTGTCAGTGGTGTCCCTAGTGTCTATTGTGTCGCTGGCTGATGTCATTGATTGAAATAGTGCACGACAATGTGCCATTTAGGGGGTCTGGGAATGAAAGGAAGGGGGGGGGGGGGGGGGGGGGGGTAGGCTTGAGTGTACCGTACTCTCGCGAAAGTCCGCCCATGGGCGCTGCAGCTTACTTTCTCACCAAACAAGGGGGTGGGCGCTCTTTCGAGTGTTTCCGCATTCAACCTTGAAAGAGCGCCCACCTTTGTTTACGTACACAAGTAGAGCAATAGCAGCGATCGAGCAGCAAGCGCGCGTGAGTCAAAGCCCTCCCAGCACATCTACATCGCTGGAGTCACTAGCAACATCACCGCTCACATGCACGTCGTCTTCGCTGCCGCCAAGCGCTGGCTGAGGTCCAGCGCCGTGGAGACCGCGGGGCCGTCGTCAGCACAGGCAAGCCAGGCAACACACATGGGCACCATAGATACGGATACACAGACTAATAGAGACTTGCTGCAAGGAGGTTCTTACCTCAGATACGCTGGAACATCTCACTAATGCGCTCCATCGCCTGTTACACGAGGCACGAGCTATAGCGCGAGGGTGGGCGCTCATTCGAGTAAACTTTGACCCTATATAGAAAATTGAGCCAAAAGTGGGGGGTGGGCACTCTTTGCGGAGTGGGCGGACTTTCGCGAGAGTACGGTATTATACATTCAGATTTTGACGTGTGTGTGATGGAAGTGGGATGTTTGTTGGGTGGGACTAGACTAGTGACGCGTGACCTTCGTACTTCAATTTACTGAACCTCGAACTCTGTGAAGAATGTTTGAGAACATACTGCCCGGGTATGGGCTGGAAATCCTGCAAGCGGATGCATGCAATCGGGGAGCAGCAGTCAAAGCGGACGCAATTGGAGAGCAGCAGTTGGAGCGGACACAATCGGGAGCAGCAGCTGAAGCGGACGCAAACGGGGAGCAGTAGTTTAGGCGGTCGCAATCAGGATTCAGCGGCTCTGCACAGAGAGCTGTCCGGCGGCAGATTACTCATAGTAGGCGAACGAGGGGGGAAGTAGCTGAGCAAGCGAAGCTACTTGTACTGTAGTAATTCCTATGCAGGTCTTGCTACCCCCCCCCCCCCCCCCCCCCCCAGTGTTACAAGGCTCTCTTCTCCCTTCCGAGAACGAGAGCCTTGAATGAGGTTAGGAGGGAAGGGGAAAGGATGAGGGTTAGGTCGCTAAGAGAGATTTTGGATTTACTTAATTGTCTTACTTGAGAACATTTGTGATGCCGAACTGACTGACTGATACGCCAGCTGGGTTCATTCTTGCTCATGCGCAGACTCGGTCCAGAGCTTTTTTATAGACCATCAGAGCTAGGGGCAACCACACTCCTGGTATCTGTTGCAACCGTGGTTGCAGCCTGCTGTTAGCACAAGCTAAGTATTGCAACTCGTTTCTATTTACGCACAGGCCACGTAAGGACCATGCTCAGTCGATCGAATTGGCAATGCCTGCAGCACAGTGAGTTTCCGCATGTAAGCATCGGTGAACTACAGCGATCATGACTGTGTGGTCAGAGTCTTTGAGGGCATTTTGTGAGTGTTGTCCAGCATTGACGGCCAATAGGACTTGAAAGTACAAATGGACATCTGTCGGCAAATGGACATCTGCTGGCAATGCTGGACATAGTTTGAAGGTTTGAAGTGCTGCTTGAAGACTTCAACTTCCTCTGCCTTGCGCGCGCGCATTTGACAGTCAAGTATATTCATAGCCGGACTTTGATATTCACAGTTAAGTTATTCATAGCCAGACTTTGATATTCACAGCTAGCGTGGGGCTTGTTGTTTGGGCAACCGCTGAATGGGTATATAGCTGGATACTACATGTCTGAGTGTATGTATATAGCCACCCCCCCCCCCCCCCCCCCCCCCCCCCCCGTCCCTGTTCAAAAAGGACGAATGCAGTATGCTAAAAATGTAATCACCGCTTGCGCATGCGTCCAGTAGAGTGATCAGCTTGTCTGTCAGTCTGTCTATCCAGCACTATTTGAGCAGTGAAGGTCTTGTTGAAGGCTTAGTTCAGAATAGAGAAGTGTCAGAAATCAGAAATTACTACCGTCTACATAACTCACAGACCAAAGATCCACTTGAGAGGCTTAGAAAAGTTGCGTGAAAGTCGACAATAAATTATTAGCCCTGTTATAATTTATACAACTTGACCACACCCTGTTTCTAACATCACTGCCACTCATTCTGCATGCATGCTGTATTAAAATCGGTAGGCCCTAGCTATCTCATTGTGCATGCTGTGCAAAAAGTGAGCAGTAGGCCAGAATAAATTGTAGCTCTCAAGGGTACATCCTGAGGCCAGCATGATATCAAAACTCAAGATCAGTATAGCCTTGTGAACTCAGACGCCTGCTGTGTATAATTATGGTCATGCAATATTAACCTCATTCCCGAATCTTCTATTTCCTTCTTCCATGTTTCAGGACATGAGTCTCAGCACAGACCTTAATGAGAGGTTCAAACAGTATGGGTCCACTGCTGGAGATTCTCTTGATTGTAAGTGTGTTAATGGGAAAACTCTTGCTACAGTTTTATGCGCTTGATACATATCACAGGAAAAACTGTGCTCATGTATACAGTTTACGTAGATACGGGACTGGACAGGCACTGCCATCGTCAAAATTCCTCCATAATTGCACTATCCATTTGCCTATTCAGGTCTGTTGTGGGACCACTTGGCTTTTTGGGGCGAGCCTGAGTGAGCCCCACATTAGCATGACTTCATTGCGCTGTGCGTGTGTATGTGTGTTGTTTGGGTGGTTGGATCATGGATGTTGCAGTTACCGTAAATTCTAAATCAGCGAATTTCACTTGCATGTGCACAATAATGTTTGAAATCAACGAACTCGACAAACTGTCTACATGTAGCTACCTGTTCGATGAACGATGGCGACAACAAAGACGGAGACCACTCGTGGACATTGGCTAGAGCATCATGAACATTCTTCCTCCTCGGCGACACTGACAAAGACGGAGACAGCTCGTGGACCTACACGTACCACCATGGCCAGTGACGTTGCTGCTAGGACGAACTTCAGCTAGCTAGCTAGCTATAACCGCTAACCTGACTCACAATTGCTGTGATGTGTGCACGAGTGTATGTTACAAGAGTGCCATAATTTCTGTGCTCATTGCCCGGTCACATTCTGATGATAATCATGTGAATGCAACTGCTCCTTGCATGTCCTGCACGCACATGCATCCGTATATGCCACTTCGCTCTGGCTCGCCCTCCAATGTCCTGCGTTCCACTAGTTTAATGTTATGGGATACCGTGCGCTCATTAATGTACAAGCTACCTTTGTCCTTCCGCACAGGAACTACATGTAGCTAGAGACATGCAACTATAGCAGAAATATGTGTACCTTCTAGCTGGTATGATCTTAGCGCCTGAGTACAACATGCCAACATGGGCAGTGGCATCAAAGTTTAAGGTCAAGTTGACGAACATGATGTCAGATTTTGCAATCAGAAAGGGGTAATAGGCCAGCTTGGCAGCATCCATGGTCAACTGGCTGGAGGACGACTTGGAGTGGGTTTGCTTCGCTGCTGTTGGAAAGACAAGTGATGGTGCCACAAAGCCCTTCGCTTTTCAGGCAAGTAGAATGCACAGTATCTCACTAACAGAATGTTTATCTCAGTAAACGTTTTCGAGCTGCCCTGCCCCTTTCTTCATAGAATTGAAGTCCAGTCTAATATACGATTAGATGTTACTTCAGCGATAAAAAGTGACACCAAAGTCGTGTACACTGTTGTTGACTGTAAACCACATGCGCAATAGCTAACTGTAACCCATTTGGGATTGTCTTCATAGATGCACTCCTCTATGCAGGAGAAAACCGTTGAGAAAACCAAATACGAAAAGTTCAAGTGGTCTGACTACGGACTCAAATGGGCGAGCAGATGGTTGCGAGGTAGCTCTGATGGTACAGCTCATTAGCTATGCACACAAAGAAGCTTTAACCCTTTTCCTGGTGAAGCCGCCATATGGCGGCATGGGGTAGTACCTTCGTTCCAAAAATCATAAAAAATTTATGAAATTTTGAATTTAGCACTAACTAAAGATATCAGAGCATGCGCAATGAATTGCTCTACAACAGCTTACGTCTTAAAAATTTCGGCTATTTAGGTTGCTACGTTCTGTGCACGTTGTAAATATGACCACAAAATGGCAGCTCGACTTTCCGTGATCGAAGTGTTTTCTCTACTTGAAGTCGACCGCCTCGGCCTCTCTGAAGGTGAAGAAAGTGAGTTTGAGGGGAAAGGATCTGTGGCTACCTACCTGAAGGCAGTTTGAACCCTTTTGCTCCGGGGTAGTCGCCAGGGGGAGGCACTCGAAGTCGGCGATGAAGACGGTGACGAACTCGATGAAGCGTTGGAGTTTGGCAGTCACTCTGGTCGCGATGACGAGGCAGTGGACCCTCTTTTGAGTAAGTCTACTCTTTTAGAAGCTAGAAACGAAATTTGGAAGTCTAAATATAGTAGCAAGGACTTGATATAGTGGTTTATGTACAGATGATTCATGTGTGGTCTTGCTGGTCATTGGTTTCATCTCTTTCATCAGGACCCTAGCGCACCGTGATGACTCCTAGAGGGTTTCTGAGGGATCTAAGCATGTTACAGAAGATTGAAAACAGTCCATAGTGGCATTGGATTGTTTTGTGTGTGTGCAATAACAGATTTTATAATGATGTTGATACAAAATCTATAAATAAACGGCTATAAATAGTGCGTGCATGGTTGCTAGGCAACGTGAGTGACGCCATCATCTTCAGCAACTCATTGGCTACCTGGAGATATACGGTTGCTGGGGACTTCATATCATAGTCACTGCACAACAGATTTTTATAGATGAGCTGGTTATTATTGATTACTGGCTCCAAAATAAACTCACCAGGGAAAGGGTTATGAATTACAGTGGATAGTTCTACCACCATTTTCCTAATAGACAATGCATGCAGTATCCACCCGCATTGCACTTCCTGTACAGGGCGTAGCTAGGATTTGGAGACCGAGGAGGCATGGAGTTTATTGGGCGAGCAGTGCGTGGTGAAAATTTTCGGGCTAATTAATTTATTCATGAGTTAATTCGCAGTGCGCGCAAACAGTTGCTCTCGAAATGCTACCGCAATTACTGGTGCCCTGACTGTCCCAGACTTGCAGCACTATCCGTGTTAATGGGAAAAGCAAATAATTTTAAACTGGAGCTATGTAGTGATATTCATGAGGATCGTGGGGCTATTTGTGTCAAATACAAGCTTGCAACCCACAGATAGCTTCACCCACCTCCCCCTGTCCCGCCCTTTCTGCTGTCGCAGAACCTATCTCCCAAGGACATTGCGGAAGTCACATGATGAAGCTGAAAGTATTATGACGACTTTTGGCGCTATGGGCCCTAAAGGGTTAAGAGTTTATACGCCGGCTCATGGTCAGCCTAGCTTCTGTCTCTGTCATCAGATGGAACGCACATGGTACATGGCATGTGCGAGGATCTAGGAATCCGGACACGTGCGTAATTATTCAGAAAAGCGAGGAGGCAATTGCCTCCTCTGCCTCAATGCTAGCTACACCCATGCTGTATTGCACATTGTCAAGACGTGACTTAAACTACTGGTCTACCATTCTGCCTGTAAATATGGCTACTGAGCTTCTTGCCACTTACCATGCCGCTTCTGCAAGTTTCACAGTGCAATGCGCCTAATAACGTGCGACTACAGTATACATACACGTTAAGGCTATTATTTCAATAATTGCACTCACAGTATACGCCATAACATAGTCAGCTCTGTACTGTGAAAAACATGACTGTATATGCGTGCTGTGCTTGTATCTTGGTGTGTGGGATTGCCACATACTACTAGTGTAGCGCACTATAGTATACATGTAGTACTAATTAGTGAACCGCACCATAGACTTCTGGGAAGCAGCTGCGATTGGCAAGTCCTGAAGGTGGTCTGCATGCTCCATGTCATTCAAGCACTCTGTCTTGTTTGCTGAGGGAGTAGTACTTACTAGAATACTCAAGGCCATTTCATTCAGTAATTATCTATCTAGCGCTAGCTAAAGCTGAGTGGGTATGGTTTGAGTCAGGCATGTACTTGGGATAGCCTACATGTATATCATGATGTGATGAGAATGCCGTCCATGGGCAGTGCAAACCCCATTTTCGTAGACCTCTTAGCTAGTAGGCTTCGAATATGTTGGGCTCCGTAACCTCGTTCGTCACACTTGGCCTCTAACTTCGGACACCTACATGTACGTGTCTGATACACGAAAGGCAGTATGATCACAGCAACCAGTTGCTACGCCTCCTTGGGAGCTGGGTAGCCATTGTAGCATACATGTAGATGTCTCTTCTACTCTCAAGTTTTGATTGTGGGCAGACCGACCTAAAAGATGTCATTTTTGGACACTCAGTAAACGGACAACTTGTGCGATTGTGCCTGACTACTGCATACGAGCTGTCTCGGTTTACACAACTAACCCGCTCTAAGGTGGTTTAACTTTCAGTTCAAATCCAGCACAGTTTGGTCGAAGTCCATTGACCTATTAAGTTGACGGAGCAGGTTGCTACTGGTATTCCTGAACACAAACCTCGCTTCCTTTGTGCCGCTCAATCAGCAATGATGGCTGTATTTAGCAGTAACTATTGTAATGTACGTATGTCTGGCGTACAGTTGTGCAGTGCCATCTCTGACACGTTTCCCTACCATTTGCTGCACCAGGAGTATTGTACCACTTGAATGACCTAGGAGATGTGTGGGTGTGATTGGAAATTCTCATGTACATGTATGTCATTTGCTTTTGTTACAGGAGAGTAAGAAGAGTGAGGAGGGGGAAGAGGGGAGGAGGAGGGAGGAGGAGGGGAGGGCGGGACAGGCTCAGTGGAGTGGACCACGGGGGAAAATGAAGTGGTGACAGTCTCACCTCTCCATCTCAGCCAAGTGCATCAGTGATGACCAGGTACACATGGGAATGTGGGAGAGAGGAGTAGGTACATGGGAAAGGGAGCCAGATATACACGGGATTGTACGGGAATGTGGGGTATGTATGGGAACGTGGGTGAAGGGGATCAGGTGTGTAGGGGAGGTGGAGGGAAGGGACCAAGGAAATTGGGGGAGGGGACCCAGTGTTTGTGAGGCTCAAAGGAGAGGGAGGGACCAGGTGTGGTGTGAGGAGAGTGATCAAGGGGACCAGGGATGTGTGAGGCTCAAGGGAGAGTGAACGGCCAGGTGTGTGGTAGGGCTGAGCGATTATTTCGATTATGCGATTAATCGTGATTATCTCTAAGCATCGCGATGGTGATTGCAGCAATCGAGCAATCGCGACTGAGATGTTAGTCAGACACGCAAAAGTGCTTATGGGTTTTCATGAATATACTTAGCAGGACTGTGAATGCAATAATCAGGACAATGAATAGATAAGCCTGCGTGGCCATGGCTTCTATCCAAGGCTTCTGTGGGTTCTGTCAAGCATGGCTTCTGTCCACCATTGCCTTTTGACTTTGAAAGTTTGCATGGTGTATGCAGGCCTCCTTCAAACGGAAACTTTTAGCATAATCGTGATATAATCGATAATCGTGATTATATGGATACAATAATCGTGATGTTGGAAAATCCACAATCGCTCAGCCCTAGTGTGTGGGGGAGTGGGAGGGGACCAGGTGTGTGTGAGACTCAAGGGAGAGGGAAGGGACCAGGTGTGTGTGAGACTCAAGGGAGTGGGAGGGGACCAGGTGTGTGGGGCTTAAGGGAGAGGGAGGGACCAGGTGTGTGGGGGCTCGCGGTGAGAGGGGACCAGGCATGTGTGAGGCTCAAGGGGACCACGTGTGTGAGGCTCAAGGGTGAGGGAACGGCCAAGGGTTGTGTGAGGCTCAAGGGAGAGGGATGGGCCAGGTGTGTGGGGACTCAAGGGAGAGGGAGGGACCAGGTATGTGAGGCTCAAGGGAGAAGGAGGGGACCAGGTGTGTGAGGCTCAAGGGAGAGGAAGAGGGAGGGACCAGGTGTGTGTGAGACTCATGGGAAAGGGAGGGGACCAGGGATATGTGAGGCTCAAGTGAGAGGGAGGGACCAGGTGTGTGAGGCTCAAGGGAGAGGGATGGGCCAGGGGTGTATGTGACTCAAGGGAGAGGGAGGGACCAGGTGTGCTCAAGGGAGAGGGAGGGGACCAGGTGTGTGTGAGGCTCAAGGGAGAAGGAGGGGAGCAGGGATGTGTGAGGCTCAAGGGAGAGGGAGGGACCAGATGTGTGAGGCTCAAGGGAGAAGGAAGGGCTAGAGGTGTGTGTGGCTCAAGGGAGAGGGAGGGACCAGGTGTGCATGGTGAGGCTCAAGGGAGAGAGAGGGACCAGGGGTGTGTGAGACTCCAGGTAGAGGGAGGGGACCAGGTGTGCTCAAGGGAGATGGTGGGACCAGGTGTGTGTGAGGCTCAAGGGAGAGGGATGGGCCAGGGGTGTATGTGACTCAAGGGAGAAGGAGGGACCAGGTGTGCTCAAGGGAGAGGGAGGGGACCAGGTGTGTGTGAGGCTCAAGGGAGAAGGAGGGGAGCAGGGATGTGTGAGGCTCAAGGGAGAGGGAGGGACCAGATGTGTGAGGCTCAAGGGAGAAGGAAGGGCCAGAGGTGTGTGTGGCTCAAGGGAGAGGGAGGGACCAGGTGTGCATGGTGAGGCTCAAGGGAGAGAGAGGGACCAGGGGTGTGTGAGACTCCAGGTAGAGGGAGGGGACCAGGTGTGCTCAAGGGAGATGGTGGGACCAGGTGTGTGTGAGGCTCAAGGGAGAGGGAGGGGGGCAGGTGTGTGAGGCTCAAGGGAGAGGGAGGGGACCAGGGGTGTGTGAGGCTCCAGAAGGAGGGGACCAGGTGTGCTCAAGGGAGAGGGTGGGACCAGGTGTGTGTGAGGCTCAAGGGAGAGGGAAGGGGCCAGGTATGTGTGAAGCTCAAGGGAGAGGGCTCGAGGTGTGTGAGGTTGAAGTGAGAGGGAGGGACCAGGTGTGTGTGAGGCTCAAGGGAGAGGGAGAGGGGCAGGTGTGTGAGGCACAAGGGAGGGAATTAAGGACCAGGGGTGTTTAAGCCTCAATGGAGGGAGGGGACCAGGGGTGTGTGAGGCTCAAGGGAGGAGGTGGGGGGACCCAGTGTGTGTGATGCTCAAGGGAGAGGGAGGGGGACCAGGGGTGTGTGAGGCTCAAGGGAGAGGGAGCGACCAGGTGTGTGAGGCTCAAGGGAGGGAGGACCAGATGTGTGAGGCTCAAGGGAGGGAGGGACAGGGGTGTGTGAAGCTCAAGGGAGAGAGAGGGGACCCAGTGTGTGTGAAGCTCAAGGGAGAGGGTACAAGTTTCAGCACATTTCAAAATTAGTATTGGATGGGAAATCTTTGGTTCTAATTACCGCACACTTCCCAGCATGTCCCTCCTCCCCTAGGGCTCTGTGTTTGAGTCACTGGTCATCAGCAAGACATCTCTGACATTTGATCCCAACACATTGGATCCGCTTGTCCGCGATCGGGGAATCGAGGATTTCAAGTTTGTGATTTCTCTTGAGGACATTACGTATGCTGCACTCACAAAGGACTGCTACCCTCCTCACAGGTACTGTACACCTGTTGGGGAATTGTACAGTTCCAAGATTCAATACTTTGACTGTTAACTCTTTACCAACCATAAGAAACAGCTTAGTGAAGCAAAACCCTGTATTATAGTATAACGCCTAGTATTAAATTCCCCATATAAATTCTTATGGGCTTATGGACGGCTTTTGCAGTCATTGGTTGGTAAAGAGTTAAGGGGTGAACATACTCCCTCCCGGAAATGAAGTAACGGAAACGCGGAAGGGAGAGGAGGGTCTAGCAGAATCTGCATGGTTTCTTGTTGCATGATGTAATGAAGCCATAATGCTCCGTAGACTAGGCCTGCGCTAATTATGCGCGCATAATTTGCAGAATAATAGGGACTTACCCGAATTGCACATTATTCGCGAATAATCGGGCCAGAAAACGGAAATAATTATTAGTGGGCGTGTAGTTTCAGCCACGTGGCTCATGGCTGCCTTGTGTGAGTCGGATGCAGAGTGTTGTGGCGACCTTTCGTTGCTTTCGAGCTCCGAAACAGGAACAGAGGCTACAGAGCACGAGTCTATCTCCTCCTGTGTGTCTCTGCTAGACCGCTTACGGAGCCCTAAGCCATCTGAGTTGGCTTGTAAACGAAAAATCGATCACAATGTCAAAAATATTTTACAGGTTGTTGATGTAAAATAATGGGCTTAGTTGTCAAGAATATTCGAATAAAATAATGGGGGAAATTTTGTGAATAATTAGCTCAGGCCTACCGTAGACAGTACTAATTGTGTTAACGATTTCTAATTGATTGGTGTGAACAACATAACTAAGCAGAAGGACTAGTTGTATCGTAGGTACTACGGTTGTATGTACGGAAAACAGCAAGGAGGCGGAAAGCCGGCGCGAACAGTGTAGCACGGAGCTGGGACGACAGTTGGAGATCGTGGTAGGTAGCGTTGCCAACGGGATTGCCCAATATTGTGCAGAGAAACTGCAGCTTGCAGATATGCTACGCAGTGACCTTGCCAACTAAAGCAGCAGCTGACAAAGCAGTTAGCGCACTACCAGAGCGCCTGCTCGGCAGCGGGTGGAGTTCAGAACACGGAGTCCATGCTGAGACAGCTCAGCGATCTCTACCAGCAAGGACGCTTGGATCGACTCTTTTGTTCCGCTTTCAGCTCCCAGTATCCCAAGCTCCTTGCTCCGTACCCGAACGCGTCTTCAATATCTTCTGGTTTAACCGTCTCCTCATTACAGTAGCTTGATCAACGAATGCCATAATGGCTCTCATCTGTATCGATTTTTTCTCATGCGAAATCGCAGAGTTATGATGTAATCGCTTGCAGGATTTTCGAAAGTGCAAGCTGATTGGTCGGTTCGAAACCAATTTCGTACAAGTCCTGCTAGACCCTCCTCTCCCTTCCGCGTTTCCGTTGCATCATTTCCGGGAGTGAGACGAGGGTCTAGCAGCTAGACTAATCTCTGGTAGTCTTTGGGACAAACACTCCTGAAAGGCTATGTGGGTCAACAACTGAATGCCTATAGGGGTGTCCACATTTCAATAGCTAGGGGGAAGGGGATCCACAGCTGAAGGCTAGTGGGCTCAAAGACTAGGAGGCTCCACAACTGAATGCCTAAGGGGGTCCACACACCCCTAGGCACTCTGTTGTGGACCCCCCTAGCCATTCAGTTGCGGACACCCCTTCCCCCTGGGTGAGCAACTGGATGTACACAATTAAATGGCTAGGGGGAAGGGGGTCCACAACTTAATCCATTATCAGTTATTCTTATCGTTGGTTTGCTTTTTGGAATGTATGAAATGCATAGCTTTAGGGTAACTTTGAAAAAAATTGTCGTGGTAAGTTCAGCATAAACCATCCTGGCCATGGGGAGGAAGGGATGTGGAAATAATGTATGGCAATGGCGAATTGAAATGATCAGCATTTCTGTCACCCTTAGGCCATGTCTTTCCAGGACGACCACTTTCTGTTGGGCATAGGAGGGGAGGTAGGGTGCAGGGAAGTGGGGATGGAAGGAGGGGAAGGGGTGAGGTCTAAGGGACGGAGGGAGAGGAGGAGAGGAATGAAGAACAAAGGAGGGGCTTGTGGAGGTGGAGATGAAATATCTCAGTTGCATGATTGGCCATTTACATGACTGAGTGTTGCAACTTTCTTGCTTCCACAGATTTTCAGCTGGCAGGACATTCAGAAGTATCGAACCAAGTGAGTTGACTGACCGCAGAGTAGTGGTAACCACTAGCATCTTTCAGCAGAGGACCTGGTAGTGTGATAGCACCCAGTGGTGATTGGTGCTGCAGAAAGTCCCTGGGTCCTCCCTATTGTGATTGTGTTCAGTCCTCACTGCATCCACCTGGGACCATGTGGTCACATGGTCTTTGACCTTTCAACATGCTTTTCCAACTCTGGTGACAGAATCAACGATGTCAAGGAAGCAATAAAATCCCTCCCTCGTTATACTGTAGAGTGCGTATTAAGCGCCCAGGGTTTGGGGACGTTAGAACGCCGCTGAACAGGGAGGTGGGCGCTAGATGCGCTAGATGCGTACTCAGACTACTTATAGGCATGTAGTATCGCCCACCCATTCAGCACTGTATAAATGAAAAAGCACTAAAGTGCAAACCTCGCCCTCATGTAGCGAAGCATACCCATAAGATCTACTAGTGGAATGCAGGACATTGGAGGGCGAGCCTGAGCGAAGTGCACGTGCAGGACATGCATGGAGCAGTTGCATTCATATGACGGTCATCAGACTCAATTATGACTGGGCAATGAGCCACAGAAATTATGACACTAAACATACACTCGTGCACATCACAGCAACTGTGAGTCAGGTTAGCGTTAGCTGAAGCATTCTAGCAGGTACGTCACTGGCCATGGCGGTAGACCCACGAGTAGCCTCGTCCCCAGACGAAAGTCTGGCCCGCGAGACTAACCCACGAGCTGTCTCCGTCTTTGTTGTTGCCACCGAGGAGGCAGAAGTTCATGGTGCTCTAGCCAATGAATGAGACAGGTAGGTTTGTTCATGTTCACGAGTAGTCTCCGTCTTTGTTGCGCATAATTATTACTGCACTGCGCGTGCAAGTATCACATGTCATCTGGTGCACGTTCAGGGTCTGGTATCGGGAACCAGACTATATCCCACTAGCTCATCAGTTTGTCACTTTGTGCCGCTTGGTTTGTGGTAGCGCTGGTGTCGCTAGACGCCACGCTTCACGTACCAGTAGTCTAGTAACAGCATTAGTGACCCGCTGATGTCGATTTTGTGGCACAAGTAAAGTTTTCGCGGTAAGCTAAAAACTGTCATAACTCTCGAACTAAACATTTTTATCCAAATTGCTATGTTTATTTAGTTCCTTACGTCGAGCGCTTTCTTTTGATACCTTGGTCTCGCTCATCAAGTACCCGCAGCACCCGCTAGAACGGTAACACACAGACACACACACACACACACACACACAATGAGTACTAGAACCTTGCCCCCACATGGGCGAGGTTAACAACAAGCAGGTCAACCGCTGTGGTAAGCTGTGAATATCAATGACCGGCTATGAATATATAAGTCCATTTTTCATGCAAGGAAATTGATTGCGTGTCTTTGCGAAGTCCTTGAGAAGAAATGCTCGACAGAGAAAGTGCACCGTAGTTCATACTTCATTGTATATCGGCCTTGCCCAGAGGTTAAGAAATGCTGCTCAAAACTTGTGATGGGTGGGCCCTTACTACACTACTTTTGGATCCTGTGCAGTAACTTTCGCGTGAAGAGGGGGTGGGTGCTTGATATGTGGGTGCTTGATACGTACTCTACGGTAAACTAGTCATCATGATACTAATGTCAGCTGTTGTCTTCCTCCTCACAGGATTGACAAGATGGAGGTGGATGAACACAGCTTGTCGCTTCCCCCCCCCCCCCCCCCCCCCCCCCCTCCACCACCACCAATAGTTGGCATTTAATCTGCCCTCACGGGCGGTGGGCCGCGACTGGTACCTTATCTACAGCACATTGGAAGATGGGATCAGCCGAGAACATTGTACTGAAACATGCAGAACTATGAAGACACTCTAATGCTGCTCAGGAGAAGAAGGTATGTAAACATTGTACTAGTCTCCCTAAAATGTGTGTGGAGAAGGGGTCGGTGTGTCTTGTAATTTTGTGTGTGTGTATGCAACTATGCATGTGTGTCTGTCTGTGGGGTGTCCTTGTGTGTCTATGCATGGGTACGTGTGTGTTGTATACACAGCAACAGAGAGGTACTTACAGAAGTTTGCATACAAGCACTGAGAAAACACAAGTCCCACCCAGTGTACATTGTGATGTAATAGCTATGTTGGAAGCTATGCAATACTGTGTGCAGTACACCATGGTAATGGTTTCTTTTGAGAGTAAGGCTCAGCCCAGCAAGCGGACATAGGTGTATGAATCTGAGTTGAAATGGCGCATGATTTATCAGAGGAGTGTTCAGGGTCTGACCTAGTCTCGGTCCCAGACCCAAACCCACCCCAGCACGGATCGCATCTAGTATCACGCGCGGGGAGGGAGGGTCTGGTGAACTTGCTACATAAAAATTAGTCGTCCGCGGAATTTCAGAGGGGTGAATCTGATTGGTTGATTGGCTATTAATGACGTTTGGAATGTTCACGCCACGTGCGCCGTGAATCTGATTGGTTGATTGGCTATTAATGACGTTTGGAATGTTCACGCCACGTGCGCCGTGAATCTGATTGGTTGATTGGCTATTAATGACGTTTGGAATGTTCACGCCACGTGCGCCGTGCGCTAATTCATGTTAACTAGCTAGCTGCTCAACAAAGTGGCGATTACAGCTGTATTTTGCCGATATGGGTTGACAGTCACTAGCTATGGTGTTGTTGGAACAGCTCGAAGTCGCGAAAGAGCTGATGAAAGGTCAAACTGATGCATGGTTTGAATTTTGTATCGATTCCGACGGGCACGATGGAATGTCGCTCTGCTGTAGTGGATGCCTGCCTCCTGCAGTGTCAAGGAGAGCTGGCTGTCGTTGTGATGAACCCTCTGAAGGTGTTCACGTTACCAGGAGCACCGCTTCGCGGCACTCATAGCCTCTTGATGTAGACCATGGACTCTTTGTGCTACCTGGAGTACGGCGTTAGTGCCGAAAATCGGGGCGGAGTCATCGGCAGAAGGGTAGAGAACGTGGGCATTCTCAGCCCGGAGGCAGTAGCAAGTGGAGAGAGAGAGAGATCTCAACACCAGGAATGCTGTCTTTGTAGATGAGGCACACTGCATTGAGAAATGGCGAGTTTCCACCCTTCTAGCTAGCTACCTAAGCTTCCGCCCTCATCTTTGACACTATCGTACATGGTATCTTGCTGCAACTTGGCATAGGCCCTAGCTTAGAAGCTGTAGTCGTACTCCGGTAAGACAACTAACTGTTCAATACACATAGCTCCACTGTGCACTTTTGAGTATTCTCGCACCTACTTGAGTTGTAATCTTGCACCGGCCAATTACTATTCAGAGTGACTGCGGCATGCTGCATCCCATAATGTTCTTATGTAGCAAGTTCACCAGACCCTCCCTCTCCGTGCGTGATACTGGAAGCGATCCGCGCTGGGGTGGTTTGGGTCTGGGGCCGAGACTAGGCCTGACCCTGAAAGAATAGCCAGCAACCTTAATGATGACCTCTAAACTTTATGCAGAGTCCTCAAAATTTTGTGGATGTGGAACCAAATAAGCAGCCAGTGGAAGGCCTAAAACCTTGAATGTTATGATGAACTCATCATCATCGAGAATGTACTTGAAAAACCCAAGCAGTTATCTGCATGAAGTCATTCAGGGCAACAAATGGAAACATTGCATTCCTTCGGTCACCCTCTGTCTCGTCGACAAAAACCCTGGATGGTATGCAGAGCACTCAGTCATGTAAGCCTTTGACAGAGTTCTTTGTTGCGTAGCTGAGCTCTACTACCTCAGCTATTGCCACAAATGAAATGGAGGGTCTCACTTGTAATCACAATGGAGTCTTTACATAGAGCAAACACAGGTGGACATAATTATACACTGAGACGACAATCTCACAACTCATGTACAACTCGTGTAATAGTGCACAATGTTCCATTGTGTCCATCCATTCACTACAGGTGCTTTAACACAGTACAGCAAGTTATTGCTGTGGAAAAGGTTATGATTTTCAGTCCAGTCCCAGCCCAGTCCTTGTTTCACCTACGGGAGCTTCTGTGACCCGTTCCGATATACCATGCACCATCTCAGTCAGATTCATACGCCTTTGTGCTCACCATTACCATTGTGTTCAAGTACTGTACTGCACAATAGCTCCTACTTAGCCCTATTACATCACTATGTATACACAGGATGGGACTTGTGGTTTTCTAGCTGCTTGTTGCAAGCAAACCCTCACCTGTGGTTAGGTGCACCATGTAAGTTATGTAGTGCATGTACATATATATATATAGCACCTTGGAGCCAAAGGTCATCCCACCCTGGGGTCAAAGGACATAATGGCTAGCTCAACTTTAGTTTGCGGTAGTTGAAGGTACTAAAAGCAGCACTTGACCTGAGCTATCAGTATTCTTAATTGTAACAGCACTAGTGATCTGCTGGTTCAGCCAGCTAAAGTTATCTTAAGGTCACTAGTATTTGTGGGTATGAATTTTTGTGATTTCGAACTAAATTTGATTGAACGCACAAAAGCAATAGTATTAGTGGCATGTGACATTACATACATGTGCTTTAATTGGAGCAAGCCATAAGCTAGCCGCCTATGAAGCGACCTGAGAAGGAGTCAGGGACGGATCCAGGGGGGGCTACAGGGGCTGTAGCCCACCATTCACTAACTGATAGCGGGTACGATTTACTATGCTTTTTTACGATACATGCTGACTGCACAACCATGATGCTGAGAAAAACGCAGCACGGGAGCAGAAAGCAGCAGCAGGGCAGTGGAAAGCACAAAATTGCCATGAGAGCCCTTCCTCCGCCAATCTGCTACATCCCAATTCGCTAAAACTAGTACCCGCCAACAATAGTGACCTTGCGAATGAGTGTTTTATCCCTGAGTTGACCCTTATATGATGTCAACGAAGTGATAATCAGGTCTGACCATAACGTGCCAACAGGCCAGCTCTAAAGTGCTGATGGTAGCTATAATGAGATTAGCTGACTGATTTTGAAGCCATTTTCTGACACTGTCAATTGTAGCATACTAGCTACTGCCTTTCTATCAAATTATGTGCTTGATACTTGAGAAAGTCATCTGCTTCCTGTGTTATTCAAAGTAGCTTTTGTCTTATCGTCTGCTGCCATTGCTTGAGCTCTCACTTCGATTATCGTTGGCAATACGGCTCTTAGGAAAGGCCAACAAAGATTCTGACTACACCATCGTGATCGCTGTAGTGCACTGATGCTTATCGAAACTCACCCTGCAAGAGTGGCGAAGTTGTGAGCGCTGCAATAATGTTTTTGTCTGCCCTGCCTATCTTTCCACGTGCACATCGATACATGGAAAAGATGTATAGGCCAGGGGGTTGAATTGCTGAAAACAAAGATAATGGGTTGCACTAAAGGACTCTAGCTAGGACTAGCCTATGTAAGTGCTCCCCCAAGTACACAACTGTACACATTAGATACTGAACTGTTTTATGCTGTTGTCCCAGGGTGATTGTAATTTTGTCTGAAAAATGTCTGACCCCACCGAAGTTTGGGTCATGAATATGGCTGGTAAATGTCATAGTTAATGTTGAGAGAGAGAGAAGTTGAATCTACAGAAACATTTCTAGGATGTGAACCCAGGATACTAGTCAGATACTCTTTCCACTAAGCCACTGGCCCACGGCAGAGGAGCAGCACACAAGCTGCATATAGCAGCATTGTGTGGAGGCCTCAGCCGAATTCCAGCTGATTCTCAGTGGTAGTTTGTCAAAACACCCCATCCACTGAGGCCTAACAACACACAATGCACACATACACCATCTCAACAAGAGATAACAAGTTTCAGGACACACACACACAACATACATGCACACCTTCACAGCTGTTTGGTGCAGTGATGTCTTGTCCGCTGAAGATCAGTGATCACTTCTATGGCACAGGGGAATCATTCCTCTTTAGCTTTGAAGGCTCGGACATGAGAGTCTTCCACTGGACAGCTGCCAACAGCTACTGTGTGAAGGGAAACAGCGACAGTATTGGCTTTGGCAGTGGAGAGTAAGTGGGTAATATCTAGTTCTGTGAGTGTATGGTATACCAGTAGCTTCACTCGCTTGAGCTACTCCCTCCTCATTTGCCTGCTTGAGCAGGCCAGCGCCAAGCACAAGGCAGCACACGGCAGTGCTGCAGAGGTCCGACATCATGACTTCTGCTCCGATCGTGTGTGCTGAATTAATCAGCCACATGTAGGCAAAGAAATGCATTATCATTCACGTCATTTCTCACCCAAGGCCTCCATACAAAAGAAGCTTAGTCGTCTGCCCCTGTGAAGCAACCACAGCAAATCCCTGCTTGTGGCCTTTCTCTTTCTCACTAACTATTGGCTCTCTTTCGGACTAACTATTGGCCTCCACAGGCAAGTGCACATCTCCACCTCAATCTGGTACGTAAGCTAGTGTTCTTACCTGCATGTGGCTAGCTCTGGGGCATGCACATGCACAGATGTACTTCCGCAACGTACACCCCCTGCCTCACACACATAGTATTGTAGTCGCATAATAATTAAGTATTACATTGCATGTGATTTTTAATTTTGATTTTGCACGGTGGTGGCTATTGCGAGGGCCTGGAGAGGCAGAGCCTTTTAATGCCAGGCCCCCCGGGATCGACGGCTTTACATCCCCTCTGAAGGATGCACTGTGAGCTATTTCCACCTTCAAGACCACTTTTTGGGCTAGAGCTGTGTCGACTCCTACTGTAGTAGTGAAAGAAAATCTCTTGCGGCATGTTGTGGAATGCTTTAACCACTTGGCCACCAGCCATCCCTATGTGAAAACTACAGTACAATCCCCCTCTCTCCTCTCCCCTTGATTCATCCAACCTCCTCCCTCCCTCCCTCCCTCCCTCCCTCCCTCCCTCCCTCCCTCCCTCCCTCCCTCCCTCCCTTGTTCCCTACCTCCTTCCACAGTGGACATTTTGGGTTGTGGTTGGATGAGTACTTCTACCATGGCAGCAGTTATAGCTGTTCAGCCTATAACAATGACTGTTTAGCAAGCCAACAAGACTTCGTCTGTAGTGGAATCGAAGCATGGGGGTTTAGCGACAGTCACTAAATCATTTGATTCATGTCATTACTTAAAATGCATACTTCTACCAAGCATTGAGCAAACCATTATTCTGGTTTGTATTTGTTTCATCTTGTGTGTTTGTTGACAAAATTCATGTTGTGCCCTCTGATTGTAAGGTACGTGTTACCAATGAGATGTGCCAGCTGTTGTCAGTATTGGGGGGTAGTGCATGGGTACTAAATGACAGACTACACCTTTAGTTGGGTACCTGTAGATGTTGCTACGTCTACAATCAATAGAAACTGATTGCTAGAGACATAAGTATTATTATGTGCCCTTTTTAAGATTTAGGAATAAACCTTGTATTGAGTTGTATGTAGCACCTCCCTAATCACTAGCTATGTAGCCTACCTATGGTGCTTTCACAGAATACACAATTATACAATCAACAGGACATTGAGTTCTGTTACCTAATTTTTTCTTCTATAGAAGTTTTGCAATATATAGTGCAAGAATACACAATAGCAGCTGACAAGCTATGTGAGTGTGTACCCAGTTATGACTACAAAAACAAAGGTGCAGGAAGTGATAATGAATTAATGGTGGGAGCTATAGCTAAGTGCTTCATGAGGTAGGTGAAACGTGATTCCATACAGAAACAGCTAAGCACAAAAGATGACTGAAAAGGCATTGGTACATGCATGAGGTGTATGAACAAAAGTCATGAATAATAAAGGAGACCGAGTTCCTTTTACATGAAATTGAAAGTAAGGAAATCAGTCTGTAGTTGATCGCTTCACTGTGCATGTGGCTTGCATATTTGGGAATTGGAACAACAGAAGATGTCTTCACTCAGGGAAGTGACCTGGAAACACAATTATTGAAACGTTTGGTAAGAGATGGAGCAATGCTGCAGGCGTGCAGTGACTGAGCATTTGAGCTGAGATCCAATCAGGCCCATTAGCGAATCCAGGGACATGATAAGAAAAAGAACTTCATCAGTTGTACAAAGGAGTTCATAGAATGTGTTGTTTCTGTGTGAAGATCATCACCTGCAGGTGAGAGAGGAGGAATGTCTCTATTGAGTCTATTGAAACTGTTTGAGAAATACTCATTCAGCAAATCAAATTGGCTTCAGACTCACAGTGGCATTTTGATAGGAGAGTGTTGGGATGGTTGATCGTTGCTTATTCAGATGTTTTACGGCTTTCCATTTTGTTTCTGAAATAAAATGACATAGCATTCCACATCATTTTCACAAGTTTATTATGCAATTTTCAGAGTTTTGTGCATGTAGGCTTGCAGTAATAATGAAGGGACTGGTTCACCAGGGACACGGACAGGGTAAGAGCTTTCACACTCCATGTAAGGTGTACAGTTGCTTGAAGCTACGATGTGGGATGGCTCATTAGTTGGCAGCTGTTGAGGCCGTCGGAACCACTTTTCGGGGTTTTTCCATTGTGAATTACAGTATAAGCTACCTCGTGCAACATCATATAGCTAGCAGAATCAGCGGCGTCAATGGCCTTCACCAACTTTGTTCCACAATCGATCGTTCAGTAACAAGTTACAGATGCACTCAACAGCCAGATACATGTATGTATACATACCCCTGAAATGGCCGTAGAAAGCACCTCAGACAGTGGAAAATTGAGAAATTTTCCTGGGGGGGATTGCCCCCCAGACACCCTTAGCAAGCGCAGACTTTGTGCCGCAACATGTGTACAACCTAGTTACATAGCAACAAGTTTACAGCTTGTTTTTGAATTGTTTGGGCAGCTGTTTTGTATACTCAAGAACAATGAAGCTGGATGACGAAAAGGACTGAATACAGCCTTCTTTTGACGATGAAAGGAGGTTTGCTAAATGAAATTATTGTTGGATGGGTAGGGAGAGTTGGCATGCCATCAAAAAGCTTTTAAACCTACCATTCCTGATTCTCAAGGTCAGGTATCCAGCAATGAAAAATAAGTTCATGGTTTCTTTTGTTACGGGGTGGCTATAGTAATGAATTCAAATGCACCATCCCTGGGCCTGACTAGGCCTGACCACTCTGCAACTGCTCCTGATTCATCATTTTGTTGGCAGCTGTTGAGACAATTTACTGCAGGGCAGTGCATGTCGACGCAGTTCTCATTGTTCTGACATTGTTTTGCGATCATGTACGTATGCTGGCCCACGCAGTCAACTGTGTTCCATGCCCCAACCGGTTGCATGTAGCAAGTCTTCGTCACCTCGAACACTTAATTTGCTATCGAGCATAACAGCTGACAAGGTGGGACAGATTGTTAGCAAGTTCCGCGCCTTGATTGCCGTGGCCCGCGGAACCTTAAGCGAGCTACATTCTGATTGGTCAATGTTGGAGTAATTTTTGGCGGGAATTTAAAAATTCTTTTAATGGACCCGCGGAACGTTACGCGTCTTACATTCTGATTGGTCAATGTTAATTTTTTGCCGGGAATTTTAAAATTCTTTTGATGGACTGCATCAGCGTCATCACTTTTCTCATTTCGTAGTAAACTGCTGAGCAGGGAATGAACGCTAAACAACGACAATAGACAATCCACACTCTGAGATAACTTCGAAGAGAAAGGACTTCTTTTGCTGCCGGTTGTGCGCTCTCTGGATTAAGACGGAGGGGTGGAGAACCAGCGTGGAGATAATTGCCACTGAAATTTGTTGGAAGTGAGGGAACAAACAAACCTTACCGTTACTGTAGCTAGTGTCTACCAATGCCTTTTGCAGTAGTGATATGTAGGAGTCAAAAAAGTAAAATCACCATTAGCAAGACTGTGCATCAAGGACAATTACACAAAGGAATGTCACGATGCATATGGCTCATGGCTCCGCAAGGTTGTGCGCTCTCTGGATTGAGGCGGATGGGTGCCATGGAGATCATTATGAGTGCACATGAAATTGTTTTCCGTTTCTCCCTATAGTCTCTCACGATATGCTGATCCGTTTGTGCGCTCTCTGGATCGAGACGGATCGGTGGAGATCAGCGTGGAGATTAAATTTAGGTGAGTGCACATGCAATCTATTCCATTTCTTCTCGTTGTTCGCTATCTGGATCGAGACGATCGGTGAATATCAGCGTGGAGATTAAAATTAGGTGAGTGCACATGCAAATCTATTCCACTTCTCATTCCTGTAGCTAGTCTCTGCCGTTATCCTGATGCCATTGCCTGTCTGGTTGTGCGCTCTCTGGACCGAGACGGATTGGCGGAAGTCAGCGTGGAGATTAAAATTAGGTGAGTGCACATGCAAATCTATTCCACTTCTAATTGCTGTAGCTAGTCTCTGCCGTTATCCTGATGCCATTGCCTGTCTGGTTGTGCGCTCTCTGGACCGAGACGGATTGGTGGAGGTCAGTGTGGAGATTAAAATTAGGTGAGTGCACATGCAAATCTATTCCACTTCTCATTGCTGTAGCTAGTCTCTGCCGTTATCCTGATGCCATTTCCTGTCTGGTTGTGCGCTCTCTGGACCGAGACGGATTGGTGGACGTCAGCGTGGAGATTAAAATTAGGTGAGTGCACATGCAAATCTATTCCACTTCCCATTGCTGTAGCTTGTCTCTGACGTTATCCTGATGCCATTGCCTGTCTGGTTGTGCGCTCTCTGGACCGAGACGGATTGGTGGAGGTCAGCGTGGAGATTAAAATTAGGTGATTGCACATGCAAATATATTCCACTTCTAATTGCTGTAGCTAGTCTCTGCCGTTATCCTGATGTCATTGCCTGTCTGGTTTTGCGCTCTCTGGACCGAGACGGATTGGTGGAGGTCAGCGTGGAGATTAAAATTAGGTGAGTGCACATGCAAATCTATTCCACTTCCCATTGCTGTAGCTTGTCTCTGCGGTTATCCTGATGCCATTGCCTGTCTAGTTGTGCGCTCTCTGGACCGAGACGGATTGGTGGAGGTCAGCGTGGAGATTAAAATTAGGTGAGTGCACATGCAAATCTATTCCACTTCCCATTGCTGTAGCTTGTCTCTTCCGTTATCCTGATGCCATTGCCTGTCTGGTTGTGCGCTCTGGACCGAGACGGATTGGTGGAGGTCAGCGTGGAGATTAAAATTAGGTGAGTGCACATGGAAATCTATTCCACTTCTCATGCCTGTAGCTAGTCTCTGCCGTTATCCTGATGCCATTGCCTGTCTGGTTGTGCGCTCTGTGGACCGAGACGTATTGGTGGAGGTCAGCGTGGAGATTAAAATTAGGTGAGTGCACATGCAAATCTATTCCACTTCCCATTGCTGTAGCTTGTCTCTGCCGTTATCCTGATGCCATTGCCTGTCTGGTTGTGCGCTCTCTGGACCGAGACGGATTGGTGGAGGTCAGCGTGGAGATTAAAATTAGGTGAGTGCACATCCAAATCTATTCCACTTCTCATGCCTGTAGCTAGTCTCTGCCGTTATCCTGATGCCATTGCCTGTCTGGTTGTGCGCTCTCTGGACCGAGACGGATTGGTGGAGGTCAGCGTGGAGATTAAAATTAGGTGAGTGTACATGCAAATCTATTCCACTTCTCATTGCTGTAGCTAGTCTGTGCCGATTTCCTGATGCAATTTCCTGTGGTTGTGCGCTCTCTGGACCGAGACGGATTGGTGGAGGTCAGCGTGGAGATTAAAATTAGGTGAGTGCACATGCAAATCTATTCCACTTCCTATTGCTGTAGCTTGTCTCTGCCGTTATCCTGATGCCATTGTTTGTCTGGTTGTGCACTCTCTGGACCGAGACGGATTGGTGGAGGTCAGCGTGGAGATTAAAATTAGGTGAGTGCACATGCAAATCTATTCCACTTCTCGTTGCTGTAGCTAGTCTGTGCCGATTTCCTGATGCCATTTCCTGTGGTTGTGCGCTCTCTGGACCGAGACGGATTGGTGGAGGTCAGCGTGGAGATTAAAATTAGGTGAGTGCACATGCAAATCTATTCCACTTCCCATTGCTGTAGCTTGTCTCTGCCGTTATCCTGATGCCATTGCCTGTCTGGTTGTGCGCTCTCTGGACCGAGACGGATTGGTGGAGGTCAGCGTGGAGATTAAAATTAGGTGAGTGCACATGCAAATCTATTCCACTTCCCATTGCTGTAGCTTGTCTCTGCCGTTATCCTGATGCCATTGCCTGTCTGGTTGTGCGCTCTCTGGACCGAGACGGATTGGTGGAAGTCAGCGTGGAGATTAAAATTAGGTGAGTGCACATGCAAATATATTCCACTTCTAATTGCTGTAGCTAGTCTCTGCCGTTATCCTGATGCCATTGCCTGTCTGGTTGTGCGCTCTCTGGACCGAGACGGATTGGTGGAGGTCAGCGTGGAGATTAAAATTAGGTGAGTGCACATGCAAATATATTCCACTTCTAATTGCTGTAGCTAGTCTCTGCCATTATCCTGATGCCATTGCCTGTCTGGTTGTGCGCTCTCTGGACCGAGACGGATTGGTGGAGGTCAGCGTGGAGATTAAAATTAGGTGAGTGCACATGCAAATCTATTCCACTTCCCATTGCTGTAGCTTGTCTCTGCCGTTATCCTGATGCCATTGCCTGTCTGGTTGTGCGCTCTCTGGACCGAGACGGATTGGTGGAGGTCAGCGTGGAGATTAAAATTAGGTGAGTGCACATGCAAATCTATTCCACTTCCCATTGCTGTAGCTTGTCTCTTCCGTTATCCTGATGCCATTGCCTGTCTGGTTGTGCGCTCTGGACCGAGACGGATTGGTGGAGGTCAGCGTGGAGATTAAAATTAGGTGAGTGCACATGGAAATCTATTCCACTTCTCATGCCTGTAGCTAGTCTCTGCCGTTATCCTGATGCCATTGCCTGTCTGGTTGTGCGCTCTGTGGACCGAGACGGATTGGTGGAGGTCAGCGTGGAGATTAAAATTAGGTGAGTGCACATGCAAATATATTCCACTTCTAATTGCTGTAGCTAGTCTCTGCCGTTATCCTGATGCCATTGCCTGTCTGGTTGTGCGCTCTCTGGACCGAGACGGATTGGTGGAGGTCAGCGTGGAGATTAAAATTAGGTGAGTGCACGTGCAAATCTATTCCACTTCCCATTGCTGTAGCTTGTCTCTGCCGTCATCCTGATGCCATTGCCTGTCTGGTTGTGCGCTCTCTGGGCCGAGACGGATTGGTGGAGGTCAGCGTGGAGATTAAAATTAGGTGAGTGCACATGCAAATCTATTCCACTTCCCATTGCTGTAGCTTGTCTCTGCCGTCATCCTGATGCCATTGCCTGTCTGGTTGTGCGCTCTCTGGACCGAGACGGATTGGTTGAGGTCAGCGTGGAGATTAAAATTAGGTGAGTGCACATGTAAATCTATTCCACTTCTCATTGCTGTAGCTAGTCTCTGCCGTTATCCTGATGCCATTGCCTGTCTGGTTGTGCGCTCTCTGGACCGAGACGGATTGGTGGAGGTCAGCGTGGAGATTAAAATTAGGTGAGTGTACATGCAAATCTATTCCACTTCTCATTGCTGTAGCTAGTCTGTGCCGATTTCCTGATGCAATTTCCTGTGGTTGTGCGCTCTCTTGACCGAGACGGATTGGTGGAGGTCAGCGTGGAGATTAAAATTAGGTGAGTGCACATGCAAATCTATTCCACTTCCCATTGCTGTAGCTTGTCTCTACCGTTATCCTGATGCCATTGCTTCTCTGGTTGTGCGCTCTCTGGACCGAGACGGATTGGTGGAGGTCAGCGTGGAGATTAAAAAAAGGTGAATGCACAAGTTTATCTATTCCACTTCTCATTCCTGTAGCTAGTCTCTGCCGTTATCCTGATGCCATTACCTGTCTGGTTGTGCGTTCTCTGGACCGAGACGGATTGGTGGAAGTCAGCGTGGAGATTAAATTAGGTGAGTGCACATGCAAATCTATTCCACTTCCCATTGCTGCAGCTTGTCTCTGCCGTTCATCCTGATGCCATTACCTGTCTGGTTGTGCGCTCTCTGGACCGAGACGGATTGGTGGAGGTCAGCGTGGAGATTAAAATTAGGTGAGTGCACGTGCAAATCTATTCCACTTCTCATTGCTGTAGCTAGTCTGCGCCGATTTCCTGATGCCATTTCCTCTGGTTGTGCGCTCTCTGGACCGAGACGGATTGGTGGAGGTCAGCGTGGAGATTAAAATTAGGTGAGTGCACATGCAAATCTATTCCACTTCTCATTCCTCTAGCTAGTCTCTGCCGTTATCCTGATGCCATTGCATGTCTGGTTGTGTGCTCTCTGGTCCGAGACGGATTGGTGGAGGTCAGCGTGGAGATTAAAATAAGGTGAGTACACATGCAAATCTATTCCACTTCCCATTGCTGCAGCTTGTCTCTGCCGTCATCCTGATGCCATTGCCTGTCTGGTTGTGCGCACTCTGGACTGAGACGGATTGGTGGAGGTCACCGTGGAGATTAAAATTAGGTGAGTGCACATGCAAATCTATTCCACTTCCCATTGCTGTAGCTTGTCTCTGCCGTTATCCTGATGCCATTGCCTGTCTGGTTGTGCGCTCTCTGGACCGAGACGGATTGGTGCAGGTCAGCGTGGAGATTAAAATTAGGTGAGTGCACATGCAAATCTATTCCCTTCTCATTGCTGTAGCTAGTCTGTGCCGATTTCCTGAGGCCATTTCCGGTGGTTGTGCGCTCTCTGGACCGAGACGGTTTGGTGGAGGTCAGCGTGGAGGTTAAAATTAGGTGAGTGCATATGCAAATCTATTCCACTTCCCATTGTTGTTGCGTGTCTCTGCTGCCGTTATCCTGATGCCATTGCCTCTCTGGTTGTGCGCACTCTGGACCGAGACGGATTGGTGGAGGTCAGCGTGGAGATTAAAATTAGGTGAGTGCACATGCAAATCTATTCCACTTCCCATTGCTGTAGCTTGTCTCTGCCGTCATCCTGATGCCATTGCCTGTCTGGTTGTGTGCTCTCTGGACCGAGACGGATTGGTGGAGGTCAGCGTGGATATTAAACTTAGGTGAGTGCACAAGCAAATCTATTTCATTTCTCATTCCTGTAGCTAGTCTCTGCCGTTATCCTGATGCCATTGCCTGTCTGATTGTGCGCTCTCTGGTCCGAGACGGATTGGTGGAGGTCAGCGTGGAGATTAAAATAAGGTGAGTGCACATGCAAATCTATTCCACTTCCCATTGCTGCAGCTTGTCTCTGCCGTCATCCTGATGCCATTGCCTGTCTGGTTGTGCGCACTCTGGACTGAGACGGATTGGTGGAGGTCACCGTGGAGATTAAAATTAGGTGAGTGCACATGCAAATCTATTCCACTTCCCATTGCTGTAGCTTGTCTCTGCCGTTATCCTGATGCCATTGCCTGTCTGGTTGTGCGCTCTCTGGACCGAGACGGATTGGTGGAGGTCAGCGTGGAGATTAAAATTAGGTGAGTGCACATGCAAATCTATTCCCTTCTCATTGCTGTAGCTAGTCTGTGCCGATTTCCTGAGGCCATTTCCGGTGGTTGTGCGCTCTCTGGACCGAGACGGTTTGGTGGAGGTCAGCGTGGAGATTAAAATTAGGTGAGTGCATATGCAAATCTATTCCACTTCCCATTGCTGTAGCGTGTCTCTGCCGTTATCCTGATGCCATTGCCTCTCTGGTTGTGCGCACTCTGGACCGAGACGGATTGGTGGAGGTCAGCGTGGAGATTAAAATTAGGTGAGTGCACATGCAAATCTATTCCACTTCCCATTGCTGTAGCTTGTCTCTGCCGTCATCCTGATGCCATTGCCTGTCTGGTTGTGTGCTCTCTGGACCGAGACGGATTGGTGGAGGTCAGCGTGGATATTAAACTTAGGTGAGTGCACAAGCAAATCTATTTCATTTCTCATTCCTGTAGCTAGTCTCTGCCGTTATCCTGATGCCATTGCCTGTCTGATTGTGCGCTCTCTGGACCGTGACGGATTGGTGGAGGTCAGCGTGGAGATTAAAATTAGGTGAGTGCACATGCAAATCTATTCCACTTCCCATTGCTGTAGCTTGTCTCTGCCGTCATCCTGATGCCATTGCCTGTCTGGTTGTGCGCACTCTGGACTGAGACGGATTGGTGGAGGTCACCGTGGAGATTAAAATTAGGTGAGTGCACATGCAAATCTATTCCACTTCCCATTGCTGTAGCTTGTCTCTGCCGTTATCCTGATGCCATTGCCTGTCTGGTTGTGCGCTCTCTGGACCGAGACGGATTGGTGGAGGTCAGCGTGGAGATTAAAATTAGGTGAGTGCACATGCAAATCTATTCCCTTCTCATTGCTGTAGCTAGTCTGTGCCGATTTCCTGAGGCCATTTCCGGTGGTTGTGCGCTCTCTGGACCGAGACGGTTTGGTGGAGGTCAGCGTGGAGATTAAAATTAGGTGAGTGCATATGCAAATCTATTCCACTTCCCATTGCTGTAGCGTGTCTCTGCCGTTATCCTGATGCCATTGCCTCTCTGGTTGTGCGCACTCTGGACCGAGACGGATTGGTGGAGGTCAGCGTGGAGATTAAAATTAGGTGAGTGCACATGCAAATCTATTCCACTTCCCATTGCTGTAGCTTGTCTCTGCCGTCATCCTGATGCCATTGCCTGTCTGGTTGTGTGCTCTCTGGACCGAGACGGATTGGTGGAGGTCAGCGTGGATATTAAACTTAGGTGAGTGCACAAGCAAATCTATTTCATTTCTCATTCCTGTAGCTAGTCTCTGCCGTTATCCTGATGCCATTGCCTGTCTGATTGTGCGCTCTCTGGACCGAGACGGATTGGTGGAGGTCAGCGTGGAGATTAAAATTAGGTGAGTGCACATGCAAATCTATTCCACTTCCCATTGCTGTAGCTTGTCTCTGCCGTTATCCTGATGCCATTGCCTGTCTGGTTGTGCGCTCTCTGGACCGAGACGGTTTGGTGGAGGTCAGCGTGGAGATTAAAATTAGGTGAGTGCACATGCAAATCTATTCCACTTCTCATTCCTGTAGCTAGTCTCTGCCGTTAGCCTGATGCCATTGCATGTCTGGTTGTGTGCTCTCTGGACCGAGACGGATTGGTGGAGGTCAGCGTGGAGATTAAAATTAGGTGAGTGCACATGCAAATCTATTCCACTTCTCATTCCTGTAGCTAGTCTCTGCCGTTATCCTGATGCCATTGCCTGTCTGGTTGTGCGCTCTCTGGACCGAGACGGATTGGTGGAGGTCAGCGTGGAGATTAAAATTAGGTGAGTGCATATGCAAATCTATTCCACTTCCCATTGCTGTAGCGTGTCTCTGCCGTTATCCTGATGCCATTGCCTCTCTGGTTGTGCGCACTCTGGACCGAGACGGATTGGTGGAGGTCAGCGTGGAGATTAAAATTAGGTGAGTGCACATGCAAATCTATTCCACTTCTCATTCCTGTAGCTAGTCTCTGCCGTTATCCTGATGCCGTTGCCTGTCTGGTTGTGCGCTCTCTGGACCGAGACGGATTGGTGGAGGTCAGCGTGGAGATTAAAATTAGGTGAGTGCATATGCAAATCTATTCCACTTCCCATTGCTGTAGCGTGTCTCTGCCGTTATCCTGATGCTATTGCCTCTCTGGTTGTGCGCACTCTGGACCGAGACGGATTGGTGGAGGTCAGCGTGGAGATTAAAATTAGGTGAGTGCACATGCAAATCTATTCCACTTCCCATTGCTGTAGCTTGTCTCTGCCGTCATCCTGATGCCATTGCCTGTCTGGTTGTGTGCTCTCTGGACCGAGACGGATTGGTGGAGGTCAGCGTGGATAGTATAGTTAGGTGAGTGCACATGCAAATCCATTTCATTTCTCATTCCTGTAGCTAGTCTCTGCCGTTATCCTGATGCCATTGCCTGTCTGGTTGTGCGCTCTCTGGACCGAGACGGATTGGTGGAGGTCAGCGTGGAGATTAAAATTAGGTGAGTGCACATGCAAATCTATTCCACTTCCCATTGCTGTAGCTTGTCTCTGCCGTTATCCTGATGCCATTGCCTGTCTGGTTGTGCGCTCTCTGGACCGAGACGGATTGGTGGAGGTCAGCGTGGAGATTAAAATTAGGTGAGTGCACATGCAAATCTATTCCACTTCTCATTCCTCTAGCTAGTCTCTGCCGTTATCCTGATGCCATTGCATGTCTGGTTGTGTGCTCTCTGGACCGAGACGGATTGGTGGAGGTCAGCGTGGAGATTAAAATTAGGTGAGTGCACATGCAAATCTATTCCACTTCCCATTGCTGCAGCTTGTCTCTGCCGTCATCCTGATGCCATTGCCTGTCTGGTTGTGCGCTCTCTGGACCGAGACGGATTGGTGGAGGTCAGCGTGGAGATTAAAATTAGGTGAGTGCACATGCAAATCTATTCCACTTCTCATTGCTGTAGCTAGTCTCTGCCGTTATCCTGATACCATTGCCTGTCTGGTTGTGCGCTCTCTGGACCGAGACGGATTGGTGGAGGTCAGCGTGGAGATTAAAATTAGGTGAGTGCACATGCAAATCTATTCCACTTCCCATTGCTGTAGCTTGTCTCTGCCGTTATCCTGATGCCATTGCCTGTCTGGTTGTGCGCTCTCTGGACCGAGACGGATTGGTGGAGGTCAGCGTGGAGATTAAAATTAGGTGAGTGCACATGCAAATCTATTCCCTTCTCATTGCTGTAGCTAGTCTGTGCCGATTTCCTGAGGCCATTTCCGGTGGTTGTGCGCTCTCTGGACCGAGACGGATTGGTGGAGGTCAGCGTGAAGATTAAAATTACGTGAGTGCACATGCAAATCTATTCCACTTCTCATTGCTGTAGCTAGTCTCTGCCGTTATCCTGATACCATTGCCTGTCTGGTTGTGCGCACTCTGGACCGAGACGGATTGGTGGAGGTCAGCGTGGAGATTAAAATTAGGTGAGTGCACATGCAAATCTATTCCACTTCCCATTGCTGTAGCTTGTCTCTGCCGTTATCCTGATGCCATTGCCTGTCTGGTTGTGCGCTCTCTGGACCGAGACGGATTGGTGGAGGTCAGCGTGGAGATTAAAATTAGGTGAGTGCACATGCAAATCTATTCCCTTCTCATTGCTGTAGCTAGTCTGTGCCGATTTCCTGAGGCCATTTCCGGTGGTTGTGCGCTCTCTGGACCGAGACGGATTGGTGGAGGTCAGCGTGAAGATTAAAATTACGTGAGTGCACATGCAAATCTATTCCACTTCTCATTGCTGTAGCTAGTCTCTGCCGTTATCCTGATGCCATTGCCTGTCTGGTTGTGCGCTCTCTGGACCGAGACGGATTGGTGGAGGTCAGCGTGGAGATTAAAATTAGGTGAGTGCACATGCAAATCTATTCCCTTCTCATTGCTGTAGCTAGTCTGTGCCGATTTCCTGAGGCCATTTCCGGTGGTTGTGCGCTCTCTGGACCGAGACGGATTGGTGGAGGTCAGCGTGAAGATTAAAATTAGGTGAGTGCACATGCAAATCTATTCCACTTCTCATTGCTGTAGCTAGTCTCTGCCGTTATCCTGATACCATTGCCTGTCTGGTTGTGCGCTCTCTGGACCGAGACGGATTGGTGGAGGTCAGCGTGGAGATTAAAATTAGGTGAGTGCACATGCAAATCTATTCCACTTCCCATTGCTGTAGCTTGTCTCTGCCGTTATCCTGATGCCATTGCCTGTCTGGTTGTGCGCTCTCTGGACCGAGACGGATTGGTGGAGGTCAGCGTGGAGATTAAAATTAGGTGAGTGCACATGCAAATCTATTCCCTTCTCATTGCTGTAGCTAGTCTGTGCCGATTTCCTGAGGCCATTTCCGGTGGTTGTGCGCTCTCTGGACCGAGACGGATTGGTGGAGGTCAGCGTGAAGATTAAAATTACGTGAGTGCACATGCAAATCTATTCCACTTCTCATTGCTGTAGCTAGTCTCTGCCGTTATCCTGATACCATTGCCTGTCTGGTTGTGCGCTCTCTGGACCGAGACGGATTGGTGGAGGTCAGCGTGGAGATTAAAATTAGGTGAGTGCACGTGCAAATCTATTCCACTTCCCATTGCTGCAGCTTGTCTCTGCCGTCATCCTGATGCCATTGCCTGTCTGGTTGTGCGCTCTCTGGACCGAGACGGATTGGTGGAGGTCAGCGTGGAGATTAAAATTAGGTGAGTGCACATGCAAATCTATTCCACTTCCCATTGCTGTAGCTTGTCTCTGCCGTTATCCTGATGCCATTGCCTGTCTGGTTGTGCGCTCTCTGGACCGAGACGGATTGGTGGAGGTCAGCGTGAAGATTAAAATTAGGTGAGTGCACATGCAAATCTATTCCCTTCTCATTGCTGTAGCTAGTCTGTGCCGATTTCCTGAGGCCATTTCCGGTGGTTGTGCGCTCTCTGGACCGAGACGGATTGGTGGAGGTCAGCGTGAAGATTAAAATTACGTGAGTGCACATGCAAATCTATTCCACTTCTCATTGCTGTAGCTAGTCTCTGCCGTTATCCTGATACCATTGCCTGTCTGGTTGTGCGCTCTCTGGACCGAGACGGATTGGTGGAGGTCAGCGTGGAGATTAAAATTAGGTGAGTGCACCTGCAAATCTATTCCACTTCCCATTGCTGTAGCTTGTCTCTGCCGTCATCCTGATGCCATTGCCTGTCTGGTTGTGCGCTCTCTGGACCGAGACGGATTGGTGGAAGTCAGCGTGGAGATTAAAATTAGGTGAGTGCACATGCAAATCTATTCCACTTCTCATTCCTGTAGCTAGTCTCTGCCGTTATCCTGATGCCATTGCCTGTCTGGTTGTGCGTTCCCTGGACTGAGACGGATTGGTGGAGGTCAGCGTGGAGATTAAAATTAGGTGAGTGCACATGCAAATCTATTCCACTTCCCATTGCTGTAGCTTGTCTCTGCCGTTATCCTGATGCCATTGCCTGTCTGGTTGTGCGCTCTCTGGACCGAGACGGATTGGTGGAGGTCAGCGTGGAGATTAAAATTAGGTGAGTGCACATGTAAATCTATTCCACTTCTCATTGCTGTAGCTAGTCTCTGCCGTTATCCTGATGCCATTGCCTGTCTGGTTGTGCGCTCTCTGGACCGAGACGGATTGGTGGAGATCAGCGTGGAGATTAAAATTAGGTGAGTGCACGTGCAAATCTATTCCACTTCCCATTGCTGTAGCTTGTCTCTGCCGTCATCCTGATGCCATTGCCTGTCTGGTTGTGTGCTCTCTGGACCGAGACGGATTGGTGGAGGTCAGCGTGGATATTAAACTTAGGTGAGTGCACATGCAAATCTATTCCACTTCTCATTCCTGTAGCTAGTCTCTGCCGTTATCCTGATGCCATTGCCTGTCTGGTTGTGCGCTCTCTGGACCGAGACGGATTGGTGGAGGTCAGCGTGGAGATTAAAATTAAGTGAGTGCACATGCAAATCTATTCCACTTCCCATTGCTGTAGCTTGTCTCTGCCGTTATCCTGATGCCATTGCCTGTCTGGTTGTGCGCTCTCTGGACCGAGACGGATTGGTGGAGGTCAGCGTGGAGATTAAAATTAGGTGAGTGCACATGCAAATCTATTCCACTTCTCATTCCTCTAGCTAGTCTCTGCCGTTATCCTGATGCCATTGCATGTCTGGTTGTGTGCTCTCTGGACCGAGACGGATTGGTGGAGGTGAGCGTGGAGATTAAAATTAGGTGAGTGCACATGCAAATCTATTCCACTTCCCATTGCTGTAGCTTGTCTCTGCCGTCATCCTGATGCCATTGCCTGTCTGGTTGTGCGCTCTCTGGACCGAGACGGATTGGTGGAAGTCAGCGTGGAAATTAAAATTAGGTGAGTGCACATGCAAATCTATTCCACTTCTCATTGCTGTAGCTAGTCTCTGCCGTTATCCTGATGCCATTGCCTGTCTGGTTGTGCGTTCTCTGGACTGAGACGGATTGGTGGAGGTCAGCGTGGAGATTAAAATTAGGTGAGTGCACATGCAAATCTATTCCACTTCCCATTGCTGTAGCTTGTCTCTGCCGTTATCCTGATGCCATTGCCTGTCTGGTTGTGCGCTCTCTGGACCGAGACGGATTGGTGGAGGTCAGCGTGGAGATTAAAATTAGGTGAGTGCACATGCAAATCTATTCCCTTCTCATTGCTGTAGCTAGTCTGTGCCGATTTCCTGAGGCCATTTCCGGTGGTTGTGCGCTCTCTGGACCGAGACGGATTGGTGGAGGTCAGCGTGGAGATTAAAATTACGTGAGTGCACATGCAAATCTATTCCACTTCTCATTGCTGTAGCTAGTCTCTGCCGTTATCCTGATACCATTGCCTGTCTGGTTGTGCGCTCTCTGGACCGAGACGGATTGGTGGAGGTCAGCGTGGAGATTAAAATTAGGTGAGTGCACGTGCAAATCTATTCCACTTCCCATTGCTGTAGCTTGTCTCTGCCGTCATCCTGATGCCATTGCCTGTCTGGTTGTGTGCTCTCTGGACCGAGACGGATTGGTGGAGGTCAGCGTGGATATTAAACTTAGGTGAGTGCACATGCAAATCTATTTCACTTCTCATTCCTGTAGCTAGTCTCTGCCGTTATCCTGATGCCATTGCCTGTCTGGTTGTGCGCTCTCTGGACCGAGACGGATTGGTGGAGGTCAGCGTGGAGATTAAAATTAAGTGAGTGCACATGCAAATCTATTCCACTTCCCATTGCTGTAGCTTGTCTCTGCCGTTATCCTGATGCCATTGCCTGTCTGGTTGTGCGCTCTCTGGACCGAGACGGATTGGTGGAGGTCAGCGTGGAGATTAAAATTAGGTGAGTGCGCATGCAAATCTATTCCACTTCTCATTCCTCTAGCTAGTCTCTGCCGTTATCCTGATGCCATTGCCTGTCTGGTTGTGCGCTCTCTGGACCGAGACGGATTGGTGGAGGTGAGCGTGGAGATTAAAATTAGGTGAGTGCACATGCAAATCTATTCCACTTCCCATTGCTGTAGCTTGTCTCTGCCGTCATCCTGATGCCATTGCCTGTCTGGTTGTGCGCTCTCTGGACCGAGACGGATTGGTGGAAGTCAGCGTGGAGATTAAAATTAGATGAGTGCACATGCAAATCTATTCCACTTCTCATTTCTGTAGCTAGTCTCTGCCGATATCCTGATGCCATTTCCTCTGGTTGAGCGCTCTCTGGACCGAGACAGATTGGTGGAGGTCAGCGTGGAGATTAAAATTAGGTGAGTGCACATGCAAATCTATTCCACTTCTCATTGCTGTAGCTAGTCTCTGCCGTTATCCTGATGCCATTGCCTGTCTGGTTGTGCGCTCTCTGGACCGAGACGGATTGGTGGAGGTCAGCGTGGAGATTAAAATTAGTTGAGTGCACATGCAAATCTATTCCACTTCTCATTGCTGTTACTGCGTGATTCCTATGGTGATGTACGTGTCCCCCCCCCTCCCCCCCCCCCCCCCCCCCCCCCCCCCCCCCCCGTTGCATCTTTTCTGCAGAAGCAGGCTTTAGATGGGGGGATCTCTCGGCTCCAACGTCGGCTGGAGATGATGGAAACTGAATACAAATTAGTGGACAAAACCAGGGTCAAGGCCCTTCAAGTATTGGAGACAACAACCCTGTTCCAAGCTGTTGTCACACTCACAAGTACTAGCAGCTGTAAATCTCTTGGAAATTATGGAAAAAGCCCAGCAGTAGTTGATGTCACACACAAGCATGTACAATAATTGGAGCAACCCGTATATGGCAAACTGTAAGTGCAAATGTTTTACGACTTCTTGCAATTGCAAGGCCTTCGTCGAACCTTTCTGTGGCAATTCACTAAACATTTGGTGTAGCTAAATCTTGTGATTGGCACTTACAGTTATATATGAGCAAGCTCTTCAGCATCCTGTCCCAGTTCGTTGACCCGCTTTTCAGTTCAGGTTTTCAACTTTGCAAGAAGTCATAAAACCTCCATACAAGTGTTTGGATGCAATCCGAGTCCACACTGAAGTATGTACGAGGTGAGAGTAATTAAAGCAAAGCATGCAGGACACATAATTCGGAAATGTGAGTTTGCCCTACCGTGCAGTTGCTCTACCAGGATTGCAGTTTCCACCAAAAAAATGCTACGTAGCTAGCATCTAAGGGGTGTCACTCCCATAGATGCCATAGTGACCGGGGTCAATGAATTTTGACTGTCATTAATTTTTAGGCTCTCCATTGTTTGACTGCGTTGCAGTTCAGCTATTGACCATTGACTACATACACATTTTGCCCTATACTAAGGAATGGGTGGAGCCGTGTACATTCTTCTGTACCGTTTTATATTATCGGGTCAAACACTGCCTGGTCACAGCATGACTATGGAGCATATCAGACTCTTTGTAGTGTGTTATTATACAAACAAGTAGTGCACATACATGTAAAACATAATATTATATCCTGCAAACTCTTGTTTACAGGCCCAGTTGCAAGCAGCTGTTAGTGAGAAGGAAGAATGGCAGCAGAAAGCAATCAAGTTTGAGGATGCTTGTGAAACTCTACGAGTGCTAAGCAGGTCAGCACTGCATGCATGCAGGGTTACATAGATGGATATATACATAATAGAGGTGTATAGGTTATTGCACTCAAGCAGGTCTCTGACGGATGCTACCTATAGCTATAATCTAAGGGCAAAGCCCGAGCTGGTTATAGATGCATCCCGAAGGTCTCTGAACAACTGCAAGACCTGCTTTGAGTGCAATAACCGGCTTAGACTATGGATTATATCTTTCAGTTTCTCTAGTATGAAATATTTTTTGGTGAGGTGTCTATTGGATTTTGAGACCTCATTAAGATTTGATGAAAGGGTCATGCTCCCCTAGGTCATGGGTATAAGGCCAGCCATATATATATATAATTATGTTTACCTACAAGCAACATTAGCATCTTGCTATAATTCTGTGACACTGCTACCAGATCTTATAATGTACTTTGTTCTTTTGAATTTCTCAGTCATCAATGAATGCTTTGTATCACTCCAGCCTCCAGCGCTCCCTGTCTAAGGAGGAGGACATCAAGCGAAAGTACGAGGGAGAAATGCAAAAGCTGCATATGGAAAAGGCGTCACTGACCGAGCATGCACTGCAGGAGAAAAATGTGGCCGTGCAGGAGCGGAATTTTATAATACAGGAAAGAAACACCCTTGCTTTGCATATGCAGCAAGAGTACGAACGTGCAGAAAGGCAAGGGACTGTATGCCACCTCTGCTTCTTTATAACTGCATGACTTAGTTTACATGCTCATTCTAGTAGTACACACAAGCTTGTGATAAAACACTTCTGCAATTTGTTTTGCAGTAGGTTCTGGGCCCAATGCTGCTAAGGTAGAGAGTCTGCATATTTAACGATTTTGTACTGCAGCTGTATGCTAACATCTGGAATTTGCAGTCGTTGTTGGGATCCAGACCACAGGAGGAGGTTAGGTACATGTAATGTACTTACTAGACAGTTTATCTTTCCAAGATCTAACATGATATCGAGGGTTTTCATTTGGGAGGGGGGCATTCATCCCCCCCCCCCCCCCCCCCCCCCCCCCCCCCCCACCCCTTGAAGGATGTATTATTTTACTTTGCCCCATAAAACAGTGGATATGGTGTACTTGTGTTCTGCTGATGTTGCATGCTGTTAGTAAGCTGATCCCAGGCTCAGAGAAAGCAAACCAGAGTGTTTGTCACCAAAATTTCCCTTTGCTCTCTTTGAATCTGCTGTCGAAGGTGGAGGTATGGCCAGCCAGCGTCAGAGGCCGTAATGACCGTGGCCGTGGTGACTGTGGCCGAGGTGGCCACCAAAGGCAAATTGCTGTAAGTTAACGTAACAAACACCGTAGTCTCCTGAGCCTAGGCCTGCTGGTGTAGAGCCTGAAATAACCATAGCCTGACTTGTTGCTATAGCTTGTCAGTCAGTCAGCCATCGGCATTTTGGGGAAGTTACAGTGAATGGGTTTGTGTTGGGAGTCGTCTTGATAGATGGCAAAAAATCTTCCAGTAGTTTGCTTTTCGTCAAGGAGTTGATGTGATAGTGACTTCTTTCAGCATGTTTACTTATGAGGCACAGTCTGAAATCAGATAAGTTCTCTACTGGGCACCTCTACATGTAGTTCTGCACGCACTTTTCATGTTCACAACTCAAGTCTCGTAGCTGGCCTTTCACCTGTGTTTGATTCAGCAGTATGCCACCATCTCTAGCCTGTCATGGTGCATGCATGTCATTGACCACAGTAGCTACAGCATCTCTGTGGTACCAGACTGGGTGATCATGCAGCAGCACTAGTTGCAGGGGAACAGCACTATGCACATCGTGCTGCCAAGTTCTTGTTCAATATAATATTATGTAGAGGGGATTGAATACTTCACTGTTTTATGCATGCTATAATATAATTATGTGATTTTTGTTAGCAGGGCTGATAAACTGACACACAAGCCGATTATTTGTGCATGTTTTGACTAGCAGACTGAAATACGAACAACAAATTCCTTGCTTATCCCCATTCCGTTTGTGTGTGTGTGTGGGGGTAACTATTTGATTATTTTCCCGTTTACATGCAGGCTCAGTGGGAGTGCATAGAATGATTCCGAGATCGGACATGTAGCCCATGCTAGCTCCTCTCCTCCCTCCCCCTGCAAGCAGGATACTCCCAGGCAGCAGGTGATTGCAATAGACTTTGCCTCCATTGAGAAGGCTCGACATTAAATAATCACACATGACATCGATCTTCGTCGCCGAACAGACTTTAGTTTTAGTCCTCGTGCATTTCTGAAAGTCGATGTTGTTGTTGTTATTGTTCATTCAATTCAGTGATTGGTATGATTGTGCACGTATTGTCTAGCTAGCCCCTTTGTTTCAAGTTGCCCCTTTGTTTCAAGTTGCCTATCAACTAGAGAACTATCCATGCCAACTGCGATTATAACGAAATTTAAGGTAAAGCCGCAACTATTAGAGCTGACTTAGTATGTCGAGCATTGAATGAAACTGTCAGCATTCCACAGATCGTTATGAATCCTACCCGAGCTGCCAGACCCTCTTCTTGTACAGAATTAGGGTCTGGGAATTGTCTCCAGCAATCACTCTGATATGGGATAGGGCGACGTCAGGAGTGCATAATGAGGAAATGAGCTTCCTCATTATGCACTCCCGGCGACGTACAGGTATACCTCCTAGATTAGTTGCTGGAATGAGGCTATACTCTATGGCTTATATGATGTAATCAGATGAGTCTGCTAACCTAATTTTGTGACCTCTGGTGAGTTTGATTGCAGGGGCAGTTCAAAGTTTAATAATTAACTACACTAACCCGCGCGTATGTTTCAGTTTTTAGACTACAGAGTGTGTTTGGCTTTATAAACCATGCAGCCATCTTGGATCCTACGTATGACAGAGAGAGCTACAGCTTGCTCTTGACGTGTGCTGCGTGAAAAGTGACGTTTTTAGATCATTTGTTGTGGCTACTTGGTGGTCTGATGGTAGGGATTCCTGAATGCAGGTCTGTACTTGGGCATGTACTATGACTCTTGATAGTGAATGCCGTAAGTACATGTGATGTTATATCCGGATGTACAGCTTAAGTGCTATACACAAGCTGCTGTAGGTTCTTCGAGCATGAGTATAGTGTGCTATCTGATTGGCTAAAGTTGCTAGCTAGCTGCACAACATGACCCTGTGTACATGCATGAGCTGGATTGTATCCAATATGAGCTCATGGAGACCCTCGAGCACTTTGGTGTGGAGAATTTGTGTGCCTGCTCTACATCTTCAGTAGAATGGGTCACGAGCTGTGACTACAGTGCATGGTGGAGTGACTGCCAAACCAATCAGAGAGCCCCCTTGATTGTGAATTGTGATGCTATAGAATAGCTGCTAGCAATACTGAACATAACTGAATACTGTGTTGCTTTGTACAGCATCCATGTAATGGGAACAGGCTTGTGAGGAAATGGAGAAACATCCTCCCAAGGTACGTACATGTAGGTTCGCCTCCTTCCCAGGCCTTCTCACCCCGCAGTACTAACGTGGGGGAAGTCCTGGTAAACTTGTCACATGCAGTGACGTACCCTGACATGTGGAGGAGAGGCACATTTTTCTGTACAGCTCTTGGGCCAGCTTTCTGAACAATAGAAAGGTAGCCAAAATGGCCCGACGTTGACTGCTCAGTCGTTCCGTGCCGTGTCGCTGCAATCAGTAAGTCATAGGTGTAGGAACTTCGTTGTCATTGGAGGGGCACACAGCGCACCGCCGAAGGCGTGTGTGTGGAGCTGCGGAGTGGCGATCAGTCCGCGCGAAGCGCCGAAAATATTTCCTTTTTAGCGATCAGGAAGCACAAATTTAATGATAGCGTGGGTCTGTCAAGTAATTCCTGAATATTATTTTTATGACAGACGAAAGACAGACAGATGGACACAACCATGCAAATGCTTAACCCAGCTTTGTGCCTGGCACATGCGGGCTATAAGACAGGTCTCTCCCTGCCTCAGAACATACGTCTGACTATCGGCAAAAAACAATTCTGCTGAGTACCTATGCAGCTAAATATCTGTGTAAGTTCTTGATCCTGGATGTATGCACATATTATTATTGCCAAAGCAAGTCCAATGGAAGTTTTGGTTGGTTCTTCATAATAAGAATTAATAAATATTATGCTGAGTGTGCGCTATGACACTAGAGCTATAGCCTATTATTGTAGCATGGTTCCCTTGGGTTCCCTTGGTTCCTGTGGTTCCCTTGTGAGGGGACAAGGCTGTCAAAACTGATTGTAGTTGTGGATGCTCCAACTTCGGAGTCTCTCATCCCATGTAAACCCGAAATGGTCTACACCCTTTCTAAACTCAGGTAGTAGTATATATGAGTCACTTGGTCTAGACTAAGTAGTAACATGCATTTAGCTTGTATGAAAGACAATTAATTTAATATCTCATTCCTCCCCACAATTGGACAACAACTGGACTAGTAGTAATTATATATATAGGCTCTGAGTAATTACATAAACACAAAATATTATGGCTAGGCTTACTTAGTACTTGCTGAATCCATACAGCGATTATCATGTAACTCTAAGTCTGGCCATTCAAAAGCTATAGCTAGTGATCCGGTATTGGGGGTAAGTTAGGTTTGTATAACCACAACACTTTATAAAATCGTAATCCTTATACTAATGTCACATTTACACCAGCTACTTCAAGTTACTCATTCAGCTCACAACCATTTCAGACAGTGCACAACACAAGTTGTGGAGACGTTTGTCAAGGCAATCATGGCAAAGCCAATTGCAGTATTCTCCAATATTGCTAGCCTCGTTCCCAGTCCCATGCCCAGCTTTTCGTCGCTGCTTAGTACGCAGCGATGAAAAGCTGGGCGTGGGACTGGGTATGAGGCTACAATATTGCCATGTCACATGACTGCTTATGTCACTAAGCACACAGCAAGAGGAGGAACTTACAAAAACATGGTTTAGCACACACCACATTAGGAAATTTTTTTGAGTGCTGTTGAAAAGTAATGTTAAGCAAAATTCAGCGGGAATGTCACCGGTACAACATGAGAACAGACTTTATGGTTTGATGGTCATCCAAAACAATAATTATTATGTTGCCTGTTTTAATTTGCTCAAGCACAAGGTCATACATAATGTATGTCACCTTGATGCTACCATCTTATCACACCATTTGTGGCTCAACTGGCAGATTTGTAAACTAAATGCCAGCCATGAATAGTGCATGTTGAATAATATCCCCCACCAGCTGCGTGACAATAACTAATGACATTGCATGAGCTAGCTGCATGCATTTTAGCCACTGAGGATAATAAGGTTGCTGCCTTCCTAACCCCAGGGTTTGTGGCTTGCCATACTAACATGAAGGGTTGGAAACCACAATGAAAATATATTGTCGCCAAGCATGCTTGTTGCCTTCGCACTCGTAACAATACTACAGCAACAAACTTGTGATATAGCTTTGTACTATGGTGATACTTGGATAGTAACATCCATGTGGACGTTACTGCTACAGCATGTTACACAATGTTTGTTTGTTTTTTTTCTATAAAACTTCATGCAGATGCAAAGGACATAGTGAGTAGTGAAAAACACTAATACAAGCACATGCCCATACAAACTATACTAAATGAACAAGGTTCTTAAATGTATATATAGAGGGTGCAGAAGTAATAGAGTCAGGTAATGTATATATTCCACAGGGAAGTTACATATGGGAAAAAGGAATAATAGAAACAATTAGTGTGAGCACTGAATTGAACAAGGGAGTGGTTGTTGCGAAGTGCATACTGTGATGTGTGAGGTACAAGGGGTAGGTCATGATACAAATACACACCATTAATAAGTTTACAAAAATAACAAAGACTTAAATGTTTCCGGCAAGTGCTAAGATCTGGTAAGCAAGCTTGGCTCAGCAGCTGGTGATATGGAGTATCCCACTGTTTTAAACAGACCTTGAGGGCAAACTTCTGCACAGATTCAAGGGAGTTGATGTCTTTGATCAGGTAAGGGTTCCATGCCCATGCAGGAGCAGCATGCTCGACATGCATGGGGTCTCACTAGTGATACATAGATACTGGATAAGGCTGTAGGGCTGGACCACCTGTAGAATTGCCTATATAACAAGCCTCCTTGCCTTCCTAGTGATGTTATGGATGTGGTCTGACCAGGTGAGATCACTGGTTAGGGTGACACCCAGGTATTTATAGCTAGTCACATTTTCCATGTTACAGGATGTTCCTAGCTCCAGTATTATAGTGTAACTGCATACTGGAACAAGTTTCAATGATCTGTTATCTCAACTTCTCCATGGCTAAGATCACACTTATTCAGTTCAATCTCCTCGATAATGAATGTAGAATGAGAGGTGTTATCAGTCCTTTTGAAACATAAATATTATTATAGCATGCATTTGTATGCGCATGTTGGAAGGTTGGCATTGGACGTTGCTGATACTGTCAGCAAGGGTGGAGAGTCTAATGTCATGTAAGACCTCAACAAGGGTGGCCCAGGTCACTGGATATAGCTAACCTTTTCCAATCAGCCATTCCTGGAGGATGTCTGTGTTGATCCGCTCTGGGACATTCAAGCACTTGTTGGCTACGTATACACCTATAGATCTGTTTAGCTCTTGACCCAGTTGTGTCCTGTAGGAGAATGGTGCTGAACCACACGTACTTCGTTCCTATCTCAGTGGCAATGGTGATCTTTTTGTCAGCAAAAACTGATGTTCAGTAATTCTGGCATGGTGGGTCTGCCTGCAGGAGGGAAATACCAAAATAATGTGTGTTGAGAAGCTGAGATAAACTATATAACATGCAGCATTCAGTGTTTAAGTATGCTATCAATATTGGAAATCATGAGAGCTATCACAACCATGCACAATCACGGAATCGTCATGGTGCAGAAATAGTCATCCACCAGTGTGATATTCGTCCAACTACTGATTGTTTTAGACAGCAAAAAGAGGAAGTGCTGGATACGATGGATACCAGCATGGCTCAATGCTTGGTGTATGCAGTAAAGTGAAGTGCAACAAATGAGTTTTCTCAGGAGTACAAGCAAATCCTAACTCACAGAGATAAGAGATGTCATCTTGTGTCAGCAGTGTTGCCCCTCCCACCTGTGCTTTCTCCTGGGTGTCAGGCTGCTGTTGGGCTGCTTGACAGGACAGTAGCTACAGTAAACAAAGACTTAGATAGAGGACTTCAGTCCATATGCAATACAGAGAAACAAAAGAAGAGGGAGTTATACAGAGACAGGCAGACAGGAATTGGGGCGTGCGGGAGAGAAGTATAAATGGTTCTTATAATTATTATAAGACGGCAATGCAGAGAAGCAGAAGCAGCCCCTCATTCACAGAGGTGAGACACGTCCATATATGTGTCCTCTTGGGCTGTGCCTCCCACACGTACTCTCTCATGGACTACTGCTGGCTGAAAGTGGAGCTGCAGAGATTGAGTTACAACACAATGCATGTGATTTGCTGGGAATGTTTACTGTATAACATAGTGGCCATACATAACATACACAACCGGATCTGATAGTTTGAATATTGCAATGTTGATTGTACCATAATGTGTGGGTGAAGCAAAGACCCCTTAACTGCCAATTACAGCACAATGTTCCAGCTTAGCTACAGTAATTGGCAGTCAGATTTTAGTTGGCACTTGGAAGCAAATCCAATTAGTGCGTTCAAGGAGTGTGACTTGGCTACAGCATGAGCCTCTTACCATACACATTTTAAATTGGTGTCACCAATGTTTGTCGAAGCGACACAAGATTAGAACAAAATTTCTCTGCTCCTCTTCCATTATCGGAACACACCTACATATTAATTAGCACAACTGGTGTAACACCACCCAAACTCCTCCTTGGCAGAAGACCCCGCTTTAGGTTGGGCATGGTTCTTCCAGGCCTTTTACATCAGAAGTAGCAGCATCTGAAACAAGCCCACGATTTGCGAGTCCACTCACTTGGTTTATGCACATGGCTATGGTTGCGGACAGCCACACTGGATTCCTGCTGTTCAGATTGTGTAGAGAACTGTTCCGGTAGTGGGATCATCTGTCGTCGACACCAGGACCGGTAGCATGGGAGGTTTGAAACAGCCACAGAAGCTACCTCGACTGATGCAGATACTGCTCTGACTGGTACTGAACCACTTGTATATACCCATGCACACAGATTCCAGTGAATGGCTCTGAGCCAGCTGCCAAGGTTCCAGAAGAACCTTGTTCGTCCAGAAAACCCACCAGTACATGATTATCACCTTCCCCTCTGATCTCCGCCATTTCTCCTCGTGAAAAATTTCCTCGAGAGGTTGTGCAGCGTTACCCCATGTGAGATAGATGACCTCATCAACGTTTGACTTATCACCACCCAAACAATTGACTTGTTGGCTTTGATTTTTGCAGTTGTGCCTTCACATCTGTGCCTTTGTTGTACCACTAAATGATTATGACACATCAGAACATTATTGAGTCAAATGGTGAAACTCTGCTCCAAAGTGGTTGCTTCAGTAATCCTGTCACAATCCTTAGTTGCAGCAATCCCATTCAGCTCTGTAGTAACCATTGTGTTGTAGTCTTGTTCATCACCTTCACAGTCTTCGAATTCCTATATGCTCTGGACATTATGCTTGTATGTTATCACGGTTACATTACTATATATTATGGCTGCTGATTATGCACAATATAGTCAGTCAACATCCAGCCTAGCATAATTAGTCTAACTCGTGCAATTAGCCTTCCCAGCCTACTGCACAGGTTCAACAGTTTCCATGGCTGTGATTCAGTACGTACAGCTACTTGAGCATGAGACTGTGACACCAGCTACTGGTTGGATAAATATAAAATAGCATGCACCATACGCCCATTCGAGTGAGCATAATATGATTTTGATATCTGTACAGGACAGTGAGGACAGGCTGGTTGCATATGAGTGACACTAGGATGGTGGTTAATGCCTTGTTTCTTTGCTTTTTGACAGGTGGACCGGAGTAGCTAGCTAGAGCCCTAGCTATAGTAGGACATCACTAATCCCCTTTACCCTCTCCATGCACATTCACCCCTGAAATGAAGTGAACTGAACTTGTATACAAGCACTGTACTGTACCTATCCTGATATGTGTAGGTTATTGCACTCAAGCAGGTCCCTTAGCTGTTTTTGAGACCTAAGGGATGCTACCTATAATCAAGACGAAGCGAACTAGCCCGAGGTCAAGGGTGAAGCTAGTTTAAGGTGATTATAGGTGCATCACAAAAGTCTCTAAACGTCTATAAGAGACCTACTTGAGTGCAATAACTGGCTTAGACTATGGGCTATACCTTTCTGCATGATGAGGTGCCTGTTGACCGCAAAGATCAAAAGATCAAAGCATACCACAAATATGCATTCATAGTCCCGGAAAGAGGGGGCGGTTCTGATAGCCGTAGGTCCACCTTGAATGTGGGCGGATCTGCTCTTCTATGGCAATGGCGACCGACAGAAAACCACTTGTAGAACCTCGCAGCATCCCGCTGTGGCAGCTCACGGATAGCAAACCAAAGATCAGCTTGCAACAGGTGAGAGCCAACACAGCTATAACCACAGGAGACTGTGAAATGAACTGGCCCGCGACCGCCAGTCTCGCGGGCCAGCCCACTTCCGCTCAGTTCGTTGTATCGAGTATACCACACCCTTCTCCATATAGGCTTCTCGAGATGGGAGGGAAGATATTGTGCGAATGTGGCTTGACCGCCTTCCCAGGACCAAATGCACCACTGTCATCAATGAAGGAGATTACGAAGGATACACTGCTCTACACTATGCTGCCATGTTCAACCGCTTCAAGATCATGCAGCTACTGGTCACCCGTGGAGCAAGTGAGAGAGTTTGGATAGTATCAAGCTAAAGTTATAAGCCCCAGATAAACAAGTTTGAGCAATGCTGTATATAACTGAAGTGAGTTCAATGATAATACTGATGCCATGTCACAATTCCCCACGGCCCGGGCCCAGGACCTGCATGAAATCCTTCTGTATTATAGACGTTTAGAGATTTTTGGGATGCACCTATAGGCCTATAATCACCGGAATTTCTCCAAAGCTTTGAGCAAAATCCAGGACAGAACTGGTTTATCAAACCAAAATGAACCGCATACTGCCCCTTCAATAGTTGAGCAGCCATCAAGCAGCCACAATTGTCAGCAGCTGCACATCCACTCGTGTTTCAGAGGCAGCAAAGTAGCCACGAAACCGTGTGAAGCACGGAATGATATTTCGGCATCATTTTCAATCGTCAGGAAGGGCTCTACCAAGTTGTTACCTGCTTGTATACAGTTGGCCTCCACCTAGGCTATCTTTGCTGACTCAGACAGAATTTGCAAACATTGAAAGGCCAAATTTCAAAGGCATTGTGGCAAAAGAATGGCACAGAGACAGCAGCTCTTACACCCTTGTGTTGATTATGGTACTCAAAAAACCGCCTATATAGATTAGTTGGGCCATGCAAAGTTGATTCCTGGGTGCCGGTGGGTGGCCATTATTCCTATACAAAGTTAATTCATTGTTTCTTATCAGCCACTTGGGTGTGGGTGGGTGGCCATTATTCATTATTCCACTCATATAATAATTAGTAAGTTTTCACCTGCATAACTGGCCTCTATCTGAACACACACTGAGCCAGTGTTTTGACCGTTATTTCAGTAATGACAATAGACTGACAAGTCCCCCGTCGAATTCTACTTCAGTGTTCCTTGGAGCTTCTCTTGCGCCACATAACGCTACAATACAGGCGCGTTTTCATCTCCGCCTTCGCTCCAACACTTTCCATGTACACGATCGGCAGCATACAGTCTGAAGGTCAAGCATATACTGCCGTTCGAAATCCAGATAGGAGCGGCACCACGGAGTCACACAAGCAACTACCAAAGGTATAGGCTACAACTAGCACAAAGCGAAGCTACAACTATCATCCAGAGAGATACACTAGTAGACTATACTCTGCTGGTTTTGTTAGACCGCCATTATCTTTCTCCGTACACTAAATGATTATTTCCGCACACTAGCAATTATTTCCGCACATTCTCCGTGTAACGTACATTAGATTGATCCACGACTTAATACACCCGAGTATGACTCAGCACCATTCTTTAGGCTGGGTGTGTGATTTTAGTGTCATTCCCAGGCCCACGCCATTTTCGGCTGCACATGCAGCCAAACACGGCACGGGCCTTGGAATGACACTATGTATAATTCAAATCTGGTGGTCTGAAGACACTCGGTAGAGATGTATATGTTATTCCTACACCCATGCGGTATACACATTGGTGATTTTACACCTCTATGTTTACTGTAGATAGATGAAGTATCATAATTTAATGTGCTGCTGATATGGTGTGTAAGTCAGCGGTAATGGTAATTTGTTACGCATGCTGTGTTCAGAGCTGTACGTAACGTCTGAAGGTTACTCAGCCCACACCTCTTTACTATTGGAAATTTCCTTCAACAGACCCCAATGCTCGAAGCAACGATGGCATTACTCCACTTCATTTTGCTGCGAAGTACCGTCCACCTTACCTAACCGATGAAACTGTCGAGAGTCAGGCTGAAGTGACCTACCTCTCAACAAGCTTGCGTGCTGTCCAACTTCTGGTGCTAGAGCATCGCTGTGATATCAACGCACAAGACAATCAAAACACGTCACCACTGCATTTGGCCTGCTCAAGAGGCAATAGGGGAGCAGTAGAGGTTCTGCTTGGCTGTGACAAGATCGACATAGATGCCTGTGACCACCGACTCCACACACCCCTTCACAATGCCTGCCTCCTTGGTGATATTGTGATTTCCGAGATGCTGCTACAGAAAGGAGCAGACGTGCTTGCTGAGAATGATGATGGCATGACCCCCCTTCATCTAGCCTGCCTAGAGGGCTATACTGAGATTGTGAAGCTGATTATAAAGTATGGTCAGGCCTACAGGCATCGACTCGTGTCCTATTTAGATGCCAAAAAGAACACACCCTTGCACCTGGCTTGTGAGAGTGGATTTCGTGCAATCGTCCAAGCGATCTTGTTGCATAACGCTGATGCTGGTGCACTCAACATTGATGAAGTGGCCCCGGTGCACATTGCAGCTCGACAAGGCTTTATCGAAATTGCAAGCATCTTGCTAGAAGCTGCTGATGGGAATACTAATGTGCTGGACAACAAGCGGTTGACTCCCCTTCACTATGCGGCAAAGCACGACCAAACAGAGATGATCACATTCCTGTTGAAGAAGTAAGTTGCTGCAATCCATGGCATTGAGCACAAAGTTCATAATGATGATAGATTTTTTCAGATTGCCCAAAACCACAACATATTTATTCCCTATGAATGTTTTCTGCATGCCTCAGGCCACAATGATTAGATTCATAGGTCATAATTGTGATCTGAATAATAGATCAGTTGTGGGCAATCTGCTTTCTTGTTGCAAGGCTTTAGCAATCTCCTATACCTTGCATATCAGTCAGGATACTAATGATTCCTCTTACAACAATACATACATCTTATACACACATTCTCCACTATGGCGTATGTACACAGAGGGGCCCATTTAGATGCTCTGGATGCAGACCTGTACACCCCCCTCCTCACTGCTGCAGTGTACGGGCAAGAGAGGGCTTTCGAGTGCCTCATGAAGGCAGGAGCACCCATTGATGTCGTGGACAGGAATAGGAAGAGTTGTGTGTTCCTAGCTGCTGCAGACAACCATGTTGGCATTCTGAAGGTAAACGAGATGAGCCCTGTCTTAGTGAAGAGTTGTGAAAGAAGTATATGTCTCTATGGTTCATACAGATCATTGTCAATGACCCGTTTGGAAAGAAGCTCTGTGGGGGGACTGATTCTGGTCTGAATACTCCCCTACACATCGCAGCCAATGAAGGACACCTTTCCGCTCTCAAGGTACAACTGGTCTATATCAACTCCCAACCTTAGGTTCACAATCACTCACAGTCCAGAGAAGTATAGGATCTACTACGTCGACGCGGAGGTTATGCGATTTATCTTCCGCGGGAAAGTTTGGCCGAGGCGAAGTCAAGGCTAAACTTTCCCAAGGAGGATAAACCGCATAACCTCCGAGTCGACGTAGTAGATCCGGCTTCTACCACAGACATAACCTCCAAGTCAAGTTAGTAGCTGGATCCGGCTGCTAGACAGCTACAACTCTCTGATTCTCAGCACAGCGTGGCGATCCTTTGATGTACCGCAGAGGATAAATCGGTTATCCTCCACTATGACGTCATAGTGGAGGATAACCGATTTATCCTCCGCGGTACATCAAAGGAACGCCCACGCACTGTGGTAGAATGCACCATCTACGTAGTACAAGTCATGTGGTATTCAAGTACTAAGTCGATGACTTTGGTTATTACTAGGTGCTGTTAGAGGCTGGTGTCAGTATTTATGCTCGTAATGAGCATGGCAAATCTGCCTTCCATTTGGCTGCAGAAACTGGAAACTTGAAGTGAGTATATGCACAGTTCATAGCATGTAGTGTCTAGTTTGATATTGGGTGGTGTTGCCACTAGGTTTGACTGTCCTAGCATTTAGTCACTGTTAGTGTACTGTGTGGTAGTAAAATTCGGCAAACATTCAACTTGCCAAAATGGACAAGAATGGTTGTAGTTAGTTTACTATTGCTGAATTGTAATTTGCTGCAATGAATAAATGTTTCCACTACGTATATAATATACAAGGGTAGTATACATGCAATATGCTGTGCTGGAGTAGTCAACTGGACTGGTGGACTGAACTGGAGAACTTGGTTCCAAGTTATGGGGATCAAATTGCAGGGCCTAATGTCATGTTGCTACACTTGTTCAAAGTTCGTGTTAACCCTTTGCAAGATAGCATACAAGTAGAATACTGCTGCATACCACTCAATTATGCAGAGCAAAATATCGGTATTTCATGTCATTAAGTTTCGTTCATGATATTATTTCAGCAATTTTTTTCTCTCCATAGTCATAGTTAAAAGTCTTACATATAATAGTGATGAGATCAGCCCCTTCCGAAACTTGACTGTAGCCAGAAGGGCCAGTCCACCAGTCCAGTTCACTGGTGCATTCCAGTGCCAAACCTGGAATGGATGCATCTGGCCATCGCTATGTATTCAAGTCACTTTTAACGCTACGTATTCTTCATTCACTTTACACAGGGTTGTAAAGGTATTGATAAAACATGAACGTCAGCTGACTGAGGAACACACCTCTGTCTTGGAGTTGGGGGATGAGGACCTCAACACTGCCTTGCACCTAGCCTGCGCCTCTGGTCAGTACTACATTGCAAGATACCTGCTGGAGATTTATGCTGACCCCAATGCAAAGTGAGCACACCTGCAAATTAATTACTACATAGTCTTTATAAATCGGAGTGAGATTGGAGCTCACAGTAGACACTCCCCTTTTAGGAACTCAAGGTTGAGGACTCCTGTGCACTCGGCAGCCAATGGTGGGTGGGACCAGATCTTGGAACTTATTCTGGATGAAGATACAGAGATTGATCCAGAGGACAAGACTGGGGTACGTATGTGATGATGCTTGTTATGCTTGAAGGAATATGCCCACCGTTGCTGAGAGAGAGAGAAAAAATCCACCAAAACGTTTTGGAAATATGTTTGTCAGATGCTCTTAACACTACGTAAGCCACTGACCCCAACATGGGAGCAGATGACAGATGACATAATATTGCACCAACAATGCCTAACGTCAAATCTATCCGAGAGAATGAAGGACTCCACTGAAACAATATTATATGACCACTTAGGATTTGCACCATAGAACTTCAGATGCCCTTGTTCATTTCTTAATAGTAAGAGCATATGACTGTTGGTTTCCAATGCATGGTCTAGATTGCAAGTCATCTTTAGTGAAAATCACCGTCACTGGGATGTTGACTCATCGCCCCCCCCCCCCCCCCCCCTTCCAGAAGCTGTACTCTAGACAGTACTACTGTATGCACTAGCCTCTTTTCTGTTCTCTCTGCCGTGGGCCAAGCTAGTGACTCGAACAAGTAGTCCCAGAGTTTATCTACAGATTTATTTGTTCACTCTAGTCATCATAGGTGACTCTGTGATACTATTACACAGACGTTACTGTCAATTTGCGGCTAAATTGGATAACGGTGTTAGGAAGTGAGTGCTGGTTGACATCTCTGGTTGTTCATTACTCCGTAAACTCTTCCAGGTTACTCCCCTCTTCCTGGCCTGCCATGAAGGGCATCTGGAGAGTGTGAAGGTGCTACTACAAGGCGGTGCCAAGGTCTCCAATATGCTCGAGGGGCTCAATTGCCTTGAGATTGCCATCAGGAATGGACATAAGTACGTATGTGTGACTGATTGCTAACGTGACCTTTGAACCCTTGTCAGATAGCTGGCAGATGGCCTGGTACCATTCCTACATCATTTACAAGCAAAGTGGACACGGTTATGAAGCTACTCGACTACAAGTATGCTTTCGAGTTTATATTGATACCACGAAGACAGCAACTTGATGCCAACTCAGCGCTAACGGCAATACAGCATGCACTAACGTTTGACTACTCAGGCATAAGTCTTACCAAGCGCTTGGTAAGCTACTGTAGAGGTATATAAGCTATTGTTATGGTGGCCGAGAAGGTCACTTTCTGATTCGCGTTTTCCCATAGCGTATTCGCATTCGGCATTGCGTATTCCCATTTACCATAGCGGATTCGCGTTTTCCCATAGCGTATTCGCATTCGGCATTGCGTATTCCCATTTACCATAGCGGATTCGCGTTTTCCCATAGCGTATTCGCGTTCGGCATTGCGTATTCCCATTTACCATAGCGGATTCGCGTTTTCCCATAGCGTATTCGCGTTCGGCATTGCGTATTCCCATTTATCATAGCGTATTCGGTGGTCGAGAAGGTCACTTTCTGATTCGCGTTTTCCCATACCGGATTCGCGTTTTCCCCATAGCGGATTCGCACGGCATTGCGTATCGTTGCGTATTCCTCAATTATTGTTGATCGACCACAAAATGCTTGGGAGCCACGCCCACTGCGTACCTCGAACCCAAACCGAGAGCATGGTAATCTTGATGGACCACCAACTGTCTTCTTCTGAACTGGATGGTTAGTTCACATTATGGACATATGACATAGGCCTATAGGCGGGGCAAGGGAATATCATGTAGTGAGACTGCCTCAGCATGAGAAAGTAGCTTGCTGCTAGCTAATTAGTTACTAGGTTGTGTGACTATACAATTTTTGAAACTGTTTAATACAGAACTTCTTTTGAAGTATTTCTACTCGTGGCACCCGTATAGGCTAACAGGAGGCAGTACACAACCTAAAATGGAGGTGAGATGAAACAACGAAAGTGGTTTACACATAGCTGTTCAAAATACACTCACACGAGTTTTAACTTCTTGTATACCAGTATATATAGTTTGAGTTACCACCACGCTTTGCCAAACCTAAACGTTTGAACTGTTTGTTAAGCTGTTGATGAAACAACAACAAAAACATCACAGGTAACTCAACTTGACTATTCATGCCCTGGTACACAAGAAGTTAAAACTCGTGTGAGTGTATTTTGAACAGCTATATGTGTAAACCACTTTCGTTGTTTCATCTCACCTCCATTTTAGGTTGTGTACTGCCTCCTGTTAGCCTATACGGGTGCCACGAGTAGAAATACTTCAAAAGAAGTTCTGTATTAAACAGTTTCAAAAATTGTATAGTCACACAACCTAGTAACTAATTAGCTAGCAGCAAGCTACTTTCTCATGCTGAGGCAGTCTCACTACATGATATTCCCTTGCCCCGCCTATAGGCCTATGTCATATGTCCATAATGTGAACTAACCATCCAGTTCAGAAGAAGACAGTTGGTGGTCCATCAAGATTACCATGCTCTCGGTTTGGGTTCGAGGTACGCAGTGGGCGTGGCTCCCAAGCATTTTGTGGTCGATCAACACTAATTGAGGAATACGCAACGATACGCAATGCCGTGCGAATCCGCTATGGGGAAAACGCGAATCCGCTATGGGAAAACGCGAATCAGAAAGTGACCTTCTCGACCACCGAATCCGCTATGGTAAATGGGAATACGCAATGCCGAACGCGAATACGCTATGGTAAATGGGAATACGCAATGCCGAACGCGAATCCGCTATGGTAAATGGGAATACGCAATGCCGAACGCGAATACGCTATGGTAAATGGGAATACGCAATGCCGAACGCGAATCCGCTATGGGAAAACGCGAATCCGCTATGGTAAATGGGAATACGCAATGCGAATGCGAATACGCTATGGGAAAACGCGAATCAGAAAGTGACCTTCTCGGCCACCATATATTGTAGTTACCCAGGCTACTACAACCATACAATAAGGAGTTCCATACCTGGCGCCTCCAGTGGTCCACCACGGTAGTGTAAAAGCCAACAATAACTAGCTAGGAAACCTGCCGTTAGCCCGTGAACATCTGGCACGGAGCCATTAATTTTTACATGAAACCGTGTCCACCTACGTCATAACCTTGTACCATATTGCAGTGCTTAAGCGCTTGTAAATGACGTAGGAGTGGTACCAGGCCTTCTGCCAGCTGCTATAAAGCAAAGAGCTGAAGCAGTATATATAACGTAATGGCATAGACATTACAATACTCACGTATTCTATTACGTGATAGTAACCCGCATGTGTGCAGATTTGAGAAAAGGGATAACTTCTCGCGTTTTGAAATCCACATGATTCATATCTCCACAAATTGAACACCTATCTAAATTAAATGTGGGTTGTTTATAGAGGAGGCATTACTGCAGCAATGATCAGGGTAGAGTGCATGGCGTTGTTGATCTGGCTGGATTTTTTGGTACATGGTTACGATACAAAGGCACGTAATTCTGGAACAGAGGGAGCTCAGGACTTCTAGTGTGGGTTGCTACTAGTTGAAGGTTAGTACTTACACTGTTCGCTGTCCAGATTATTATGAGAGTTTGAAAAACGTCCAGATGTACACTGTGATCCCTTTTCTCAAGTCTGGTCACATAGGAGACCATGATGTCAAATGCTGTGATTATGTCGACTATCGCTACTATGCACATAGCGCATTAATCCGCCTCTGTCTGTAATGTGATAATCGAGGCCTTGACAACATATATGGTGCATAGAACTTCAGTGCTATTTGTTGCTAGTACAGACTGAGTGGGAGGCAGGTGGCCAAGCGGGATGGCTGGTGGCCATGTGGGGTGGCTGGTGGCCATGTGGGATGGCTGGTGGCCATGTGGGATGGCTGGTGGCCATGTGGGATGGCTGGTGGCCATGTGGGATGGCTGGTGGCCATGTGGGATGGCTGGTGGCCATGTGGGATGGCTGGTGGCCATGTGGGATGGCTGGTGGCCAAGCGGGATGGCTGGTGGCCATGTGGGATGGCTGGTGGCCAAGCGGGATGGCTGGTGGCCATGTGGGATGGCTGGTGGCCAAGCGGGATGGCTGGTGGCCATGTGGGATGGCTGGTGGCCATGTGGGATGGCTGGTGGCTATGTGGGATGGCTGGTGGCCAAGCGGGATGGCTGGTGGCCAAGCGGGATGGCTGGTGGCCATGTGGGATGGCTGGTGGCCATGTGGGATGGCTGGTGGTTGAGTGGTTAAAGCATTCGACTGCTAATGGAAGGGTTGCATGTTCAGATCCCACCAGCCATAGGAGAGATTTTCTTCCTCTCCTAGGAGTCTTTACCCTAAAAAATAAGGTAGGTGTGTACTTTCAAGCGTTTTCGCCTGAAATAATTCACACTGAAATAATTCACACTGCATCCTTCGGAGGGGATGTAAAGCCGTCAGTCCCAGGGGACTTTGCTCATATGGGCTCTGCCTTCTCTAGGCTTCTAGCCACCATTGTGGTAACCCCTCAGGGGTACATAGTTACGAAACTGCATCAATTTGCTCTGTGTCTCTGGTTGCGTGATGGGGTCAAATGCCCGCAGAATAGCATCTTGGGGTGCTACAGTGGTTTCCTTGGTAACCTTGCTAGGGTTTCAACTGAAACTGATAGCCCAGAAATTGATTGCCACCATGTCAAATTGTTGTTCACACCTTATTGTGGATCCACAAGGGGGTGGGACAAGGTCTGTGCGCACGTGGTACAATTAACATTCCATAGGTATAGTGCACAATAATATACAAGAAGTATGCGGAACTAGCAGACTAGTAACAGCTGTAGCACTGACTTATCGCTGGGGTTCGATGGGGTTCGATCACTTTATTGACTTCCTACCTGATGCTAAACACTTGAGTGCGGTCGACAAGTCTGCATTCGCTGATATTCTCGGTGAGTCTGCATGGTCACTTACATAACTGCTCAGTACAGGCACGTAGTAGTGTGTAGTGGCTTATTATACCCACAGTCTTTGCATGGAGGTTACTCTTCAGGATGCATTGAAAGCGCAATGCAGCCTTCTTCCACGGAGAAAAGCAGTAGAACGACTTTGCATTACGTCATACAAAATGACAGTGCACGTGATCTTGTCCTACCCACCCTGGTGGATCCATGTTCATTGAAACATTTATGTCAAGGTTACCATGGAAACCGCTGTAGCACCCTAGGCTGTTAATCTGGATCATAGGAATGAGCACTCCAACTATACATGCATGGTCACACTAGTCTTGTTAACAGCTTGATTGTATTTTGCCAAAACAATATAAGTTATACATTTACCACAAGGCCACAATCCTACTGTTGGTTGAGGGAAAGAGGATCCATTGTAGGTGAAATGTCTGAGCTCCAAAACTCCCCCCCCCCCCCCCCCCCCCCTCCCTCTCTCTCTCTCCAGTGAAGTTGCATTGGCCATCATCCAAAGTGACCAGTGGGTTGCAGCACTCAGGAAATGTACCAATGGGAAGGACACCCCAATGAGAAAGCTCATCCGGAAGATGCCAGGTGAGATAGCCCACTTTGAATAAGTAGTAACCACCCTCGAATATATTCCGGAACCCAGGATGTGGCTAGTGAAAAAGATGCCACCCTCTGTATAGCCACGTCCTAATTACACTACATCCAACTATGTTGGATAAAGATGTCTTCTAACTATCTTCAGCTATACATTGTACAATGGCTGAAAGTAAATACAAGCTATGGTGTATATATGTGTGAGTACACAAGCTCTTTACAAGTGGAAGTTCAGTATATAGAAGATTCCTAGCTTCAACTACTAAGTTAACCCTCTACCAACCAATGATTACAAGAGTAAATACAGCAACGGAAAGGGGTGGGGTAAGCTAGGACGGGAAAAAGTGCTGGTGTTCCAAAATCAAAAATTAAAAGGAATGGGGGGTGACTCAGCCTGTTGATGGTGCAGTGAGCATGTTAAGCTGGTCATAGACTGGTGGCAGTGTGCTACATGTCTACTGTTGGTTAAGTGCAATGCAATGTTCACAGGATTGTAATCCAGCTGATTCAGAATACCTGCAGTGCCTACCCACATCTGTGCACCCAAAGCTCATTGTGTCTGATGAGAGCTTGTGACTTATGTATGACTGTGGCATGTTGTACCCTAGCTGGGAAGCCACAAGATCAAAGGACTGCTGGTGATCACAGTCATGAAGAAACTTACTTCATGAATGACCTTTTTAAGGTCACTATTGCGTATTCGTGGGTACCAAATTCAGGGAGAAAATTGAATCCGAAGACAATATTCATACATTGTACATATGTTACCTTAATTGAAGCAAGCATACATGAAGCAGCTTGGGAACGAGCCTAGCAAACCAGAATCTATCCACAAGGTGAGACTAAGACTTCAGACACCATCCTGAAAAGCCGCCTACCAGATGTAATCCTTGCTACGTGTAAGGACCAAAACAAGGCAATCCATCTGAATACATAGACTACACAAGTATTCCTATCTTTGCCAATTATGGATGCTTGTGGTGAGGTAGACCAGCACAGGCAGTATACAAGAGCAAACTATTATTCCTAATTAGCAGGGTTGTGAGTAATTGGTATAGGAGAAGGGGTCTTCTGGTGTAATGTGTACATTACGTTTATACATGTTGTATGCCACCAACTGATCAGCCTGTATATTAAATCAGGGTACTCTTCGTTTCCTTTCCACTTGTATGTAGATGTCGCTGAGTCAGTCTTCAACCGTTGTACGACTGTCACATCTGATAGCAAATTCTCCTCTAGCTGTGCTGAATTTGAGGTGACGTTCAATTGTGAGTTCCTGGAGGACTTCCAGCACGAGGAGCATGCTGTCTCAAAGGTCTTGTCCCACAAGTCCGTATACTCCGTTGGCTCTGATGCTCAAGGGGAGAAAGGGCAGACTGAGCAAGAGGAGGATGAGAGAGCTCACAAAGGGAAGAAATATTGGTCTACTACTTGGGGCCCTACCAGGTTCATGAAGTCCAACCACCCACTGGCCATTATGGTTAGCTTTGATAATAATAGCTCGATTAGTTCGCTGGTAGTTGTTGGAAGAATAAGCTACTCTATATGTGGAAGGTCAAGGTTGTAAGAATTGTATACCATGCAGTGTCTAATGCAGCAGACCGCTGGAAGGAACAGCCATGACTGTGATGCAGCTGGTGCCCCTAAAAAGAAATCCATTTTGGTAGCTCAGAGGATGTATCTGATAGCTTGTGAGGTATACGTATCTGAAGTAGAATGTAGTGCAACCGTCTCCAGTACTGAGCTATCATAATGAATTTGTGCTTATGTAGTACGTACTATTGTGCTAAATCACTGTATTGCTAACCTTGATGGTGTGGAATTGCACTATACACAATATCTCAGCTTGGATGGTATGGCATGCAGGCTTCATGCCTATCACAGTGCCTTTGTGACAATGTCCTACAATTTTGGTGGCACACAACTGTGAACATACATGGGCGACCTTACAGTTGTCTTTTCCATGTCAGCTGATCACGACGATGACGTGGAACTCCAAACAGGATATGGGAAGATATATAATTCAGCTATGTATACACCCATTTCCCTGTTCCCATCCCCGATAAGCATCTAGCTTGCTACACCGTTACTCAAATTCATTGATGCCTGAAGCATTGTTTATTCTTGATTACAGATACTATTACTATTACTAGACCAAACATAACATCAATTTCTTCCTTTCAAGAAACTGAAGTGACTGTTGATCTTGTTTCGATAGGTTGACAGTGAGCAGACCGACCTCCTGAGCCACCCCCTGGTTGCTGCTCTCCTGAACTACAAATGGAGGAAGTACACCCAGATGATATTCGCCATCAACCTTACCATTTACGCAATATTTGTTTTCCTGCTCACGGCATTTGCCCTGGTGGTCTTCACTCCAAAGGATACAGCATGTGAGTTATCAATTCATTCCTGGTATTGGTAAAATCTTGGGCACTAAATGAACTTACAAGTTCGACAACTGAACTCAGACAGCTACAGTCACAAATCACAAGATACTACTGCAAACAAGTTAGAGTACTAACTCCTAATATTAACCCCCCCACAACACATGCTCAGTTTTTAATCTCCTCTGATAGCAAAGCACTAATATTACACATTGCAATCTTTTACTTATGACAATGTCATGGGCTGATGCAAGTAAAGTATAAGCTAAGACCTCATTAGAAGGTGAAGCTGGTGTGTGTAGAAAGGTGAGTTAAATCTGCAGATGGGACAGTTGGTTATCAGAACTTTTTGCCAATTACACACAGGTCTCGAAGTCTTCAACACCACTACCTCTACTGCCATCAGTAACACATCTAACATGGGAAGTGGTATGATGGAGAACTTCACTGACACGGGAAGTGGTGCGATGGAGAACAGCATTGTTGTCAGCTCAGGGGTGTGTGCAGATGCTGTGAGAGTGATCTACGCACCGTACCGTAAGTACTTACGAACACTGCATAATTATAGTCTGAAGGATCTAAAGTGGGAATATAGTCACAATCTACATCAGATTCTAGATTCCCATCTTGGGTGAGGAGGGTTCCATCCCTCTTCTTTACTGGGCTTTCCTGTGCTGTACGCATGATGTGAGGTTCCCTTTTCCATGCAGAGTTTGTGCACCACCAGGACAGGAGTGCTGCTCACTACTGGTTCCTCTTCATTGCTGCAATTGTCATTGTGTTCCTGGCACTGACAAGACTGCTGATGGAGGCTTACCAGCTCTTCCTCCGCCGTCTTGAATACATCAAGGACTGGGTCAATTTTCTCGAAATCCTCACCTTCTCTTCCACCATAGTGTTTGTGTGGATCTTCCACACTGACTGCTTCTGCCCGTACGACTGGCAATGGCAGATAGGCGTCATAGCGGTCTTCCTTGCCTGGATCAACCTGGTTATCTTTGTGCAGAAACTCCCTCTTACAGGCATCTATGTTGTGATGTTCCTGGACATCTTCTACACCTTCTTGAGGATGATCATCCTCTCCTTCCTGCTAGTGCTCTCCTTCAGTTTTGCCTTTTACATGCTGTTCTACAAGCCCCAGGATGCTGCCAATGTAAGTACTCACAATGGTATCTGAATTGTTATAACTCCCTGTATTTTGCAATAAGATGTTTCAGTAAGTAAACAAGGACCTGTATGTACACTGCATTACATTGTACTGCTACAAGACAGAGAACATTAAATTTTGTGGGCTTGTTGCTGCATGGTTGTCAATCATTCACTGTACATATATAGGTAAGGTGCCTGGTACAACATTTTGTAGGTTTCCAGATTGCGAAAGCTAATTGAATGTAATGCTCTTAGCCATGTAAGGTTTGGCTAATTAAGGTACAGTGGCACCTGGTCACTGTTAAGGCAGCCTCCTCTCTATTATGGTCACTACTGCTGGTCCCAGTTGCACTAATCTGGGGGTGATCCCTATAGATAGGTTTCGCTGTACTACTCTTTATACCTGCTCATAACTGAGTGTGAGATGTTAGGATTGCTATGGCTGCTAGGAGTTCATTATTGAATGTCTTTTTGAGCCTTTTGTCAGTTCAAAGGCATGCCAGCCACCGAATATGAATATGAAGGCAAGGAATGGTAGCTAGTGGATGATATTAGTGAAGACTATATAATTGGGCCCAACTGGGTGTTCAACTTTGGTTACCTGCTGTAGTTAAGATATTATAAGTTCAGTATTAGCTATTCAGTATTGTTTTGATCTTTATTCTTTGCTTTAATCCCATACGCATTGTAGAATGTGATCACAGCCTTTGTCACACCAGGGCGTTCCATCCTCAAAACGATGACGATGACAACTGGGGAATTTGAGTTTGATGATCTCTTCCATCAGGTGAGCAAGACTGCTGTGAAATCCATGGAGTGATGTCTTCACAAACAGTTTCTTATTGTCTTTCTTCTTGATGTGGTTTGAAGGGTATTAATTCATTTATACTTTGGGCTGCTCAACTTGTATACTGCGTACATGTTATGCTGTGCACAGGGTGGGAACCAGGGAGAGGAAGTCCCTTACATTGAAGCCTCCGTTGTTATCTGGATCATCTTCATTATACTGATGCCTATCCTACTTACGAACCTGTTGGTACGTGGCAATATGTGTTTTCATACATGAATAATCAATGAAGCGGAAGCTTTCATAATTATTCCACAGGGTGTCTAGGTTAGCCCATATGCAATGTTCATCATTCAGCTATTGGGTATGGCTAAGTAAGATAGAGCCCTCCCATTCGAACTTGAACCGACATATATAAGCACCCTTGGAACACTCAGGCAGTGTTAATTGGTCATGGGCTGCACCCTTGACCAATTAACACTGCCCTCAGTTCCTTGGGTGTTTTGGTTGGTTAAAGCCCTCATGTAAGGGCTGTATCCTATAATATTATGTACTTTGACTATGGGTGGGTGATATTCGAATAATGTGGTCACGATATATCATGTGTTAAATTATCACGATATTCGAGATAATGCTTTTGGCTAGTTTTTGACTTCTCATGCCAAACTTGAATATTTCTACAAACCCAAGCATTTGTTATGTTGTCATAAATGATATAGTGTGAAAACAATATGACGATAATTTTAAAACCACCACGATACGATTATTGTGGACTCTTAACATGATAATATCGATATATTGCCCATCCCTAACTTGGACTGTGCCACCGAGGAAGGGGTTTATTGGAATTAGACCAAGTATTCTGAGTGTATTTCGGATAAACCCGAGGAACAAGTATGGTCTATGTGGCTTGTATCATGGGGACGTGACAAACATACTGGTAGTTGTACTGTCAAACAGGGAGTCAGCATTTAGAATGCATGTGTCACCACATGTGCTCAGGGAGTTGGTACAGACATCCGTCTACTCCTGTGGTTTCAGCACTCCGGATCCCAAGAACTTGCCATGCATTATTTTCTTCTGCATCGGGAACTGTGGCTACCGTGCATTTAGGCTATTCAACAGGACATTATTTTGGTGCAACATATTGCACCGGGCAATATGAATACATTTTTTACTGGATTTGGTTTGCACATGGCTCTTCATCATATATACCCAATTGGCTCAATTATGTGCTTGAGTATATTATGTGCTGGAGTCTCTCCATCAGTATCGGCAGTTATTCCTGACTGCAGGTTGGCCTGGCAGTTGATGACATCAAAGCAATACAGGAAGAAGCAGCTCTGAAGAGGCTAGCACTGCAGGTATTAGCTATAAGGGCTGTATTCCTCCTTTGCACGCACTGAATAGCAAACCTGACTGAGTGCAGTATATTGTGCAACCTAAATTATCGTTAGATTTGCATATAATCTTATATAGACCGCACGAACAACTGCAATGGTGATTGCTTGCAAAAGATTACTGCTAAGAAAGTGCAAAATTGTAATAGCTTCATATGCAATGTTGTTGGCTTGCAGAACATCACTGCTTACTCATTTAACACACAATATGTATGATGCATTCTTGTAATTACAACCATATGCATACCTATGCTCCTTCATGGGTATGCACCTGGGTGTACCGTCTACTTCTAGTGAAAAAGCAAGGAAGCCAAGAGAAAATCCATTGCACATGGTCAGCAATTAATGGGCTATAGGATCATTTATAGTACATGTAAAGACAAAGCTAGGGAGAAGGCCTGGGTAATCTAAAGACATGATCCACCGAGGAAGTATTCTTTGTTGGCCAGTACGTGGTGACCAGGTCCTAAGGCCTTGGTCTGCTCCCTCATTCCAGATGAAAATATTTTACTTGTGCTGTTAAGTGCCTGCAGGTAAATTCCTGTGAAAACATATGATGGTCGTGCCAGGCCTAATACAACTCATGCTTGCTATCTAATACTTTGGCAATTCAAAATTACTGCAGCCATATAATGTCTCTAAACAGAGATCACTACCATGCTGTCTAGTATTTCATTGTGTACGTACATGTGTAGGTTGAACTGGCCCTCAGTGTGGAGCAGCGATTCCCATACTTCCGTCGGCACTACCTCACCAACAAAGTGCATTCCCACCCTAATCGCAAACTGAACCCTTTGGAGAGGCTCCTGTACAGCTTTTGGGGAGGAAGGGCGCATGACTCCCCTGAACGCCTTGGTGCTGCACTCAATCCACACCAATATCAGGTATATTTTATTACAGTTTGTATTGAGGGTGGATGTTAATATAGTGTCATGCAACTGTGTTAATGACAACTGCATATCAATGCTCTTCATATTAGCATCCTTCTTTAGTCTCACTGCATGTGCCTCATAAAAAGTATGGCCATGACACATTGGTATAGGTACGGCAAAAAGTGGATAATTATGCATGGTGCCGGACGGTACTGTAACGTGGCTAGGGTCCATAGCACTCACACTGAGAGTTGTGCTTACACTTCGGGTATAGCTAATGACTGTCGTTATTGCTGGTAGTATGTTCCCCCACCGTCCAAGTGATAAGGGCAGGCTGAGATACTCACTGCTCACCATCGGAGCCAGCATCTGTTCAGATTGCAGCCGTTTATGACCGCAAACTATGATACCTAGTACATTCAAATTCCATTTGCAACTACACCACTGTGTTGTCAGACGTACCGCCAATCTTATTCTGCTTTTCACAACCTTTAGGAGTCAATTCACCAGGTGCAGCAACATGCCAGACAGCTGGTTAATGACATGGATGATGTGAAACTGAAGATGTGTGACTCTGTGGATCGCATACAAGGGCTTGAAGACAAGCTCACGAAGATAGCTGAAAGTCTTGGCGTTCATATGGACTAGATATCAGGCTACTACGTATATAGCAGATACAGTTCATTATTGTGTTGAGTTGTTGGTAGTATCTTAGCCTTTAGCCTTTAGCCTTTAGCTACAGTAGAGAAACTATGTAGCTAGTATGAAGAAAAAAGTTTTATAATCTATACTCATACCTGTTGAGTACAGCATACATGTTGAACTATAATTATTCTTTTGAGAGATACCTGCCTCATTTAAATTCCGATATTGAAATATATAACCCACAGTCTAAGCCAGTTATTGCACTCAAGCAGGTCTCTTATCCGTTTCGTGATGCACCAAGCTACGTATAATCACCTCAGGCTTTGCCCTTGGAGATTATAGGTAGCATCCCTAGAACTAAGACACCTGCTTGAATGCAATAACATAATCATACTTGCACAATTAAGGTGCTATAAGACACCTAGCTACATGCTAGTCTAGTATGGAGCATGCAGACCATAAAGCTCTGCATGGGGGGGGGGGGGGGGGGGGGGGGGGGGGGGTTGGAGTTTGCACAACTGGGCCAAGACATATAAAATTTGCACACTAACGTCATGCTCTTTATCATGGGTGGAATGTTCTCTTTTGCCAGCTTTCAACCATGAAAGAATTACAGTTTCCATGGAGAAGAAGCATCTTTCTATTGTAGCTAATGTTTATCTGATTGAGGAATGGACGACAACGCCAAGGATAATGGCGGCAGACAGTACCTTTCCCGGGGAAATATGTTGCCTTATAGTTTGATCGCTTGACTTTCAAAGAGCTGCAATGAGATACAAAGTAGCTATAATGATTAGCTACTAAACGTCGTGACGCTTCTGCGAATCCCATTTCTATATAATTGTACAAAATGTATCAATGAGATTGCTCTATAATATAGCTAGCTAAATTAGATCCCTGCGGTACACCAGAGATTATTCTGAACTGAAGAGACGGACTGATGCTCCAATAGTGACCACAAATTGTTTTCAGTCTGTCAGTTAGGTAGCTAGCTAGCTAGCTAGTCACTAATGCACCTCACGACATGATCAGCTAACTTGTTCAGTGGTGGGCGATGGGGGACAGAATGAAATATGAAGGTATAGAATGAAATGGGTCCTTGGCCACACTACGTACAGATAGCTAGCTACATGTATAAGCTATCAAAGTAGCTATATAAATTGTAGGAACTTCCCCATTGCAATTCTGAGATTCTACCAGGAGCGCATAATGAGGTAGCGTACGAACCTTGAAGTCGCTACAAGTGTTTGAGACCAATGTAAAATAGTAATGGGGCGAGATTTTCGATCCACATCTGTTTCATTTTGCAATTGTACTTATCTCAAAATCAGGTTTGAGTGTGTATTGAGTTTATCCATACTCATATATAATTGTACAGCCCTACAAGAAACACTACATGAATGTGTTTGTTGCTAGTTCTATTGGGGGTATTAGTACTACTCTTTGTGTCCTTTGTCTATCTCCTGCCTTCATTTGGAAGTGAAGCACGGCCACTTTGTAACTGTGGTTTTCCACAACTTGTCCTGCTGTTCACTGTCACCTACAGACAACTGAAAGGAAAGCGTTTGGTTCAATATGATATTGCAGGCAGAGTTAACACTTTGCTAAACAAGATACGCACTCAAAACCGTTCATGGAGATGAATTTCAGATGCCGATTCACTGCCTCATCGATTGGTTAGTACAACACGTTACAGGTCTCTGCTGTAAGTTTGAGCAAGCACATGTCAACTCTGAAATACTTGCAGTGCCAGGACAACATATGGCTCTATCACAGGGAGATGTAGCCTCCAATCTTGTGTATGGTGAAGATCCCTGAACTATTTTGCAATGCCAATCTCTACTTGCCACCAGTAGGTTAATACTGCTAACACAGCTGATATAGTTATGTGAACATACATAACTAATTCATTGATACTAAAAAGGAAGAGATCAAAGAATGTGTAAGTATTCCTTCCTGTACAAATCAGGTATTTTCCTGCTACATATCAGATTCTAAACAATGGGATATAATATTATAAGTGATGATGTCATCCATAATAAACACATGCATATAACCAATGACCCGTCAGCAAGCTGAAAGAATGTGAACCAGGAATGAATCATCCTAAGACATGCATGAATACATGTACAGCAAGGAAGCTGTAGCATCTGTGATATTCCAGTTCAACCATTGCTGTAGGAAGGGCACTTATTATGCTTCACAATAATTAAAGTTCACAAAGCGATTTGCACAGATCTACATCCTGAGTCTTAGTCTTAGTGGAAGGACATTACTTCCAGCCTGAAGTCAAAGCACGCATGGTGTTCAGCTGGGTATTTCTCCTCTGAATTCAACTTCATCACCTAGATCACACAGTACATTTTACAAATTCAGAAGCACTCACTATTGCTAACAATTGTACATAGCTGTAAATGGACACCATTTGGCACTAAAATCACATGAGACTATAAATGTTCATGCCTCTCAAGCAATGGTCATGCCTCTCAAGCAATTCCCTCAAAGTTGAAAATGTGCAAGTGTGGTACCTATACCAAAAAGCATGTCTAGCCCGTCAAACTACAGACCCATCTTGTAAAACCCCAGGCTTGAGAGGCATATCCTCACCATCATCTCAGACCACCTGCATGATGTGGTCCATTCATCCATCTCTGATCAACAGTGGGGGTTTCCCATATAAATCCAATAAAATCAACCAACTCGATCTGCCCTGTTATCCTTACACACGATTGCACTGAGGTTCTTGCTAGTGGTAAGGAAGTGCATTGCTGCTGCCTTTTTGGCCTTTGATGCTGTGCCCATGCACTTTCCAATTCTTAGTAAATTGGTTGGCATCCACTTAGATCCCTGTGTCATAAACTGCATGGGTTTGTAGCTAGAGAGCAGTAGCTATAATGTTGTCATCAATGGAGCACAATCTACAGCGGCTATAACCACGAAAGGTCATACAAATAAATTTTCCTTGGGTTGACTAATAGTCCAAGTTGGGATTTCATTGCCATTGACAGATCTATACTATGCATACATCACTACAAAAAATTGTAAGATCACTTCAACCAGTTGTAGCTACTAGATACCATCATGGTATCAATAATGGGATTCTATTTTCACCCTTTGGGTGTTCACCATTCACGACAGATAAAGCACCCCTCAACAACACATTGTAGCATTTGCACAATGCAAGTTTACAATGCATGGGATTTCCTACGTAGGAAATCCCATGCATTGTAAACTTGCATTGTGCATAATATACACTGTTAGAAGCTGAGTGTTTTGTAAATGGTGAACACCCAAAAGGGGCAACATTTTCAACAGTGAATCGTTTGTGCTCGGACAGCCTGACACCAATGCATGCATGCATGTGTACCAACAATAAGGTTTAGGAATACATGTACAGGGATTCACCTAATTTGGAAATTGTTTTCAATTGAGATGTCATGCACAAACAATGACCTCAAACTGAGGAAACTATACACCAAGCTCTTCAGAGAATTGTACAACTTCACACGCAAATCTGTACAAAGTGCATTCTTACATATGGTTCTTGTTGGTACACATGCAAGTGAATCGCTAAGCGATTATGCGTGTTACAATAATAAATGAGCACGATCATGCATTGCCTTGGTGCCACTGCAAGCTCCATCCACTGTAGCACAACATTCTCAAGATATTGGAACATCACAGTACTAAGAAATGCTAAGACCATGAACTGGTACAGGACATGGAGGATGAATTACAAAGGTGACAACTAGCTAAAACAGGTCCGTGGATGATCTAAGCACAAAACTCAGCAGTAATGATGGTGCTGGTATGTGCTGACTGAGAGTATCTGAAAGTTCACTCACCAAAGATCTATGCCAATCAATATCACTCCACAGAGCTGAATTACAGAGGACATCCTAACTCACCAATGGTAGCTACCACAATAACTAGGGATATGCATATGCATATGTACAGACAATGCCTCACACATGCAAACATAATTAGTAGGTGTGGCCTCATACAGGAAGTATCTGAAAGAGTGCAAGTACACTCACTAAAAACCAAATATCACAGAGCTTGTACCACAATGAGGATGTCCTAACTCACTTATATAGCTACTACACATGGCCATGAATATGAGCTTGCTGAACTTATTCATGCTACCGGCCATGTTGAAATTTGAATGTGAAGATGTAGCTAGATAAGTTTATGGTGAAGCTGAACTTTCCTTGGATACTGCCAGCTGGTCACAATAGCTACCATAGAGACCTACATATGGACTATGCAATGAAAAGAAATTCACATTTATAGCTCACTCCTTAGCTGCAGATGTAGCTGCCCTCTAGCTGCATAACTTCATGCCCTGCCTAGCTCGCAGTTCACTAGTTAGACTATGGTATGCAATCTTTTGAACTTAATGATGTTTCTAAAACCATTAACACACTTCATCAAAAATTCATGTTCCATACAGAGAAACTGAAAGGTATAACCAATAGTCTAAGCCGGTTATTGCACTCAAGCAGGTCCCTTAGCTCTTTGGAGACCTTCTGGATGTGCCTATAATCACCCCGGGCTTCACCCTCGGTGATTATATGTAGCATCCCTCAAGAGACCTGCTTGAGTGCAATAACCTATACTTAGCTACCTCTGAGTATAGCAGCTTAATCAGAAATCTTTGGTGGAGTTATTAGTCAATTCAAGTAGCTATAACTAATACCTCATTGAGCAGTGTGCATATGACATACCAACGACTTTGGATCCTCTGTATGCGTTCACTTGTCACCTATAAGCATACAGAACTGGTTGAAAAAAGGAGGCATTTGTCATGGGAAAGTCAAGCTGATCTACACCTTTGGCAGATATGCAAATATCTTCTTGTGCTAGCTATAGAATATTCACACTTTGCTATAACGCAGAGGGAGCAGTTTGTGTAGACTTTGATGTTGCCCATTTTTCAATTAGGCAACATGTTATGCGCGTGGGATACCACTAGAAGTACAGGGAAGTTTTTTTTAAAGCGACATAAAGATGATACACCATCGGAAGAGCTTCATAGTAAAGCTTTCGGTATGGAATGATTAATATGCCTTTGAAGTAGCTATATATGTGGCTGGCCACCATGACAATGTGTGTGTTGTGAAGTACACTGAGAGAGTGAAAGGATCGAAGAAAAATGTACGAGAGAAACTATGAGCAAATCTGAGGGAGAGCGTGTGACAACCTGTTTTGGGTAGTAAAGCACGAAAGAGTTTAATATGATGTGATCTAGCTTCATGCTCTCTCTCCCTTGTAGGTCAGTGCAACGTCATTCTGTGTCGGTGGTGGTACTAGCTATATCCATACACATTGCCTCTCTCTGCATGGTGAGTGCCTTGCATGGGGTCAATTGCTGTGATGTGAACTGTTTGGATTCTGTCGGGGATTTTTGCACTTGGATACAGATGAATTTGCTTGAGAGTCTCTCAATATTTAAGGAACTCTGATTTCTGGTCCAGAGCAACTTTGTCAAAGGATTTGATGGGTAGTGCAGTACTAGCTGTTATTAGCTCACCGTTGCAGGTTCTAATTCTTTAACAGCCAACCAAACCTATACATTGAGTCCGTGCATTGTGCCCTTCCATTGCAGATTGTTGCCGCAGTGTCTCAGTCTAACAGTATCCAAACCATCGCAAATGCTAACAGCTGTCCCACATGGTTTGTGTTCAGCAACAACTCAGACAGAAAAGTGTGTTCTCCCTGTGTGTGCAGGAAACCTCATGGAGAAACTGTCACTTGTGATCAATTACAACAGCAGTCCTACCTTCAGATGGATAACTGCATGACATACAACAGCAATTACTCTAGTGTACAAGAATCTGATGGCGTATCATTTGGCAGTTGTCCTTATGTTTACTACAGCAACATAGTAAACCGCAGATACATAGCTCTTCCTCATAACATATCTGATCTCAACGATATTTTCTGCGCCCCTCTGAACCGAGAGGGGTTACTATGCAGAGATTGCATTGATGGGTTTGCCCCTTCAGTCATTAGCGTTGGTTATACTTGTGCAAACTGCACAGAGAACAACTACGGGTGGATGCTGTACATCTTATCAGAACTTGTTCCCGCAACTGCCTTTTTCTTCACAGTTCTCACACTTCGAATCCATATCGCATCTGCACCAATGAACTGCTTTGTCATGTTAAGCCAAGAAGTAGTAAATGCTTTAAATCATGTTTCAGGGATTCAAGGGGCATTAATGGCAGAACTTGATACAAACTCACGTGTTGTGTTCAAAGTCATTCTCACAGGGTATGGATTCTGGAACCTGGACTACTTCCGTTATCTCATTCCGCCATTCTGTGTGAGCAGAGGCCTTAAAAACATTCACGTCCTTGCCCTCCAGTATGTGTCTGCTTATTATCCACTACTGCTCATTGCTCTTACATACGCGTGTGTTGAACTACATGGACACAACTTCAGACCAATTGTCTGGCTATGGAAACCATTTCATCGATGTTGTGTTAATGTCAGAAGGAGGTGGGATACAAAAGCATCGCTTATCGATGTCTTTGCCACATTTCTTCTTCTGTCATATTCTAAAGTTTTGTTTGTGTCACTGTATATGTTAGAAGGGACAAAGATATACACTGCTGAGGGTGAGAATATATCATTCACTTCATACGTTCTATCAGTGGATGCCTCTGTGCACTACTTAAGTAAGGAGCACCTTCCATTTGTCATCATTGCTATTCTTAACTTAATTTTTATACTTCTCCCTCCAATTCTGCTGGTATTCTACCCTTGCAAAATACTTAATAAGTGTCCCAACAGCCGAAGGTGGCATGCACTGCACATATTCATTGAAACATTTCATGGATGCTACAAAAATGGTGTCACTGGAGGATGGGATTTAAGATCAATGTCGGGACTCTATATGCTCTTGCGCCTGGTAAGCATCATCCTCAATTACCATGTTGTCCGTCAAATGAACTGGTTGCTACGTGCATCGATGTTCCTGAGTGTATCCATACTCATACTAATCGTACAGCCCTACAAGAAAACCTACATGAATGTGTTGGATGGCTTATTGCTCGCTCTATTGGGGTTTCTGACACTGCTACTTGTCACATTCCTGTATATCGTGCCATCAGCGGAAGATTTGCCTCTCATATTTGTGATTGCCTGTGGTCTACCACAGCTTGTCCTGCTTATGAGTGTCACCTACAGACAACTGAAAGGAACACGGATAGTGCGATGCATTGCAGGCCAAGTAGGTACTTTATTAAAGAAGATCCACACTCCAAACCAGGCAGGAGATGATCTTTCAGATGCCGATTCACTGCCACATCGATTGGTCAGTCCCAACCAGTACAACAGGTCTCTGCTGTCAGAGTTTGAGCAAGCACATGTCAACTGTGAAACACTTGCAACACGAGGACAAATACCGTCAGTGTACACTTATGGCTCAATCAGCTGAGGGTGCATGTTTTCCTGGAAGTAGTTATGTAGCTAACAAGCCACTATCGTGGTGCGTGTAGCTATATCTCAGCATCATTTCGCTGAAGAAAACATGATTTTTGACATTACTAGCTACCTTAATAATATAATTTTTATATTATTGTGCACATTTTGAAAGAATGTATTATACATACGTGATTATACAAGAGAAGAAATGTAATGATATGCAGGAATGGCAGAAAAATGAGTTGCCTGAAGCCACCAATTTAAGTTAAATCTTTACCAACCAATGACTGCAAAAGCCGTCATGAGCTCCCATAAGCCCATACGAATTTATATGGGGAATTTAATACTATAGGCGTTATACTTTAATACAGGGTTTTGCTTCCCTAAGCTGTTTCTTATGGTTGGTAAAGAGTTAAGTATTCATATAATATACTGGCATGCTTTTGTCAATCTTGTGATTGCTTGTAGAATCAGTAGCTAATACAACTCATGTAGGAACGTTCCTTGGATAAGATCATTATATACCCGAATCCTACAATTCAACAGTGGTTGCTTGGATCAATAATGTTTTCTTTGCTGTTTTTTTTAAATGAAAGTTTTTGTATGAAAGCAATGGACACAAATACAGAATGCTAATACAAACGTGCCCGGAGGTCTAACAGAGCTGTGGGGACCCACTTGATAGGGTGCGTCCAGAAATTTTCCCTACATACGATTGCTAAAAGTTGGGATACTAGTTACTAAGTTCTGTTGCATTTGTTCCCCCAGCCAGGTCTTCAGCATTGTAGGATTTGTGTACCATGTTTACAGTAGTAAAAAAAATAATGTAGCTACTTTATTTTCCGGACAGTAGTTCTGTACACCAAACTCCTAACATGATCATTGGCTCATCAAACTTTCAAACTTATATAATTTGTCCTTTCAATCCTACATGTTCCTATTTAAATTCATTTGTGCCTCACACTATTCGCTCTTAATTGGAAATCTTTGCCTCCTTAAGCTTGTGTTACATAATTACATGACGTCACTATATTCAGTCTTTAATAGGAATGTGAACGCATTCAATAAAACAATGGGAAACAATAAAGTACATGAATGACAATCCCCACCCTTTCACTGGATGGCAATGAAGCGATTACAGACAAGGATAAATCCCTTATCTGATGAAAGCCATCTATGTTAGCACTCTATGCAGACGATATGTTTCTCTACATAGGTCACTGATAGCAGCAGACCAAAATATTATGTGTTGACCCTCTCCATGCAGAGGTGACTGTAGGTTAGGGGTTGAACGCGCTATTATTGGTCTTGCATAAATTTTCATTTCTCAACAATTGCAAGTAGCTAGTTTCTGCCAACCCAGCCACTACTGTCAGAGATATCACATTATAGGTGGTATCACTGCACATTAATTTTCTTTCAGTTTTATTGTCTGGGATACCAGAGCCCAATCAATCAGAGTCTCTTAGCCAGTGGGTGTGGTGTGCGTTGCCTCTTCAACAGCCTGTATACTCAGGAGAAAGTGTGCTTCTGTTATATAGTTTACAGTGCTGGTCATTATGGAGATCAGTAGCTATAAAATCGATATTGAAATCTCCTAAGAGGACAATATAAGATGGAACTAATCTTTCTAAAAGAAATCTTTCAAGGAAACTGACGGGGGAACTGTCTGGTATTGAAAGTAACTGCACGCATCAATATCCACGTCAGTTAGGATTGAGTAAGACCCAAGCAAGAGCAAGATCCAAGGCATCATTTGGCAGAGTATGAATAGCTGTGTGTGTGATGTAGCCATGTGTGAATGTGGTGTGTAGCCTAGAAATTCTCATCTCCATGCAGTTTGTACTGCAGCCATGGACAGCTGGAAGTGTGTGTGTGTGTGTGTGTGTGTGTGTGTGTGTGTGTGCAAACTGTGCATGTGTGTGTCACGGTATGCATCACTGCATGTGTTCTAAGAGATATAGGTGAGGATATTCGCTAAGAGTAAATAAGCTCAACAACAAAATGCAGATAGCTAAAAGGTTTTTGAGTCTACATGGTATGCTGAGACATGACTTCTTTCATTTAGCACTGGTTTCAGCCGCAATGCAAGTAATGGGTAGTTCATTGCATGACAGATTCTGTCTGACGATGTCCCGGTGACCTGGAGCAGTGAATTAATTTCTCACACTGTTGGTGGGATTTCATCATCTTGTAACTTAGGTCTTTGTTGTTTAGGTTGCCACTGAGTTTGTTCTGGCCTTAAAAGCATGTCTTTGTTTCAACATTATTTTTGAGTGCATTTTGTTTTTGCTGCTGAGCTACTTATATAAAAATGGTAGCTACCTCTGTGGGGGTATACTCATCTTGCATGTGTGCATGAGTAAGAACTTCAATCAATTTACAGGACAGTTATCAAGTCAGAACTGCCTGGATTAGTGCATGGTAAGTCACATACTATAGTTGTGTAGGGTCATGTCTCTTCTCAAAGAGTGCATTGAAATTATTGTGACCAGTATCACAATAACTTGATAGCAATGGAAAGTGCTCTGATCAAACTTAAAATTTGTTGTTGCTGAAGAGTTCCTAGTGCATACCTATAGCCTGGCCTCATAATATAGTATGACTTGTGTACATAATTCTAGAAAAAGCATGCATAACTATTCCAGCTCTGCCCAAACAGTCAGTATTATGTACACAACAATAGCACCGAGTCATTGCTGATGATGGTGGGTATGAGCCTCTGAGGTGTCAACACCTATTTTAATCCCTCCCAAATCAGTGTACATGTAAGATATAAGAACAGGAGGTGCAAAATCTTTCTGCCTCAACGGAGATAGATGCTCGAATCAAACTAAACCAAAGTTAAGACATCAGCTGCAAATGAAATGTGAATATGATTAGTTCTGTCATTTACATTATCTCTAACATTTGACTCTTATCACAAGTATGTTATTTATCCAAGAGCCACGGTCCCTTTGTACGGATCCAATGCTGCTCTCCTCGGCCGCCACCACAGTCATCAAAGAAACAGGCTGCGAACTGCATGGACTGCTTGACAAACGAGCGGGCTGCCAGTCTCACCACAGTGACCTACGAGGACTGCCTGAAAAGGAGCCTACAGGAATCACTACAGTGAACTGCGTGGACTACTTGAAAAGCGAGCAGCCTACCAGGCTCACTCTGTCAACCTGCCTCCGACACCACCTCACAGACAGCTCGTGGACCTGGATCCAGCATCTCAAGTCCAAGGCTTCAGAGACATACTGGCAGACTGTCACACGTAGATGCTTGAAGACTCCACCAGCGTTGAAACTGCTTTGATAATGCATGCATTGTCAGCATGACGTCACCAAGCTGAACGCTATTATATCCTTTGATGTGCATTTTCTGTGACTATATAAACTAGCTTGTTTTGCATTTCTATTACACCTGATGAAGACCCCGAAACGTTGCATTAAAATGATGAACTGCTAACACCTGGCTCATCGCGGACCACTCCACATTAACTTATGTACTAGTTTTCAACACTAGTGGAGAGTACGTCATTGTAGCGGGCACTTGACTCTTATCACAACATTGCTTTGGTGCAAGCTTTTTTATTCTAGTTAGATAGCTGTCACCAGAGTGTGTGAAACTAAGAATGACAATGGCTAAGTACAGCGCAGTTTTAATCGTATGCTATCTAAACCTTCTCTCACTTAGGTCGGCACCATGTATTATCCATCTGTATCCAGTGGTGCAAGTCTCGTGTCCATAGCATGGACCAGTTCTCTCTGCTTTTCAGCCCACAAACTCCACACACATGACCATGCAGCAATCCTCTACACATTCGTGACTTTAACCACACCCACCCATCAAGGGGCATTCAATAGTGACGGCTCTCTGCCGACCATCGCTTGTCTAGACCGAGACAAATGCTTCACTGGCAGAAATGGAGGCCCTTCTAGGCGAGAGGACTGTTTTCTCAGCCCAATTGTGCAAAGGAGGAGAGAAATTAATATGGACCACCCATCTCCAACCAAGAGCTTTTCAAGGCCAAGCGGCCATGCTACCTAGGCTGAGTGCTGAAACCCACCCACCTCCCCCAGTCCCGCCCTCTCTGCTGGCACAGAGCCTGAGTCCCAAAGACATTGCCAGAAGTCTGACATCACTGATGAAAGTCTCATGCCGTCTTTAGACAGCTTTGTCGGTTAAAGTGTTAAGGGACTTACATGTAATATAAAACAGAGTTATTTAATTATATTCATGAGGCTGTGGCCGTATGTCTTCTGGTGTCGACTATAAGCTGAGTCAACTACATTTGGCTTCACATGTGCCAATGGCATGAAGTCCAAAGCCTGCAACATACAGAATAATAGTAAACAGGCTGCTAATGATATTCATAAAGCCTTGGAGTCAGTGCAGGGCTATATAGAGGCTTACTGCTCAGTACAGATTTAGCCTGCCAGCTACTTGATCACGAATTTTCTGAAGCACATTTCAGGCTTCATAGCCACTCATTAATGGACTTGCACGTAATATAATATAGCAGTGCCATTAATGATATTCATGAGGCTGTGGCCTTCCGCTGGTGTTGATTATAAGCTGTACATTTGTGTACCAATGGCATGTAGTCCAAAGCCTGTAACACACAGACAAAACATTCATGCATCATCTAATGATATTCATAAGGGCCTTGGCCAGTATATCCTGCACGTTCCATATAGAATTCTCCTTGAGTGACTTCACTTCATCATTCCATCCAGCAAGGTATTTTCCACCACGCTTAGGGATGGAACAGTCAGCACACCTAATCAAACAGTTAGTCAATTGCGAACATAGGTGTTCTAAAACATCATTGTGTGCAGAACAATTTGGGCTCAGTACAACCGATAATGTCAGCAGCAATTTCAATTGCACAACAGCATTCAACCACCAGTGATTGATATTTCTGAATTTGAGCAGGAGTACCCCTCTGTCATGCTACCTGATCTGAGGAAGACCGAACAGGTGGTATTGCATGTTTGGGGATGAGTTTGAGCACAGTCTAGCATGACACAAATTGGACGATGATCTGACAGATTTGCACCACTACTAACAACAGTGATCTCACGTATTCTATGCAGAAAGCTAGATGATACCAGAACATGATCCACACACAACTGACAGGCACCATCATCACTCTCATTCATGAACTGAATGCTATCAAAATCGAGATCCTTGGCTATTAAGGAATTGCGATCCATAAATTGGAGCAAATCACTCGTGTGATGCCTATCAGTGCAGCTGAAATCAACTTTAAAATCACCCGCTACAGCATTGCCGCCAAGTCTTGAGCATCAAGGAAGCCTTCTTGTTCACCAAGAGCCTCTTGAAAATCAAGGTGCCCAGAGGACAGGTAAATGGCATATAGATACAGACAAGAAGAAGAGTTTGGCAGTCAGACTTAATGTGAATAGCACAAAATCTGCTGGGCGTTATATAAATAGCACATGTTATTAGCTGTCATATTAGGGAACACTTTATTATGAACTCTCCTAACTGTATGGTATTTGAATAATGAAAGAGACAGAAGTTTTGACGTTCAGCTACCATGCAGTGGAAGATAGCTAAGCCCCTCAACAACAGTCACCATTCAATTGGTGCTATTCTATAAGTAAGATGGACACCTTGTAATAATTTAAGAAGCATGCCCTCAGGCAGAATTCATTCTTGGGCTGTACCCTTGACACACTACCCTTGCCTCTCCGGACATGCAATTAAGCCCTTATATACGAACTCTATCCAATACCAAATACACACCACAAAAGGTGCAGTACAACCTGACCAACTATAGATGACACAATTAACATTACATTCACATTCAACAGTGCCTTGCAGAATCAGTGAAACGAAGTGGATATTTGTCTGGCAGGAAGTCTATAGGGCGATGGGTTTGGCTATAGGGTCAAAGCTGAAAGCTAGCGCATGTGTGTAGTTAATATGACTGTGTACTTCCAGCCGGACCAATATCACCTCGTTTATGAAATTCCAATTGAACAATTATTACTGTAGGAATTAAGGACACTGTCACACAGTTTTGTCATTTTGTAATTGCACAGCAATCTACCTCTTGAGTCTTACAGGCCAGCTAGCCCACTTCCACACAGAATTAAGGGAGGCTTTTACCATTTTCATGGTGCCATTTGCCATTTTCTTCTGACGGCCATAACTCCTTCCTACTACCCCCCATGAACTTGATTTATGGCTCAAAAGACAGCTCTCTCCAAGAGCTTTACAATGAGCTATAGAAAGTCTGTTAAGTACCCCCCTATAAGGAGTTAGTGGTAAGGAAGCTAACCACACTGCTTTCACAGGAATCCTGATAAGTGACCACCACTCATCATGTAGCCTGTGATTTTTTTATTATGTCATCTAGAGGCTTAGCTCTACAATGTGAATGGACAGAATGTTTCTGAGAGTATCCATAGGGTAGATAATGACCATACCATCCATGGATACTCTCAGAAACATTCTGTCCATTCACATTGTAGAGCTAAGCCTCTAGATGACATAATAAAAAAATCACAGGCTACATGATGAGTGGTGGTCACTTATCAGGATTCCTGTGAAAGCAGTGTGGTTAGCTTCCTTACCACTAACTCCTTATAGGGGGGTACTTAACAGACTTTCTATAGCTCATTGTAAAGCTCTTGGAGAGAGCTGTCTTTTGAGCCATAAATCAAGTTCATGGGGGGTAGTAGGAAGGAGTTATGGCTGTCAGAAGAAAATGGCAAAAGGCACCATGAAAATGGTAAAAGCCTCCCTTAAGTGGGCCAGTATACGTATGCGAGTATCCCCTCCTTAATTGTATGACTGTAGCTATGCAGCTAAAGGTACAGGGGGTCTGAGCACAAGCTACACTGGCAGCTGCAAAATAATGCATATAGTTAGGGGAGGGGCATACCTTTCAGCGTGAACTGCCTTAAATTTGCATTGGGATGTGATACTTTACAGAGTGGGAGGGGGGCGGAACTATGTATAGGTCAATGGAGAAATATAATGCAAATCATAGTTACATAAATCACATTCTTGGACTATTATGAAGTATATAGCGGAACTGTGGGTGTGTACTGTGGCATGGGCTTGCACAATCCAATCTGTAAGTATAGAGTTGTCATAGGAAGGTGCAGCCAGGGTAGTAAAGGGACCGAGTCCTCTATTATTCCACGAATCACAGTTATCTTCATTCCACATGACATGAGGGCAAGGGAGAAGAGGGCAATCAGACAGAACGTGACAAGCACCAGTAACCCCCGATCACCACCTGGTAGCAGAGAAAGATTGAGAGTGCGATGACATCATCGGGAGCTACATGTAATAGCCTCCACATTGTGTAATACTTGCGATTGGAATCAATAATTGGGACCACTGATCTTAAGCTGAATCAGCAGCACATGGATGGATACCTACCTATTTTTCTAGGGTGTATGTAGCTATGGGAATTGGGTGTCACTAATCACTGGATTGAACTGGACTGGACAGGGCTGGACTGTCAACTATGAACGTTAATAAACAACCGGAAACTAAAAATTGCCAACAAAATAATTTATACGAAACACAATTTACTGTATGGAGGCTCACGCAAGTAATTCAGAGACCTACGGACAACTGTAAGCCCAATGTGGATGGTGTAGGTACTCACCAATAGTCGGTATGTGCTGTAAATCCACTCGGCACATAATTATACAGAATGCAATTGGTGTGTGTCATCAACGAACACTGAAACGTGATCTGTGCATGCAAACGGTGTACCAGCGTGGCCATGGGATAAATACACAAAAAGTGCAAGGAGCTTTAGCTAGGGTATACAATACAGCGGATGGGCAAGGTGAGCAGCAAGGCAAGCAGACAGCAAGGTGAAGTGTGCTTGCTACTGCTATGTTTGCTCCCACTGTCCTCCACCAATATGGGATCATCTGCCTCACCAACAATTTTGATGACTTCACAGAACTCTATCTGGGGAACCAAATACACGACATATCAGTATGCCAGCAAACTGCGCATGCATGTGCGGGGGAAATTATTGGGTCATTATAAAATAGTCAGGTAATTCGCAAAGTTTCGACAGTCCAGTCTAGTCCAGTCCAGTTCAGTCCAGTGATAAGTGCCGCCCATGGGAATTGTACCCTGAAGGCAATTTATGTATTCCCTTGGGTGGAAGTGGGAGGGATTACATACATCACAAATCAAAAACACCCACGGTACAGAGCAACTGTAACAGCTGACTTGTAGCATGCTGTTCTGACAGCTTTCATAAGAACACTCCCAGTTGATTTAAATACAGCTTGACAACCATATACCCTAGCAAAGATCAGAGGATTAGGAACCCAGCCATTCCTATAGATCTTAGAAAGCTACATATTCATCATTATTGGATGGCCAGTATTGGACAGCTTAATTACCCCATGCATGCATGCACAGCAAGGGGTTGAGTGATTGCTGTGTCTGTCAGTACTCAGTGGACACAATTTGGGAACACTTTCAGGGGTGTCTCTACTCACTGGACTGGACTACTGGACTGGACTACTGGACTCATGCACCCAAAATGGCATAAAATACCTTTTCCAGCCATTTGCAGTGTATGACAGAAGCTAAATGATTCGCCAAAGCTGCTTGCTTAGCCTGTTGAAGCGTCTTCCATGACTTTCTTAGAGTCAGTAGAGGTCAAAGGTCACGTGCATATTTAATAAGCTTCAGTCATTGATGTGAATATCGTTTTCTGTTTTTTATGCTCCAGCAAAAGGCTGGAGTTGTTTCGTTGAAGCAAATATGCTTGCAACCTTGGACCTACTGATTAGAAGAAATTTGGCATGGAAGGCGCTTCAACAGGCTAAGCGAGCGGCCGGGTGTCTCTATTCGTTGCATATTAAATATGCATGTGACCTTTGACCTCTACTGACTCTAAGGAAGTCATGGAAGACACTTCAACAGGCTAAGCAAGCAGCTTTGGCGAATCAATAAGCATATTTAGCTTCTAGTTGTCCTACACTGAAAATGGCTGGAAAAGGCATTTTAGGCCATTTTGGGTGAGTCCATGAAGTAGTCCAGTCAAGTAGTCAAGTCCAGTGAATAGAGACACCCACACTTTCAGCTCTTTACTGAAATAATGTTTTTGCTCTCTGTCCAATTATGGAACAAAACCACACCTCGATTTAAAAAGTTAGGTCAAAATTTAATGATGGCAGCTAGGTAGAGCACAGACAGTATGACACACTGAGTGTTGCTACATGCAAACAGCGCACAGGGTAGGTGCTCTACTGAGCACTTCTTATTGCACACGTCCTCAGGCTAAGATAGTGATGACCTAGCTACAGCTGTGTTTGTATCTTGGACATGGATGTCACTCCCAAAGGTTAGTCAAGCTTCCTGTATGAGCTTGTGGCACATGCACAATTGCGTAGGTCCAGTAAAAATAAATCCGTCATTGCATGAATCGGTAACTGTACCGAGTGCTGGGCTATTATCACATCAGGAACTCATAATGAGAAGGAGTATCCAATTCAGCATCGTAGCCATAGAACAGCAGCAACCGAAACACACCCTTATTTGCAATTGTGAACGCATCAAGTAAAAATCAGGAATAAAACACAGTCAAATGTGGGGAATTGTCCAAATTGCTTAAAAATGGATTAAAACTTGTGCACCCCCTTCGAAGAAATGCCTGAAAATTGGAGAAACTCAATCCTTGGAAATCTTCTGAAACACATTTAGAACCAATTCCCGGTGCAAACTTTGAAATGCGTTTTATTCCCAATTTTTATTTGATGCGTTCACAATTGGTTTCGCAAGAAGAAGTGGCATAGGGGTGTGTTGCTACATGTAAGTAGATGTAAACTTATACTGGTGATCATGAGTGTCATGCGGGACTCACCAGATAAGCCGGAGATTCTGTGCTAGCTACAAAGATGGGACCAGCACCAACAGACCGCTACACCGAGCATATGAAGCATACCAAGGCTAGAAGCCATGACTCCAAAGGTCTGCCGAGTGAATAATGCCCTGCAATTTCTCCTGGAGCAATCACTATTTGGAGTTTCACCATTTGAATCACTGCTATCTCTTGCTTTGAACCTGGATACGTTATGCCTCATGGTTGATTTCTGTACCTTGCAATCTAAAATCTGCAAGAAGTGTCTAGCAGCCTTGGCTGGGCCATTTTCAACATCCTTGCACTTTCTTGCAGTGTGTACTCGACTATTCGTTGTACATGGAGGTGAGACCATCTTGGAGCAAGCAGGGCCATGCTTTGCTCCCCCCCCCCCCCCCCCCCCCCCCCCCAGGGCGTACCTCACACTCTCATTAGCAATGCAAATTTCTTTCCTGGTAAGAGAGGAATCTTGATATTGCATTCCCTGGGGAGCATGCAGGTACATGTAGCTATGTTCCCCGAATTATGCCACACTTGGACCTACTGTAATGTGCGCATGCATACCTGAAGATCCAGCCGGCCAGGGTTACGGGGTTTCTATTTAATATCCTAGAGCGATAAAATGAATACCCCGCCAAATTTTCCCGCTATACGGACCGATACGGTACATGGCTCACCTCAACTTCCCAGAGCATCTTTCTCCTCTTCTCTGCCAACAGCTGTTCCTTCTAGCTCAGAGCACCACTAGTGTGAGCAGCGGCAGGGCTCACAAGGTTCACTCTGTGAGGGAAGAGAGGGAGGGGAGAGCAAGAATGGGAACGGGATGGGAAAGGCAAGCAGGGATGGGAATGGATGGGGTGAAAGAAGGAAAGAGAGAGGGAAGTGTGAAAGGAGGAGGAATGGGGAAGGAGGAGGAATGGGGGATGAGAATGGATTGGAATGGATGAGGTGGGGGCTGGGGGGGGAGGGGGGGGGAGTAGGAAAGAAAGGAGGGAAGAGCAACGATGGAAAACAGGAAAGGAGGAGGGCGGAAGAAAGGAGAACATGTAAATGACAAGTACAACACAGGTGTGATATATATAACTCAAACTGAGCATTGTCTCTTACCCTGACAATTCCTCCTCTTGATCATCAGAGCTAGTGTCATCTCCACAGTCCGCCAGCTCCGACTTGGACCGCACCCCCAGAGGGGGCTTGGAGACAGCAGCCTCCTGCACTGGTAGAAAGATGGGAGGGTGGCCAGGCATCAATAAGGAGATCGAAGAAGCTGTACAAAGCTATTCTGCACATCAGAGTCCAGAAACAAAGCACCAGTCACTACCCTACATGTACATCCGTGGAGTTGGCCTGCAAAATTGCGGCAATGGGTCCATGTGGACTTCACAGGACCATATGCTTTGGAGGGAGAACGTTTCTTATCCTCATAGGTGCACACTCAAGACGGCTGGAAGTGTTGCCTATGTCCACAACAACATTAGGAAAGACTATCCTGGAACTTTGTAAGACCATCACATCCCATGGGCTGCCACAACAATTGGTATCCGATAATGGACCTCAATTCACATCAGACGAACTTGAGAGTTTCAGCAATAAAACTAATGGTGAGGTAGAACACTTTGTGCAGACATGCCCTGAAAGCGTCTCAGAATGATCCAAGAACCTCGGAGACAAAACTAGCCAAGTTTTACTGGACTACTGAAACACCCCACACACAACCACTGGGTATTGACCAGCTAAATTGTTTCTGCACAGACATCTGCACACATGCTTGGACATACTCAACCCCAACCTGCATTCCCACATCACCAGCAGCCAAGCCGAACAGAAGAGGCACCATGACCTACGATACAGAGGAACTTTGCTATGGGCTAGTCTGTGCTGGTAGAAAATGCAAAGGGAACACCCAAATGGCTTCCAGGTACCATCCTGGAAAAGCTGGGACCGACCTCATACCTGTGCAAGCTAAAGATCAGCTGTGGAGAAGGCACGTTGTGTTTAGACTCACAACGAAACAGCACTTTTGGACTGACAATGAAAAACCACCACTAATGAAACTGAGCCTGATGAATATACTGTTGGTAACCCAGAACCAGACAATCCATTTCTGCCTCTGAAGTCAACCCTGCTGCTGATCCCAGTGAAAGGACTTATGAGATACAATGTAACTCCGTCGTTACCCACACAGGAATCAAAATCCTCCTTGACCCAACTTTCGTTAAAGGAGGGAGGAACTGTGATGTAAGTATACCAATAAACACACGGCACCCCTCACTCACATGTGGTTCTATTGGATTGTTATTCAGTTCACGTGATTGCTGCAGTCTGGGATCTGAGAATGAAGTTCACTAAAGCAATGATTGTGAACCCAACAGTTCACACACTATGCTCTTCCCTTCTCATCCCTCACCTGCTTGCTTGCTTGCCCCAGTCTCTCTTCCCACCCCCTCCCTCATTCCATTCCCTAGTCCCTTCTGTTCACCCCTCCTCTTACTCCTCCCTCCCTCCATTTCCCCCTCCTCTTACTCCTCCCTCCCTCCTTTTCCTTCCTCCCTCCCCTCCCGTCTCCTCCTTTCCCATCCTCCTTCCTTCCCTTCTCTCTGACTTACCAGCTGGTCAACATTCCATCCATCCCACTCATGCTTTGATCGACATTCTCTTTTTCCCTCTTGCCATCGAGCTGACCAGCCTTGGAGTCCATCCCAACCTGGTAGGGAGGGAGGGAGGGAAGGGAGGAAGGGAGGGAGGGAGGGAGGGAGGGAGGGAGGGAGGGAGGGAGGGAGGGAGGGAGGGAGGGAGGGAGGGAGGGAGGGAGGGAGGGAGGGAGGGAGAGATCGAGTTGGAGGGAGGGAGGGAGGGACAGGCTGTCAGCCATCAGGTTGAAGTGGTACACGGGGGCTAATAGCACATTTGCACGCTGCCGAAGGCAGTGCATAGAGGCGCGTAGTGCTGATCAGTCCGCGCGAAGCGAGGAAAATTTTTTCGCCCTTCATTTTTCAGTTATCAGGGTGGGCTCTCGTGGCACCTTCGTGCTTTGTACTGCAAGTTAGAGACGCCAGCCCCCAAGAAACGAGGTGACATAGCAATAAGTTAGTGCTAGATTTCGTGGGATAGTACCGCCCAGTCTGTTGTTTTGGGGGGCTCAGCCCTCCTGCTTTTGAAAGTGGGGGGGCTCAAGCCCCCTTGCCCCCCCTATATCTCCGCCCCTGTATGTGTGTGTGCTATGTGTGAGTGTGAGTGTGAGTGTGAGTGTGTGTGTGCTTGTGTGAGTGAGTGGGGGAGGCTAGTTCAAGTAATAGCACACCAACATGCAAATTTAAATGCTGGTCTCGCCCGGCCCAGATCGACCCAACCAGCTCGGATCGCCTGGTATACTGAAAACGGTCACAGCTGGGGTTGGTCTGGGGCCAGGGAAATGTATGTTAGTATGCTAGTCTTGTATAGTATGGTGTTACATAAGGCCATTCATATTGAAGCCTTGTTGCAAGGGATTCCCCAGCAGTATGTCCGTAGAAACATCTGGTGACCCCCCCCCCCCCCCCCCCCCCCCCCTCCCCCCATGCTCAGTGTCAACCCTCGATATGTAACTGCAATATGTAACTGCCCTCAAGGGCGCATAAGTGACTGTAAAATGAGGTGGTGAGGTATTTTACTGAGATAGTAGTGCATTTTCAATACACTAGCATTTTTGTGACTACTATTGCTCAGATAGCTGTTGAGTACAAAGGTTAATTATAGTCACCAGATGTTTCTATGGACATGCTGCCGGGGAATTCCCTTGCAACAAAGCTTCAATACGGAATGGCCTTATGTAACACTATACTATACAAGACTAGCATACTAACATACGTTTCCCCAGACCCACACTAACCCCAGCTATGACTGCTTCCAGTATACTGAGCTGGGGTTGGTTTGGGTCTCGAGACCTGCATTTAAGTGCGCTAGTCTTGTATAGTATAAGGTAGCCTCGTACCCAGGCCCCGCTAGCCCGAGGGTACGAGGCTAAGTATAAGGTACAGCTACAACATCAACACTTAGTCAGCAATAGACCTTATGCAATTGACGTCATAGGCTTCTGACGATGGTCTCCCATCCGGTGAAACTGAGTTTTGCAATGCCTCAGGTGAATTGGAGGGGCCCTTGGATATGCATACTTATGACCACTCAGCTGTGATTGGTGATTTTAATGTGGCCGTGCACAGATTGTGAGAAGCAGATAAAACTCCATGAGTCACTCTGTGCTGGGGAAAATTTGAGGGGCTGGCCCGTTAGACTAGCAACCACCTAGCCTGGGAACGAGGCCCTCCCCTTCAGATGCTACACCCTTGGGTGTCCTGATTACAAACCAGCAACATCCCTTGTGAGGGTGATTTAGCTAATACTATTATTATTCCACTACATAATACACGACTTACCACAGTGCAGTTAGTAGCTGTAAACTTTAGTTGCAGACCAAGAGGCGGGGTCTGAGGCAATCCCCTTAATTATGCGGGTGGCTACATACTAGGTGAATAACTGATCTCATTTTGGGACCCGCGGGACCGCTGGATCCATCAGAGACCACATGGACCTTCTGTATCGTTTGACTCAGTGACTGCAGAGCGCGCTCGGCGACTTGTCCAAAACAAGTACACATAATCGTAGTCTCGGAATCAGACCTGGATCTGGTCTGGTTCCTACACCGAAATAGTTATTAGGCAAAAATATGGGAAAAAATGTCGGACAACCCGGAAGAAATATTTATCAACTTTACTGCACTGGTTGTCAAGTTCTTAGCATAGCAATCAACAATGGGACTGTCGGAAAGCCAGCCCTACTTCCACAAAGTGGTCAAGAAAGATGACGGTTGCTTCGTAGTCTTATCCAACGAACCAACGGAGTGCTTCCAGTTCGAACCTGCAGAAAGCTAAGCTACATGGTGAGCTACGGGATCGACCATCAAACAAGCCCCAACTTCAAGCACAAAACACTGACCCCCGTGGCAGTCGCAGATGCCCAGCACGTTCTCACTGCTCTCGTGGATGTGGGTGCAATCCGCCAAGGGAATGCTATTCTTTACGCAGCTTCAAAGGAGCCAGAGGAATGTACATTCGATGGGATGAAGGCTGGTTTTCAAAAGCAAGCTAGACAAGTAGGCCAAAACGGCCTCTTTGTGTTCCATTTCTCTGGGCATGGTATCAAAGTGCGCAATGATGAGTGGGGTCTCGCTCCAGTAGATTTTGATTACACTAGGGATACTTACATAACTGCTGACGTGTTGAACGAGTGGCTGCAAGAGGTTGGCTGCAGAGCGAAGCACATTCTCTTCACGCTCGACTGCTGCTATGCAGGAGGCATTGCAAAGGAGTTGACGTCCTCTGCGAATTGGGGAAAGCAAGAGTTGGGTCTCTATGTCATCAGTGCATGCACTGCCAACGAGGCGTCGCTAGTCCTTGGTCCTTTAGGACATTCCATCTTCACATACTTCTTGGCTGAAGCAATCACTAAGTTGACTTCTAGTCCTGGTCAGCTCCCGGTCCATGACATTTTCAAAGAGTGTGAGGTTTGCTCAGTTGCTTTATCCTCACTCCTCATAAAGTACGACCCCAAATCAGGACTCAGTTGGAGCACAATGCAACCTCAGATGAGGGTTTGGGATCTAAAGTCGGTCGTGATGGAGCTAATGGGTGAAGGTCCAGACCAAGCCGATGCAATGGTGTTGGGTAGGTTCGATTTTGCTGTTCAGCTTTACGATAAAAGCAAGCCGAAACCTTCATTGGATGACAAGACATACGCATGGTTTGAAACACTCACTGATTCGAAAGGTCCTTTGATGGAACTAGAAAGGAGGCATATTCTTGAGGATAGAATCCTGGTCACAGCTCTTTGCTCGATTATGTATAGTGTGGCATCAATAGAAATGGCATGTAACCCAGCGAATGTCGGCAACCCGAATCTCTTCTTGGTAGCGTTCATGCATGCTGTGGCAACCCTGGACCTCATGAAACACGGAGTGGAATTTAACGTGCACCACTTTGTGCAAGGTTGGGGGTTCTACCGTGATGTGGTTGTCCATAACAATGTTAGTGATGAGGGGCTGCGACGTTTACTCTACCGGCTAAAACGAAAGGAGCGGTTGGCAGTGCAAGGTAGTGCAGCTACTGGTGAGGATTTCACCGATTCTGATGAAGTTGGAAAGGTTTGTGTTGAATGGAAATGTGTGTTTTTACCTACCTAATCACTGAACTAGATTTCCCCTGGAATGTGGAACGGGATTGAAACTCTGGACTGGCTAAACAATAATTCACATTTAGTATTCAGTGTCCCGTCTGAGGCTTTGGTACATCATATTTTATGTCTCCAAGGCCTGCGTAGGTGCTATAGGCATTCTGATATAGTTGAAAGCTTGGTTAGCTAGAGGTAGGATGTACATGCAGCATGCATGATAGGCCTACCGATTTCTAATACAGCATGCAGAATGAGATACCGTTAGTAGTGGCGGTAAATGCTGGAAACAGGGTATGGTCAAGTTAAATTAGAGACAAATATTCAACTTTCATGCCACTTTTCTCAGCCTCTGAAGTGGATCTCTGGTCTGTGAGTAATGTAGACGCTAGTATTTTCGAAATTCAGACCCTTCTATTCTGAACTAAACCTTCAACAAGCTAGCCCTTCACTGCTGATCTTTGTGTGCTCCACAGACAGACCAAATCAATCACTCTGCCTATGCTGCATGCATGTGCTCATGCTCAGATTCAGTCAGCCACCTTTGTTCAAAGATCCATGTGACCTTTGTCCTCTACTCAGTGGGAACTCGAAGAAAGATGCCTCAACAGGCTACAGAGCACGTTTAGAGAAGTAACTGAGTGAAGAATTACTGTACAATACTATCCTGAACAAGGCATTTTAGTCAGTGCAGTCCAGTCCCTCATTCAAGTCCCACGTTCAAGCGTAAAATCTAGTCCAGGCATGATGGTGCATCCTGTCAAGGTTAGGTACTCAGCTGTAATACTTATTGCCCCATGTGTGCATGCGCTAGCAAGTAAGGGGTAGAATCATTGCTTTGTCAGTATGTTGATCTGTCTGTGGACATTAAAATGAGCAGTTTGGGTGAAATTGGAACACTTGCGATGCAAAGAGAATGAATATGTTGGTCACCACCCACGTGTCTGCCTTCTGTCTACCTGACATAATGCCACTTCCCATAGGCCTTCCATATCATTTTTGCATACTGCAAGCGATCACAAAGACTGGAGTTGATCTTGTTTCCAAGTTGTTTTCATGGAAGCAGTGTGATTATATGGAATTGTAAAGTGGGGTGGGGGGGGGGGGGGGGGGGGGGGGGCAAACTTGTAAGTAGCTTAGCATCAGTAATCACTACCTGGTATGGTATATAGAGCGCCTGGTCTTGCCCTTTGAAGCATACCCATATCATGTGAGTTCCAGGCTGTCTCTAAGGCAGACTGGGAGCCGAATTATATGCTTGCACACCTGTAGCTACATCTTCCTCTTGTTGAGTTTGCAACATTGCATTCCTCTTACACAGGATTGTCAAGAGGGACCCACTGAAGAAGATATCCCTCCATTACAGCAGTGGATTCCTATTGACTGAACTTCGATGATAAATGCTTTTATAATGATCTCGAGAGAGGGGCCTGGACCAAGACTATACATTGATAGTACATTGTATTTTTAGTGATTAACTTTTTTTATGCAAGAGTTCAGTATAATTATCACCTTGAACAGTGGAAACTTTTTTAGCTTTTGACCACACAGAGCAAGCTCACAGGCCTCCACCAGGGTAGAGGCTGAAAGAGAGGCTTTTGTAAATATATGCCCCCTGTTTCTCTAATGGACAACTTTGCACACTTAACTATAGTCATAGCAGCATAAAAATATAGCTAAAGCTACATGAGTAGACAGATACATACCAAGCCTTTAGGCCGCTTAACTATAATCAGTCAGAGCATACTATTTTTTGCAATGTATCAGACTGCTATAGGTAACAGGCCATAGGGGGTCACTTGCTGAATTGATTTCATAGAGAGGTGGGGGGAAGCTAGTTGGGTATAAGCTTACCAACTCTGCTCCCCAGAAGTCTCTGGCGCAGGTAGGGGACTTGTCGTCAGTAGTTTAGCTCCGATGTATATTAGACTGGACGATGCAGCTCTTGTTCACAGTAAAGTTGAAATAGAATAGTCGTGCACAGCTTTTGTCTCGAGTAGACGCTTCAACGAGGACTCGTTCGTCTGACTTGCTTGGCTGTGTGTACCGCTGGTTATACTTGTATAAGGAATGAGCGTAGTCTCGCAAGCCAGCCTCTTTTCCCCCTCGTAGAAAAAGAGGCTGGCTTGCGAGACTAGAATGAGCGCTGCACTCCTGCTTGTAGAGCGAGCGGAAGCAAAAATGAATGCATTCCCCAAAGCAATAATTGCATTCCCAATACAATAATTGTATTCCAATGCAATAATTGCATTCCAATGCAAGCCACTGCATTCCCCCAATGCAATAATTGCATTCCTGGGTACTGATACGAATGCACTGCAACGCGCATGCGTAAAGTTGTTGCACAACAGTGGCGTTATTGTGGTGTAATCACACTGTGGCTGCTGTGGTGCAATCGCATCTGCCAAAGTTGATATATAGAGGCCAGAATGCAAGCATTCAGCAAGCAAAGGCACTTGTGCAGTGACCGCTCTCTAAGGACTTAGTGAGTCATTGAATAGCTCTAATAATGTGTGCAACTAGCTGTCTAATTTTCCATTACAGTTTGTATGGCCGAGCAGTTCAGTCATGGAGATGCAGAAGCCTCCAACACCTATCCCGCCCAATGCTCCTCACTTCGCCGAGGAGGCCATGTGGTATTGAAGGGACACCCTTGCAAAATTGTTGAGATGCTGACCTCTGTGCCGGGAAAACATGGCCATGCTAAGGCAAGGTTTATACTCAATGGGGCGTAGTCAAATTTTCAGGTGGCAAAGTTTGTTGCTGTCTTTTTCATAGAACCTACTGCTGGGAGTAGATGTGTAGCTTACTTATTTGGAACATCTGATCAGGGGCGGACCGGATCCAGGAAAACTTTTAAGGGGGGCTGTACTGCACATCCATACGGGACAACCGTACTATGATTATTGTCGTCTCATTCCCAGGTGCATCTGGTGGCTCTGGATGTATTCACTGGGAGGAAATATGAGGACATCTTCCCAGCATCACACAAAGTGCAGGTTCCCCTCATCAAGCGTGTTGAATACCAGGTGGGTGGTCAGTCCCCCAGTGTTTCAAGTCTATTAGTAGTCAGCATAGACACTACACGCTGTGAGTGCTTGTCATGACAAGTATGCTTAGGTATAAATCTGTTGCTGCTTAGTTAGCTCATGGACGTCCCACTCTATTATGTATATGTACAACAGGAAGGTAATTGTATGGAAGTGAGTATAATACAGCTGACACATTGGTGCCTGAACGCTTTGTAATATGGACTCCGTTGCTACTGTATTTAATAGCATGGGTATAACCAGGAAAATGGATAAGGAGGGTTATACTGAACCAGTACAACTCTGGAGGCACTCTGTATCTTCATACTAAGCCTGGCCGTGAAAGAGTCATTAAACCATATGAAGTGCATAAATAATTTACGACGTGGATATTGGTCCAGCAGGAAGTACATACTTTAGGTATAGGTACTGGAAATGTATGCGCATCTAGAACCAGCCCTGGCCCTAATATACCCACTGCGAAGCCATGGTACAACTATAGCTAACACAATACACTACTGCATGCTGGTATAAACTTTATCCCTTACTTATATCAATCATACAATCGTTCTTTTTCCATGAAGCTAAGGCGCTATATAAATTGTTCTGGGAACAGTTAAGCACATTAGCCAACTACATCAGAGATTGTGTCAATGTACCATGCTCCCATAGCTTGTTGACATGTCTGATGGCTACCTGACACTGCTGAACAACGATGGAGAATTGAGGGAGGACCTCCAGGTGCCAAAAGGTAGCCTTGGCCAGAAGATGGAGGCAAGATTGGAGAGAGAGGACGAGGTTTTTGTTGTTGTGCTGCAGGCCATGGGAGAAGAAGCTACAGTTGGCATCAAGGGAACAGCTAAGAGGACAGAGCTGAAACCAACCTCCATGTGATGGCACACAACAGGGAACCTAACACTGCAGTGTGATAAATTATTTTGTACATGTAGTGCATAGTGCTTAAACTGATATAGACTTCGTTCAGAACGTTTCATGTCCTGACATCAAGTTTGGAGCATGAGAATGTTGTTTGGACTTGTAAAATTAACATTCTGATCTTCTTCGATTCAGTTCATCGTTTAAATTAAGGGTTGAGCTCAAGGGTATACTAAATGAGCGACCTGAAGGTGTAGACCAACTGTAGTCAGGAATCGGGGCGTATGTTTGATAAGACAGTTTTCTTCAAGCATGACATGTACAGTAATCATTTCCGGTAAGGGTATTGTCAAGGAGAGTTGTAACTCCATCAGGGAACAATCAGGAGAAACGTTGCTATGCGCATGCTTTGCACAGATATGTCTGGAATGTTTATACCAGGACTGGTGTTCAAGAGCATTTCCGAAGATATTGAAGGCAACTCACACTTGCTTCCTAGCAATTCAACTGAACTACTACTGCCCTTGTTCCAAACTCTGCACGACAAAGGCCATGCAAGTGCTTCTCCTTAGGAACAACCAGAATCCAATGGGTTATCACTGACATTGCTTCTCTGCTTGAAAAAGCAATTGGAAGCATATTCGCCCCACATGACTTTCCTGACCTCAACAAAGACATGTTCATAGGATTCCGGGAGCACTTTGAGTTCTGCCGTCGAGTTTACCAATACTGGATTAATCTTTCTGAACTGGATCCGACACCCGAAGTGGTGGTGGATGATGAGTACCACCTCTTCTTAAAACGAATCATCCATTGCATGAAAGCCTTATGATAATAGTTCCTATTGCTGTTGCTGGTTAATCTGCTCAGTGGAGCATCGATCAGTTCTTCACCACTCGCTTTCTACATGTCCTGCTTCTCCGACTGGAGTTCTTTCCTCTCAGCCACAAGATGACACTACGATAAGTAGCACCAAAACAGAAGGCCCAGCAGTGAGACGTAGATGCTAAAAATGGTATTGCCAGGCATGATGCAAATGGAGTACCAATTTTCTTTGAAGTCAGAGATTTAAATATTGTTGCTTTCAGCATGTCTTGCATGGAATATAGCGTAATTCACTGCACATGTCAGACTACGTTCACAACTGATTCAACTCTCTTTGAAACCAAAATGTGAATTTTGCACTAGAGTGTTTGCTAAAGAATTTATAGTTGAGCTGGCTGATGACAGTCTTCTGCAAGCAGTAGATGAATGTCCTTCACACAGTATCCATGACCTCAGTAGTAGAATCTTGACAAGTCTCCGTAACCCAGACATGACCCTAGATGGGAGTCAAGGAAAGCGAATCTCTACTTTGAACCGTATGATTTGCTTACCCCGCCTTCATAGAAAAACTGTTTGCAAAAGAAACTGCAAAACAGCCTGTATCAGATGACTTTATCACAGAGCTATATAGCACAGTGGATGTACCCATTCCAGATGCTCTTCTACACGTTCTCAAATCGTCATCAGGGGTAACTGAGTAAGAAATGTGAAGACATTCATAGCTACCTGTCTTGGTGAAATGTTGAAACATCAGCTGATGTGTGAACACATTATAGAAACTTGGGGGAAGCAGCAACGATACGCTGCCGCTTATAGAAATTTGAGACGACTGTTGGACAGATACAGCATCTATTGTGGCAGAAACCCTCTGAACCTGGTATGTACCTAAAATTAACTGTGCATTATTTTAACTTGATTCTACAAATGGTCTATATAGAAAGCAGCTGAAATGTTTAGATGAACACTGAAGAGACAGTTAATCGTCTGTATGAATGTTTAATGTGTGTATAGCTTGCGTTTATATGTGAGTGTATGACTCCACCAAATATTCATGGTTCTCTATATCAGATTGATGAAAAGTGACGATGACACAAAGGACAGTGTAGCTATATACCCAAAAGTAAGGTCAATTAGGTCAACCCTTTACTGTTGCTCTTGCTAATATTTATACTGTCATGTGAATAATGTTACTGTAATCTTGTTTATAGACCTTGCCTTTGAGTATGGTCCGAATAGCTTGTGTCGTGGAAACTAGTCTGACCTAGCAACGTTCCCATGTGACAAAAAGCTGGGGAGAAACCAAGGAATGAGGCTAATCTGACCAGCATCAGTGGTAATGGCTCATACAGCTCAGCCATTTTGGTACTCCATTTGGACAAATAAATCATTGATGGAATGAGGAATTCTGCTTGTCATTATTATTCACCATACCACATGCAAGGGGACTATCAGATGATTTCAAGGAAAATTTCTCGGTTCTTCGTGTGATGTAATCCTCTGTGGCCATGGTTTTATGATCTGACTTCCTAAGCTTCAATGCAGTGCAAATCATAATTCCAATAGTTAATATAACAAACTATATGAAGATTGTCTATTATAATAATAGACATGGTGACCACATTCAGCTAGTTTTAATTTGTATCTACATCTCCGATCAATGAACTGGCCTGGGTTCCACAGGTAACCAACCTTGACAGAGTGCCTTGGGTTGCACAACATCCTCAAGAGATTGGCACAGATCACAAAATATTTGGAACTCTTGCTGGTAGGGGCAAGTATCCTGTCACCTGAAATACCCTCATTGAAACCTTATGTGATACAGGACTCAGTGTGCTAGCTGGAGAGATTGCGGTTTAATTGTCAAACTCCATAGCAAAGAGCAATTATTGTGTGAGTTGGGCAAAGCATTCATGTTGCAGTGGCACTGCAAGGAGGCTATATATTAATAATTGCACAGTTTATAGTGCAAATCACTATGAATAAATAAATCTAACGTAGCTAGCAAACAACATTGCATCGAGCATTTTTTGAGTGCAGTCCTTTAAATTGTCCTCAGTAAATAACCGCTCATCTGGCTCGATAGGTGACCAATTGCAAGATCAACCAGCCTTGACAAAGTGCCTTGGGTTAAAAGGGTTGAAGAGACACACAGATCAACATACCTCAGGAGATTGGCACAAATGACGGAATATTTGTAACTCTTCTCTTGGAAGACAGAACTGGAGAAAGGGTCAATGCTGTAACACAGAGGCATATTGAATGATGCTGAACAAATAAATGTGGCAATTCTCGAAGAATGGATTGCTGGTAGGCCGGGGCAAGTATCGCAGTTGTCAAACTCCAAACAGCTCACAGCAAAGACCAAGCGAGTGAGTTCAAGTAATGCATTCATGTTGGGAGGTATTGCTGTGTACAGTAATAGAGAAGAGTACGTAGCAGAAACACTTCAAATGTCTTTGTCAGACTCACTTGCTCAGATGTAACATGTAACTAGCCACTGCAGCGTGTTAGTTAGCTAACTATACATAATGTTACCAACAATGTATTTCTGTGCACTTATAGCAGAACAAGCCATGGCCATATAATTATTCCTCTTGCACCATACACCAATGTATACCACTCACCATTATTCTATATTACAATTGAAAACAAATAGTATCAAGTCATGTATTTGATTTAACTCCTAGTCTCATGCCCAGCTGGAAGCACCTATGGAAATTCCGTCTGGTAACTTTGGTCAGTTTTCTAGGCAAAGTGGCGTAGGGTGGAATGTATCTTGGCATCACTTGCATATAGCAACAGTTGTATAGGTGCTAATACTATAATATAGTCTCATGCCCAGTGGAGGAAGCATTGACACTAGCAGTCTATACTGCATAAGGCAGTAGGTTCTATATCTACATTACAATTCAGCATAGTCTTGTCGCAGAGGTTCTTGTAAAGTATCATTATTACACTGAGGTATTGTAATCACAATAAGTCACATGCAAGTCACACGTTGGCAGGTGATCGTGGTAACTTTGATTTAACCTGTAGTCTCGTTCCCAGCCGGAAGCACCTGAGGAAAATCCGTCTTGTAAATTTGGTCAGTTTTCCTGGCGTAGCAGCGTAGCATCGAATGTAATCAGGGCATTAATTGAGGCTTAGTGTGTCACTTGCATCAAGCAACAGTCGCTAGGGCACCATATGTACAAGTACTAGTCTTGTGCCCAGTGGGAGCATCGTCTCATAATTGACAATACAGCATTTCTAATGACACGTTCAAATTCCTCTGTAAAGGTGTGGATTTCTTTTAACAAGTATCAAGAAAACATACCAAAGTTACCAGACAGATTTTCCATTGGCGCTTCTGGCTGGGCACAAGATCATTCAATGTGTGTGCAAACAGTCTATTATGTAAAGCAGAATAGCGTAAAGAAGCTACAATGAGATAGGTAGCAGCAGTGCCAACACTGCAGGAAACATTGACAGCTACTATAGCAGTCCATACTTCATCTGGCAGTAGGATCATGTGATCATCTTGTCATAGCATGTAATAAATTAAACTAGAAGGGTTGCTTGTAATTGCACAGAGATACCGACGAGATAGCGAGGTATTCAGTTGGTTAATGGGCATGAGGTAATAATAATTATCTATTCTAATTGACTTTTTGAAGGATTGTAGCTATTCATGGCCAACGTTGCTCTTACATTACAGGTAAAGTCCACGTTGACCATCCAACTCTGGTTGAGTGTGTCAGGTTTCAAGGAAGAGGGCGAAGAACATTAGTCGAGATTGCCACAAAGTGCGTAACATTTGGTACCCTCCTCCTTGGCCTGGAAGACAGAACTGGAGAAAGGGTCAATACTATAGCTCACAAGCATACATATGATTATGAACAAACCAATAATAAAGATTCTGGAGGAATGGATTGCTGGCAGAGGCAAGCATCCGGTCACCTGGAATACCCTCATTGAATTCTTACATGGCATTAAACTCACCACTCTAGCTGGAGAGATTGCTGCTGTCAAACTTCTAGGAGGAGGTGAAGACTCAGATCAGAGGGATTGTGGAGAAAATCCTGCTGAACTAATTACTGACCTTAAACTTAGCACTCTAGCTACAGAGTTTGAAGCTGTCAAACTTCCATTAGAAGACAGACATACTGAAGATGCCGAAGATTCAAATCAGAGAACTGCCAGTGATGCTTGTACTTGAGTTGGTGGTAGTGCACTGCCTAGTGCACAATTGCAACCTGGTATAGTGCACTGCCTAGAGCACAGCGTGGTATAGGGCACTGCCTAGCGCACAGCCTGGTATAGTGCACTGCCTAGTGCACAGCCTGTTATATCGCAGTGCCTAGTGCACAGCCTTGTATAGTGCGCTGCCTAGTGCACATCCTGGTATAGTGCACTGCCTAGTGCATAGCCTGGTATAGTACAACGCCTATTGCACAGTCTGGTATTGTGCACTGCCTAGTGCACCGCCTGGTATAGTGCACTGCCTAGTGCACAGCCTGGTATACTTCACTGCCTAGTGCATATCCTGGTATAGTGCAATGCCTAGTGCACAGCATGGTATATGCACTGCCTAGTGCATATCCTGGTGTAGTGCACTGCCTAGTGCACAGCCTGGTATAGTGCACTGCCTAGTGCATATCCTGGTATAGAACAATGCCTAGTGCACAGCCTGGTATTGTGCACTGCCTAGTGTACAGCCTGGTATAGTGCACTGCCTAGTGCATAGCCTGGTATAGTGCAATGCCTAAGTGTACAGCATGGTATATGCACTGCCTAGCGCATATCCTGGTATAGTGCAATGGCTAGTGCACAGCATGGTATAGGCACTGCCTAGCGCATATCCTGATATAGTGCACTGCCTAGTGCACAGCCTGGTATAGTGCACTGCCTAGTGCACAGCCTGGTATAGTGCAATGCCTAGTGCACAGCCTGGTATAGTGCACTGCCAAGTGCATAGCCTGGTAAAGTGCAATGCCTAGTGCACAGAATGCTATAGGCACTGCCTAGCGCATATCCTGGTATAGTGCACTGCCTAGTGCACAGCCTGGTATAGTGCACTGCCTAGTGCACAGCCTGGTATAGTGCAATGCCAGTGCACAGCCTGGAATAGTGCACTGCCTAGTGCATAGCCTGGTAAAGTGCACTGCCTAGTGCATCGCCTGGTATAATAGTACAATGCCTACTGCACAACCTGGTAAAGTGCACTGCCTATAGTGCACAGCCTGGTATAGTGCACTGCCTAATGCACAGCCTGGTGTAGTGCACTACCTAGTGCCCAGCCTGGTATAGTGCACAGCCTAGTGCACAGCCAGGTATACTTCACTACCTAGTTCATATCCTGGTATAGTGCAATGCCTAGTGCACAGCATGGCATATATATGCACTGCCTAGTGCATATCCTGGTGTAGTGCACTGCCTAGTGCACAGCCTGGTATAGTGCACTGCCTAGTGCATATCCTGGTATAGTACAATGCCTAGTGCACAGCATAGATGTGCACAGCTTAGTGCATATCCTGGTATAGTGCACTGCTTAGTGCACAGCCTGGTAGAGTGCAATACCTAGTGCATAGCCTATTAGAATGCACTGCGTAGTGCATAGCCTGTTATAGTACAACGCCTAGTGCACAGTCTGGTATTGTGCACTGCCTAGTGCACAGCCTGGTATAGTGCACTGCCTAGTGCATATACTATAGCCTGGTGTAGTGCACTGCCTAATGCACAGCCTGGTATAGTGCACAAACTAGTGCACAACCTGGTATATTGCACTGCCTAGTGCATATCCGCATATCCTGGTATAGTGCAATGCGTAGAGCACAGCATGGTATATGCACTGCCTAGTGCATATATTATATCCTTGTATAGTGCACTGCCTAGTGCATAGCCTGGTATAGTGCAATGCCTAGTGAACAGCCTGGTATAGTGCACTGCCTAGTGCATAGCTTGGTATAGTGCAATCCCTAGTGCACAGCCTGGCATAGTGCACTACCTAGTGCATAGCTTGGTATAGTACAACGCCTAGTGCACAGTCTGGTATTGTGCACTGCCTGATATAGTGCACTGCCTAGTGCACAGCCTGGTATACTTCACTGCCTAGTGCATATCCTGGTATAGTGCAATGCCTAGTGCACAGCATGGTATATGCAATGCCTAGTGCATATCCTGGTATATATAGTGAACTGCCTAGTGCACAGCCTGGTATAGTGCAATGCCTAGTGCATATATCCTGGTATAGTGCAATGCCTAGTGCACAGCATGGTATATGCACTGCCTAGCGCATATCCTGGTATAGTGCAATGCATAGTGCACAGCATGGTATATGCACTGCCTAGCGCATATCCTGGTTTAGTGCACTGCCTAGTGCACAGCCTGGTATAGTGCACTGCCTATTGCACAGCCTGGTATAGTACAATGCCTAGTGCATAGCCTGGTATAGTGCAATGCCTTGTGCACAGCCTGGTAGAGTGCACTGCCTAGTGCATAGCTTGGTATAGTGCACTGCCTAGTGCATAGCCTGGTATAGTACAATGCCTAATGCACAGCCTGGTATTGTGCACTGCCTACTGCACAGCCTGGTATAGTGCACTGCCTAGTGTACAGCCTAGTATAGTGCACTGCCTAGTGCGTAGCCTGGTATAGTGCACTGCATAGTGCATAGCCTGGTATAGTACAATGCCTAGTGCACAGCCTGGTATTGTGCACTGCCTACTGCACAGTCTGGTATAGTGCACTGCCTAGTGCACAGCCTGGTATATTGCACTGCCTAGTGCATAGCCTGGTGTTGTGCACTGCCTAGTGCACAGCCTGGTATAGTGCACTGCCTAGTGCATATCCTGGTATAGTGCAATGCCTAGTGCACAGCAAGGTATATGCACTGCCTAGCGCATATCCTGGTATAGTGTAATACCTAGTGCACAGCATGGTATATGCGCTGCCTAGTGCATAAGTTATATCCTTGTATAGTGCACTGCCTAGTGCATAGCCTGGTATAATGCAATGCCTAGTGAACAGCCTGGTATAGTGCGCTGCCTAGTGCATAGCTTGGTATAGTGCAATCCCTAGTGCACAACCTGGTATAGTGCACTACCTAGTGCATAGCCTGGTAGAGTGCACTGCCTAGTGCATAGCTTGGTATAGTACAACGCCTAGTGCACAGTCTGGTATTGTGCACTGCCTAGTGCACTGCCTGGTATAGTGCACTGCCTAGTGCACAGCCTGGTATACTTCACTGCCTAGTGCATATCCTGGTATAGTGCAACGCCTAGTGCACAGCATGGTATATGCACTTCCTAGTGCATATCATGGTATAGTGAACTGCCCAGTGCACAGCCTGGAATACTGCACTGCCTATTGCATATCCTGGTATAGTACAATGCCTAGTTCATAGCCTGGTATAGTGCAATGCCTAGTGCACAGCCTGGTAGAGTGCACTGCCTAGTGCATAGCTTGGTATAGTGCACTGCCTAGTGCATAGCCTGGTATAGTACAATGCCTAGTGCACAGCCTGGTATTGTGCACTGCCTACTGCACAGCCTGGTATAGTGCACTGCCTAGTGCATAGCCTGGTATAGTGCACTGCCTAGTGCATAGCCTGGTATAGTGCACTGCGTAGTGCATAGCCTGGTGTAGTTCACTTCCTAGTGCACAGCCTGGTATAGTGCACTGCCTAGTGCACAGCCTGGTATAGTGCACAACCTAGTGCATATCCTGGTATAGTGCAATGTCAAGTGCACAGCATGGTATATGCACTGCCTAGCGCATATCCTGGTATAGTGCAATGCATAGTGCACAGCATGGTATATGCACTGCCTAGCGCATATCCTGGTTTAGTGCATTGCCTAGTGCACAGCCTGGTATAGTGCACTGCCTATTGCACAGCCTGGTATAGTACAATGCCTAGTGCATAGCCTGGTATAGTGCAATGCCTAGTGCACAGCCTGGTATAGTGCACTGCCTATTGCACAGCCTGGTATAGTACAATGCCTAGTGCATAGCCTGGTATAGTGCAATGCCTAGTGCACAGCCTGGTAGAGTGCACTGCCTAGTGCGTAGCTTGGTATAGTGGACTGCCTAGTGCATAGCCTGGTATTGTACAATGCCTAGTGCACATCCTGGTATTGTGCACTGCCTACTGCACAGCCTGGTATAGTGCACTGCCTAGTGCACAGCCTGGTATAGTTGCCTTACAGGATGAAACACACTTGCTTCTTGTGTGTTTCTCATGTTGCTGCTGAGATTGTAGTAATCAGGTCTGCATGGTCTTACATGGTAAGGTTGCATCATGTTTTCTATTGTTGTCAACTGCATGCTATTTCTATAGTCGTTAAATGGATTAATTTACGCCTAGCCTCTATAGTCAGCCATTGTATTATGTACTGAAATGCTAAAGTACTGAAATGGAATCAAGTCTAGTGAGTTCTTTGCTATGTTGAGACTCTGAGGTAGAGTAAGTATGAGCCCCAATCACTCTGATGATGCTTTCTTGCTATTACATGCTGTGGGAATAGCTACCATGCACTAGAAATGTATTTAGCGATCATGGGGGACTTTCAGAAGCAAATGAATATGGCACTTGACTGCCTCATTAAACCATTATTGAAAGCTTTCACAGGCAATGTAAATATTCCACCTGATTAGAATAGCTTTCAAAGCTTGGCTATGTAAATACGCCACTTGAGTATCTTCTCTGTTATGTACTGAAAGCTTCCCCAGGATAGAAAGTTTTCAGTTGAAATTCAAGTAGCATGTTTAGCTATGTGGCCTCTCATATACTTTTAGCGGTATCCCACAGCCACAGCAGACCATCGACCTTGAATTGCAACTACTTTGATTGGCATTCCTAAACTCACAACTAAATCAACTGACCTATATACAAGTGTACCTGCATGTTGGCAACCTTTCATGGTCAATAAGACACAGCTAGTCTAATAAATGGAGTTGACTTTTTCAGCATCTCTTTGAAATGAGCTTTAATTTTTCTGTGTTGATTACGGTGGGGCTTTACTTCCACTGTAATAGCCCATCAATCAACCTTCAATGAGTCACACACTCCAGTTTTGAAAACTGGCTACCAGGTTGCCTTGACCTAGAAAAAGCATAATTATTTACTAGTGTGGCTTCTAAAAGCTTTGCTGTTCATTCAAGTATGGCTGACCGCTAGGATATGTGCGTTTGTGAAACAAACTGAGAGAGAGAATGGGGGAGAAATGTATAATTATGTATGACTGGAACTTCCATATTAGATATACAATCCTGGATGTCTCATTAATCCTGTCATCCTACTTGTCAAAGATTGCGTGTAGCTGCTTCATATTCCTACAGTTGTGACGCCACTGTGTACTATTACCCATCGGCAATACTGTACTTGAGTTCTCAGAGAACAGCTAGACTCTTGTTCAATGAGGGATCCAGTCCTTAATGTAATATTATGAGATAGTATTCAATTCCAGCTCTATACTTGTTGCAGGACATTGTAGGTTACATGAATTACTTAGGCTATACCTGACCTGACCTTAGCGTAAAAGGATGATTGTGTCTGTTTGAGAATAAATTTTTGATCCACTGCTTAGATTCCATGCAGTTTTACCATTGCTGTTTATTATACCACTATTATTGTTTGGAGATCATATTCATCACTTCCAGAAATTCACAAAACCCTAGTCATTGTGCACTGCATACACTATTAGTCTCGGTGGGAGGATCTTGTATACATACAATGTTAAAGATTATTTTCCCTTGTAGGTATGTTATTGTCAAGATAACAGCTATAATCTTTCTCGTATAGGACTTTACGGGGTATTGAATCCAGACAGCAGCGTTAGTCAATGCTAATGGTGGTCCCCTAGCAAAACTGAAGTCAGGTGTTTTGATTCCGACTTGAATGGCAAAATGCATGTTTTAATTAGGAGCATTTTCATACATTTTTTTTTTTTAGCTTTTACGTTATTGTAGACACCCACCATAATGCTAAGGCTGGATACCTAGCCATATATGGTGAGACAAAAATTGGGTCATGTGTGTTTAACATTTCACTTGTTGCTGTTGAGATAGAATTCATCCTTATATGGTATATTACGCTACTTTTTTCTGTTGTTTTATCTTCACTGTTGCCATTAAATGCTGACTTTACTTTCTTCAGGCTCAGAGTGAATTTGTACCCTGCCTCCGTGCAGCGTAACTTGTTTTGACTATAAATTGTACGTGCATCGAGCTCTAGTCAGTGACTTTCACGTTGCACATCCATAGTGACTGTTGGATACTTGCAGCTAGTGCTGGTGGTAAGTTACCCAGCTATTGTGCTGTATATACCTCATGTCACATCACTTTGCATCACCTTAGCCTATAAACCTACAACTCTGTGACAGTATCATTGTCAATGCATGCATTAGTATGTACTACTAAGTGAATATGGTATATAGGAGTGGAGTAAAGAAGATGCTAGTTTACTTTGTGTACGTTATAATGTGCAGAAACATATACAGATGCTTTGCCTTCATGTGGTACTTTCTCGCATGCCCTTGATTCCATGTAGGTCTGCTACAATAATTGTTCTGAATCAGTTCGGTATTGTTAGCAGCAGTCGTCGATGATGGCAAGTTCCCTTAGAATATACATAATTATACCTGCAGCCCTGTCTTGATGAAGGGGAAGAGGAGTTGCAGTCTCCATAAGCTGTTTATCTGGCTACAAGTTCACATGACCATTAAGGACTGGCCATGGATAAGCACTACAAAACATGTTTTTTGGCGATGCATTTTTCACCCAAAAGCGAAGTTTGAGGGTATACTGATGCTTACTCGAGTGTGTAAATTAAGATGAGAACAGTTGCACCTGCAAATCAGCAACTCCTGCCAAATTTAGTTCTAGGCATGCTCTGCATGCACGAAACCATGTAGCCGTGGCTTTGTGTGGGGCTATGGACAGAGCCTGTTGGGAAGTGATTGAATGTTACACCAGACACTCTTCCTTTCCTGAGATATTAAATGGAATGTACTGCAAGTTTGTGCTTTTATTCAGTCTGTAATTCACCTGAGCAGAGGAATGTAGCAAGCACAAAGGGAAACAGAACAGAGAGCATGCAAATAATTTTAGGAGGAGAGGATGCATGACAATCTCGAGTATCAGGTATAACCACACATGACAGGAATACGATGTGATGTAATAATTCTCTCCCCCTATTAGGTCAATGCAATTCTGTTGTGCTATTTTTTCTATAAGGTGAGTAGATATTCTTGGACTATAAAAATGGTCCTGCAATCCAAACAGTCCGATTCAATGGATTTCTCTATTCATTCATCAGCAGATCATGCAGTGATTTTCATTGGAAGTTCACAACCTTATTAATAATGCACGTATTCAACTATGGACTCTATGATTGGAAATAAAGTAGCAGTCATGATGGCAATTCCCTCATGCTGTCGATGCTCAGTTCATGTACATGTAGGTAGCTACTGTACCTCTCCAATCAATGCAGATTGTTGCTGCAGTATCTGAGTCCAACGAAACCCAAAGCAGCTGTCCTCCATGGTTTGTGTACAGCAACAAATCAGTGGGAAATGGCGGTTCTCACTGCAAGTGCAAGGAAAATTTTGGAGATGTGGTCATCTGTGATGAAAAGCTGCAGGAATCATTCCTTCAATTGGGTAACTGCATGACATACAACAGCAGTTGTTGTGACACATACGGACAAGAATCTAATGCCATAATATTATCATTCGGTGCTTGTCCGTATGTTTACTACAGCAACATAGTAAATCATGGATACATAGCTCTACCATACAACATCTCTGGTCTGAATGATGTCTTCTGTGCCCCACTGAATAGAGAGGGGATGCTGTGCAGGGATTGTATTGATGGGTTTGGTCCTTCAATTATTAGCATTGGCTATGCTTGTGCTAACTGCACAGAGAGCAGCTACGGATGGTTGTTATACATCTTATCAGAACTTGTTCCCGCAACTGCCTTTTTCTTTGTAGTTCTCACACTTCGAATTCGTATCACATCTGCACCAATGAACTGCTTCGTCATGTTCAGCCAATTCGTGGTAATTGTTCTAAACTTTAGTGAAGGATTTCAAGGGGCCTTAATGGAAGAACTTGATACAACCTCACGTGTTGTTTTCAAAGTCATTCTCACAGGGTATGGATTCTGGAACCTGGACTACTTCCGTTATCTCATTCCACCATTCTGTGTGAGCCGAGGCCTCAAAAACATTCACGTCCTTGCCCTCCAGTATGTGTCTGCCTTTTATCCACTACTGCTCATTGCTCTTACATACACATGTGTCGAACTACATGGGCACAACTTCAGACCAATTGTCTGGCTATGGAAACCATTTCACAGATGCTTTGTTAATGTTAGGAGGCGGTGGGATTCAAAGGCATCCATTATCGATGTCTTTGCTACATTTCTTCTTCTGTCTTATTCTAAGCTTCTGTTTGTCTCACTGTTTTTGCTACAAGGGACAATGATATACAGTGCTGATGGTGAGATTGCACCAGGTACTTCACATGTGTTATGGGTGGATGCCACTGTGCAGTATTTAAGCAAAGAACACCTTCCTTTTGCTATCTCTGCTTTTCTTGCCTTGATTTTTATATCTTTCCCTCCACTTCTGCTGTTTTTCTACCCTTGCAAGATATTTAGCAGGTGTCTCAACCGCTGTCACAAGAGAAGGTGGCATGCACTGCACACATTTGTTGAAGCATTTCAAGGATGCTACAAAGATGGAGTTACTGGAGGATGGGATTTTCGATCCATGTCGGGAGTCTATATGCTCTTACGTTTTGTAGTTGTCATTGTCAATTACCATATTGTCGATCAAATAGGCTGGCTGCTGCGTGCACTGATTTTCCTGAGTTTATCCACACTCATACTAATCGTACAGCCCTACAAGAAAAGCTACATGAACGTGTTGGATGGTTTATTGCTCACTCAACTGGGGTTTCTGACGCTCTTCATTGTCGCATTCGAGTTTCTCCTGCCTTCATCCCGAAATGAAGCACTGCCAGTGATATTTATGATTGCCTTTGGTCTACCACAACTTGTCCTGCTGCTGAGTGTCGCCTACACACAACTGAAAGGAACGTCAATAGCACGAAGTATTGCCAGCAAAGTTAGCTCTTTGAAGCAGATATGCAAACCAAACCAAGCAGAAGATGAACCATCGGATGCTGATTCGCTGCCAGATCGATTGATTAGGCCCAACCAGTACAACAGGTCTCTGTTGTCAGTGTCTGAGCAAACACATGCCAACTCTGAAACACTTTCAGTACGAGGACAAGTACCACCCGTGTACACATACAGCTCAATCAACTAGAAAAATGAATCCTCCAACTTTGTAGTTTAAGCTGTTATACTGGTCTTGTTTATTCATTGAACTATGAGTTAGTGGTGAATGCATTATAGTGATGTATGTTTGCATGTATGATTGTGTTGTTAATCATATGTGCAAGTGTCTCACATGCTGTGTCATATTGTGACTTTAGTGTCATATCAATTTATTGCTATTCTTGCATGCACAAGTGTGGATTTGCTGTTGTGTTTGTTCCTTTTACTGCTGTTAGCTACTGTAGCCCTATATTGTTATTGTTATTACATTCCTATGATTTAAAAAAGTAGACACAGTTCTTAAGTATAGCGGCAACCCTCCTTCCAATACCTGTCCAGGTGTTGTGACAACATTAATTGTAATTGAAAGTAACATGAAGTACGTATACATCTCAATGTTCAGCCCCCAGCATGATGGTACTTTCCATTCCCAAGCCAGCCCTGGTGTCATGGGAACGATCCTCACAATAAGAGTCACATCGATGCACGTGCCCCCCCCCCCCCCCCCCCCCCCCCCCCCCCCCCCACACACACACACACACACACACACACTTTCTCATGATATATCCATACCTTTTTTGAGTTTTGCATGCTTATAGGTGATGAGTCGGAAGTGTGGCTTAATAGAGGGTTGAGTTGTTGAGTAGGTAGCTATATGTCACACTGCTCAATGAGGTACAGCTACAGCTACTTGAATTGACTAACAATTCCACCGAAGATTTCTAAATGATCTGCTACTTTGAGGCAGGAGCCCATAGGTAACTAGTGAACTGTGAGCTAAGCAGGGCACGAAGTCATGTAGCTAGAGGGCAGCTACATCTGCAGCTACGTGCAGCTGTACACATATTTCTCAGTGCATATAGTCCATCTGCAGGTCTCTGTGGTACTGGTCTTGTGACCAGCTGGCAGTATCCAAAGGATAGGCTACATCTTCACACTCAAATTTGAACACAGCCAGTATATAGCATGAACTATAGTTCAGCAACCTCATATTCACTGCCATAATATATAAATAAGTGAGTTAGGATGTCCTCCATAATTGTGGTACCAGCTCTGTGATATTGATGGGCATATAGGTTTTGGGTGAGTGTACTTGCACTCCTTCAGATACTTCCTGTACCAATTCATGGTCGTATCATTATATCACATCCTCTCTGTTGCATCGCCTCATTATTATGAGGTGATGTACAGCTGTGCATTTGCTCTTGTAGCTACTGTGTGTTCCTATATCTCGAGAATATTGCTCACATTGTGATACAGTGGTGTGCAACACGTGGGCAATAGATGGAGCTTGCAGCAGCACCAAGGCAATGCATGATCGCGGATGATCATGCTCATTTATTTCTGTAACATATAATCAGGCTAAAGAATTCGCACATGTGTATTGTATTCATGCTGGAAACAATGAATTTTCAATTTGTGCAGTGGGCTGGGTCCAAGGAAAGTGTCCATTCTTACAGGAAGGGTTTCACTGATCATGCGGGTACAAGATTATACTTCATGCACGTACACAGAGTGATTTCACCAAAGATGCGGGTTACCACAGTTTCAGAAGATGCATGCAGCTTATCAATTCACTTGCATGTGTACCAACATGAATCATTTGTAAGAATGCACTTTGTACAGATTTGCATGTGAAGTTGTACAATTCTCTGAAGAGTTTGGTGTATAGTTTCCTCAGTTTGAGGCCATTGTTTATGTAGCTATAATATCCCATTTGAAAGCAATTTTGGATTATTAGTCACCCAAGGAAATTTTATTCATATGATATAAATTATTGTGCTCCTTTGATGACAACATACTGCTCACTGTCTGATAAGCAGCTGCAAACCCCGTGGAAGGTGGGGCACAGCATCAAAGGCCTTCCTTACTGTGTCAAAAAAGGCAGCAGCCATGCACTTCCTTACCTTTAGCAGGTGTTTCAGTACAATTGTGTGTAAAGGATAACGAGCTAGGGCAGATCGAGTTGGTTGATTTTCCATGGGAACCCCCCCCATTGTTGACCATCAGGTGGTCTGAGATGATGCTGAGGATATGCCTGCAAGGATGGGTCGGTAGTTTGACGGGCTAGAATGTCCCCCTTTATGGAATAGATACCACACTTGTACATTTTCAACTTTAAATTTGGGGGAATCTTCCTGTCCTGATAGCTAGATGAATTCAATAAGTTAGTCAAACTGCATGGGTAGTATGATTGCATGAGACAGTACTGTTTAATATCCTTGCAGAGATGCCATCAGTGCCTGTTGCCTTACTGCAGTCAAGGAACATGACACACTGTGACACAGCATGGTCACAAGAGAGTGAGGGAATTGCTAATGACCATTTATAGTCTTATGTGAGTTTAGTGCCAAATTAATGGTGTCCATTTCCAGCTATGCACAGAATGTTAGCTATAGCAAGTGCTTTTGATAATGCACTGTGATCTAGGTGATGAAGTTTCATTCATGCAAGTTTGAAACATTCAGAAACCCAACAGTGGGCTTGCAATTGATCATGTCAATGTGTTACATTTACATCAACCAGTTAACAGTGGAACCCAACACCACAGGCACCGCAAGAATTTTGTTCTGATTAGAGAGGTACGTGTCCTCATTGCAAAGATTAGTGACAGTATGCAACTCTTAGCTAGTATGCAACAACAAGTTAACTATCTCTCAGTGCAGTCATCTGCAATCATGCATGAAGACTTATTTGCACACTGATAATACTTGTGAATTAATTTTGTGCTGTGCTGGCCTAGATGTAAACTGGCTAAACGCTTTGCACCCCAAAAATTACACACATGACACTGTGTATACACTGTTGACTAGTTATTATCACCAGTGGAGAAAGTGTAATGATAGAAATCCAATTACTGCGGTACATCTGACTGCTTTGATCCAAACAAGTGACACTAAACTAAGGAGAGCACTTCGAATAATGAATAAATACTGGGTGGGTACAAAACATAGCTAACACAAAAACAACAGGAAATTATCCATACAACGGATTCACATGAAACTGATTAGTGGAGAGCTTGCAATAGATTAGATTCACATTGAAACTGGAATCACAATTCTATTAGAGCTTGGGTAGCATTAGAATAAAGATGGTACATGAAGAGCGAAACAAAATGAATAGGTCCATCTCACAATGATGAGTGATCACCCGACTTCTTTAAATCACCTCTTTTTTCTGTAGGCGCTTTGGGGTGTAGCACCTGAGAAAAGGACAACACACACAGTTACTAGAGGTGGTGACAGGAAACAGCACGGTGTAACAGGGCCGTAGCCAACTGGCCAAACGTCTGCCAGGTGTGGTCATGTGTGCAAGAAATTGAGAGGTAGCTATCCGGCTGAAAACCGGACCAATCATACTGGTGGATAGTGTCCACAGCAGGGATACACCTAGCGTTCCCCAGCATTTCGTTGCATATCTGGTTATAAGCGCAGCATGCAACCCAAAGCGGCTAGGTTTTATTCCAGGTAACAGACTCTGTACTACGTAATCTTTGATGGATGTTCTATGCAATAGACCTTATTCCACTAAAATGTAGTCAGGTTCTGTTGCTATGACAATAACAACCCCTTGCTCCTATTGGTCACTAAGCAGATACAATACGTATCCCAGATTTGAGGATGTACATGTATATGGGAGGCCATAATTCTGGGATGCAGCCTATCTGCATGGTGACCAATGGGTTGTTGTTGCCATAGCAACATAAACCTGGAATTTATAATTGAGTGTGATTGCTCATGCATAAATGCCAAGAGCATGCACTAGTACTTTTGATGAAACATCAACACACTACCTCTGAGTATGAAGGAAAACAACGCTATTGACTTGGCATTTTGACTTCCTGCAGGACAGCCATTTAGTAGTGCATACGAGTGCATCTTAAAAATCCTCTCAGACAACAAAAAGTAATATCACTGACCGAACTCTGACTCTCTTTGCTCTCAGCATCCTCTTGGATGCCATGGTGAACCTCTTGTTCTTGTACTTGTCATTGAGGTACACGACCTCGGCAATGTCCATATCCACAATCATCTTCGCACACTCATTTCCAGGAAACAGCGTGGTGTAGATGGTCGACCCCTCTAATTTAGCCCCTTTCTTCAAGCCTTCAAGGATGGCATTTCTCACTGCATGGGTCACTGCACAGTAAGTGAGAAGTAAAGCACGTAACTTGTTTATAGGCAGTATCTGCATGTGCCTCCTCATTACCAAATTGTATGGTCACCTGATCACATGGCTATTCAATGAGGAGGCAGACAACAGACTAGCCTCATTCCTAGGCCATGAGGGAGTAGATAATCTACCAAATCCAGTCTATTCGCTTGTACAGATGCACAGCTCCAGGGTCCAGACAAAAGTACACTCAATGCCATGGATACCAGTGACTCTTTAACTCTTTACCAACCATAAGAAACAGCTTAGGGAAGCAAAACCCTGTATTAAAGTATAATGCCTAGTATTAAATTCCCCTTATAAATTCTTATGGGCTTATGGGAGCTCATGACGGCTTTTGCAGTCATTGGTTGGTAAAGAGTTAAGCTACAAGCTAGATATGGATACCAGTGACTCTTTAAGCTACAAGCTAGATAGCTCACGGTGCATGGAGTAGACAATATGTAATTTGAAAAGGCCTTCACTGCACGCTGCATGAACATGTATGTGACAACACCTGCGGTGGGGATCTGGGAACAATTCGATACAGACTCGTTCAAGTGTCACAAGTCAGCACCGGCCATTACCATAGGGATACTTTGTGTCCATAATGGTGTTCCCCTCCCGCGACCATGGGAACGACTCACAGCCCTTCGGCATACGGTTCCAGCCGAGGGAGATAGTGGCTTTGTCCCTCCCCACCAGCACTGCCCAAATAGCCAAGATACAGGTCGTAGGTACTCCAAATGTTCAGTGATTAAAGGGATAACTTCCTAATATTAAACTGGAAAAGTATTTAATCACCAAGCATATTATGCAGAGATAGGGCAGATGGAGCCCCACCTGTTTCTCCGGATACTAGGTCAGATGCAGCCCCACCCATTTCCTAGGATGCAGGTTGAAGATATGGATGCGCCCCACCCATTTCATAGGATGCAAGTTAGATGCAGCACCACCAATTTCAGTGATATGGAGAGGAAGCCACACCCATTTCATGGGATATGGGTTCAGTCATACCACTTTCATAGGATGCAGGTTCTAAATATGGAGATGCAGCCCCACCCATTTCTTAGGATACATGTGACTACAGTGCGTACTGAGGGGATTATCTTTCCGTTGCTCCATGCAATTCCCAGGTGCAATAGCCTTAAGCACTACACTGACACATGCACACTATTATAGTTAGCCACAAGCTACAGTACCATAGTCGTAGATTCTTCCACATGCCAATAATTCATGGTCTAGTAACTAAAAGTCACAAACAAAACTTTTGTGGCAAGAAATTTTCCCTGATAATTCTCACTAATAACTAGTGACGCTTTGACTGATGGAGGAAGAGTTGGCGATTGAGTTGTGTGTGCGTGGCTACCACGTTTGTAAAGGTGCAGCTGTCGGGAGAGAGCTACTGTGCAAGCGTGAGCCCAGGAACACGAAGGTCAGATAATAAACTTCCACTTCAGTCATCATGATGGCAAACTCTCACCACTCATAGTAGTCGGGGGGTAGCCAGTTGTCTGTAGTTCTTGCGCTTGTTTGCTATGCTTAGACTATAGCTTGCTGTGATCAAACTCAGATTTGCTGCTGGCGTATAAATCTGTTCTAATCGCTTTTGGAAGCAGTGTAAAATATTTCACACATTCAGATTGCGCTGTGGGCCTATAAATCCTTGCTTGTGGAAGAAGCAGTTCAAATATTTCAGGCATTTAATATTCACAGTTTTACTTCACCTGCGAAATTTCCCCGCCGCAAAATTAACTACAACTATGCTATCAGAACTCAAGAACAGCATTCTGGAGGATGCAAAGGACTTATACAACGTGCTATTCATACAAGGAGGTTCACTAATGATATTAATGCTGGAAGAGTTGGTATATACCATCAAAAAGCATTTCAACCCGACATTCCTAATTCTCAAGTCAGGCATCCACTATATTTTCAGGTTTAGTTCAATTTGGACATTGGTGAATACCAAGAGCACATAAATAGGTCGTGTGCCCCGGAGTAAGAGTGTGTAACTTCCGCAAATTCAAACTGAGCAAAATCCACGAGGTTGTACTAAAAATAGCTACAGCAGTTCTAGCACTCTTGTAGTGATGCTTTCCACCATGTGATAATGGACTGGAGTGGCCGGCAACACCGTGGTCATTATTCCGTGTTGTTGTGCACAGCTGTGTATAGTTCTGAGCAAAGTGACTGCAGGAAGCGACAGCGACAGCTACCAGAGAACACTATACGGCTGTGCTGAAGGCTAACCTAGTCTACTCGAACAGTCACAACAACAGTTATTGTGCTTCCCTGAGGCGGGAGGTGGAGGACGTCGACATCAGCAATGATCGCCACGATGGGTTATAGGTTGAAATAAGTTTCAGCCGGAGCCGAATTGCTAGCCACTTAGATCTTTGCACTTCGCCAACACATTCACAATTACAGCCGTAAGGGTTCAGGTGCGACCGGATGTTGATGGGGGGGGGGGGGGGGGGGGGGGGGGGGGGGGGGGGGGCACGACCTACTTATGTGCTCTTGTGAATACAAATGTCCATGTGTTACCATGGAGATTGGCAAGGAAATGGGTGATCATTTTGATCATAGGAAAATACCACATTGAGATCACTATGAACTCAAGTTACTGATATTACACAGATGAACTGACACTGAGGTAAAATGGAACAAAGCACACATACAGTGTACATCTCTGGCACCTTAGTGTTGGCGTCCGGACTTTGTTCTGACACTTTCAGCGCTGACTTCATGAAGATCTGATCCCACTCACTGTCCTCGGGCGGGACGTCCTCTTGCAAGGTCTCAGGCTCCCTGCAATAACATGCAGAGTTAGATTATCTAGGGATGAGTTAGACATAATAAAACCATGTCATGATGGGTACATCATTTTGTGATGACATATCAACCGTCAATATCACTTTGCAACTTTGTCAATGCCCTAACTGCATGTGTAGCTAGCTGGCTTGCATTGCAAAGTGTAAATGCCAATTATAATGTACATGTATAATTATGTCATGACATAAAGGAGAAGGGGGGGGGGGGGGGGGAGGGGGGAGGGGGGAGGGGGGAGGGAAGGGGGCAGTTCCCCCCCTCCCCCTCTTGAATCATTGCTGCCCTCCGTTGAAGAAGTGTATGGTAACTCATGCCTCCTTCTCACTTTGCTGCACTACAATATTCTAAGTGAAACACTGCTCAGAATGTATTTATCCAACTTCAATCTGAGCTCCCATATGGTCCTCTCTGATACCTGCATATCACTTAACTGTTCATCCTCACTGGACTGGTTTCCCCAATGTGGAGCAACTGTCCCCATCCCTCCCCCATCTTTCGGCTCCTCCTCCTCCTGGTCCTTTCTTTCCTCTACTCTCTCCTCCAGCCGTCTACCCACACCTCTCCCTGCAGCAACAACAAGTGAAACCTCTCTATAGAGGTGGCAACACATTGAGGACAATAAAAATTATAAATTCAGGACTGGTGATTTTTCCTTTGTAGAGAGGTTGTCCTCTTTCTCAGAGGTTCCTAATGTATTAGAACTACAGGAAAGCCAATTGTAGAGTTGCTATACTCTAGATCGGTTAGATGCTGAGACCAATGGGATCTACGCGATTTAGAAACTCTCGGGCCCTCAGTAGCGCCCTCACTGTGCTCAGAACGCTATACTACTGTAGCACTCTGGATTGATCTCACTGACCCCTTTTTGGTGTCAAAAATGGAGGTCAGCAAGTATTGCAACTGTGACTGGATTTCTTCGCCTAAGGAAGGGGGCGGGGTAGAAGCACATTCCACTGTACAGAGCAATATCAAAGGAAACCGTCCGTACAGTCCGTAGTGAAAGTACTGACGAGAACTGATCAGGATATTGACTGCAGTTATAGTAGTGACAGTGGAGTCATGGGAGTGGCCATCACTTGAGAACCAAACTGAAATTGCTTGACCCAATTTTAGCAAGAAAGTGAGATGTACTGGCACCACTATGACCCTGTCAATATGCCAGGCAACAACGTATGCATGCATGTGCAGTATATGCAATAGTTATAGTACAGTTGTGAGGGATTTATGGCAGTAAACCAACCAAGTCTGACGTCAACAGTCCGAGGACAAGGTTCGTTTACGTCACCATAAATCCTGACAACTGTTCTATAATACTATATCCCTTGAGGCTGTGCAGCAACGATCATGATTGGCGAGTCCACACAGCAACGAATCTGATTCATCATTCCATTGGATACGATGGTATAGGCAACCTACATATGTAGCTACTACACAGCTGTAGGCATGTTTTCTGTGCAGTAAGGGGCTAACATTGAGCCCCAACCCCCGTCGAGTTGCTGAAAGCTCTACAAGTGTGAACAACTTACCTGTGATGACACACTATCACTTTGCAAATGACCAGCGGCACTCTGAACAATCCAGTATTCCAGTTACAGGCCAGTACTTCATGAGATGACATTACCAAGGTCATTGCTGAAGTGGATCTCGAGGAGCCGAGCACCTCAATACGTATTATACTGGGCGGAATGCCCTCAGAGTCTAATCATGACCTTTTGGAAACCATTAGCACATTCCCTCATCGTTTGCCAAATGTGTCGCATTCAGGTCATGCATGATTGGGCTCTGAGGGCATTCCGCCCAGGTACGTTCTTATATATTACACGTCAGTACAGTGCCCAGGGGGCACGGCTGCGTATGCACTAGTGTGTGGGTGTATAGTATAATATGTATTGAGGAGCTCGGCTCCTCCAGTTCAGCAATGACCTTGTCAATGTCATATCATGAAGTACTGGCCTGTAACTGGAATACTGGACTGTTCAGAGAGCCGCTGGTCATTTGCAAAGTGAAAGTACGTCATCACAGGTAAGTTGTTCACACTTGTACAGCTTTCAGCAACTGGAAGTTGCTGTTTCTGTAAAATCTGGAAATCAAGGATTCCAGACAAGCCTTACCACAAGGCACCTGGGGTTGCAGTTCTTTGATTTCAGGAATTCAACAAAACACTACATGTAGATGTCTGGTACAGTTTTGCAGAAAAGCAGAATGGCCACTTTTGTACCGTCTCTTGGGTTACAGTTACTTGATTTCAGAAATTCAGCAAAACACAAATGGTTTAGTTGGTGAGTTACAGTGTCTAAGAATTTCTAGTGCAGTTTTGCAGAAAAGCAGAATGGCCGCTTTTTTCCACTCATTCATGCCATGCCTGAGATCAACAACTCCACATTCATCACTTAGAAGGCTAATCAACTAAAAGCTTCTGTATGAAACTGATGTGTTGTACAGTGTACTATCAGGGAAGTTGCGGCGATGTCATCTATCTAGCTATCAGTGTTCTAGCTTGGCCTCTACTGAAGGGCACTGTGCCCTTGCCCTTTGGGCTTCTAATGTGCTAGCAACCATTTGAAATTCATGGCTTCACAAGCTTACGGACCAGCATGAATCTCATTATGTGCCCCTCTTAAACAAATTTCTGGCAAGAACACTGCTAGCTATGCAATCGTTTTTATTTGGAGCTTCTCCTTATTGTGTTGTGATGGTCTCCTAGCTTTGTTCCCAGGCTCCTCCCCAGCTTTTTGTCGCATAGTGTACATAGAACGGGGAGAGAGCCTGGAAGATCTGATCACATGCACGACGACTTACTATGTGTGGTTTTATGCATGGTAATTGAATTATTGCCCACGCAAAACACGGCGTGAGCTCAATCGTGCTGGATGCTTGATTGTCACTGCACTGCATGCTGCCCAGCATGACAGCAAGGAGACTTTGAAAGACCACAACAAACAACTGTGAGTCCTGACAGCAACTTTAACCATACAAACCCAGCCTATATAAGGAAGCTGGGGAGGAGCCTGGGAATGAGGCTAATGGTCTCCATGGCGATAGCGATGCATGTAGTTACAGATTATCTCTCTGGTACAACCTTAGTCTAAATATGACCTAGATATAGCACCCCGTTAGGACAATTCAGACAGCCTGGCATTTTAGACATTTCGGAATTAGGAATTACTCCCTACCTGCCTGTAGCCTCATTCCCAGGCCTCGTTCCCAGGCCCAGGCCTTCTCACCCCAGCATTTATCGCTTGCAGTACTAACGCAGGGGGAGGCCCGGTAAACTTGTCACATGTAGTGATGATGTTAGGTGGACGTGTGGAGGTGACAAGTTTACCAGGACTTCCCCCACGTTAGTACTGCAATAGACTCTAATATCTATGGTAATGCGGGGTGAGAAGGCCTGGGAAGGAGGCGAACCTACATGTACATACCTTGAGGTTGATCGGGCAACTGGAAAAGCAGGGAACGGGAAACGGGACGGGAACGGGAACGGCAACGGGAACGGAAACAGGAACGGAAACGGGAACGGGAACGACACGAGCGGGCTGCTATACTGTCTATTTCACTTCGCTTCAAACCACCTAACTGAGGCAAGCGACAGCGTGATATAATTATAGGACTGGGATATTTGGTCCGGCAGGAAGTAGGTAGCTAATGGCACTTCGTTGCTCTAGCTAGCTACCCGTGGACAAATTTTCAGTTGCGTTTATAAATTGAACACGTTTGATATCATGCGTGAGCTCGAGTATGCAACAGCCTGGTACATGTACGCTACATGTTTCCGTACGCAACACAAAATTGTTCAATGTTGATGCATGATTGAAAAATTCACTGTACAGCAGTGTTGTGTGGAACCGACCACAGTAGCTATGAGCAAATTAGCTTTTAGTTTTCAGTTAGTCACTGCGCCGTCCGTGGATCCGGACGTGATGGCTGCTTCACATATTAATGCTGTGCTGACCAGACCGGCCTACCACGCTGTCGCTTGCCTCAGTTTGGTGGTTTGAAGCAGACAGTATAGCAGCCCGCTCGTGTCGTTCCCGTTCCCGTTTCCGTTCCCGTTCCCGTTCCCGTTCCCGTTCCCGTCCCGTTTCCCGTTCCTTGCTTTTCCAGTTGCCCAGGTTGATCCAGTCCGTTTCCTCACAAGCCTGTTCCCATTCCATAGATGCTGTACAAAGCAACACAAAGTATTCAGTTATGTTCAGTATTGCTAGCAGCTATTCTATAGCAAATTTAAGGGCTCGCAATTCACAATCAAGGTGGCTCTCTGATTGGTTTGGCAGTCACTCCACCATGCACTGTAGTCACAGCTCGTGGCCCATTCTACTGAAGATGTAGAGCAGGCACACAAATTCTCCACACCAAAGTGCTCGAGGGTCTCATGAGCTCATATTGGATACAGTCCAGCTCATGCATGTACACAGGGTCATGTTGTGCAGCTAGCTAGCAACTTTAGCCAATCAGATTGCACACTATACTCATGCTCGAAGAACCTACGGCAGCTTGTGTATAGCAAGCTGTACATCCGGATACAACATCACATGTACTTACGGCATTCACTATCAAGAGTCATAGGTACATGCCCAAGTACAGACCTGCATTCAGGAATCCCTATCGTCAGACCACCTAGTAGCCGCAACAAAAACGTCACTTCCCACGCAGCACACATGCAAGAGCAAGCTGTGGCTCAATCTGCCATGGCTGGTTTATAAAGCCATCAAACACACTCTGTAGTCTAAAAACTGAAACGTACGTGGAGAGACAGCAAGGGGAGTGACAGGGCCTCCCGCACCTAGTTTCACTTCCCTTGCCATGCTTTAGCTGACGCAACAATTTTCGAATTTGTTTACTTTCTGTAAATTTCCCGCGAGCACGCGGGTTAGTGTAGATTATTATTATTCAACTTTGAACTACATTTGTAGCAAGAAGTGTACAGACAACTATCAGAGCGGAGTCAGCCTTCTTGCCTTGAAACAATGGTTCCTGTCGACATGTCAGACTGCTTCCGGAACTGTTACATGAACTGTGAATACCACTGTTTGATTATTGTATCATGTATTGTATCATCATGTACCATTGGCGCCCAAGTTCCCCACACTAATTATTACCCAATTATCTGAATTGCTATAAAAGCATTGCCATTATTTCTTACAAATGAGATTCATTCATGCTGCTCAAGTCAATGTTACATTGGTGGCAGCGGTGAGCGAAATGGCCACCGCTCATTTCAGAGGACCGAAACCATACTCGCCTGATGCGGACTTTTCCCTGTGGGTACGGCGTTTCGAGGCTTATGCAAGAGCAGCGAAAGTCCCTGAGGAGCAGCTGCCTGATGCACTCCTGGCACTATTGGATGATGCTGCATTTCGTGCGTTTGATCTCCTGGGACTCACCTCAGTTGTCAGAGCTGACTACAAGCAGTTGGTAGAAGCCCTCTCTCGCCGATTTGCGCCCACTACAGCAGAGCCCGCCCTACGCTTTCAGTTGGGTCAACGCCGCCAAGAATCTACAGAGACCTTGGATGAGTTTGCAGATGCTGTGTTGCACCTTGCCAATCGGGCTTATCCTGAACTGGAGGCTAATGTGAGGATGCGCTTGGCACGGGATCGATTTGTTGCAGGCGTGCGGGCGGACTACGTTCAGGAAAATCTCCTGCAAACAGCTCCAGAGTCACTTGACGAAGCACGCAGGGCAGCGACACGCCTGGAAGCGGCAAGGGCCGCCAGGAAACAGATGCAGACGCCGGCTAAGGCTGCAGCAGTACACTCTGTTGAAAGTAGTCTTGAAGACGACCTGAAGACGCATAGTCTGGAAGTAACGGCAGTTACTCGTGGAGACCAGAGTCTGAGGGAAGCTGTCCAGCAGAATACTAGGGCTGTGCAGAAACTGGTAGAGCAGATGGCCACAATGCAGGTTCAACCTCCTATGTCAGCTGGGCGTAGGCCTCCCAGAGGACGCAATTTGACTTGTTGGAAATGTGGAGAGCCTGGTCACGTACGACGGAACTGCCCGTCGGGAAACGAGGATCGGTCAGCGACGAGGGTCAATCGCCGGCCGCTAAACTAAAGACCCAAAATTTCAGCGTTGCACCACAGGGAGCTATATTTGTGTTAGGAGCAGTCAATGATGTGGAGACAACCATGCTGGTTGATACAGGATCTGCAGTCACCATTCTCCATAAGGATCTGTGGGAGCAGTGTTCCGCAAGCATGTCTGGGAAGCTGAAGGCTGTTTCAGCACCTGTTACTGTTGCCAATGGGCAGCCGCTACACATTCTTGGGCTGGGGACAGTTCAGATTCGCATAGCAGATGTGGAATTTGTTCACCAAGCACTCATTGCAGACGATGTGTCACAAAGCTGTCTGTTAGGAGCAGACTTCCTTGTCCCTCATGGAGCTGTGGTAGACTTCATGACCAAACAGCTTAGAGTGGGGGAAACATCAGTACAGATACAACATTCAGCCCACCAAGAGCTACCAAAGCAAGTATGTCGGGTGTCTGTTGCCTCAACTGCCGTTATTCGAGGAGGGGAAGAGAAGCTGCTGTGGGCAAATGTCCACCACCCTAACAAGGTGGATGTTCACTACTCGGGTGTGCTGGAACCAAGGGAAGGCTTTGAAGCACAGCACCAACTGCTGGTGGCTAGAGTTGTGGCACTGCCAGAAAACAGGCTAATGCCGGTGAGGATGGCTAATTTGACGCCAGTTCCAGTCACTCTCCACCAGGGATTGAGGATAGGTGACTTTTGTCCATTAGCAACACCATCGGAAGACTCGACTGGAGAGACCTACTATAAAGAGTTGCCAAGTGTTGAGTCTGTGGAACTTGGTCAAGTGCTGCATGTAGAACGGAAGCTGACTGAGGCAAGTGAGCCCGGGAATGGAGCATGTCTCCTTGGTGTGGATACCAAATGCCTTGATGCATCACAGCTCCAAGAGTTGGACACACTTGTCAACGATTTCCGTGACACCTTCTCTACTGGCAAGCATGACTTAGGAAGGACTGATTTGACATACCACCGGATTGACACTGGTGATGCAAGCCCCATCAAGCAGGCACCTCGCAGACTGCCTATTCATCGTCGGCAAGAAGTTGGTCGCCTGGTCAACGCTTGATGGAGCTTGTGCTGGCTGGGCTAGAATGGGATATCTGCCTGGCTTACCTAGACGACATTGTCGTGTTTGGCCGCACTTTCAGTGAGCATCTCCAGCGGTTGCGAATTGTTCTGAGTCGGTTAAAGAGTGCAAATCTCAAGCTCAGTCCCAAGAAATGCCAGTTCTTCCAACAAAGTGTCTCTTTTCTCGGGCACGTCATTTCCTGCCATGGAGTTAGCACAGACCCTACCAAGGTGGAGAGTATTAGGAAATGGCCAGTGCCTGTTGATGTACAGGAGTTACGCAGCTTCCTGGGATTGGCATCATACTATCGCCGTTTTGTCAAAGGATTTGCAGACATTGCAGCTCCTTTGCACCGGCTGTTGCAGAAATGCACCTTCACATGGTCGGAAGATTGCGACATAGCTTTCAAATCCTTGAAACAAAAGCTGCTGTCAGCCCCAGTCCTTGGCTATCCACGAACAGATAGCACCTTCTATCTGGACACAGATGCTAGCAACAATGGAATCGGAGCTGTCCTTTCACAAAAGCAAGGAGGAGTTGAGTGCGTCATTGCCTATGGCAGCCGGGCCCTGACCAAGTCCGAAAGGAATTATTGTGTCACTCGGAGAGAACTACTTGCCCTTGTCTACTTCATGCGTCACTTTCGTGCCTACCTGATTGGTCGACCCTTCATGGTTCGTACTGATCATGCAGCCTTGCAGTGGTTACAAGGGTTCAAGGAACCTGAGGGGCAAGTAGCACGGTGGCTTGAGCAGCTTCAGGAGTTCGACTTCCACCTTGAGCATCGACCCGGGAAGTGCCATCAGAATGCAGATGCATTGTCAAGATACCCTTGTCGCCAGTGTGACCAACAGCACGTGGAAAGTCAAGTTGATGACCATACTCCAGCCACAGTATTTGCTGTATCAGATGCTGTCACTCCCTGGCTATTACCATGGACTCCGAATGAATTACGAGAAGCACAACTGGCAGACCCTGATCTGAAGAGGGTCATTCAGTGGCTAGAAGCCAGACAGGGACGACCCTGTGCTTCAGAAATTCAAGGCATTGGAACCAGGCTGCAAAGCCTTTGGGCTCAATGGAGCCAGTTGGAACTTTCCCAAGGAATTCTATTCCGTCGCTGGGAAGAAGCCAGTGGAGTTACAAGTCGACAGTTACTCGTTGTACCACAGAGTCTTGTCCCTACAGTGATTCGATCACTGCACAATGACGTGGGAGGTGGGCATCTTGGCCTAACCAAAACTTTGGCCAAGATCAAAGATCGCTTTTATTGGCCAGGTTTAAGAACTGATGTTGAAGATTGGTGCCAACAATGCCATGGTTGTGCTTGCCGGAAGTCCCCGAGCCAAACACCCCGTGCACCTTTAGTCCCAAGTTATGTGGGATATCCAATGGAACGCATTGCTTTGGATTTATTGGGCCCACTACCAACAACTAGACATGGAAACAAACACATCCTGGTCATTTGTGATTATTTCACACGTTGGACAGAAGCCTATGCTCTCCCAAATAAAGAAGCCACCACAGTGGCAAAAGTTCTGGTAAGCGAATGGATCTGTCGCTATGGAGTTCCGGATGCCATCCACTCGGACCAAGGTGCAAATTTTGAGGCTGGTCTCTTTGCTGAAGTAGCTGAATTGCTTGGTATGGAGAAAACAAGGACCACAGCATATCATCCCCAATCAGATGGCCTCGTTGAGAGGATGAATCGCACACTCCTCATGATGTTGAGCATAAGAGCTCAGGAGGGGGAAGAGAGATGGGATGAATTCCTATCAGAGCTTATGATGGCATATCGAGCAAGTGTTCATGACACAACACGATTTACTCCATTCCATCTCATGTTTGGAAGAGAAGTCCGTCTACCCATTGACGTGATGTTTGGAAACACTCCCGATCCAGTACAAGAACATACCGAGTATGCCATAGACTTAAGATCTCGTCTTGAGAAAGCCTTTGAATCGGTGAGAGAACACACAAAGGCAGTCCAGAAACGGCAGAAGGATCGGTATGATCGCCGTGTGTCTGGAGGAAGGTATCAAGTGGGAGACCGTGTCTGGCTCCACTCACCTGCCATACCAAGGGGCAGATCTCCAAAGCTGCATCGGCCTTGGACAGGACCATTTGTGGTCATCAAAGTTCTGTCAGATGTCACCTATCGAATTCAATCTGAGAGACCAAAACCAAGATGTCGCAGACGAAGACTTGTTGTACATTTCAATCGCCTCAAACCCTGCCATACACCAGCCCAAGATGGTGTTGATAAGACCAGGCAACAGCTTGAACCAAGTGGAGCTGAGACACAGCCACCCCATGCTGAGACTGACATCGAAGATGATGCAATGACACTCGTTTGGCACTCGAGTGCAAATGACGATGAATCTCAGCCAAGGGAGCCACCTGAACGTGGTGGAGCAACTTGGAGTGGACGACTAAGGAGAACAACTCACCGTCCAGATTACTATGTATCCCACATCCAACCATGTAACCTGATAACTTTTCCGAGGCACGAGGTCGCGCCTTCCCAGAGGGGGAGCTGTGTAGCAAGAAGTGTACAGACAACTATCAGAGCGGAGTCAGCCTTCTTGCCTTGAAACAATGGTTCCTGTCGACATGTCAGACTGCTTCCGGAACTGTTACATGAACTGTGAATACCACTGTTTGATTATTGTATCATGTATTGTATCATCATGTACCATTGGCGCCCAAGTTCCCCACACTAATTATTACCCAATTATCTGAATTGCTATAAAAGCATTGCCATTATTTCTTACAAATGAGATTCATTCATGCTGCTCAAGTCAATGTTACACATTAAACTGGACAATGCAGCTCTTGTTCACAGTAAAGTTGAGTCGTTTTTGTCTCGAGTAGGACTCGTTCGTCTGGCTTGCTTGGCTGTGTGTACATGTATACTTGTATAAGGAATGAGCGCTGCACTCCTGCGCACCAGCTTGTAGAGCGAGTGGAAGCAAAAATGAATGCATTCCCCCAATGCAATAATTGCATTCCCCCAATGCAATAATTGCATTCCCCGATGCATTCGAATGCAATAATTGCATTCCTGGGTACATAATTATACGAATGCACTGCAACGCGCATGCGTAAAGTTCAACAGTGGCGTGTAATCACACTGTGGCTGCTGTGGTGCAATCGCGTCTGCCAAAGTTGATTTATAGAGGCCAGAATGCAAGCATTCAGCAAGCAAAGGCACTTGTGCAGTGACCGCTCTCTAAGGACTTAGTGAGTCATGCATTGGATAGCTCTAATAATGTGTGCAACTAATAAGTTAGCTGTCTAATTTGCCATTACAGTTTGTATGGCCGAGCAGTTCAGTCATGGAGATGCAGAAGCCTCCAACACCTATCCCGCCCAATGCTCCTCACTTCGCCGAGGAGGTCATGTGGTATTGAAGGGACACCCTTGCAAAATTGTTGAGATGCTGACCTCTGTGCCGGGAAAACATGGCCATGCTAAGGCAAGGTTTATACTCAATGAGACGTAGTCAAATTTTCAGGTGACAAAGTTTGTTGCTGTCTTCATAGAACCTGCTGCTGGGAGTAGATGTGTAGCTTACTCATTTGGAACATCAAGGGCGGATCCAGGAAAAGTTTTAAGGGGGGCTGTACTGCACATCCATACGGGACAACCGTAATCTCATTCCCATGTGCATCCGGTGGCTCTGGATGTATTCACTGGGAGGAAATATGAGGACATCTTCCCAGCATCACACAAAGTGCAGGTTCCCCTCATCAAGCGTGTTGAGTACCAGGTGGGTGGTCAGTCCCCAGTGTTTCAAGCCTACTAGTAGTCAGCATAGACACTACACGCTGCGAGTGCTTGTCATGACAAGTATGCTTAGGTATGTATCTGTTGCTGCTTAGTTAGCTCATGGACGTCCCACTCTATATGTATATGTACAACAGGAAGGTTATTGTATGGAAGTGAGTATACCGTATAGAGGGATATTTTCGTAGGTGCAAAATTTCGTTTAAATGGCCATAAGCCCCTCAGCAGATTTTTTCTTATTTTTATTTGGTTAGATCCTGCGCATTGCCACGCCCTCTAGTACTATGCGTATGTAACGTGTCGTCTACTGTTTTCGGTGAGAGGGTACGTCTACAATGCTGATATCTGGGCCTCGATCTATTGTTTGCGAAGAATTTCGAAAAATGACGAACAGCCACCTGGTTGGCAGCATACTCGCCAATCGTTGCTGCTCAGTGAACTTGACTTACTTTCATTTGTCGCACTTCCCACGCTGAGTCTCGTTATCATAGCAGGCTAACGGGTACGGGTGTAGATGGGTCCACTGGAGTCTGGAAGGCCGTTCGAAGGCTAGAAATACCATTATTAAATGCCACCACTTTCTCGCCGCCCCACGTGTTCGATTGCCCGTTCGAAATTTGACGTTAAAATTTCAACACTTAAAATTTTCGTTTTTATTTTCGTATCTCGAGGCTTCATACGAAATATTAGCACCATACGAAAATTTCCCGCTATATGGTAGTCCAATCAGCTGACACATTGGTGCCTGAACGCTTTGTAATTATATTATGGACTCCCTTGCTACTAGTACTGTATTTTATAGCATGGGCGAAACCAGGAAAATGGATAAGGAGGGCTATACTAAACTTTGATAGCCAGTACAACTCTGGAGGCACTCAGTATCTTCATACGTACTAAGCCTGGCGCCGGCTGTGAAAGAGTCGATAAACCATAATGAAGTGCATAAAATAATTTACGACGTGGATATTGATCCAGCAGGAAGTAACCGGCCCTGGCCCTAATATACCCACTGCGAAACCATGGTACAACTATAACACACAATACACTACTGCATGCTGTTATAAACTTTAGCCCTTACTCATATCAATCATACTATCGTTCTTTTTCCATGAAGCTAAGGCGATACTATATAAACCAGCACTAAAGGTAATATTATTGTTCTGGGAACAATCAAGCACATTAGCCAACTACATCAGAGATTGTGTCAATGTACCATGCTCCCATAGTTTGTTGACATGTCTGATGGCTACCTGACACTGCTGAACAACGATGGAGAATTGAGGGAGGACCTCCAGGTGCCAAAAGGTACCCTTGGCCAGAAGATGTAGGCAAGATTGGAGAGAGATGAGGAGGTCTTTGTTGTTGTGCTGCGGGCCATGGGAGAAGAAGCTACAGTTGGCATCAGGGGAACAGCTAAGAGGACAGAGCTGAAACCAACCTCCATGTGATGGCACACACCAGGGAACCTAACACTGCAGTGTGATAAATTGTTTTGTACATGTAGTGCGTAGTGCTTAAATTGATATAGACTTCGTTCATGTCCTGACATCAAGTTCGGAGAATGAGAAAGTTGTTTGGACTTGTATAATTATTAACATTCTGATCTTCTTTCGATTCAGTTCATTGTTTAAAGGGTTGAGCTCAAGGGTATACTAAAGGAGCGACTTGAAGGTGTATAGACTCAACCCAGTGCCATTCGCTGGGAGGTTGCAATAATATTGCACCAACTGTAGTCGGGAATCGGGATGTATGTTTGATAAGACAGTTTTCTCCAAGCATGACAGTAATCAGTTTTATATATATACCCAAGGGTATTGTCAAGAGTTCATGAACTCTTGGTATTGTGCATTTGGACTGCACCAGGCCTGTGTCTATCTTCTTCGCTATACTATTTGAAGGAGAGTTGTAACTCCATCAGGGAACAATCAGGATAAACGTTGCTATGTTTTGCACAGATATGTCTGAATGTTTATACCAGTGCTAGCTGGTGTTCAAGGATGCTCGGTTGAGAGCATTTCCGAAGATCTTGAAGGCAACTCACACTTGCTTCCCAACAATTCAACTCAACTACTGCCCCTATTCCAAACTCTGCATGACAAAGGCCAAGTGCTTATCCTTAGGAACAACCAGAATCCAGGTAAAAGCTGGTCACTGAGATTGCATCTCTGCTTGAAAAAGTACTTGGAAGCATATTTATCCCACATGACTTTCCAACACATGTTTCATTAGGCAGTAGCTGCCGGAGTGGTCACAGAGTCCACAATACAACATGTCTTTCCTGACCTCAACACAGACATGAACATAGGATTCCTGGAGCACTTTGAGTTTGCCATCGATTGACCAATACTGGATTAATCGTTCTGAAATGGATCCGACACCCAAAGTGGTTGTGAATGATGAGTACTACCTCTTCTCAGCTTGAGTCGTCCATTGCATGAAAGCCATGAAAGTTCTTACTGTTGCCGGTCAATCTGCTCAGTGGAGCATCAGTTCTTCACCACTCGCTTTCTGCTTCTCCGACTGGAGTTCCTTTCCTCTCAGCCACAAGATGATACTACGATAAGTACCAACAAAACAGAAGGCCCAGCTGTGAGACGTAGATGCGAAATATGGTATTGCCTGGCATGATGCAAATGGAGTATCAATTTTCTTTGAAGTCAGAGATTTATAAATTGTTGCTTAAGCTTTCAGCATGACTGAAAGCTTTCAGCATGACTTGCAAGGGATATAGCGTAATTCACTGTGTCAGACTATGTTCACAACTGAAAAACCAAAATGTGAATTTTGCACGAGAGTATTTGCTATAGTTGAGCTGGAAGCGGCGCGTCAAGGAAAGCGAATCTCTGGGCTTCTCTACTTTGAACCGTATGTTTTGCTTACCCCGGCCTCATAGCAAAACTGTATGCAAAAGAAACTGCAAAACAGTCTGCATCAGATGACTTTATCACAGAGCTAGCACAGTGCATGGAAGCATCACCATCACAATTGACAATACAGCATTTCTATTGGCACATTCAAATTCCTCTGTAAAGGTGTGGATTTCTCTCAACAAGTATAAAAAAAAACTGGCCAAAGTTACCAGTGACAGATTTTCCATAGGTGCTTCCGGCTGGGCACAGGATTGTTCAATGTGTGTGCAAACAGTCTATTATGTAAAGCAGAACAGCCGATGATAACGAAGCTACATTGAGATCTAGGTAGCAGCAGTGAGACTAACACTGGAGTAAACATTGACAGCTAGCAGTCCATACTGCATCGATATGGCAGTAGGATCCTGTGATCATCTTGTCATAGCATGCAATTATGTACTTAGCCAACCACATGTGAAGTGTAATACATTAACGTCTGCAATAGTTGATTTTTTTTTTTGTAATAAAAATATAGGCGTTTTACAAACCAGTGTAAATGTGATAAAAATGAATGATAAAAGTGGTCCATAATTATAGTTTAGTTCAGTGGGTTGGGATATGACCTTCTGAGAGGGCCACATCCAGGGGGGTGTCATATTCTGGTCTAAAAAGGATGGTTTCAAGGTGAGCACTTTTACCAGTCCTCCAACACGACTTGAACCCCTTCAGTAACGCTGCTTAACTGGCGGAAGGCTAGCAATGCTGTGTGCACACCAAAGCCCATACACAGGCCGTACACACAGACATTTACCCCACCAGAAAAACAAACGCCACTTCTGGGGATCGAACCTGCGGCACCACCGCCTAGCTGGGCTCCCAGTCAAGATGTTATCCCACTACGCCAATCCACCACCCCATGGCATGCAATAGTTGATTGTGTTTGTGTGACAGTGTGTGTGCATTTTGTGTTTTTGTATGCTTACAGCTACCTCCTCATCAGGAAAACTCTTCAATTTGTACATCACATTGTGTAACACTGCCAGATTATTAGTGGGTTTTTCCCTGAATGGTTTTCCGAACTCAACAATGTCAGGATAATAACACTACAAAATATATAGCTAGTACATATATTCAGACAGTTAGGAGATCGAGCTATGCTGTTTGTTTGATTAGTAATTACCACTCTTGATATAGATCTAGCTAGCAATGAATAATGAGTATTTCAACTTGCAAGCATTCCTGCCTGGGAGATCTTCATTTGTTATGTCCTTACTGCATTTTATGGAATGATGGGTGTTGTACTATGTAATAGTAGCCTAAGTCAAAGCAACTTATAGTATTAGCCAAATCTGGAGTGGGTCCTCAAAACAATTATTGATAGTAGATACAATCATGCATGCAAGATTCTATCTGAAATACAAGTTTCTTGGAGGGCATGCCCCCAGACCTCCTAGAAAGTTTCCGGCTTTGTCTGCAGCCATGAATGCACCATCATTCCTGAATCTTCCCCTTCGAATTAAGTTGAAATTCAACTGGCATGTTTATGTGGCATCTCATATACTTTTAGCGGTATCCCACGGACCATCGACCTTGAATTGCAACTACTTTGATTGGCATTCCTAAACTCCCAACTAAATCAACTGACCTATATACAAGTGTACATGCATGTTGGCAACCTTTCATGGTCAATAAGACACAGCTAGTCTAAATGGAGTTGACGTTTTCAGCATCTCATTGAAAATGAGTATGGTGGGGCTTTACTTCCACTGTAATAGCCCATTAATTAACCTTCAATGAGTCACACACTCCAGTTTTGAAAACTGGCTACCAGGTTGCCTTGACCTAGAAAAAGCATAATTATTTACTAGTGTGGCTTCTAAAAGCTTTGCTGTTCATTCAAGTATGGCTGACCGCTAGGATATGTGCGTTTGTGAAACAAACTGAGAGAGAGAATGGGGGAGAAATGTATAATTATGACTGTATGATTGGAACTTCCATATTAGATATAGAATCCTGGATGTCTCATTAAGCCTGTCATCCTACTTGTCAAAGATTGCGTGTAGCTGCTTCATATTCCTACAGTTGTGACGCCACTGTGTACTATTACCCATCGGCAATACTGTACTTGAGTTCTCAGAGAACAGCTAGACTCTTGTTCAATGAGGGATCCAGTCCTTAATATAATATTATGAGTATTTTTACTAGTATTCAATTCCAGCTCTATACTTGTTGAAGGACATTGTAGGCTACATGAATTACTTAGGCTATACCTGACCTGACCTTAGCGTAAAAGGATGATTGTGTCTGTTTTTGAGGATAAATTTTGATCCACTGCATGCTTAGATTCCATGCAGTTTTACCATTCAGCCTGTTTATTCATCACTTCCAGAAATTCACAAAACCCTAGTCATTGTTCACTGCATACACTACTAGTCTCGGTGGGAGGATCTTGTATACATGCAATGTTAAAGATTATTTTCTCTTGTAGGTATGTTATTGTCAAGATAGATGTTCTGGTATAGGACTTTACGGGGTATGGAATCCAGACAGCAGCGTTAGTCAATGCTAATGGTGGTCCCCTAGCAAAACTGAAGTCAGGTGTTTTGATTCCGACTTGAATGGCAAAATGCATGTTTTAATTAGGAGCATTTTCATACATTTGTTGTTTAGTTTTTACATTATTGTAGACACCCACCAAAATGCTAAGGCTGGATATCTAGCCATATATGGTGAGACAAAAATTGTGTCATGTGTGTTTAACATTTCTCTTGTTGCTGTTGAGATAGAATTCATCCTTATATGGTAACATTGCGCAACTTTTTTCTGTTGTTCTTATCTTCACTGTTGCCATTAAATGCTGACTTTACTTTCTTCAGGCTCAGAGTGAATTCGTACCCTGCCTCCGTGCAGCGTAACTTATAAATTGTACGTGCATCGAGCTCTAGTCAGTGACTTTCACGTTGCACATCCATAGTGACTGTTGGATACTTGCAGCTAGTGCTGGTGGTAAGTTACCCAGCTATTGTGCTGTAGCTCATGTCACATCACTTTGCATCACCTCAGCCTATAAACCTACAACTCTGTGACAGTATCATTAATTGTCAATGCATGCATTAGTATGTACTACTAAGTGAATATGGTATATAGGAGTGGAGTAAAGAAGTACTCTGAAGATGCTAGTTTACTTTGTGTACGTTAAAATGTGCAGAAACATACACAGATGCTTTGCCTTACCCATGGTTACTTTCTCGCATGCCCTTGATTCCATGTAGGTCTGCTACAATAATTGTTCTGAATCAGTTCGGTATTTTTAGCAGCAGTCATTGATGATGGCAAGTTCCCTTAGAATATACACTTGCAGCTTTGTCTTGATGAAAGGGAAGAGGAGTTCCAGTCTCTATAAGCTGTTTATCTACAAGTTAACATGACCATTAAGGACTGGCCATGGATAAGCACTACAAAACATGTTTTTTGGCGATGCATTTTTCACCCATATTTCACCCAAAAGCGAAGTTTGAGGGTATACTGATGCTTACTCGAGTGTGTAAATTAAGATGAGAACTGTTGCACCCGCAAATCAGCAACTCCTGCCAAATTTAGTTCTAGGCATGCTCTGCATGCACGAAACCATGTAGCCGTGGCTTTGTGTGGGGCTATGGACAGAGCCTGTTGGGAAGTGATTGAATATTACACCAGACACTCTTCCTTTCCTGAGATATTAAATGGAATGTACTGCAAGTTAGTGCTTTTATTCAGTCCGTAATTCACCTGAGCAGAGGAATGTAGCAAGCACAAAGGGAAACAGAAAAGAGAGCATACAAATAATTTTAGGGAGGAGAGTGAAAATAGGATGCATGTCAATCTAATAATACTCGAGTATCAGGTATAACCACACATGACAGGAATATGATGTGATGTAATAATTCTCTCCCCCTATTAGGTCAATGCAATTCTGTTGTGCTATTTTCTCTATAAGGTGAGTAGATGTTCTTGAACTATAAAATTGGATATATTCAATGGATTTCTGCAATCCAAACAGTTCGATTCAATGGATTTCTCAATTCATTCATCAGCAGATCATGCAGTGATTTTCTTGGAAGTTCACAACCTTATTAATAATGCATGCTTTCAACTATGGTCTCTATGATTGGAAATAAAGTAGCGGTCATGATGGCAATTCCCTCATGCCATCAATGCTCAGTTCATGTAGGTACTGTACCTCTTGTATCAATGCAGATTGTTGCTGCAGTGTCTGAGTCCAATGAAACCCAAAGCATCCCAAATGCTGACAGATGTCCTCCATGGTTTGTGTACAGCAACAAATCAGTGGGAAATGGTTGTTCATACTGCGCGTGCAAGGACAATTTTGGAGATGTGATCATCTGTGATGAAAAGCTGCAGGAATCATTCCTTCAATTGGGTCACTGCATGACATACAACAGCAGTTGTTGCGACACATACGGACAAGAATCTAATGCAATATCATTCGGTGTTTGCCCGTATGTTTACTACAGCAACATAGTAAATCATGGATACATAGCTCTACCACACAACATCTCTGATCTGAATGATGTCTTCTGTGCCCCACTGAATAGAGAGGGGCTGCTGTGCAGGGATTGTATTGATGGGTTTGGCCCTTCAATTATTAGCTTTGGCTACGCTTGTGCAAACTGCACAGAGAGCAGCTACGGATGGTTGCTATACATCTTATCAGAACTTGTTCCTGCAACTGTGTTTTACTTTGTAGTTCTCACACTTCGAATTCGTATCACATCTGCACCAATGAACTGCTTCGTCATGTTCAGCCAATTCGTGGTAGTTGTTCTAAACCGTAGTCAAGGGTTTCAAGGGGCCTTAATGGTAGAACTAGATACAACCTCACGTGTTGTGTTCAAAGTCATTCTCACAGGGTATGGATTCTGGAACCTGGACTACTTCCGTTATCTCATTCCACCATTCTGTGTGAGCCGAGGCCTCAAAAACATTCACGTCCTTGCCCTCCAGTATGTGTCTGCCTTTTATCCACTACTGCTCATTGCTCTTACATACACGTGTGTTGAACTACATGGGCACAACTTCAGACCAATTGTCTGGCTATGGAAACCATTTCACAGATGCTTTGTTAATGTTAGGAGGCATTGGGATTCAAAAGCATCCATTATCGATGTCTTTGCTACATTTCTTCTTCTGTCTTACTCTAAGCTTCTGTTTGTTTCACTGTTTTTGCTACAAGGGACAATGATATACAGTGCTGATGGTGAGATTACTTCACATGTGTTATGGGTGGATGCCACTGTGCACTATTTTAGCAAAGAACACCTTCCTTTTGCTATCTCTGCTTATCTTGCCTTAATTTTTATATCTCTCCCTCCACTTCTGCTGTTTTTCTACCCTTGCAAGATATTTAGCAGGTGTCTCAACTGCTGCCACAAGAGAAGGTGGCATGCACTGCACACATTTGTTGAAGCATTTCAAGGATGCTACAAAGATGGAGTTACTGGAGGATGGGATTTTCGATCCATGTCGGGAGTCTATATGCTCTTACGTTTTGTAGTTGTCATTGTCAATCACCATATTGTCCATCAAATAGGCTGGCTGCTGCGTGCACTGATTGTCCTGAGTTTATCCACACTCATACTAATTGTACAGCCCTACAAGAAAAGCTACATGAACGTGTTGGATGGTTTATTGCTCACTCAAATGGGGTTTCTAACACTATTAATTGTCGCATTCGAGTTTCTCCTACCATCATCCAGAAATGAAGCACTGCCAGTGATATTTATGATTGCCTGTGGTCTACCACAACTTTTCCTGCTGCTGAGTGTCGCCTACACACAACTGAAAGGAACGTCAATAGCACGAAGTATTGCCAGCAAAGTTAGCTCTTTGAAGCAGATAATCAAACCAAACCGAGCAGAAGATTAACCATTGGATGCTGATTCACTGCCTGATCGATTGATTAGGCCCAACCAGTACAACAGGTCTCTGTTGTCAGTGTCTGAGCAAACACATGCCAACTCTGAAACACTTTCACTACGAGGAGAAGTACCACCCGTGTACACATACAGCTCAATCAACTAGAGAAATGAATCCTCCAACTTTGTAGTTTAAGCTGTTACACTGGTCTTGTTTATTCATTGAACTATGAGTTAGTGGTGAATGCATTATAGTGATGTATGTTTGCATGTATGATTGTGTTGTTAATGTGCAAGAGTCTCACACGCTGTGTCATATTGTGACTTTAGTGTCATATCAATTTATTGCTATTCTTGCATGCACAAGTATGGATTTGCTGTTGTGTTTGTTCCTTTTACTGCTGCTAGCTACTGTTGCCCTATACTGTTATTGCATTCCTATGAGTTAAAAAAGTAGACACAGTTCTTACGTATAGCGGCAACCCTCCTTCCAATACCTGTCCAGGTGTTGTGACAATATTAATTGTAATTGAAAGTAACATGAAGTACGTACACATCTCAATGTTCAGCCCCCAACATGATGGTACTTTCCGTTCCCAAGCCAGCCCTGGCGTCATGGGAACGATCCTCACAATAAGAGTCACATCGATGCACGTGCCCCCCCCCCCCCCCCCCCCCCCCCCCCCCCCCCCCAACACACACACACACACACTTTCTCATGATATATCCATACATTTTTCGACCGGTTTTGCATGCTTATAGGTGACGAGTCAGAGGTGTGGCTTTATAGAGGGTCCAAAGTAGAGGTCTCAACATTGAGTCGTTGGGTAGCTAGCTATGTCACACTGCTCAGTGAGGTATGGCTACAGCTACTTGAATTGACTAACAATTCCACCAAAGATTCTAAATGAGCTGCTACTCTGAGGCAGATTTCTAAATGACTGAGGCAGGAGCCCATAGGTAGGTAACTACACAGGAAAAGCTACTTGCGACGTACAGGACTGGACTTGCATGGCAAGGCTAGGGTCAGAGTTGCTCCACGTCCATCAGAGTTACTCCGTGTCACACCGTACACTTTCCTGTTCGAGTCCGTGATGTGGTGGGAGCAATTGAAGTTTTATACTCGAATTTTCTTGCATGGACCAGAGTATATAATTATTGCTCCTATACAGTACACAGGTGTGGTCTACACACCTGCAAATAACTCAAAGTGTATGTGGACAGGGCAATCAAGGAGCATGCAACACTCATGATCGATACTGGGTGGATGATATCATCCACCCAGTATTCACAGTATACACAGGTGTAGATGGCTTGTGCAATCATTCAATGTAACTGATCCATCTGTGAACATTCTGTTGTAAGTTCAGCAACCTCATATTCATTGCCATGATAAGTGAGTTAGGATGTCCTCCCCATAATTGTGGTACCAGCTCTGTGATATTTGGGTGAGTGTACTTGCACTCCTTCAGATACTTCCTGTACCAATTCATGGTCATATCATTATATCACATCCTCTCTGTTGCATCACCTCATTATCATGAGGTGATGCACAGCTGTGCATTTGCTCTTGTAGCTACTGAGTGGTGTGTTCCTATATCTCGAGAATAATGCTCACATTGTGCTACAGTGGTGTGCAGCACATGGGCTATAGATGGAGCTAAGGCAATACATGATCGCGGATGATCATGCTCATTTATTTCTGTAACATATAATCAGGCTAAGGACTTCGCACATCCATGTGTATGGTATTCATGCTGGAAATAATGAATTTTCAATTTGTGCAGTGGGCTGGGTCCAAGGAAAGAACCCATTCTTACAGTAAGGGTTTCACTGATCATCCCGGTACAAGACTATACTTCATGCACGCTTACACAGAGTGATTTCAACAAAGATGCAGTTTCAGAAGATGCATGCAGCTTATCAATTCACTTGCATGTGTACCAACATGAATCATTTGTAAGAATGCACTTTGTACAGATTTGCGTGTGATGTTGTACAATTCTCTGAAGAGTTTGGTGTATTATATAGTTTCCTCAGTTTGAGAAAACTTTGTATATGTAGCTATAATATCCCAATTGAAAGCAATTTTGGACTATTAGTCACCCAAGGAAATTTTATTCATAATGATATAAATTGTGCTCCTTTGATGACAACATACTGCTCACTGTCTGATAAGCAGCTGCAAACCCCGTGGAAGGTGGGGCACAGCATCAAAGGCCTAGCTTCCTTAATTGTGTCAAAAAAGGCAGCAGCCATGCACTTCCTTACTATTAGCAGGTGTCTCAGTACAATTGTGTGTAAAGGATAACGAGCTAGGGCAGATCAAGTTGGTTGATTTTCCATGGTTGACCATCAAGTGGTCTGAGAAGATGCTGAGGATATGCCTCTCAAGGATGGGTCTGTAGTTTGACGGGCTAGACATGTCCCCCTTTATGGAATAGATACCACACTTGTACATTTTCAACTTTAAATTTGGGGGAATCTTCCTGTCCTGATAGCTAGATGAATAATAAACTGCATGGGTAGTACGATTGAGACAGTACTGTTTAATATCCTTGCAGAGATGCCATCAGTGCCTGTTGCCCTGCTGCAGTCAAGGAACATGACACACTGTGACACAGCATGGACACAAGAGCGTGAGAGAATTGCTAATGACCATTTATAGTCTTATGTGAGTTTAGTGCCAAATTAATGGTGTCCATTTCCAGCTATATATGTTAGCTATAGCAAGTGCTTATGATAATGCACTGTGATCTAGGTGATGAAGTTTCGATCATTCATGCAAGTTTGAAACATTCAGAAACCCAACAGTGGGCTTGCAATCAATGTGTTACATTTACATCAACCAATTAACGGTGGAACCCAACACCACAAGAATTTTGTTCTGATTAGAGAGGTACGTGTCCTCATTGCAAAGATTAGTGACAGTATGCAACTCTTAGCTAGTATGCAACAATTAACAAGTTAACTATCTCTCAGTGCAGTCATCTGCAATCATGCATGAAGACTTATTTGCACACTGATAATACTTGTGAATTAATTTTGTGCTGTGCTGGCCTAGATGTAAACTGGCTAAACGCTTTGCAGCCCAAAAAGTACACACATGACACTGTGTATACACTGTTGACGAGTTATTATTACCAGTGGAGAAAGTGTAATGATAGAAATCCAATTACTGTGGCAAATCTGACTGCTTTGATACAAACAAGTGACACCTAAACTAAGGAGAGCACTTGCAATAATGAATAAATACTGGGTGGGTACAAAACATAGCTGACACAAAAACAACAGGAAATTATCCATACAACGGATTCACATGAAACTGATTAGTGGAGAGCTTGCATTAGATTAGATTCACATTGAATATCTGGAATCACAATTCTATTAGAGCTTGGGTAGCATTAGAATAAAGATGGTACATGAAGAGCGAAACAAAATGAATATGTCCAACTCACAATGATGAGTGATCACCCGACTTCTTTAAATCACCTCTTTTTTCTGTAGGCGCTTTGGGGTGTAGCACCTGTTAAAGAAAAGGACAACACACACAGTTACTAGAGGTGGTGACAGGAAACAGCACGGTGTAACAGGGCCGTAGCCAACTGGCCAAACGTCTGCCAGGTGTGGTCATGTGTGCAAGAAATTGAGAGGTAGCTATCCGGCTGAAAACCAGACCAATCATACTGGTGGATAGTGCCCATTAAGAGCAGGGATATACCTAGCGTTCCCCAGCATTTCGTTGCATATTGAAATCTGGTTATAAGCGCAGCATGCAACCCAAAGCTAGGGAGGAGTGGCTACGTTGTATTCCAGATAACAGACTCTGTACAAATTCAGCTGCTTCTACGTAATCTTTGATGGATGTTCTATGCAATAGACCTTATTCCACTATAATGTAAGTCAGGTTCTGTTGCTATGACAATAACAACCCCTTGCTCCTATTGGTCACTACACAGATACAATACATATCCCAGATTTGAGGATGTACATGTACAGTGTCTGAGTTACATGTATGGCCTCCCAAAATTCAGAAAATCATCTACCAGAGGTGCCTCCCAATGGAAAACCCATGGATTTGTGAAGGGGGAAATCTTGGGAGGCCATAATTCTGGGATGCAGCCTATCTGCATGGTGACCAATGGGTTGTTGTTGCCATAGCAACATAAACCTGGAATTTATAATTGTGCGTGATTGCTCATGCATAAATGCCAAGAGCACTAGTACTCTTGATGATACATCAACACACTACCTCTGAGTAAGAAGGAAAACAACGTTATTGACTTGGCATTTTGACTTCCTGCAGGACAGCCATTTAGTAGTGCATACGAGTGCATTTTAAAATCCTCTCAGACAACAAAGAGTAATATCACTGACCGAACTCTGACTCTCTTTGCTCTCAGCATCCTCTTGGATGCCATGGTGAACCTCTTGTTCTTGTACTTGTCATTGAGGTACACGACCTCGGCAATGTCCATATCCACAATCATCTTCGCACACTCATTTCCAGGAAACAGCGTGGTGTAGATGGTCGACCCCTCTAATTTAGCCCCTTTCTTCAAGCCTTCAAGGATGGCATTTCTCACTGCGTGGGTCACTGCACAGTAAGTAAGAAGTAAAGCACATAAGTTGTCGATAGGCACTATCTGCATGTGCCTCCTCTTTGCCAAATTTATGGTCACCTGATCACACGGCTATTCAATGAGGAGGCAGACAACAGACTAGCCTCATTCCTAGGCCATGAGGGAGTAGATAATCCAGTGTATTCACTTGTGAAGATGCACACCTCCAGGGTCCAGTAAACTCTATGCCACGGATACCAGTGACTCTATAAGCTACAAGCTAGATAGCTCACTGTGCATGGAGTAGACAGTAGTACATGTAATTTGAAAAGGCCGTCACTGCATGCTACATATTGTACATGTACATCTATGTGACAACACCTGCGGTGGGGGTCTGAGAACAAGATACAGACACATTCAAGGGTCAAAAGTCAGCACCATTACCATAGGGATACTTTGTGTCCATGATGGTGTTCCCCTCCCGTGACCATGGGAACGATTCACAGCCCTTCGGCATACGGTTCCAGCCGTGGGATATAGTGGCCTTGCCCTTCCCCACCAGCACTGCCCCAACCTGTGTTGAGATGGCCAAGATACAGGTCGTAGCTACTCCAAATGTTCAGTGATTAAAGGGATAACTTCCTAATTAAACTGGAAAAGTAATTAATTTAACACTTTAGGGTCCAAATTCTTTCTCCAGGTGATTTTCAATCTATAGAACACTTAAACATACCCTAATTCCTGTTCCCAGGCGTTGCTGGGCTCGAAACTGCTCACACAGGTAATTTCAGCTATACTAAGCGTATGTGTGACTTAACCACGCCCACCAACTTGCAATCAAGTCTCCCGAGAAATGGCAACCTGCCGTAGCTGAAAAACGGGCGATGTATATGCTGGAAATGGAGGCCCTACAAATCCAGACGGCTACTTTCTAACCCAATTTATGCCAAAATCGATGGAAATGGCCCTCCCAGTGCCGACCAAGACCTTTTTACCGCGGAGCCCAGACACGGATATGCTGTTTGCACGCACCACCCACCTCCCCCTGTCCCGCCCTTTCTGCTGTCGCAGAACCTATCTCCCAAGGACATTGCCGGAAGTCACATGATGAAGCTGAAAGTATTATGACGACATTTGCATATTATACAGATATAGGGCAGATGGAGCCCCGCCTGTTTCTCAGGATACTAGCTCAGATGCAGCCCCACCCATTTCTTAGGATGCAGGTTGAAGATATAGAGATGTAGCCCCACAGATAATAGGATATGGGTTCAGCATACCACTTTCATTGGATGCAGGTTCTAAATATGGAGATGCAGCCCCACCCATTTCTTAGGATACATGTCCTTACATGTAGTGACTACAGTGCGTACTCCATGCAATTCCCTGGTGCAGTAGCCTGAAGCACTACTCTAACACACACTATTATAGTTAGCCACAAGCTACCATAGTCGTAGATTATCCCACGTGCCAATAATTCATGGTCTAGTGAATAAAATTGACAAACAAATATTTTGCGGTACGAACTTTTCGCTATAATAACTAGTGACGCTTTGACTGTTGGAGGAAGAGTTGGTGATTGAGTTGTGTGTGCGTGGCTACCATGTTTGTAAAGGTGCAGCTGTCAGGAAAGAGCTACGATGTGAGCGTGAGCCCAGGAACACAAAGGACAGATAGACTTCCACTTCAGTCATCATGATGGCAAACTTTCACCACTCTTCGGGGGGTAGCCAGTTGTCTGTAGTTCTTGCCATTGTTTGCTATGCTTAGACTGTAGCTTGCTGTGATTAAACTCAGATTGCTGCCGGCCTATAAATGTGTTCTACTCACTTTTGGAAGCAGTGTCACTATATAAGCTCAGATTGATGCAGACCTATAAATCCTTGCTTGTAACCACATTCACAATTACCGCCGTACGGCTTCAGGTGCAACCGGATGTTCCATTTTTAGTACAACTCAAGTATTCCTCCCGCACCATGGGCACCTTTGAAGTTACACGATCTTACTCCAGGGGGGCGCGACCTACTTATGTGCATGTCATGCCATGGAGATTGGCAAGGAAATGGGTGATCGTTTCGATCATAGGAAAATACCACATGAGATCACTATGAACTCAAGCTACTGATATTATACAGATGAACTGACACTGAGATAAAATGGTCGCTTTTGTCAAATGGAACAAAGCACACATACAGTGTAGATCTCTGGCACCTTAGTGTTGGCGTCCGGACTTTGTTCGGACACTTTCAGCGCTGACTTCATGAAGATCTGATCCCACTCACTGTCCACGGGCGGGATGTCCTCTTGTAAGGTCTCAGGCTCCCTGCAATAACATGCAGAGTTCGATTATCTAGGGATGTGTGATAGTATAAAACCATGTCATGATGTGTACGTCTCAACATTCTTTTGTGATGGTATATCAACCATCAATATCACTTTGCAACTTTGTCAATGCCCTAACTGCATGTGTAGCTAGCTGGCTTGCAATGCCAATTATAATGTACATGTACATGTCATGACATAAAGGGGGAGGGGGGGGAGGGAAGGGGGCAGGCACCCCCCCCCCCCCCCCCCCCCCCCCCCCCCCCCCCCCCCCCCCTCTTGAATCATTGCTGCCCTCCGTTGAAGAAGTGTTATGATCACTCATGCCTCCCTCTCACTTTGCTGCACAACAATTTTCTAAGTGAAATACTGTTCAGAATGATTTATCCAATTCAATCTGAGCTCCCATATGGTCCTCTCTGATACCCACACATCACTCAACTGTTCATCCTCACTGGACTGGTTTCCCCAATCTGGATCAACCGTCCCCATCCCTCCCCCATCTTCTTTAAATTCCTTCGGCTCCTCCTCCTCCTGGTCCTTTCTTTCCTCTACTCTCTCCTCCTGCCGTCTTCCCACACCTCTCCCTGCAGCAACAACATGTTCAGTAAAACCTCTCTATAGAGGTGTTGACACAATGAGGACAGACAATATAAATTCAGGACTGGCGCTTTTTCCTTTGTAGAGAGGTTTTCCTCTTTCTCAGAGGTTCCTAATGTATTAGAACTACAGGAAAGCCAATTGTAGAGTTGCTATACTCTAGATCGGTTAGACTCTGAGACCAATGGGATCTACGCGATTTAAGAAACTCTTGTGCCCTCAGTAGTGCCCTCACTGTGCTCAGGATGCTATATTACTGTAGCATTCTGGATCGATCAGCAAAGATCTCTCTGACCACTTTTTGGTGTCAAAAACGTCACCAATTCTGAAAAAGAATCTAATGGAGGTCAATTCAGCAAGTATTGCAACTGTGACTGGATTTCTTCGCCTAAGGAAGGGGGCGGGGTAGAAGCACATTCCACTGTACAGAGCAATATCAAAGGAAACCGTCCGTACAGTCCACATTGAAAGTACTGACGAGAACTGATCAGGATATTGACTGCAGTTATAGTAGTGACAGTGGAGTCTATGGGAGTGGCCATCGCTTGAGGACCAAACTGAAATTGCTTGACCCAATTTTAGCAAGAAAGTCAGATGCACTGGCACCACTATGACCCTGTCAATAAACCAGGCAACAAAGTATGCATGCATGTGCAGTATATGCAATAGTTACAAGTAGCTTCACTTGCTTTGCTCGCTCAGCTACTTCCCCCTCGTTTGCCTACCGTGAGTAATCCGGCGCCGGACAGCTCTCTGTGCAGAGCTGCTGCTCCCCGATTGCATCAGCTTCAGATGCTGCTCCCTGATGGCGTCCGCTTCCGCTGCTCTTCGCCGCTTGCATCTGCTTCAGGTGGTACTCCCCGATTGTGTACGCTTCAGCTGCTGCTCGCCACTTGCATCCACTTCAGCTGCTGCTCCCTACTATGTCCGCTTCAACTGCTCCCTGTGCGTCCGCTTCAACTGCTCCCTGTGCGTCCGCTTAAACTGCTGCTCCCCGATCGCGTCCGCTTCAACTGCTCCCCGATTGCGTCCGCTTCAACTGCTGCTTCCCGATCGTGTCCGCTTCAACTGCTGCTCGCCAGATTGCGTCCACTTCGACTGCTGTTCTCCGTCCGATTGCATGCATTCCCTTGTAGCCCCAGCTGGATTCCAGCCCATGCCCGGGCGCCCGATGTTCTAGAACATTGTTCGCGGAGTTCGAGGCTCAGTAAATCGAAGAACGAAGGTTGCGCGTCACTAGTGTAGTCCCGCCCCACGAACATCCCAGTTCTGTCACCTACAGACACACAGACACACACATGTTAAAATCTTAGTGTATTGATAGTACAATTGTCAGGGATTAATGGCAGTAAACCAACCAAGTCTGAGGGCGATAGCCCGAGGACAAGGTTCGTTTATGTCGCCATGAATTGTACTATAATATTATATCCTGTGCAGCAACGTTCATGATTGGCGAGTCCACACAGGAACGAACCTGATTCATCATTCCATTGGATACGATGGTATAGGCTACCTACATATGTAGCTACTACACAGCTGTAGGCATGTTTTCTGTGCAGTAAGGGGTTAACATTGAGCCCCAACCCCCGTCGAGTTGCTGAAAGCTCTACAAGAGTGAACACCTTACCTGTGATGACGCACTTTCACTTTGCAAATGACCAGCGGCTCTCTGAACAGTCCAGTATTCCATTTACAGGCCAGTACTTCATGATATGACATTGACAAGGTCATTGCTGAAGTGGAGGAGCCGAGCTCCTCAATTATACTGTTGCGTGTAGCTATGGACAACACTATCACTATCACTACGCATGCACCATTCTTTGGTTCGAAGCTATCAGCCGGGGGAGGGAATTATGAGCCTACAAGTACCCTGAGGGAGGAGTTATGGATCATAACCACCTTCTGCTTGTATGGGCTAAATATTTAGATCATAACAAGTGGGATATATATGATCACATGTAACTCACTGCGATCTCCTCCCCAGCTTTATGTCGCATAGTGTACATAGAACGGGGAGAGAGCCTGGAAGATCTGATCACATGCACGATGACTTACTATGTGTGGTTTTATGCATGGTGACGTCACTCACGTGAGGAAATGTACCAGGCCCTCCCCGCTTTACTGTACTGCAAGCGACGAAAAGCTGGGCATGGGACTGGGAACGAGGCTATGTTCTCACTAGGCCTCTACTGGGCACTGTGCCCTTTGGGCTTCTAATGTGCCCTTTGTGGTAGCAACCATTTGGCTTCACAAGGTTACTGACCAGCATGAATCTCATTATGTGCCCCTCTTAAACAAATTTCGGGCAAGAACACTGCAAGCTATGCCTTCCTTGCAATCATTTTCATTTGGAGCTTCTCCTTATTGTGTTGTGATGGTCTCCTAGCTTTGTTCCCAGGTTCCTCCCCAGCTTTTTGTCGCATACATAAAACAGGGAGAGAGCCTGGAAGATCTGATTACATGCACGACGACTTACTATGTGTGGTTTTATGCATGGTATTTGAATTATGCCCACGTGAGCTCAATCGTGCTGGATGCTTGACTGTCACTGCACTGCAAGCTGCTCAGCATGACAGCAAGGAGACTTTGAAAGGCCACAACAAACAACTGTGAGTCCTGACACCAACTTTTACAATACAAACCCAGCCTAAATAAGGAAGCTGGGGAGGAGCCTGGGAATGAGGCTAATGGTCTCCATGGTGATAGCGATGCATGTACATGTAGTTATGGTTTAACTCTCTGGTACAACCTTAGTCTAAATGTGATCTAATTAGCACCCCATTAGTACAATTCAGACCACCTAACATTTTAGACATTTCGGAATTAGGAATTATTCCCAACCTACCTGTAGCCTCATTCCCAGGCCCAGACCTTCTCACCCCAGCATTTATCGCTTGCAGTACTAACGCAGGGGGAGGCCCGGTAAACTTGTCACATGTAGTGATGATGTTGGGTGGATGTGTGGAGGTGTGGAACATTCCGAGAAAACCTCAAGTGTGTGTGCTACTTACTGATTGCAGCGACACGGCACTGAACGACTGAGCAGTCAACATCAGGCCATTTTGGCTACCTTTCTAGGGGTCAGAAAGCTGCCCCAGAGCTGTACAGAAAAATGTGCCACTCCTCCACATGTCAGGGTACCTCACTGAATGTGACAAATTTACCAGGACTTCCCCCTCGTTAGTACTATGGGGTGAGAAGGCCTGGGAAGGAGGCGAACCTACATGTACATACCTTGGAGTTGATCCAGGATGTCTCTCCGTTTCCTCACAAGCCTGTTCCCATTCCATGGATGCTGTACAAAGCAACACAGTATTCAGTTATGTTCAGTATTGCTAGCAGCTATTCTATAGCAAATCTAAGGGCTCACAATCAAGGGGGCTCTCTGATTGGTTTGGCAGTCACTCCACCATGCACTGTAGTCACAGCTCGTGACCCATTCTACTGAAGATGTAGAGCAGGCACACAAATTCTCCATGCCAAAGTGCTCGAGGGTCTCATGAGCTCATATTGGATACAGTCCAGCTCATGCATGTACACAGGGTCATGTTGTGCAGCTAGCTAGCAACTTTAGCCAATCAGATTGCACACTATACTCATGCTCGAAGAACCTACGGCAGCTTGTGTATAGCAAGCTGTACATCCGGATACAACATCACATGTACTTACGGCATTCACTATCAAGAGTCATAGGTACATGCCCTTAAGTACAGACCTGCATTCAGGAATCCCTATCGTCAGACCACCTAGTAGCCGCAACAAAAACGTCACTTCCCACGCAGCACACATGCAAGAGCAAGCTGTGGCTCAATCTGCCATGGCTGGTTTATAAAGCCATCAAACACACTCTGTAGTCTAAAAACTGAAACGTACGTGGAGAGACAGCAGGGGGAGTGACAGGGCCTCCCGCACCTAGTTTCCCTTCCCTTGCCATGCTTTAGCTGACGCAACAATTTTCGAATTTGTTTACTTTTCTGTAAATTTCCCGCGAGCACGCGGGTTAGTGTAGATTATTATTATTAAACTTTGAACTACATTAAACTGGACAATGCAGCTCTTGTTCACAGTAAAGTTGAGTCGTTTTTGTCTCGAGTAGGACTCGTTCGTCTGGCTTGCTTGGCTGTGTGTACATGTATAAGGAATGAGCGCTGCACTCCTGCGCAGCTGCTTGTAGAGCGAGTGGAAGCAAAAATGAATGCATTCCCCCAATGCAAAAATTGCATTCCCCCAATGCAATAATTGCATTCCCCCAATGCAATAATTGCATTCCCCAATGCATTCGAATGCAATAATTGCATTCCTGGGTACATAATTATACGAATGCACTGCAACGCGCATGCGTAAAGTTCAACAGTGGCGTAATCACACTGTGGTGCAATCGCATCTGCCAAAGTTGATTTATAGAGGCCAGAATGCAAGCATTCAGCAAGCAAAGGCACTTGTGCAGTGACCGCTCTCTAAGGACTTAGTGAGTCATGCATTAGCTCTAATAGTGTGTGCAACTAATAAGTTAGCTGTCTAATTTGCCATTACAGTTTGTATGGCCGAGCAGTTCAGTCATGGAGATGCAGAAGCCTCCAACACCTATCCCGCCCAATGCTCCTCACTTCGCCGAGGAGGTCATGTGGTATGGAAGGGACACCCTTGCAAAATTGTTGAAATGCTGACCTCTGTGCCGGGAAAACATGGCCATGCTAAGGCAAGGTTTATACTCAATGAGACGTAGTCAAATTTTCAGGTGACAAAGTTTGTTGCTGTCTTCATAGAACCTACTGCTGGGAGTAGATGTGTAGCTTACTCATTTGGAACATCAGGGGCGGATCCAGGAAAAGTTTTAAGGGAGGCTGTACTGCACATCCATACGGGACAACCGTAATCTCATTCCCAGGTGCATCCGGTGGCTCTGGACGTATTCACTCGGAGGAAATATGAGGACATCTTCCCAGCATCACACAAAGTGCAGGTTCCCCTCATCAAGCGTGTTGAGTACCAGGTGGGTGGTCAGTCCCCAGTGTTTCAAGCCTACTAGTAGTCAGCATAGACACTACACGCTGCGAGTGCTTGTCATGACAAGTATGCTTAGGTATGTATCTGTTGCTGCTTAGTTAGCTCATGGACGTCCCACTCTATATGTGTACAACAGGAAGGTTATTGTATGGAAGTGAGTATACTGTATGGAGGGATGTTTTCATAGGTGCAAAATTTTGTTTAAATGGCCATAAGCCCCTCAGCAGATTTTTTCTTATATTTATTTTGTTAGCGCCTGCGCATTGCCACGCCCCCTAGTAGTATGCGTATGTAACGTGTCGTCTACTGTTTTCAGTGAGAGGGTACGTCTACAATGCTGATATCTGAGCTGGGCCTCGATCTATTGTTTGCGAAGAATTTCGAAAAATGACGAATAGCCACCTGGTTGGCGGCATACTCGCCCATCGTTGCTGCTCAGTGAACTTGACTTACTTTCATTTGTCGCACTTCCCACGCTGAGTCTCGTTATCATAGCAGGCTAACGGGTGTAGACGGGTCCACTGGAGTCTGGAAGGCCGTTCGAAGGCTAGAAATACCATTATTAAATGCCACCGCTTTCTCGCCGCCCCACGTGCCGTTCAAAATTTGACGTTGAAATTTCAACGCTTAAAATTTTCGTTTTTATTTTCGTATCTCGAGGCTTCATACGAAATATACGAAAATTAGCACCATACGAAAATTTCCCGCTATATGGTAGTCCAATCAGCTGACACATTGGTGCCTGAACGCTTTGTAATTATATTATGGACTCCCTTGCTACTAGTACTGTATTTTATAGCATGGGCGAAACCAGGAAAATAGATAAGGAGGGCTATACTAAACTTTGATAGCCAGTACAACTCTGGAGGCACTCAGTATCTTCATATGTACTAAGCCTGGCGCCGGCTGTGAAAGAGTCGATAAACCATAATGAAGTGCATAAAATAATTTACGACGTGGATATTGATCCAGCAGGAAGTAACCGGCCCTGGCCCTAATATACCCACTGCGAAACCATGGTACAACTGTAACACAATACACTACTGCATGCTGTTATCACAGTCGGTAGACTCTGTATGTAGGGATACGACGTACACGCAATATATGCTAATACAAAAGAATCTCTCCAAATCTCAGAAACGGCACACTTATAAGCCTTTATAACCACTTACCGTTCATCTTCGAGTGTTTTCATGACCAACAAGACTCCTCGCGTCGCGAAAAACCGTCGCGAAAGTACCGCACCAGGTACTCGCAAAACTGGCAAATTGTTTGTCTTTCTTCTTTCTTTCTTTCTTTCTTTCTTCTTTCAGACGGGCTAGCTCAACGTCGCCTCAATCCCTCATGATGGTTTTCGCACGAAACAGCAGCATTTTACACCGAGCAGTGCACCAGCCCATCACTTTTTGGCAACCTCCAAGTCTTCACCAGGCGGCTACAGCTGCCCACTCAATAACTATGGCTTCATTTGTCACGCCATTTTCATGTTTGTACGCATGCGCACTTAAACGATCACTTAGCAACGAAACGTAATTATTATCCAAAATCGCTGAATTAGAAGTGCTGTTGTGTTACCGTAACTACACTGAGGTAAATTCTCTGTGCTATATAGCTATGTTACTAGACTGTGTTCTGTGAGAGGGGTGAATGCCTAGCTAAAGACTCAACAATGTGTCGCTACTACTATCTGGTATAGCTATTTTAGCTACACTATACTTAGCTAGCTATGGTCTTCAGCTCAGGGAGCACTGGCTTAATTAGTATCCATCCAGAAAAGGGTTAGCTTTTGAGATGCTTGGGTCTGATTCTTCAGCCATTGCAGGCAGTGTAATTGCCAGAGTCCAGTATGCATGTGCCTGCTGCTTAAAAAAATGACATAAACAAGTAATAAAAAAACATTTAAAATGTAACAGGATGTAGGGATACCAGAACCGCAAAAAGTAAGGAAACAAGGTAGGGATGATCATACAAAACAGTGAAGTATACAATCCCCCTACATATCGTTTTTCATTATACACGTATTATGGAAAAAGATCTCTGTAGGGGGTTGTATACTTCACTGTTTTGTGTGATCATCCCTACCTTGTTTCCTTACTTTTTGCGGTTCTGGTATCCCTACATCCTGTTACATTTTAAATGTTTTTTATTACTTTAAACTTAGCCCTCACTCATATCAATCATACTATCGTTCTTTTTCCATGAAGCTAAGGCGATACTATATAAACCAGCACTAAGGATAATATTATTGTTCTGGGAACAATTAAGCACATTAGCCAACTACATCAGAGATTGTGTCAATGTACCATGCTCCCATAGCTTGTTGACATGTCTGATGGCTACCTGACACTGCTGAACAACGATGGAGAATTGAGGGAGGACCTACAGGTGCCAAAAGGTACCCTTGGCCAGAAGATGGAGGCAAGATTGGAGAGAGAGGAGGAGGTCTTTGTTGTTGTGCTGCGGGCCATGGGAGAAGAAGCTACAGTTGGAATCAAGGGAACAGCTGAGAGGACAGAGCTGAAACCAACCTCCATGTGATGGCACACAACAATAAACAATAGGGAACCTAACACTGCAGTGTGATAAATTATTTTGTACATGTAGTGCGTAGTGCTTAAATTGATGTAGACTTCGTTCATGTCCTGACATCAAGTTTGGAGAATGAGAAAGTTGTTTGGACTTGTATAATTAACATTCTGATCTTCTTTCGAATCAGTTCATTGTTTAAAGGGTTGAGCTCAAGGGTATACTAAAGGAGCGACCTGAAGGTGAATAGACTCAACCCAGTGCCATTCGTTGGGAGGCTGCAATAATATTGCACCAACTGTAGTCAGGAATCGGGATGTATGTTTGATAAGACAGTTTTCTCCAAGCATGACAGTAATCAGTTTTATATATATACCCAAGGGTATTGTCAAGAGTTCATGAACTCTTGGTATTGTGCATTTGGACTGCACCAGGCCTGTATCTATCTTCTTCGCTATACTATTTGAAGGAGAGTTGTAACTCCATCAGGGAACAATCAGGAGAAACGTTGCTATGTTTTGCACAGATATGTCTGAATGTTTATACCAGTGCTAGCTGGTGTTCAAGGATGCACTGTTGGGAGCATTTCCGAAGATCTTGAAGGCAACTCACACTTGCTTCCCAACAATTCAACTGAACTACTGCCCCTATTCCAAACTCTGCATGACAAAGGCCAAGTGCTTATCCTTAGGAACAACCAGAATCCAGGTAAAAGCTGGTCACTGAGATTGCATCTCTGCTTGAAAAAGTAATTGGAAGCATATTTATCCCACATGACTTTCCAACACATGTTTCATTAGGCAGTAGCTACCGGAGTGGTCACAGAGTCCAGAATACAACATGTCTTTCCTGACCTCAACACAGACATGATCATAGGATTCCTGGAGCACTTTGAGTTTGTCATCGATTGAGCAATACTGGATTAATCGTTCTGAAATGGATCCGACACCCAAAGTGGTTGTGAATGATGAGTACTACCTCTTCTCAGCTCGAATCGTCCATTGCATGAAAGCCATGAAAGTTCTTACTGTTGCCGGTCAATCTGCTCAGTGGAGCATCAGTTCTTCACCACTCGCTTTCTGCTTCTCCGACTGGAGTTCCTTTCCTCTCAGCCACAAGATGATACTACGATAAGTACCAACAAAACAGAAGGCCCAGCTGTGAGACGTAGATGCGAAATATGGTATTGCCTGGCATGATGCAAATGGAGTATCAATTTTCTTTGAAGTCAGAGATTTATAAATTGTTGCTTAAGCTTTCAGCATGACTGAAAGCTTTCAGCATGACTTGCATGGGATAAAGCGTAATTCACTGTGTCAGACTATGTTCACAACTGAAAAACCAAAATGTGAATTTTGCACGGGATTATTTGCTATAGTTGAGCTGGAAGCGGCGCGTCAAGGAAAGCGAATCTCTGGGCTTCTCTACTTTGAACCGTATGTTTTGCTTACCCCGGCCTCATAGCAAAACTGTTTGCAAAAGAAATTGCAAAACAGTCTGCATCAGATGACATTATCACAGAGCTAGCACAGTGCATGGGAGCATCACCATCACAATTGACAATACAGCATTTCTATTGGCACATTCAAATTCCTCTGTAATGGTGTGGATTTCTCTCAACAAGTATAAAAAAAACTGGCCAAAGTTACCAGTGACAGATTTTCCATAGGTGCTTCCGGCTGGGCACAGGATTATTCAATGTGTGCGCAAACAGTCTATTATGTAAAGCAGAACAGCCGATGATAAAGAAGCTACATTGAGATCTAGGTAGCAGCAGTGAGACTAACACTGGAGTAAACATTGACAGCTAGCAGTCCATACTGCATCGATATGGCAGTAGGATCCTGTGATCATCTTGTCATAGCATGCAATTATGTACTTAGCCAACCACATGTGAAGTGTAATACATTAACGTCTGCAATAGTTGATTGTGACAGTGTGTGTGCATTTTGTGTTTTTGTATGCTTACAGCTACCTCCTCATCAGGAAAACTCTTCAATTTGTACATCACATTGTGTAACACTGCCAGATTATTAGTGGGTTTTTCCTTGAATGGTTTTCCGAACTCAACAATGTCAGGATAATAACACTACAAAATATATAGCTAGTACATATATTCAGACAGTTAGGAGATCGAGCTATGCTGTTTGTTTGATTAGTAATTACCACTCTTGATATAGATCTAGCTAGCAATGAATAATGAGTATTTCAACTTGCAAGCATTCCTGCCTGGGAGATCTTCATTTGTTATGTCCTTACTGCATTTTATGGAATGATGGGTGTTGTAATAGTAGCAGAATTTTCCCTAAGCAAAGCAACTTATAGTATTAGTCAAATCTGGAGTGTGTCCTCAAAACAATTATTGATAGTAGATACAATCGTGCATGCAAGATTCTATCTGAAATTTAACAAGTTTCTTGGAGGGCATGCCCTCAGATCTCCTAGAAGGTTTCTGGCTTTGTCTGCAGCCATGAATGCACCATCATTTCTGAATCTTCCCCTTCAAACTAGACGGAACCCTGGCATGTACAATTAATTAGTTTGCTGTTTGTCAATATGAAACACCAGAATTGGGTTGCTTGCTTACATGTTGGAATTATTCTGCTATTACGACACTGGCCTATCGTTCCCCAAAATGCAACAAGGACAATAATAACTCCAAAACCCAATAGAGATTGTGGGCTTTGTCTGCAGGACCATGCATTGTCATTCTGGATCTTCAATCCCCTTCAAACTCAAATTCTAGGTACTTGACTTAACCTCAAAATCGTTGCTGAGGACACTGTCTGTTGCATGAACCATGCACCCACAGAAAATGCTAAGGCTGAATGAGTGAATGCCTTACAGGATGAAACACAATTGCTTCTTGTGTGTTTCTCATGTGATTGCTGCTGAGATTGTAGTAATCAGGTCTGGTCTTACATGGTAAGGTTGCGTCATGTTTTCTATTGATGTCAAGTGCATGCTATTTCTATAGTCGTTAAATGGATTAATTTGTGCCTTGCCGCTATAGTCAGTCATTGTATTGTGTACTGAATTGTCAAGGCTAGTGAGTTCTTTGCTATGTTGAGAGGTGGAGTAAGTATGAGACCCAATCACTCTGAGAATGCTTCTTGTTATTACATGCTGTGGGAATAGCTACCACTGGAAATGTATTTAGCGATCATGGGGAACTTTCAGAAGCAAATGAATATGGCACTTGACTGCCTCATTAAACCATTATTGAAAGCTTTCACAGGCAATGTAAATATGCCACCTGATTAAAATAGCTTCCAAATATTCAAAGCTTGGAAATCAGGCTACATAATTATGCCACCTGAGTATTCTTTTCTGTTACATACTGAAAACTTTCCCAGGATAGAAAGTTTTCGGTTGAAATTCAAGTAGCATGTTTATGTGGCCTCTCATATACTTTTAGCGGTATCCCACGGCCACAGCAGACCATCGACCATGAGCTGCAACCAATAAGACACAGCTAGTCTAAAAATAGATTGAGTTTCAGCATCTCATTGAAAATGAGCTTTAATTTTTCTGTCACGGTTAAATACGGTGGGGCTTTACTTCAACTGGTTGCCTTGACCTAGAAAAAGCTATTGACTATGCTACATCTGCCTCTCCTGAAACTGGCATGAATCAGCATCATCTCCATTGGATAATTTTTGTCTCGGCACCGAAGTGCCGAGACACAGTGCTGGATCGGTAGGTACGTGGTACGTACGTCGCTTTACGCAATGCGCCCGCGCAAGTGCTGCATGCACCTTTAATAGGGTGTCAAACGTATTTATAACCTGCAAGTAGATCTTCAAAAATGATTATGGGTTTGCATGGCTGCTCATGAATCCTCTTACGCCGGACAATGACTACTCACCCATCCAGTGTGCTGCACTCAGCTATCCCAAGTGCATATATACTAAAGCTCACTCAGCTCTAGCTAGCTAGCTATAGGCCTATAGATAAGTGCAGAAAGAATTGGCCAAGGTGTTGACTAAACATCAAGCCCAGACACGACCATACTGCTTTCACCCTTTGGGTGAACATTCCTGACCCACCCCTTGCTCACACAGAACCTCCAAGGATATTGACGCTCACTTAATTATAAGCTGAAAGTCTCATAGCTAACAGATTTTGCAGTCATAATAAAGGGTTAAGCAGCTGCCATGTCCTCTGCATGATTCTAGCTGATACCAAGTCGTGCCGAGACACATCAAGTCTTTTAAAGACTCACTTGTTAGTTCATGGGTGATCTTCTGACATCTTTGCTGTGAACTTGTTAGGAGCAACCTGATTGGCATTGCAGATGCCATTCTTATGCTCATGTCCACCAAGTACACAGAAGACCTGGCAAGATTACTAGCAGACATTAATAAGGTTCTGGCATGCATGGTACTGCAAAACTGAAAGCTATAGGATGGATTCATATTCTAACTTGGGATGATATTCCCTTCTCACTTGGGTCGTCTCAGTTGCAGTTTACCCTCATCCCTACAATAGCAGACATCCCTTCTCTTCCTAGTCCCTTTTGTTCAGCCCTCCTCTTACTCCTCCCTCCCTCCTCTTACTCCTCCCTCCCTCCTCTTACCCTCCCTCCCTCCTTTCCCTTCCTCCCTCCCTTCCCGTCTCCCCTTTCCCATCCTTCTTCCTTCCATTCTCTCTGACTTAGCTACCAGCTGGTCAACATTCCATCCATCCCACACATGTTTCAATCGGCATTCTCTTTTTCCATCTTGCCATAGCTACATGATTACTGCAACTCAAGTTCCAATAGCTAACGTAGTAACCAATAACATCGTCATGGGTTGCACTGAGATTGGTACATTGGCACCAACAAACATGCAGCAATGAAAGAGTGCTGCTGCAGTCTGCATGCAAATGTTGTACTGGCTGATGTTGAAATCATAGCCACTGGCTAGTTCATGCGTCTTGTATCGTTGAAAGACAATTAAGGTTGATTGAACATTTGGTTATGTCAGTTGCAATTCTGGTAGCTGTGGAATACCACTAGAAGTACATGGGAAGTTTTTTGAGGCCATATGAACAATATGTACCACCTGAATGACCTCTGAAGAGCTTCCTGGGGAAGTTTTCAATAAAATCTGGGAAGATATTCAAATTGCATATAAACTAGTGTGGCTTCTAAAAGCTTTGGTATTCATTGGCTGACCGCTAGGATATGTGTGTTTTTGAAACAGACTGAGAGAGAGAACGGAGGAGAAATGAATGAGAGGAACTATGGACAGGGAGCGTGTGCATGGGTGTGAAACAATCAGTTTTTTAGGAACGGAGCAGCGGGTAAAGCAGACACGATTTGGGAGCAGTAGCTGAAGCGGACATATTCGGGAAGCAGCAGCTGAATTAAGGAGATATATCTAGCTAGAGTAATCAGGGCCGGCGCCACCGGTACGGCCGGTACGGCCATGGCCGCACCAGTTTTTGAGGAGGAAACTAATGGCGTTGCTGGGATTTTGACTTACGAGCGCGTAGCTAGCTACATCCAAAGTTTCCTCCTTGAGGCTTCCGCCGGCCAACGGCGGCCATGCATGTTATCACGAGTCGAATCGCGTCGATTTTCATGGTCTAGGGACGAGACCAACACACACGGAATGGAGACAGGACTAACGCGCCGTGACGGCAACCTTCAAACAACGAGATGCTCGTGATGTAGCTACCCTTCCAGCCAACTTACATTTTCCTTTCCACGTCGAGCTAGAGTGAGACAGTCACCGAAAGTAGTGGCAGTGCAAAGCAAAGCACGAAGGTGCTACGGAGAGCTCATCCTGGTAACTGAATTTTTTTATTTTATTTTTTAAATCTGAAAAAATGTAATGTGAAGAGCAGGAAATGAATATATAGCTGCAAAGTGAGTTATAAAAATGTTTTACGAAAATGTTCACAGTGAAATGTTTGCTTCTGCCACAACCAGGTCGGTTGGGAGGGGAGTTTGTTTGAAAGCCCGACCACCTGCGGAGCGTGCCCCACGTATGCACTGAATTGATGATCTCAGGAGGGCGAACGACAGATTACATCTCATATACGCTAGTGTGTTGCAGTAAGGTTGTTCCCACTTCTCAGCTAGCATTGTGGCCAGACGCTTGTACGTGATGTTCGCTGCATTGGCACATCCACCAGAGAGGGACATGACAAGAGGGGTAAACGAACCATGTTCTACCTCTCGTACCCGTTATTCGTAGGCTCTGATCTTTGCTCTCTCGTGTTTCTTGTAGGTGGAGGCAAGGCTTTGTTGGCGATTTGAGGGGGCATGGGGGTTGAATATTCTCACGTCAAAATACGCCCGTTCAAAGCGACCCCCCCAGAAACCGTTTGCTGCAATGTCCCATCTGGCGCCATCTTCAGTTATTGCAGAGGCACCAGTGAGGGTTTCACCTGTGATGGGCTGTAATGTCGGCTCAATGCAGACATCGTTACAGACTTCCGACAGCCAGCCACCTACAGTGTCACGGACCTCGTTGTGCCTGATGGAGGGGAAACCTCCTTTCGGGCAAGAGAGTGCATGTTCCACGGTAAAGTGGGTCCCACAGGCACAGTTGGTGGGGACGTTTGAGGGAAGCCAGCCATACCTCAAGATTTTTCCGCGCTTCGCGCGGATTGATCGGCACTACGCGCCTCTATGCACTGCCTTCGGCAGTGGCCGTACCACTCCTAAATAGCTGGCGCCGGCCATGAGTAAGCCATTGATTATCGGACGACATGTATAATGTATGCGCTAGCGCCGAGCGCGTATATCACCGGAAGTGGGCGGGACCTTCAGTCGCACTTTGAGTTGGTGTTTCTCTGTTGCTTGGTTCTGGAACTATATACAGCCAGCCAAAGTACGACGCTCCCCGCTTCTTCTCTGAAGGAACTTTCTCCGAGATTCTACTGATATCTGAATTGCAGCACTAGAGTGTACCTGTGAGTGTCTACGCCAAACTACGGCGACATTTCACTCCCCGATACAGACCTGGAGACCCTGGTCGACATTCGGTGATACTCCCTAGTGCTCGAATCAGCCATGCACGGTGACAAAAAGTGAGCCTGCAGCAGAGGGATCATGAAGCTTCCCAAAAATGTAAAAATCTTAGAGAAAGTTCCATCAGAGAAGAAGTGGGGAGCGTCGTACGATAATACATCAATTTGTCCGATCATACCTTGGTCCGAAAATGAGCTTTGGCTGGCTGTAGTTCCGCAACAGAGAATCACCAAACTGAAAGGCCTCTAGTATCGACTGAAGGTCCCGCCCACTTCCGGTAGTATACGCGCTCGGCGATAACAGCCATATAATATAGTCTTTCTGGTAGGACTTCACGGGATATTGAAGCCAGACAGCAGCGTTAGTCAATGCTAATGGTGGTCCCCTAGCAAAACTGTTGCAATTCACCATGTTATGAACTCTTGGGATTACATTAGAAGTCAGGCGTTTTGATTCCAACTTGAATGGCAAAATGCATGTTTTAATTGTCATAGGGTAGGTGTGGGTATTATGAGACAGCACCAATTATGGGTTTCATACTTTGCTACAATTTACAGACATCGTCACTTTGCCTGAACATTGTCAGATGTATCCTCCACCCTTTGATAGAATGAATGGTGCAAAGCATTTGGTATTCATGATTTGGACAGTATATAAAATTGTGATGAAATTTTATGGGTAGTTCTGCTTGTCCTAATAAAAAATGCACTGCCAGAATACCAACAAGCATGCTTGCATGGAAACAGTTCTAGCAGAATCTTCTATGCTGGTAGGGTGTAGCTACCTAGCCAAATGATGGTCAGGTATGAAACATACAGCAAAAAACTGGGGTGTCTCATAATACATACCTTGTCATAATTGCCTCATTAACGTGTGTGATAAAAATGCAGCCAAATTGCAGTACATCAACAACACTGAAACTTTGCCCACCATGGATTGTTAGTACAATGTATTATCTTGTTAAATCTATACCACAGTACAATCGCATCCTGTTGACAGCTTGTTGGTTAACTTGAAATGGTTATGTGTCTCATAATCGGGGCGGCTACCCTACTTTTTATGTTATTGCAGACACCCACCAAAATGCTAAGGCTGGGTACCTAGCCATATATGGCAAAACAAAAATTGAGTCATGTGTGTTTAACGTTTCTCTTGTTGCTGTTGAGATAGCATTCATCCTTATATGGTAACATTGCGCTACTTTTTCTGTTGTTTTTATCTTCACTGTTGCCATTAAATGCTGACTTTACATTCTTCAGGCTCAGAGTGAATGGTACCCTGCCTAAGTGCAGCGTAAAATGTTTTGACTATAAATTGTACATGCATCGAGGCTCAGCTCTAGTCAGTGACTTTCATGTTGCACATCCCTGTTGGATACTTGCAGCTATAGTGCTGGTGGTAAGTTACCCAGCTATCAAGTGCTGTAGCTCATGTTGCATCACCTTAGCCTATAGCTAAACCTATAACTCTGTGACAGCATCATTGTCAATGCATGCATTAGTACTACTAAGTGAATATGAAAGAAGTACTTTGAAAACTTTTGTGTACGTTAAAATGTGCAGAAACATATACCGATGCTTTGCCTTCACATGGTACTTTCTCGCATGCCCTTGATTCCATGTAGGTCGGCTTCAATAAATGTTCTGAATCAGTTCGGTATTTTTAGCAGCAGTCGTTGATGATGGCAAGTTCCTTAGAATATAATTGGCTATTTGAAACAAATTATAGCTACTTGCAACTTTGTCTTGGAGTAGGGGAAGAGAGGTTGCAGTCTCTATAAGCTGTTTATCTGGCTACAAGTTCACATGATCAGAATGCATTATAAGGACTGGATAAAACATGTTTCCATGGAAACCTGCAATGATACATTTTTCAAATTTGGCAATGCATTTCACCCAAAAGCGAAGCTTTGAGGGTATACTGATGCTTACTCGAGTGTGTAAACTGACATGAGAACAGTTGCACCCGCAAATCAGCAACTCCTGCCAAAGTTCCAGGCATGCTGTGCATGCACAAAACCATGTGGCCGTGGTTTGGATGGGGCTATGGACGGAGCCTGTTGGGAAGTGATTGAATATTACACCAGACACTCATAATTATTTTCCTTTCCTGAGATATTGAATGGAATGTGCTGTTAGTGCTTTTATCCAATCCGTAATGCACCTGAGCATAGAAAGAGCTGAATGTAGCATGCAGAAAGGGAAACAGAAAAGAGAGCATGCAAGGAATTTTGTGAGAGGAACTGTGTCAGTTAGAGAGGAGAGTGTAAGGCAGGGTGCATGACAATCTAATAATACTCGAGTATCAAGTACCGGTATAACCATACATGACAGGAATATGATGTGATGTACTAATTCTCTCCCCCTATTAGGTCAAAGCAATTCTGTTCTATTTTCTCTATAAGGTGAGTAGATGTATAAAATTGGTCCTGCAATCCAAACAGTCCAATTCAATGGATTTCTCTATTCATTCATTAGCAGATCATGCAGTGATTTCATTGGAAGTTCACAACCTTATTAATAATGCATGTTTTCAACTATCATTGGAAGTCATAATGGCAATTCCCTCATGCTGTCGATGCTCAGTTCATGTAGGTAGCTACTGTACCTCTCCAATCAATGCAGATTGTTGCTGCAGTATCTGAGTCCAATGAAACCCAAAGCATCCCAAATGCTGACAGCTGTCCTCCATGGTTTGTGTACAGCAACAAATCAGTGGGAAATGGGTGTTCACACTGCGCGTGCAAGGAAAATTTTGGAGATGTGGTCATCTGTGATGAAAAGCTGCAGGAATCATTCCTTCAATTGGGTCACTGCATGACATACAACAGCAGTTGTTGCGACACATACGGACAAGAATCTAATGCCATATCATTCGGTGCTTGCCCGTATGTTTACTACAGCAACGTAGTAAATCATGGATACATAGCTCTAGCACACAACATCTCTGGTCTGAATGATGTCTTCTGTGCCCCACTGAATAGAGAGGGGGTGCTGTGCAGGGATTGTATTGATGGGTTTGGCCCTTCAATTATTAACATTGGCTACGCTTGTGCAAACTGCACAGAGAGCAGCTACGGATGGTTGTTATACATCTTATCAGAACTTGTTCCTGCAACTGCCTTTTACTTTGTAGTTCTCACACTTCGAATTCGTATCACATCTGCACCAATGAACTGCTTTGTCATGTTCAGCCAATTCGTGGTAATTGTTCTAAACTTCAGTAAAGGATTTCAAGGGGCCTTAATGGTAGAACTTGATACAACCTCACGGGTTGTTTTCAAAGTCATTCTCACAGGGTATGGATTCTGGAACCTGGACTACTTCCGTTATCTCATTCCACCATTCTGTGTGAGCCGAGGCCTCAAAAACATTCACGTCCTTGCCCTCCAGTATGTGTCTGCCTTTTATCCACTACTGCTCATTGCTCTTACATACACGTGTGTTGAACTACATGGGCACAACTTCAGGCCAATCGTCTGGCTATGGAAACCATTTCACAGATGCTTTGTTAATGTTAGGAGGCGTTGGGATTCGAAGGCATCCATTATCGATGTCTTTGCTACATTTCTTCTTCTGTCTTACTCTAAGCTTCTGTTTGTCTCACTGTTTTTGCTACAAGGGACAATGATATACAGTGCTGATGGTGAGATTACTTCACATGTGTTATGGGTGGATGCCACTGTACGCTATTTTAGCAAAGAACACCTTCCTTTTGCTATCTCTGCTTATCTTGCCTTGATCTTTATATCTCTCCCTCCACTTCTGCTCTTTTTCTACCCTTGCAAGATATTTAGCAGGTGTCTCAGCCGCTGTCACAAGAGAAGGTGGCATGCACTGCACACATTTGTTGAAGCATTTCAAGGATGCTACAAAGATGGAGTTACTGGAGGATGGGATTTTCGATCCATGTCGGGAGTCTATATGCTCTTACGTTTTGTAGTTGTCATTGTCAATTACCATATTGTCCATCAAATAGGCTGGCTGCTGCGTGCACTGATTGTCCTGAGTTTATCCACACTCATACTAATTGTACAGCCCTACAAGAAAAACTACATGAACGCGTTGGACGGTTTATTGCTCACTCAAATGGGGTTTCTGACACTATTAATTGTCGCATTCGAGTTTCTCCTGCCATCATCCAGAAATAAAGCACTGCCAGTGATATTTATGATTGCCTGTGGTCTACCACAACTTGTCCTGCTGCTGAGTGTCGCCTACACACAACTTAAGGGAAAGCCAATAGCACGAAGTATTGCCAGCAAAGTTAGCTCTTTGTTAAAGCAGATATGCAAACCAAACCAAGCAGAAGATGAACCATCGGATGCCGATTTACTGCCTGATCGATTGATTAGGCCCAACCAGTACAACAGGTCTCTGTTGTCAGTGTCTGAGCAAACACATGCCAACTCTGAAACACTTTCAGTACGAGGACAAGTACTACCCGTGCACACATACAGCTCAATCAACTAGAGAAATGAATCCTCCAACTTTGCAGTTTAAGCTGTTATAATGGTCTTGTTTATTCATTGAACTGTGAGTTAGTGATAAATGCATTAGTGATGTATGTTTGCATGTATGATTGTGTTGTTAATCATAATTATGTGCAAGAGTCTCACACGCTGTGTCATATTATTGTGACTTTAGTGTCATATCAATTTATTGCTATTCTTGCATGCACAAGTATGGATTTGCTGTTGTGTTGTTCCTTTTACTGCTGCTAGCTACTGTTGCCCTATATTGTTATTGTTATTGCATTCCTATGATTAAAAAAGTAGACACAGTTCTTACGTATAGCGGCAACCCTCCTTCCAATACCTGTCCAGGTGTTGTGACAATATTAATTGTAATTGAAAGTAACATGAAGTATCATGTACACATCTCAATGTTCAGCCCCCAGCATGATGGTACTTTCCGTTCCCAAGCCAGCCCTGGCGTCATGGGAACAATCCTCATAATAAGAGTCACATCGATGCACGTGCCTCCCCCCCCCCCCCCCCCCCCCCCCCCCCCACACACACACACACACACACACACACACACTTTCTCATGATATATCCATACATTTTTCGACCGGTTTTGCATGCTTATAGGTGACGAGTCAGAGGTGTGGCTTTATAAAGGGTCCAAAGTAGGGCTCTCAACATTGAGTCGCTGGGTAGCTAGCTATGTCACACTGCTCAGTGAGGTATGGCTACAGCTACTTGAATTGACGAACAATTCCACCGAAGATTTCTAAATGACTGAGGCAGGAGCCCATAGGTAGGTAACTAGCTACATAGGAAAAGCTACTTGCGACGTACAGGACTGGACTTGCATGGCAAGGCTAGGGTCAGAGTTGCTCCATGTCCATCAGAGTTACTCCGTGTCACACCGTACACTTTCCTGTTCGAGTCCGTGATGTGGTGGGAGCAATTGAAGTTTTATATTCGAATTTTCTTGCATGGACCAGAGTATATAGTGCTCATATACAGTATACAGGTGTGGTCTACACACCATGCATATAACTCAAAGTGTATGTGGACAGTGCAATCAAGGAGCATGCAACACTCATGATCGATACTGGGTGGATGATATCATCCACCCAGTATTCACAGGTGAATTTTCCTGTGCTTGTTACCATGAACAATTGATCATTGCCCACAGTATACACAGGTGTAGATGGCTTGTGCAATCATTCAATGTAACTAATCCATCTGTGAACATTCTGTTGTAAGTTCAGCAACCTCATATTCATTGCCATGATAAGTGAGTTAGAACATCCTCCATAATTGTGGTACCAGCTCTGTGATATTGATGGGCATAGGTTTTTGGTGAGTGTACTTGCACTCTTTCAGATACTTCCTGTACCAATTCATGGTCGTATCATTATATCACATCCTCTCTGTTGCATCACCTCATTATTATGAGGTAATGCACAGCTGCAGGTGCATTTGCTCTTGTATATAGCTACTGTGTGGTGTGTTCCTATATCTCGAGAATAATGCTCACATTGTGCTACAGTGGTGTGCAGCACATGGGCTAGCTATGGATGGAGCTAAGGCAATACATGATCGTGGATGATCATGCTCATTTATTTCTGTAACATATAATCAGGCTAAAGCATTCGCACATCCATGTGTATGGTATTCATGCTGGAAATAATGAATTTTCAATTTGTGCAGTGGGCTGGGTCCAAGGAAAGTGTCCATTCTTACAGGAAGGGTTTCATTGATCATGCGGGTACAATACTATACTTCATGCACGTACACAGAGTGATTTCAACAAAGATGCGGGTTACCACAGTTTCAGAAGATGCATGCAGCTTATCAATTCACTTGCGTGTGTACCAACATGAATCATTTGTAAGAATGCACTTTGTACAGATTTGCGTGTGATGTTGTACAATTCTCTGAAGAGATTGGTGTATAGTTTCCTCAGTTTGAGGTTATGTAGCTGTAATATCCCAATTGAAAGCAATTTTGGACTATTAGTCACCCAAGGAAATTTTATTCATATGATATAAATTGTGCTCCTTTGATGACAACATACTGCTCACTGTCTGATAAGCAGCTGCAAACCCCGTGGAAGGTGGGGCACAGCATCAAAGGCCTAGCTTCCTTACTTGTGTCAAGAAAGACAGCAGCCATGCACTTCCTCACCATTAGCAGGTGTCTCAGTACAATTGAGTGTAAAGGATAATGAGCTAGGGCAGATCGAGTTGGTTGATTTTCCATGGGAACCCCCCCCCCCCCCCCCCCCCCCCCCGTTGTTGACCATCAGGTGATGCTGAGGATATGCCTGCAAGGATGGGTCTGTAGTTTGACGGGCTAGACATGTCCCCTTTATGGAATAGATACCACGCTTGTACATTTTCAACTTTTTGGGGGAATCTTCCTGCCTTATAGCTAGATGAATTGAATAAGTTAGTCACACTGCATGGGTAGTATGATTGAGACAGTACTGTTTAATATCCTTGCAGAGATGCCATCAGTGCCTGTTGCCCTGCTGCAGTCAAGGAACATGACACTGTGACACAGCATGGACACAAGAGTGTGAGAGAATTGCTAATGACCATTTATAGTCTTATGTGAGTTTAGTGCCTTATTAATGGTGTCCATTTCCAGCTATATATGTTAGCTACAGCAAGTGCTTTTGATAATGCACTGTGATCTAGGAGATGAAGTTTCATTCATGCAAGTTTGAAACATTCAGAAACCCAACAGTGGGCTTGCAATCGATCATGTCAATGTGTTACATTTACATCAACCAATTAACGGTGGAACCCAATACCCTTGCACACATGCAGGCCCTGCAAGAATTTTGTTCTGATTAGAGGTACGTGTCCTCATTGCAAAGATCAGTGACAGTATGCAAGTCTTAGCTAGTATGCAACAAGTTAACTATCTCTCAGTACAGTCATCTGCAATCATGCATGAAGACTTATTTGCACACTGATAATACTTGCGAATTAATTTTGTGCTGTGCTGGCCTAGATGTAAACTGGCTAAACGCTTTGCAACCCAAAAATTACACACATGACACTGTGTATACACTGTTGACGAGTTATTATCACCAGTGGAGAAAGTGTAATGATAGAAATCCAATTACTGCGGTACATCTGACTGCTTTGATCCAAACAAGTGACAACTAAACTAAGGAGAGCACTTGCAATAATGAATAAATACTGGGTGGGTACAATTCAGCTAACACAAAAACAACAGTCCATACAACGGATTCACATGAAACTGATTAGTGGAGAGCTTGCATTAGATTAGATTCACATTGAATATCTGGAATCACAATTCTATTAGAGCTTGGGTAGAGTAAGTGCGGGGGTGTCCAGACGGGGGGAGTTATCCGGACATCGGCAAATTTCTTCACAGAGCGTCCGAACAAAAGAATTAGCAGGGTGTCCGGGATATCCCTTCACTGTCCGGACACCCCCGCACTTACTCTAGCATTAAAATAAAGATGGTACATGAAGAGCGAAACAAAATGAATAGGTCCATCTCACAATTATGAGTGATCACCCGACTTCTTTAAATCACCTCTTTTTTCTGTAGGCGCTTTGGGGTGTAGCACCTGTTAAAGAAAAAAACAACACACACAGTTACTAGAGGTGGTGACAGGAAACAGCACGGTGTAACAGGGCCGTAGCCAACTGGCCAAACGTCTGTCAGGTATGGTCATGTGTGCAAGAAATTGAGAGGTAGCTATCCGGCTGAAAACCAGACCAATCATAGTGCCCATTAAGAGCAGGGATATACCTAGCGTTCCCCAGCATTTCATTGCATATTGAAATCTGGTTATAAGTGCAGCATGTAACCCAAAGCTGGGGAGGAGCGGCTAGGTTTTATTCCAGATAACAGACTCTGTACAAATTCAGCTGCTTCTACGTAATCTTTGATGGATGTTCTATGCAGTAGACCTTATTCCACTAAAACGTCAGTCAGGTTCTGTTGCTATGACAATAACAACCCCTTGCTCCTATTGGTCACTACGCAGATACAATACATATCCCAGAATTGAGGATGTACATGTATAGTGTCTGAGTTACATGTATGGCCTCCAAAAATTCAGAAAATCTGGAAATTTTCTACCAGAGGTGCCTCCCAATGGAAAACCCATGGATTTGTGAAGGGGGAAATCTTGGGAGGCCATAATTCTGGGATGCAGCCTATCTGCATGGTGACCAATGGGTTGTTGTTGCCATAGCAACATAAACCTGGAATTTATAATTGTGCGTGATTGCTCATGCATAAATGCCAAGAGCACTAGTACTCTTGATGAAACATCAACACACTACCTGAGTAAGAAGGTTATTGACTTGGCATTTTGACTTCCTGCAGGACAGCCATTTAGTAGTGCATTTTTAAAAAATCCTCTCAGACAACAAAGAGTAATATCACTGACCGAACTCTGACTCTCTTTGCTCTCAGTATCCTCTTGGATGCCATGGTGAACCTCTTGTTCTTGTACTTGTCATTGAGGTACACGACCTCGGCAATGTCCATATCCACAATCATCTTCGCACACTCATTTCCAGGAAACAGCGTGGTGTAGATGGTCGACCCCTCTAATTTAGCCCCTTTCTTCAAGCCTTCAAGGATGGCATTTCTCACCGCATGGGTCACTGCACAGTAAGTGAGAAGTAAAGCATGCAAGTTGTTTATAGGCAGTATCTGCATGTGCCTCCTCATTGCCAAATTTATGGTCACCTGATCACACGGCTATTCAATGAGGAGGCAGACAACAGACAAGCCTCATTCCTAGGCCATGAGGGAGTAGATAATCCAGTGTATTCGCTTGTGAAGATGCATACCTCCAGGGTCCAGTAAACTCTATGCCACGGATACCAGTGACTCTATAAGCTACAAGCTAGATAGCTCACTGTGTATGGAGTAGACAGTATGTAATTTGAAAAGGCCATCACTGCATGCTACATATTGTGCATGTACATGTATGTGACAACACCTGCGGTGGGGGTCTGGGAACAAGATACAGACACGTTCAAGGGTCAAAAGTCAGCACCATTACCATAGGGCTACTTTGTGTCCATGATGGTGTTCCCCTCCCGTGACCATGGGAACGACTCACAGCCCTTCGGCATACGGTTCCAGCCGTGGGATATAGTGACCTTGTCCCTCCCCACCAGCACTGCCCCAACCTGTGTTGAGATGGCCAAGATACAGGTCGTAGCTACTCCAAATGTTCAGTGATTAAAGGAATAACTTCTATTTAATCACCAAGCATATTATACGGATATAGGGCAGATGCAGCCCCACCTGTTTCTCAGGATACTAGCTCAGATGCAGCCCCACCCATTTCTTAGGATGCAGGTTGAAGATGTGGAGATGCAGCCCCACCCATTTCTTAGGATGCAGGTTGAAGATGTGGAGATGCAGCCCCACCCATTTTCATAGGATGTAAGTTAAAGATATGCATATGCAGCCCCACAAATTTCAGCGATAGGGAGAGGAAGCCACACCCATTTCATAGGATATGGGTTCAGCATACCACTTTCATAGGATGCAGGTTCTAAATATGGAGATGCAGTCCCACCCATTTCTTAGGATACATGTGACTACAGTGCGTACTGAGGGGATTATCTTTCCGTTGCTCCATGCAATTCCCTAGTGCAATAGCCTGAAGCAGTACTGACACACACTATTATAGTTAGCCCCAAGCTACCATAGTCGTAGATTATTCCACGTGCCAATAATTCATGGTCTAATGACTAAAAGTTACAAACAAATATTTTGTGGTAAGAAATTTTCGCTATAATAACTAGTGACACTTTGACTGATGGAGGAAGAGTTGGCGATTGAGTTGTGTGTGTGTGGCTACCACGTTCGTAAAGGTGCAGCTGTCGAGAAAGAGCTACCGTGTGAGCGTGAGCCCAGGAACACGAAGGACAGATAGACTTCCACTTCAGTCATCATGATGGCAAACTCTCACCACTCATAGTAGTCAGGGGGTAGCCAGTTGTGTGTAGTTCTTGCCATTGTTTGCTATGCTTAGACTGTAGCTTGCTGTGATTAAACTCAGATTGCTGCCGGCCTATAAATCTGTTCTAATCGCTTTTGGAAGCTATTTCACTATATAAGCTCAGATTGCTGCGGGCCTATAAATCCTTGCTTGTAAACACATTCACAATTACTGCCGTAAGGCTTCAGGTGCAACCGGATGTTCAATTTTTAGTACAACTCAAGTATTCCTCCCACACCACGGGCGCCTATTGAAGTTACATGCTCTTACTCGAGGGGGACGCGACCTACTTATGTGCATGTGTTGCCATGGAGATTGGCAAGGAAATGGGTGATCATTTTCATCATAGGAAAATACCACATTGAGATCACTATGAACTCAAGCTACTGATATTATACAGATGAACTGACACTGAGGTAAAATGGTCGCTTTTGTCAAATGGAACAAAGCACACAATCATACAGTGTAGATCTCTGGCACCTTAGTGTTGGCGTCCGGACTTTGTTCGGACACTTTCAGCGCTGACTTCATGAAGATCTGATCCCACTCACTGTCCACGGGCGGGATGTCCTCTTGTAAGGTCTCAGGCTCCCTGCAATAACATGCAGAGTTAGATTATCTAGGGATGTGTGATAGTCGTGACATAATAAAAATGTCATGATGTGTATGTCACAACATTATTTTGTGATGGCATATCAACCCTCAATATCACATGCAACCAAGTCATGACATAAAGGAGGAGGGTGGGGGGGGAGAGGGGAGGGAAGGGGGCAGCCCCCCCCCCCCCCCCTCCTTTGAAGAAGTGTTATGGTAACTCATGCCTCCCTCTCACTTTGCAGCACTACAAGTTTCTAAGTGAAACACTGCTCAGAATGACTTATCCAATTCCATCTGAGCTCCCATATGGTCCTCTCTGATACCTGCACATCACTCAACTGTTCATCCTCACTGGACTGGTTTCCCCAATCTGGATCAACCGTCCCCATCCCTTCCCCATCTTTCGGCTCCTCCTCCTGGTCCTTCCTTTCCTCTACTCTCTCCTCCTGCCGTCTTCCCACACCTCTCCCTGCAGCAACAACAAGTTCAGTGAAACCTCTCTATAGAGGTGTTGACACAATGAGGACAATAAAAATTATAAATTCAGGACTGGTGCTTTTTCCTTTGTAGAGAGGTTGTCCTCTTTCTCAGAGGTTCCTAATGTATTAGAACTACAGGAAAGCCAATTGTAGAGTTGCTATACTCTAGATCGGTTAGATGCTGAGACCAATGGGATCTACGTGATTTAGAAACTCTCGGGCTCTCAGTAGCGCCCTCACTGTGCTCAGGATGCTATATTACTGTAGCACTCTGGATTGATCTCTCTGACTTCTTTTTGGTGTCAAAAACGTCACCAATGAATCAAATGGAGGTCAATTCAGCAAGTATTGCAACTGTGACTGGATTTCTTCGCCTAAGGAAGGGGCGGGGTAGAAGCACATTCCACCATACAGAGCAATATCAAAGGAAACCGTCCGTACAGTCCACAGCGAAAGTACTGACGAGAACTGATCAGGATATTGACTGCAGTAATAGCAGTGACAGTGGAGTCTATGGGAGTGGCCATCAATTGAGGACCAAACTGCAATTGCTTGACCCAATTTTAACAAGAAAGTCAGATGCACTGGCACCACTATGACCCTGTCAATATGCCAGGCAACAAAGTATGCACGCATGTGCAGTATATGCACCTAGTAACAAGTAGCTTCGCTCGCTCAGCTACTTCCCCCTCGTTCGCCTACCGTGAGTAATCCGGCTCTCTGTGCAGAGCTTCAGCTGCTGCTTCCCGATGGCATCCGCTTCTGCTGCTGTTCGCCGCTTGTGTCCGCTTCAGCTGCTACTCCCTGATTGCGTCTGTTTCAGCTGCTGCTCGCCACTTGCATCCACTTCAGCTGCTGCTCCCAACTACATCCGCTTCAACTGCTCCCCGTGCGCCCACTTAAACTGCCGCTCCCCGATTGCGTCTACTTCAACTGCTCCCTGATTGCGTCCGCTTCAACTGCTGCTCCCCGATCGTGTCTGCTTCAAATGCTCCGTCAATTGCAAGCATTCGCTTGTAGCCCCAGCTGGATTCCAGTCCATGCCCGGGCGCCCGATGTTCTCGAACATTTTCCGTGGAGTTTGAAGCTCAGTAAATCGAAGTACGAAGGTTGCGCGTCACTAGTCTAGTCCTGCCCAACGAACATCCCACTTCCGTCACGCACAGACACACAGATACACACATGCTAAAATCTTAATGTATTGATAGTACAATTGTCAGGGATTCATGGCAGTAACCAACCGAGTCTGAGGGCGATAGCCTGAGGACAAGGTTCGTTTACGTCGCCTGACAACTGTACTAGAATATTATATCCCTTGAGGCTGTGCAGCAACGTTCATGATTGGCGAGTCCACATAGCAACGAACCTGATTCATCATTCCAATGGATACGATGGTATAGGCTACCTACATATGTAGCTACTACATAGCTGTAGGCATGTTTTCTGTGCAGTAAGGGGTTAACATTGAGCTAGCCCCATCCCCCGTCGAGTTGCTGAAGCTACTACATGTTTTCTGTGCAGTAAGGGGTTAACATTGAGCCCCAACCCCCGTCGAGTTGCTGAAAGCTCTACAAGTGTGAACAACTTACCTGTGATGACACACTTTCACTTTGCAAATGACCAGCGGCTCTCTGAACAGTCCAGTATTCCAGTTACAGGCCAGTACTTCATGATATGACATTGATATGACATTGACAAGGTCATTGCTGAACTGGAGCGCCTCAATACATATTATACTGTTGCGTGTAGCTATGGACAACACTATCACTATCACTACGCATGCACCGTTCTTTGGTTCGAAGCTATCACCTGGGGGAGGGAATTATGAGCCATAATTTCCCTACAAGTATACCCTGAGGGAGGGAGTTCTGGCTCATAACCACCTTCTGCTTCTAGAGGGTTTAGATCATGATATGATTACATGTAACTCACTGCGATCCGGTGTAGTTCTTGATACTTGAAACCCAATGACCTGCTCGTGTTTCTCTGGGCTGCAAAAGAGATGATAGCACTGAGGTACCAATGACATGTACATACCACAAGGTCTGGGAACCAGACTACCGTCCAGATAAAAACAGGCAGCTCTTGGAGTGGCAGCTAGGATCCAACCAAACCAATCCGTTGCTCGGTCATGCAAACACATCAGTGGAAACAAACATACAGTGGGTAGAGTCTGCATACGTACCCAAACAGATCTAGGTTTGCATACTGAACCATTGTGGTCCTGTAACTGGATTCCTTACCATAACAACTTGTACACAATGATAATTTCATTTTAGGGATTCTATGTGGCCACTCCCTCTTTTCTCCATTTGCTTTGAAGACAAGAGCAAACGCTTTGGTCTGGCCTTAGTAGCAACATTCCTTTTGGTGGAGTTTCACAGCTGCACTACAGCATGCATCCAATACACCCGGGTCTGGAGGCTGAACATGACTTTGTGTACGTAGCCTCGTTACCACGCCTCCAAGCCCAGATCAAATCTCATAGCCATAAACAAAATGGACCCCATTGTCTTCATAGCTGCATGCTATGCCAGATAGGAGGCCTGAGATCAACAACTCCACATTCATCACTAGAGGGGCTAAGCTTTTGTATGAAACTGATGTGTGTACAGTGTACTATCTGGGAAGTTGCCACACATTGACATGTCATCTATCTAGCTATCAGTGTTCTCGCTAGTATAGCCACTAGCCCCTCTCCGCCCGGCCGGTCAAATGGGCGCACGGCGAAGCCGCGCGCAGAGGGTAGAGAGGGTCTAGCAAACATTGCACAAGATCACGTTTCTCTGGAATGCCAGTTACATGTACCTGTGAACTGGTGAAGTGCAGCTAGAGTTGAGGATGAGTTCTGTACCCTTGGAGGCATCCAGGTTGGACTAGTTTAGCTCAAGTGTAGGCTTTTAGACGCTCTCTGCCAGGCTGATCGCACGCGAACGGCTCGGTTTACAACCACGAGAGTCATGAATAAAATTGGAATGAATCGCTTCAGTGAGATCTGATTGGTTAGTTGAAACACAATCAAGTGCAATGTTTGCTAGACCCTCTCTGCCCTCCGCACACGGCTTCGCCGTGCGCCGCTTGACCGGCCGGGCGATAAGGGGCTAGCGGCTAGACTGGGCCTCTACTGAAGGGCACTGTGCCCTTTGGGCTTCTAATGTGCCCTTTGTGGTCTGGTCTAAAAGCACAATGTGCCCTTTGCCAGCCTCCGCAGGTTGATTCAACCACTTGAAATACATGGCTCAACAAGGTTACTGACCAGCATGAATCTCATTATGTGCCCCTAACAAATTTCTGGTGAGAACACTGCTGGCTATGCCTTCCTTGCAATCGTTTTCATTTGGAGCTTCTCCTTATTGTGTTGTGATGGTCTCCTAGCTTTGTTCCCGCTCCTCCCCAGCTTTTGGTCGCATAGTGTACATAGAACGGGGAGAGAGCCTGGAAGGTCTGATCACATGCACAACGACTTACTATGTGTGGTTTTATGCGTGGCAGTTGAATTATTGCCCATGCAAACACGGTGTGAGTTCAATCGTGCTGGATGCTTGACTGTCACTGCACTGCATGCTGCCCAGCATGACAGCAAGGAGACTTTGAAAGACCACAACAAACAACAGTTACTATGAGTCACAGCAACTTTTACAATACTAACACAGGAAGCTGGGGAGGAGCCTGGGAATGAGGCTAACGGTCTCCATGGCGATAGCGATACATGTAGCTACGGTTTAACTCTCTGGTACAACCTTAGTGTAACTAATTAGCACCCCACTAGGACAATTCAGACAGCCTGGAATTTTAGACATTTCGGAATTAGACATTCTCAGAATTACTCCCTACCTACCTGTAGCCTCATTCCCAGGCCCAGGCCTTCTCACCCCAGCATTTATCGCTTGCAGTACTAACGCAGGGGGAGGCCTGGTAAACTTGTCACATGTAGTGATGATGTTGGGTGGACGTGTGGAGGTGTGGCACATTCTCAAGTGTGTGTGCTACTTACTGATTGCAGCGACACGGCACTGAGCGACTGAGCAGTCGACATCAGGCCATTTTGGATACCTTTCTAGGGTTCAGAAAGCTGCCCCAGAGCTGTACAGAAAAATGTGCCACTCCTCCACATGTCAGGGTACATCATTGCATGTGACAAGTTTACCAGGACTTCCCCCACGTTAGTAGTGCGGGGTGAGAAGGCCTGGGAAGGAGGCGGACCTACATGTACATACCTTGAGGTTGATCCAGGATGTCTTTCCATTTAGCCTGTTCCCATTTCCATGGATGCTGTACAAAGCAACACAGTATTCAGTTATGTTCAGTATTGCTAGCAGCTATTCTATAGCAAATTTAAGGGCTCACAATTCACAATCAAGGTGGCTCTCTGATTGGTATATTGGTTTTGGCAGTCACTCCACCATGCACTGTGGTCACAGCTCGTGACCCATTCTACTGAAGATGTAGAGCAGGCACACAAATTCTCCACACCAAAGTGCTCGAGGGTCTCATGAGCTCATATTGGATACAGTCCAGCTCATGCATGTACACAGGGTCATGTTGTGCAGCTAGCTAGCAACTTTAGCCAATCAGATTGCACACTATACTCATGCTCCAAGAACCTACGGCAGCTTGTGTATAGCAAGCTGTACATCCGGATACAACATCACATGTACCAGGAGCGCACAATGAGGTAGCTACCTCATTATGCGCTCCTGCATGTACTTACGGCATTCACTATCAAGAGTCATAGGTACATGCCCAAGTACAGACCAGCATTCAGGAATCCCTACCGTCAGACCACCTAGTGGCCACATCAAAAACGTCACTTCCCACGCAGCATACTAGTCTCGTCCCCAGACCCCCCTTGGAAACGAGACTAGCAGCAGAGCAACCTGTGGCTCAATCTGCCATGGCTGGTTTATAAAGCCATCAAACACACTCTGTAGTCTAAAAAATGAAACGTACGTGGAGAGACAGCAGGGGGAGTGACAGGGCCTCCCGCACCAAGTTTCCCTTCCCTTGTCATGCTTTAGCTGACGCAACAATTTTCGAATTTGTTTACTTTCTGTAAATTTCCCGCGAGCTACGCGGGTTAGTGTACATTAATTATTAAACTTTGAACTACACATGAATTATAAATACGCTTAAGCACGGGACATCCCCAGGGACTGCCCCTGCAATCAAACTCACCAGAGGTCACAAAATGAGGTTAGCATGCAGACTCACTTGATTACATCATACAAGTCATATCGGCACTAATCTAGGAGGTATACCTGTACGTCGCCCTATCCCATATCAGAGTGATTGCTGCGCAAATTTGCTGGAGATGAACCCTTATTCTGTACAAAAAGAGGGTCTGGCAGCTTGGGTAGGATTCATATAACGATCTGTGGAATGCTGACAGTTTCATTCAATGCTGTGACATACTACCCAAGTCTGCTCTAATAGCTAGTTGCGGTTTACTATCACCTTAAATTTCGTTACAATCGCAGTTGGCATGGATAGTTTTTATTTTTTTCTTCTTTTTTTTTCTATGAAATTCGTGTTATAAACACAAGGCAACATGAATAGCAGTAATGCTAATGTGATACATGAGCCTTAAGGTGACAACAAACATTATATACCTACCTACATAGAATGTAACAATCTTTTAAACACAGAGATAGATGATGCGTGCTTAACAGAATTAGGTAAAGCATTCCACAGAGTAATGACACTAGGTACAAATGATGAAAACATGTACTGTGTGCGAGCAAATGGCCTACTAAAGTTAGTGTGTTGGTTGGTGCTATATGGGAAGTTATGTTGTACAAATACTCCTGGAGGAAAGTAGGAGAAGTTGCCAATAATTTTGTACATAGTGGTAAGTTTCAGAAAGTTGCGGCGAGTGGAAAGTGGTGGAAAGTTCAAAAGTTGTAGCATACTGTCATAGTCAAGGTTCCATTGTTGCAGACAGACCTTACATGCAAATTTTTGCACTGATTCCAGAGACTGGATGCCTTTGTTTGTGTATGGGTCCCATAGTTGAGATGCATATTCTAAATGAGGCCTTATGCAGGTCAGATAGAGACATCTCAAAGTATTAGTGTCAGCCCAGCTGGAAAACCGTCTATGTAACATACCAATGAGTTTCCTGGCTTTACTACAGATATGTTGAATGTGGTCGTTCCAGTTGAGTGTAGAAGTCACTGTAACTCCTAAGTATCGATAGCTGTCCACCTGCTCCATGATACAGCTACCCAGGAACAATCCACTAGATGGATAAAGGGGGTGTCTCTTCTCTGAAGCAATAATGTATTTGCATTTGGATGGATTCAGTTTGAGATGACAAGCTCGTGTACATCCATTGATAGCATCAATGTCTTGTTGTAGGTATCGATAGTCTTCAGGACAGTAGATGGGCTTGTAAAGCAGGATGTCATCCGCATACATTGTTAGTTTAGATCCACTAGTAAGTGGCAGAGAGCACGCACAATTTATATACACTAGGAATAATAGTGGACCTAAAACTGAGCCCTGGGGTACACCAGATGTTACAGGAGTAGTATCAGAGGATGCACCGTCGACAACAACAAATTGTTTCCTGTCACAGAGGTAACTTGTGATCCATTGAAGAATGTGCGGATTCAAACCGTGATCCCTTAGCTTTTGTAGAAGAGGTAGATGTGGTACTGTATCAAAAGCCTTTTGTAAGTCGAAAAAGACAAGGGCGATGTCGGCACCAGATTCCAGCATCTGGAGAATTTCATTAAAAGTCCATGGATATAAGAGCAGTCACAGTAGATTTTCCGGCAGTAAATCCCCATTGATCTTTAGCCAGCAAGTTATTTTCTGTCAGATGATTGTACACCACACTGTGGATATGCCGTTCCAATAGCTTGCTGATGACTGGGAGAAGTGAAATAGGTCTATAGTTACGAGGATTATCTGTGTTTGTTGAAGCCTTAGGAATTGGTACAACAGAAGAAATCTTCCACTGATGAGGTACTTTTCCCGTTTTGATGGATAAATTGAACAGTCTTGTTACAAGGGGAGAAATTGTGTGGGCTGTGTTCTTCAGCATTGTTCCGGATATTCCATCTGGTCCTGATGCCTTGCTGGTATCAATTGCAAGAAGTAGGCCAAGGACCTCATCCTCTGAGCAAAAAATATTTTCAGGCAGTTCTGCTGAGGATTTTACGGAAAAAGTCTGGGAGTCAGCTTCAGTTAGAGGATAGGCAACTTGAAATGAAGGGGCTAGACATACGTGCACAGTCATACCAGTCACTCAATTGAATAAACAACAACAACAAAAAAATGTTATCAGTCAATGACTTCCAGAAATGCACGAGGACTAAAATTGAGCTGGTGTTCTCTTCGGCGATGGAGATTGATGTCATGTGTAATGTCGGACAGCCTTCTCAATGGAGGCAAAGTGTATTGTGATCACCTGCTGCCTGGGAGCATCCTGCTTGCAGGGGGAGGAGCTAGCATGGGCTACAGGTCCGATCTCAGAATCATTCTCTGCACTTCCACTGAGTCTGCATATAAACGGGAAAATAATCAAATAGTTACCACCCACACACACACCAACGGAATGGGGAATTTTTTGTCCGTATTTCAGTCTGCTAGTCCAAACATGCACAAGTAATCGGTTTGTGTGTCAGTTTATCAGCCCTGTAGTAACATGCTAGCAAAAAGCACATAATTATACTATAGCATGCATAAAACAGTGAAGTATTCAATCCCCCCTACATAATTATATTGAACAAGAACTTGGCAGCACGATGTGCATAGTGCTGTTCCCCTGCAACTAGTGCTGCTGCATGATCACCCAGTCTGGTACCACAGAGATGCTGTAGCTACTGTGGTCAATGACATGCATGCACCATGACAGGCTAGAGATGATGGCATCAAGGCACTGCTGAACATGGTCGGAATCAAACACAGGTGAGAGACCACCAGCTACGAGACTTGTGTTGTGAACATGAAAAGTGCTTGCAGAACTACATGTAGAGGTGCCCAGTAGAGATCTTATGTGTCTGCTCTCAGACTGTGCCTCATAAGTAAACATGCTGACATCATCACATACTGAGTCACTATCACTATCAACTCCTAGACAAAATACAAACTACTGGAAGCTTTACGTCATCTATCAAGACGACTCCCAACACAAACCCATTCACTGTAACTTCCCCAAAATGCCGATGGCTGACTGAATGACAAGCTATAGCAACTAGTCATTATGTAAATAGCTATATTCAAGGGGCAACTGCACTCCTGGTAGCAGCCGTTTCAACCGGTTGCAACTCACTGGTAGCGCAAGCTAACTCAACCCACATGTCACGCGAGGACCATGCTCAGTCGATCGAGTCAGCAACGGCGGCCCAAGGAGAATTGTTACAGCTCTCACAACTGGGCCAGCACGGTGCGTTTCGGCATGTAAGCCTCAGTGAACGACAGTGATCACGGCCGTGTGGTCAGAATCTTCGTGTGCCTTTCCAAAGAACGGTACTGCCACCGGAAGTTGGAGAGAACGCTTGAGCAATGGCGGCCAACAGCGAGACAAAAGCTCGACCACCAAGGTGAGTTTCAGCACCAACTTTTACGTTCAGGTCAGCGATCACGGCGGTGTAGTCAGAATCTCTGTAGGCCAATCCTAAGTACTCGAACATTGTTATGTTAGATTATATTATTTACGCGGCGCAATTTTTCCCCTACCAGGAGTGTATCAGGCTCTACACCAGCAGGCCTAGGCTCAGGAGACTACGGTGTTTATTACGTTGACTTACGGCTATTTGCCTTTGGCCACAGTCACCACGGCCACGGTCATTACGGCCTCTGCTCCACCTTCGACTGCAGATTCAAAGAGAGCAAAGGGAAATATGGTGACAAACACTCTGGTTTGCTTTCTCTGAGCCTTGGATCAGCTTACATTTTTATGACAGGAAGAGGAGGGGCAAGTCAGGGGAAGGCCCGGAGGTGGACTTGGGGCAGGGGTGGATTTGGGGCAGGGGAGGAGGTAGCAGTGGGGGTAGCGCTGGGGCTGAGGAGTGGGTAGTGCTGGGGCTGAGGAGGGGGTAGCGCTGGGGCTGAGGAGGGGGTTGCACTGTTGTCAGCCTCAATGTGTACCCATTCTTCTTGCAGATAAAATTTAGTTCAGTTCAGTTCAATGACATGCATGTACCATGACAGGCTAGAGATGCATGGTGGCATCAAGGCACTGCTGAACACGGTCGGAATCAAACACAGGTGAGAGACCACCAACTACGAGACTTGTGTTGTCTACTATGTACATTACATGTACCTAACCTCCTCCAGTGGTCTGGACCCCAACGATGACTGCAAATTCCACCGATAGGACTCGCTTTGCCTCCAACACGGTTGACGGTACCATCAACAATTAAGCTACTACTTTAATTGGATTAGTGGAAATTCCAGTGTACACTGGTCCCTCTGTGCAGACTCTGGCGACTTGGTGAAGTTAGCAGGATGACAGGAGGAGTGTTTGTTGATGCTGCGGTCAGCCCCTCGTTGTTCACACTGAGTGTTCCCTTTCTGCCTGCTGGCTTGGTGAAGTCGGAGCAGTGGGACAGGAGGGGGGGTTATTGATGCTGCAGTCAGCCCCTGGTAGTCTCTCCCTGCTGATTGTGAATGGATGCTTCCAGTTCATACAATCATACACCACATCTTTTATAGTAGTCTCTAGCTATTCTCCATCGTTTATCCTGTTATCGACTTCCACGTGGTTGTCAGAATAATGCGCATGCCCAAAGCTAGGGCAGCCAAAGGAGGCGGGGCTGCAGCGCAGAAATTAAGCAGCCGAAAGAGGAGGGGCTGCAGCGCAGTCGAATTTAGCAGGAGGAGGGCAGCCAAAGGACTGAAAGGAGGGCATGGAGTAGGAGAAAGACCTCCATGGAATTCCGGAAGCAAGGGAGGGAGGTACCATGATTTCATCAGAATATTTTTCTGAGGTTATCTTCATGGAAAGGTCCCTTCACCAATTGTGCACAATTTATCAGTTCTTGATTTAGCTAGACACTCATGTAGCTGCAGCACCACCATGCTGTGTGCTTGGTACCTCGGATGGGGCATGAATGCATGTCCATAAGTGTGCACATGCTAATAGGTGGTGACAAACAGCTGGGCCATCCATGCCAGTGGAAATAGGAGAAATCAAGAGGTGGAATATTATAGCAGTGAAGGTCCTACACATGCATCCCAACATGGGAACTGCATCATACTCCTATCTAGCCTTGTTACGCAGTCCGAAATCAAATCTGGGAACAAACTAGGCCTAGCTAGGTGCGTGGAAATGGGGAGGACAACTGAATGTGGGAAGGTGTAACTGCATGGTTGTAAGTATGAAAATTACACAGACAATGTTTGTATTTCTTCTTGTGTAGTAGCCAGGTTTAGTTTGAGGTGGGGGTGTCCACAGATATAATACTGTTACTTGAGGTCGAGTTTAATTCCCATTGTGCCCCACAATTGCAATGCATCGTGCACTGAGTGGCATCTACAATGTAACACATGCGTGCAGCTTCTAGATTTCATCATTTCAAGAGTGATACACATGTAGCTTATCAGTAGCTATTGGATTCACTACTGGCAACTGGAGAGCAGTAGCTATGCATGCCAGCTAAAATACAAAACTGTATGAGAATTTGAGAACCCTAAATAGTGCAAAGTGCAACATATACAATGTACATAATTATAGCCATTTTGGTACTTGATGTAGGTGTTAGCTACAACTTACAAAGCAGTACAAGTCACTTGGCAATGTAGTCAGCAAAGTTATAGCACAACACAAAATTGTCTTCATAAGTAGAGTACTAACTAAGCAGGTTATGTAGTTTGTCACTTGGCTGATTTTGTGTTCTCTTGAACAGAAGGACTGAGAGGAGCTGCCCCTCCTGCCATGGCCCTCTTTCTCAGTACCAGTACTAGCCTCTGAAACCTGACACGAGATTAAATTTCAGATGTTAGCATACAGCTGCAGTACAAAATGGTTAAATATGCAGACTCTCTACCTTAGCAAGCATTGGGCCCAGAACCTACTGCAAAACAAATTGCAGAAGTGTTTTATCACAAGCTTGTGTGTACTACTAGAATGAGCATGTAAACTACATGCAGTTATAAAGAAGCAGAGGTGGCATAACAGTCCCTTACCTTTCTGCACGTTCGTACTCTTGCTGCATCTGCAAAGCAAGGGTGTTTCTTTCCTGTATTATAAAATTCCGCTCTTGCATGGCCACATTTCTCTCCTGCAGTGCATGCTCTAGTTGGTCTGTCAGTGACGCCTTTTCCATATGCAGCTTTTGCATTTCTCCCTCGTACTTTCGCTTGATGTCCTCCTCCTTAGACAGGGAGCGCTGGAGGCTGGAGTGATACAAAGCATTCATTGATGACTGGGAATTTCAAAAGAACAAAGTACATTATACCTCAGTCTAAGATCTGGTAGCAGTGTCACAGAATTACGTATAGCAAGATGCTAATGTTGCTTGTAGTTAAACATAATTATATGTATGGCTGGCCTTATACCCATGACCTAGGGGAGCATGACCCTTTCATCAAATCTTAATGAGGTCTCAAAATCCAATAGACACCTTACCAAAAAATATTTTATACTAGAGAAACTGAAAGATATAATCCATAGTCTAAGCCGGTTATTGCACTCAAGCAGGTCTTGCAGTTGTTCAGAGACCTTCGGGATGCATCTATCAGCTCGGGCTTTGCCCTTAGAGCTATAGGTAGCATCCGTCAGGTCTCTAAGAGAACTGCTTGAGTGCAATAACCTATACACCTCTATGTATATATCCATCTATGTATCCTGCAGTGCTGACCTGCTTAGCACTCGTAGAGTTTCACAAGCATCCTCAAATCTGATTGCTTTCTGCTGCCACTCTTCCTTCTCACTAACAGCTGCTTGCAACAGGGCCTGTAAACAAGAGTTTGCAGGATATATTATGTTTACATGCATGTGCACTACTTGTTTGTGTATACAAATTTCATGTTCTTTATATTTACTTTCTAGCCTAGCAACACACTACAAAGCAGGTTTCACTCTGATATGCTCCATAGTCACAGCTGTGACCAGGCATCTTGACCCTGTCTGACTCGATAATATACAGAAGAATGCACACGACTCCACCCATTCCTTAATATAGGGCAAAATGTGTACGTAGTCAATGGTCAATGGCTGAAATACAGAGCAGTCAAACAAAATGGAAAGCCTTAAAAATTTCTTGACCCCGGTCACAACTGTTACTGTGGCATCTATGGGAGTGACACCCCCTTGATACTAGCTATGTAGCATCATTTGGTGGAAACAGGAATCCTGGTAGAGCAACTGCATGGTAAGGCAAACTCACCTTTCCGAATGATGTGTCCTGCATGCTTTGCTTTACTCTCACCTGGTGCATACTAATTCAGCATGGACTCGGATTGCATCCACCACTTGTACAGTGGTTTCATGACTCCTTGCAAAGTTGAAAGCCAGAACTGAAAAGTGGGTCACTGAACGTACTGTGACAGGATGCTGAAGTGCTTGCTCATATAGCTATGACTGTAAGTGCCAATCAAACCAACAGTTTAGTTATTGACACAGGCCTTGCAAGAAGTCGTGAAACATTTGCACTTAGACTTTGCCCTATAAGGGTTGCTCCAATTATTGTACATGCATGTGTGTGAGATCAACTACTGCTGGGCTTTTTTCATAATTTCCAGGATGTGAGGGAATCCGGAAATACAGCTGCTAGTACTTGTGACAAGAACAGCTTGGAACAGGGTTGTTGTCGCTAATACCTGAAGGGCCTTGACCCTGGTTTTGCCCACTAATTTGTATTCAGTTTCCATCATCTCCAGCTGACGTTGGAGCCGAGAGATCTCCCCATCGAGAGCCTGCTTCTGCAGAAAAGATCAAAGAAGAAGGGGGGGGGGGGGGGGGTGGAGGAGGGTAAAGAGCTTCATCGTAGGCTACAATTCAGAAGGTTCCGACGGCATTGCATGGGGGTCATATCAAGCTGATTAGTTGTGACAGACTACATGTGAATTCTACATGTAGCGACTTTGTAAAGAGCGGATAATATTGTGCCACGATTAGTCATACATAGTATACCTTGCTGACTGCAGTCTCCTTCTGCAACCTTAGCTGGTCAACCTTTTCTTGAATGCTGTGCTTATTGAGTTCCCGGAGAGACTTCAACTGCTGTACTAGGGCTACTCCTTGCTGCAGTTCATAGCGGTCTCTCGCAGCATGTAGCTAGGTTCTACCAAGGGCGTATCGAGCCGCCGAAGGCGGCGAGAGGGCATGTAACTCCGCAATGAATCCAAATCGATTCTATTTTTAGAAATCACGTGCTACATTGTTTATTTCAGATTCGCGGCGCGCGCAGCTCTGGCACGCTAACCGCGGTAGTCACAGCCACAGTTCCTGAAAATATCCATTCTCTAGTAAGTCAATGAACTTCTATCTAAACTCACTGCTGTTACCCTGGACGGCGCTTACCACTGCCTTCTCCTTGCCTCAGTTTCGCCAACGAACCGTGTCATTCATAGTCTCGCAAGCCAGCCTCTTTTTCTACGAGGGGGCGTAGAAAAAGAGGCTGGCTTGCGAGACTATGTCATTCAGTGGAGACGGTCCCGAGCGAAGCCTACGGCACCTGCGTGCAATGGCTGCCGCATGTAGGACGGACGGACACGTTGTTTCCAGTCGTCAAAACGTGGATGGCGTCCATTCATCCACTCTACGCGCTCGATCTAGCTCTCTGGCCGGCCTGCTCTGCGATATTCCACGTAATCGGATAATTGCATTCATTCACATATACGGTTACATACCAATGTCTAAAAATAGTATATCCGGTGGCCGCATTTGGATTTTGCCGTTCGAGAGTTGCATGCCCTCTTCCCATTAGGGTCGATGCGCCCTTGGTTCTACACAAGCTTCTGTAGACTCTATGTGTAGAAGCATGTATGTCAGGGAGGTTTGTCCATCCCGTTCAGTTTGGTAGCAACATATTGTATTTCCATGCTTCACCTTCTCAGATGGTAATTCTTGCTTACTCTTGACGTCAGAAGTGTCCCTGCAGGAGGTGTAATTTGAACTCTGACATAATTATATAGAGGATTGAAATATTGGAACTGCATGTGTCATGTTCTGCCCACTGCTTGTAACTTACAGTGGGCAATGCAATGATTATGCAAATTGACTCTTTAATATATGGTGAGGTTGTGGTCTCCCCTTGATCTAGACAACATACATGACCACGGTGGTGACTCAAACATGGAATGGAATGAAAAACATGGAACTGTATTATACCTCATCACTTATTCTCAGTAAACTACATATCACTGGCTAGAGTGTTGGTACGTACCAACATGGAGGTGTTTTGATGCTGGGAACATTGTTGCTGGAAAGAACTATGTGAGTTCTATGAAATGATGTGGGCTAAAGTTTGCGTTGGGTGTATTGCTAACCTTGGCACTAACCTAAGCCCTACAGCAATATGTATGGGTACCAGCGTGTGCGACGTCTCATTGAGCTCTATATATAGCCATTGACATGTAGTTTTCTGAGATTGGATGATGTACGTATGAGTTGTACTAAATCACGTTTTCTGTTCCATTGTGTGTTTCAGTCACTGGCCATGACTGCTCAATTGATGCCAATAACATCAGCTACTGAGACACTTTACTGCATGGTTAATTATAGTTGAAATCTCAATTATGTTTTACCGGAAAATTCAACCCACTAAGCTCAAATCTCAGTGTTTGGCAGTTTTCAAACCCTGTTCCTGCCTGGAACAGGGCATGATCACTATGTAGTACCTTTCAAAGCCAATGATTGAAGTCTATCCACTGAGCGTGACACAACACAGCAGCTGACTGAGTTTAAATGTCCGCAAGTTATTTTCCTGTTACGCTAGCTGTTGCTTTGTTACTGTAAAATGTATGGTGCACATATACAACGAGAAAAAAAATATATATATATATTATGTAAGGACTGTATAAAGTACATGGAGAGCTAGGTTCAAGTCTGCTTTGTCAACACTTTAGGACTGAATGCTTGGAGTGCACTAAGGAACTGTTATCTAGGGTACTCTTGAGGTCACTGTTGATGAACAGACATACGTGCTCAGTCTTGAACTTGACTGAAAGCTACAGTGGGTGGAGGCCACATACTTAACTCTCCAGGTTTGCATTCGCCTCAGTTGCTATTGCGTCATTCTCGCCCCTCCCATTAAGGTAGGAAGCACGGCATCGGCGAAATCGTGCAATTTTGCTCATGAATAATTAATGAGATGACGTCACTCGCATACGGTTATATAGAGTTATTCATCTGTTTACGTTTTCCCATGGCGGCAACCGGAATAAACAAGGGGGGCTTCTCTCTTTGATGCGGCTAGCGGCCCTTTCAAGTTTCAAATCGGTACTCTGATGTGGCCGTGCGGTACTTTGAAGATTTGTTTGAACACTCTTTTTTTTTTTCTTTTTTTTTTTTTTACGTAAGAAGCTATTCTGGCTTATTGAATGTAGCGAAGGGCTATCTGTGTGTGAATAGCTAGGTCGAGTGAGCAGAATGTTTGTTGGCTGCTGAAGTGGCCGAAGAACAGCCTGGAAAGTGAACAGCCTCTGACAGCTCCCTGGCCAAGGTACTCTAGAGAGTTGACCTTTCGGCATTACAGGCCCCGCCCATTTTCATGTTAGGGCGAATTTGGCTGGTTTGGTAGCTGGACTGGGCTGGTGAGAGGGAGTAGATGTGTGGCCAAAACTCTGTAACCGAGAGGTGAACGTGGAAAAGCATCCCTAGTTTTGCAGGGGGTAGGTTGACCTTATGGAAACTGGCCTTGGCTTTGGTCGGTTTTAGTTGGTGTGCGTGGAATTTTTTTAGAAAGCCTAGGGTAGCCAAACCTCTGTTTTTGAGGGCGGCAGTGAGTTTTGGGCTGTAGCCTGCAACTGAGGAGAGCAGATGGTAAATCCATCCGTAGTTGTTGGGCCTGTTTAGTGTGTGTATTGATGATGGGGTCAGAGTGTGGGTGGGGCATTGGAGAGGGTCCAAATTTTCAGTTTCGTAGAGGGCCTTAAAATTGAGTTTTAGGGCATTTTCAAGCAGAGGGAGCAGTTTGATGCAAAGTATTGCTGAAACTTGTGTACGCTTTGATGCTGCCCATTTATCCATCAACTTGGTTTCGGAGATCGCGGTACCCATGTTTGCTACCTTAAAAGTTGCCATAGTTTGATGGGACACTCACTCCATATTAAGGTGCAAAGCTCTAAGCACTGAGTGAACAGCAAGAAATTTGGTCTGAGATTCTCCAATAGTGAACTCTCCATAATTAGGACACAATAGACCTCTCTAGATGTACAAAGGATGATTTCAGGGTTCCACTCTCTGCAAAGGATTGAAAGCTCGAGGATGCAGCCCTTAGATAGTGAAGGGCAGTTTCAGCAAGTAGTATGTGTATGAACAAGATGCAGACAGGGTATTCATTAATTAACATCCCTGTTAACGTTGATGGTCAAACAATACTCCTCAAACTTTGACTCCTGTTCAAATTTAGTTTAGGTGGGATATACATAGGTCCGTGTTGTGAGTTTATGACTGGCACACATTGTGCAAACGTACATTCCCATAACCCAGTCAGACATCTTACTTGCTCTCCAGGCACTGCACCATCATCAGAGCTTTGTCCCGTTCCTCTAGGGCTGTCCTGAGTTGGGTGGCCAGTGCTCTCTCACGTTCATGTTGCACTGAACTCAACCGTTCAACTAGAGCTGCAGACGGAAGATAAACATTTCTGGATTCATTGTCTGAATGAGTTCCTTCGGTGGCTATCCAAGCCATAATTGAATCATGGTGACAGGAAAATTTTTAGGCTGGACAATATCTTGTTGGCAGCTTTTGTCAGAGGAAATGCTGCTGCGCATGCCAAGATGCATGCGTGCAAATGTCATGCATCTAGCAGCTATTGTGGGGTGGTTATGTAATAGTGATAAGATCCAATGCACCAAACAATACCAAATACAATGCTGATTTTGCTGTTTTAGTAGCCTCGTTCCCAGGCCCACGCACCGCTTTCCGTACTGCAAGCGACGAAAAGCTGGGCGGGGCGGGGCCTGGGAACAAGGCTACTGTTTTAGTGAGCTCAAGTAATAGTATGTGATTGAGGGCAATTTTAGACAACCTTATCGAAGTGTGTATGTGGGTTTGAAACTATCAGCAAAGAAGAGTACATATCCTGAGATGTTGTAAATGTTAGACTGTCTACGGGTTATATTTCCATAAGGTATTCATGGAATGTCCTACCCTGTGTTGTTGTGCCCTGGCATATGGTACACGAAAGGCTGATCATGTACATACCAATCCTGCATGTGTGAACTCAAAAGGGGTGGAGCCAGATAGTAAGAACTTTAGAGTGAAATGAATTCATTGTCGGACAAGTATTGTCATTATTCCTAATAAGCTCTACATACTTTATAGGGCTGGCTTAAAGATTTCTCAGACTGACTGACAGATGGACAGAAGCAATTGCTTAATCCTGTGCTGTGTGTATGCATGCAGAGAGTAATTTGCCATCATGCCATGCCAAAAGTTGGGCAGAGACTTTTCACTGATTCATGGAGGGTTTGCATGTTGACTGATAAACCTCATTACACAGCAGGAGATTACCTGCTCTTTGAGCAGCTGTCCTTGCACTGCTGGTTGCCTCCATTCTTGCCTGTAATAGCTTCAGGTTCTCTAGTCTACTTTCGGTCTGGGTTAGGGCGGCAGTCAGCTGTGGATAGAGGGAATTGTACACCGCATGTGAAGGGCAGACCCTAGTTACACATGAACAACTTATACATGCGCTTGCATGTATGTATATTGTTGTAGTTCAAGAGCGCATAAGTAGGTCGCACCCCCTATGCGCTCTTGTGTAGCTCAGTATGAGATTACAGTTACTGCTTGGTAGTGACAAATGCTTGCCTGATGGTTTTTCTCCTGCAGGATAGCTATCTCTCTGTGAGAGAAGGGGTAATCAACATAATTATACTGACGGATAATTGTAGGCTGGGTTAGGGCGGCAGTCAGCTGTGGATAGAGGGAATTGCACACCGCATGTGAAGGCAAGGTAGGGCAGACCCTAGTTACACATAAAATTGCATGTATAAATATGTAGATGTTGTAGTTCATGAGCACATAAGTAGGTCGCACCCCCTATGCGCTCTTGTGTAGCTCAGTATGAGATTACAGTTACTGCTTGGTTGTGACAAATGCTTGCCTGATGGTTTTTCTCCTGCAGGATAGCTATCTCTCTGTGAGAGAAGGGGTAATCAACATAATTATACTGACGGATAATTGTAGGCTGGGTTAGGGCGGCAGTCAGCTGTGGATAGAGGGAATTGCACACCGCATGTGAAGGCAAGGTAGGGCGGACCCTAGTTACACATGAACAACTTATGCGCTCTTGCATGTATAATTATGTAGATGTTGTAGTTCATGAGCACATAAGTAGGTCGCACCCCCTATGCGCTCTTGTGTAGCTCAGTATGAGATACAGTTACTGCTTGGTTGTGACAAATGCTTGCCTGATGGTTTTTGTCCTGCAGGATAGCTATCTCTCTGTGAGAGAAGGGGTAATCAACATAATTGTAGGCCGGAAATGACTTACATGCAGCTGACATTTCAAATCTCATTTATGCCACAACTCCATAGCTACCTGGCATTAGACTGGGCAGATACTGGGTTATGCACTGAAGAAACCTGTGGTTGCAATTTCCGATTTAAATCGTCACACTGTCTGCCTAGCAACTGTCTCAGTGCCACTTCTTGGTCCAGATGGTGGGACCTAGGACAATAGGAGTGTTTGTGTATGTGTGTTGTGCGCTTGTGAAACATTACAAGATATGTACAAGATCATTTCTGTTGGATGAGGAGTACTACCTTTCTCGGAGCTGTATTTTCAATTCGGCAATGGTTGCTTCTGACTCCTTCAAGGCATCACGAAGAGACTGCATATCAGGACAGGAAGGGCACTGTACATGTTCTTCACTACCCTCTTTTGGTTCGTCTCCTCCCCCTTCTTGCTTAGGAGCGGTGGCCATATCGTACGGTCTCAACTAGCTTGTTTACTCGCACAGCCCCACCCCTTTTTTAAGGACGGTAACGTCATTACGTCGGGGCTTTCCCAAAAAATCGGATAGAACCTCCTGACGTCGTCAGTTCGCCATGAACGTAGTTCCTGGTTTGCGTGTTGTGCGAGGTCCTGATTGGGAGTGGGGCCAGCAAGATGGGGGCGCTAGCCATGTTGGAACCGTGGCTTTTGTGAAGGAGTCGCCTGAAGCAGGAAAAGCTGTGGTGGTTCAGTGGGACATGGCCCGGGAAACAGGTGTAACTACCGTTGCGGAATTGGGGAGAAGTACGACCTGAGAGTGTTTGATAATGGACCTGCAGGTCAGTGAGCATCATAGACTCGGTAGAGTCTATATGTAGGGATACGACGTACACGCAATACATGCCAATACAAAAAAATCTCTCCAAATCTCAGAAACGGTACACTTATAAGCCTTTATACCGTTCATCTTCGAGTGTTTTCATGACCAACAAGACTCCTCGCATCGCGAAAACCCGTCGCGAAAGTACCACACCAGGCACTCGCAAAACGGGCAAATTGTTTTTCTTTCTTTCTTTCTTCTTCTTCTTCTTCTTCAGACAATTTAGCTCAACGTTGCCTCAATCTGTCACGACGGTTTTCGCACGAAACAGTAGCATTTTCAACCGAGCAGTGCAACGTCCCATCGCTTTTTCGCTACCTCCAAGTCTTCACCAGGCGGCTGCAGCTGCCCACTCAATAACTATGGCTTCGTTTGTCACGCCATTTTCACGTTTGTACGCATGCGCACTTAAACGATCACTTAGCAACGATACGTAATTATTACTCAAGATCGCTGAATTAGAAACAGTGATGTGCCGATGCACTGTTTATAAGACTGAGGTTAGTCCCTGTAGAGTCTACGCATGATTTAGCTAAGCTTATATTGCTACCTATACTGTATTCTGTGAGCAGGGTGAATGCCTATCTCAACTCTCAACACCCATATGAATGTCCCTACTATAAACTGCCTATGCCATGGTCTTCAGACAGGGAGAACTCAGGGGCTTTGTCGGAACAGTTGACTTGAGATGCCCGGGCCTGATTCTTCAGCCAATGCTGGAAGTGTAATACTTGAGTAATATAGTCCATATACCAAGGCAAGGACACCTACTGCCCAGTTGCCTGTGAGGTCACTGACTTCTGCAGCAAACTTCAGCTCAAACATGCGCCTGCTGCCAAAAAAATTACATAAACAAGTAATAAAAAACATTAAAAATGTAGCAGGATGTAGGGATACCAGAACGGCAAAAAGTAAGGAAACAAGAGGGATGATCGAACATAACAGTGAAGTATACAATCACCCCTACATATCTTTTTTCATTGTACATGTATATATGGAAGAAGATCTCTGTAGGGGTGATTGTATACTTCACTGTTATGTTCGATCATCCCTCTTGTTTCCTTACTTTTTGCTTGGCTGTGTGTACCGCTGGTTATACTTGTATAAGGAATGAGCGCTGCACTCCCAGAGCGAGCGGAAGCAAAAATGAATGCATTCCCCAAAGCAATAATTGCATTCCCAATACAATAATTGTATTCCAATGCAATGATTGCATTCCAATGCGAGCCACTGCATTCCCCCAATGCAATAATTGCATTCCTGGGTACCTACCGACACTACAACGCGCATGCGTAAAGTTGTTGCACAACAGTGGCGTTATTGTGGTGTAATCACACTGTGGCTGCTATGGTGCAATCGCATCTGCCAAAGTTGATATATAGAGGCCAGAATGCAAGCATTCAGCAAGTAAAGGCACTTGTGCAGTGACCGCTCTCTAAGGACTTAGTGAGTCATGCATTAGCTCTAATAATGTGTGCAACTAATAAGTTAGCTGTCTAATTTTCCATTGCAGTTTGTATGGCCGAGCAGTTCAGTCATGGAGATGCAGAAGCCTCCAACACCTATCCCGCCCAATGCTCCTCACTTCGCCGAGGAGGCCATGTGGTATTGAAGGGACACCCTTGCAAAATTGTTGAGATGCTGACCTCTGTGCCAGGAAAACATGACCATGCTAAGGCAAGGTTTATACTCAGTGGGGCGTAGTCAAATTTTCAGGTGGCAAAGTTTGTTGCTGTCTTTTTCATAGAACCTACTGCTGGGAGTAGATGTGTAGCTTACTTATTTGGAACATCATGGGCGGACCGGATCCAGGAGAACGTTTAAGGGGGGCTGTACTGCACATCCATACGGGACAACCGTACTATGATTATTGTCGTCTCATTCCCAGGTGCATCTGGTGGCTCTGGATGTATTCACTGGGAGGAAATATGAGGACATCTTCCCAGCATCACACAAAGTGCAGGTTCCCCTCATCAAGCGTGTTGAGTACCAGGTGGGTGGTCAGTCCCCCAGTATTTCAAGGCTACTAGTAGTCAGCACAGACACTACACGCTGCGAGTGCTTGTCATGACAATTAAGTATGCTTAGGTATGTATCTGTTGCTGCTTAGTTAGCTCATGGATGTCCCACTCTATATATGTACAACAGGAAGGTTATTGTATGGAAGTGAGTATAGTCCAATCAGCTGACACATTGATGCCTGAATGCTTTGTAATATGGACTCCGTTGCATGCTACTGTATTTTATAGCATGGGTAAAACCAGGAAAATGGATAAGGAGGGCTATACTGAACTTTGATAGCCAGTACAACTCTGGAGGCACTCTGTATCTTCATACTAAGCCTGGCCGTGAAAGAGTCGATAAACCATATGAAGTGCATAAATAATTTACGACGTGGATATTGGTCCAGCAGGAAGTACATACTTTAGGTATAGGTATTGGAAATGTATGCGCATCTGAACCAGCCCTGGCCCTAATATACCCACTGCGAAGCCATGGTACAACTATAACACAATACACTACTGCATGCTGGTATAAACTTTATCCCTTACTCATATCAATCATACAATCGTTCTTTTTCCATGAAGCTAAGGTGCTATATAAACCAGCACTAAGGATATAATATTATTGTTCTGGGAACAATTAAGCACATTAGCCAACTACATCAGAGATTGTGTCAATGTACCATGCTCCCATAGCTTGTTGACATGTCTGATGGCTACTTGACACTGCTGAACAACGATGGAGAATTGAGGGAGGACCTCCAGGTGCCAAAAGGTACCCTTGGCCAGAAGATGGAGGCAAGATTGGAGAGAGAGGACGAGGTTTTTGTTGTTGTGCTGCGGGCCATGGGAGAAGAGGCTACAGTTGGCATCAAGGGAACAGCTAAGAGGACAGAGCTGAAACCAACCTCCATGTGATGGCAATAAACGATATGGAATCTAACACTGCAGTGTGGATAAATAATTTTGTACATGTAGTGCATAGTGCTTGAATATTATTGATATAGACTTCGTTCAGATCGTTTCATGCCCTGACATCAAGTTTGGAGAATGAGAAAGTTGTTTGAACTTGTAAAATTAACTTTCGATTCAAATTTCAATACATCGTTTAAAGGGTTGAGCTCAACGGTATACTAAAGGAGCAACCTGAAGGTTTAGACTCAACCCATGTCTGTGTTGAGGTCAGGAAAGACTTGTATTCTGGACTCTGTAACGACTCCGGTACATGACTTGCATGGGATATAGCGTAATTCACTGTGTCAGACTATGTTCACAACTTTAAAACCAAATTGTGAATTTTGCACAAGAGTATTTGCTAAAGAATTTATAGTTGAGCTGGCAGGTGACAGTCTTCGACAAGAAGTACTGATGGTAAGCCTGACATGACCCTAATAAATACAGATGTGAGTCAAGGAAAGCGAATCTCTGGGCTTCTCTACTTTGAACGGTATGTTTTGCTTACCCCGGACCTCATAGCAAAACTGTGTGCAAAAGAAACTGCAAAACCGCCCGTATCAGATGACTTTATCACAGAGCTATATAGCACAGTGGATGTACCCATTTCCACGATGCTCTTATACACGTTCTCAAACCGTCATCAAGGGTATTGAGTAAGAAATGTGAAGACATTAATGCCTGTCTTGGTGAAATGTTGAAACACCAGAGCAGCAAAGATACGCTGCCGCTTATAGAAACTTTGAGACGACTGTTGGACAGATACAGCATCTATTGTGGCAGAAACCCTCTGAACCTGGTATGTACCTAAAATTAACTGTGCATTATTTTAACTTGATTCTACAAATGGCCTATAAAGCAGCTGAAATGTTAAATGAACACTGAAGAGACAGTTAATCGTCTGTATGAATGTTTAATGTGTGTATAGCTTGCATTTTTATGTGAGTGTATGACTCCACCAAATATTCATGGTTAATTCTCTATAAAATTATCAGATTGATGAAAGTGATGATGACACAAAGGACAGTGTAGCTATATAACCAAAAGTAAGGTCAATTAGGTCAACCCTTTACTGTTGCTCTTGCTAATATTTATACTATCATGTCTTGTTAATGTTATTGTATAATCTTGTTAGACCTTGCCTTTGAGTGGTATGGTCCGAATAGCTTGTGTCGTGGGAACTAGTCTGACCTAGCCTCGTTCCCATGTGACAAAAAGCTGGGGAGAAACCAAGGAACGAGGCTGGTCTGACCGGCATCAGTGGTAATGGCTCATATAGCTCAGCCATTTTGGTACTCCATTTGGACAAGTAAATCATTGATGGAATGAGGAACTCTGCTTGTCATTATTATTCACCATACTCTATTATCCAACTACAAAACGGAATCAAGCACTCTACGCCTCCGAAAGGGAAATTTCTTGGTTCTTCGTGTGATGTAATCCTCTGTGGCCATGGTTTTATGACCTGACTTCCTAAGCTTCAATGCAGTGCAAATCATAATTCCAATAGTTAATATAACAAACTATACGAAGATTGTCTATAATAATAATAGACATGGTGACCACATTCAGCTAGTGTTAAATTTGTATCTACATTGTATTTTAATGAACTGGCCTGGGTTCCACAGGTAACCAACCTTGACAGAGTGCCTTGGGTTGCACAACATCCCTCAAGAGATTGGCACAAATCACAAAATATTTGGAACTCTTGCTGGTAGGGGCAAGTATCCTGTCACCTGGAATACCCTCATTGAAACCTGTGATACAGGACTCAGTGTGCTAGCTGGAGAGATTGCGGTTTAATTGTCAAACTCCATGGCAAAGAGCAATTGTGTGAGTTGGGTAAAGCATTCATGTTGCAGCTGGCACTGCAAGGAGGCTATATATTAATAATTGCACAGTTTTAATAGTGCAAATCAATAAATCTAACGTAGCTAGCAAACAACATTGCATCGAGCATTTTTTGAGTGCAGTCCTTTAAATTGTCCTCAGTAAATAACCGCTCATCTGGCTCGATAGGTGACCAATTGCAAGATCAACCAGCCTTGACAGAGTGCCTTGGGTTAAAAGGGCTGAAGAGACACGCAGATCAACATACCTCAGGAGATTGGCACAAATGACGGAATATTTGGAACTCTTCTCCTGGAAGACAGAACTGGAGAAAGGGTCAGTGCTGTAGCTAACACAGAGGCATATATTGAATGATGCTGAACAAATAAATGTGGCAATTCTCGAAGAATGGATTGCTGGTAGGCCGGGGCAAGTATCGCAGTTGTCAAACTCCGAACAGCTCACAGCAAAGACCAATCGATATCGAGTGAGTTCTAGTAATGCATTCATGTTGGGAGGTATTGCTATGTACAGTAATAGAGAAGAGTACGTAGCAGAAACACTTCAAATGTCTTTGTTTGTTATCAGACTCACTTGCTCAGATGTAACATGTAACTAGCCACTGCAGTATGTTAGTTAGCTAACTATACATAACGGAACATGTCTCAACTGTTACCAACAATGTATTTCTGTGCACTTATAGCAGAACAAGCCATGGCCATATTATTCCTCTTGCGCCATACACCTATGTATACCACTCACCATTATTCTATATTACAATTGAAAACAAAAAGTATCAAGTCATGTATTTGATTTAACCCCTAGTCTCATGCCCAGCCGGAAGCACTTACGGAAATTCCGTCTGGTAACTTTGGCCAGTTTTCTAGGCAAAGTGGCGTAGGGTGGAATGTATCTTGGCATCACTTGCATATAGCAACAGTTGCTAGGGGTATATAGTCTCATGCCCAGTGGAGGAAGCATTGACACTAGCAGTCTATACTGCATATGGCAGTAGGTTCTATATCTACATTACAATTCAGCATAGTCTTGTCGCAGAGGTTCTTGTAAAGTATCACTATCTCAATTAAGCCAATTACACTGAGGTATTGTAATCACATTAAGTCACATGCAAGTCACACGTTGGCAGGTGATCCGGTGGTAACTTTGATTTAACCCGTAGTCTCGTTCCCAGCCGGAAGCACCTGAGGAAAATCCGTCTTGTAAATTTGGTCAGTTTTCCTGGTGTAGCAGCATAGCATCAAATGTAATCAGGGCATTAATTGAGGCATAGTGTGTCACTTGCATCTAGCAACAGTCGCTAGGGCATCATATGTACAAGTACTAGTCTCGTGCCCAGTGGGAGCATCGTCTTCATAATTGACAATACAGCATTTCTAATGGCACGTTCAAATTCCTCTGTAAAGGTGTGGATTTCTTTTAACAAGTAGCTATCAAGAAAACTTAGCTACCAAAGTTACCAGACAGATTTTCCATTGGTGCTTCCGGCTGGGCACAAGATTATTCAATGTGTGTGCAAACAGTCTATTATGTAAAGCAGAACAGCGTAAAGAAGCTACATTGAGATTGGTAACAGCAGTGACCAACACTGCAGGAAACATTGACAGCTAGCAGTCCATACTTCATCTGGCAATATAGGATCATGTGATCACTTGTCATAGCATGTAATACATTAAACTAGAAGGGTTGCTTGGAACTGCACAGAGATACCGAGGAGATAGCGAGGTATTCAGTTGGTTAATGGGCATGAGGTAATAATTATCTATTCTAATTGACTTTTCGAAGGATTGTAGCTATTCATGGCCAGCGTTGCTCTTACATTACAGGTGAAGTCCACGTTGACCAGCCGACTCTGGTTGAGTGTGTCAGCTTTCAAGGAAGAGAGAGAAGAACATTAGTCGAGAAAGTGTGTAACGTTTGGTACCCTCCTCCTGGAAGACAGAACTGGAGAAAGGGTCCATACTATAGCTCACAAGCATACAATATCAAACCAATAATGGAGGTTCTGGAGGAATGGATTGCTGGCAGAGGCAAGCATCCTGTCACCTCATTGAATTCATTGAACTCACCACTCTAGCTGCTGCTGTCAAACTTCTAGGAGGAGGTGAAGATCAGAGTGATTGCGGAGAAATACCTTCTGAAATAATCATTACTGAATTGAACATAGCACTCTAGCTACAGAGATTGAAGCTGTCATACTTCCATTAGAAGATGGACCAACTGAAGACACCGAAGATTCAAATCATAGAACTGTCGGTGGTGTTTGTCTGGAGTTGGTGAAGACTCAGATCAGAGTGATGGTGGAGAAATACCTGCTGAAATAATAATTGCTGACATTGAACTTAGCACTCTAGCTACAGAACTCGAACTGTCAAACTTCCATTAGAAGACAGAAGACACCGAAGATTCAAATTAGAGATCTGTCAGTGATGTTTGTACTTGAGTTGGTGAAGACTCAGATCAGAGTGATGGTGGAGAAATACCTGCTAAAATAATAGAAGACATCGGACATGAAAACTCCGAAGCCATGGTTGAAGATTCAGAACCGAAAGTAGAGAGTGAGGTTGCAAATTCTAAGGATTCAGAAACTACGAGGGATATCAAACCTATAGTGAATTACAACACATTGGAGATCCAGTGCCAAGTCTCATCTATGAAGACACACTCGATGTGGACGTTGAAACAACTACTAACCTGTTCCCAAGATTCAGAACAAGAGCAAGAGCTAGGATGAAGCAGACAGTGTTTCCAGTGACCTTGACAGGACAGGAAACAGCTTCATCGAAGATGTATGTTTGGACTAGCCATGTAGTACATGCAAAATTGCACTGGTAGTAACATGTGATATACCATTTGCTGTGCATTCATTCCTATTTTTGAACTTGCAATAGTTGTTTGTGTTTGTGTGACTGTAGCTATGTGTGCAGTTTGTGTTTGTGTGGGTTTTCCCCCGAATGGTTTCAGAACTCAACAATGTCAGCATAATAACACTCCAAAATAACCAAAATATATAGCTAGCTAGTACATATATTCAGACTGTTTGGAGAATGATGTATAATGAGCCAGGGGCACATAAAACTAAATTTAGGAACTTGTGGGCCCACACAATGTGCCAGGGAAATACCTCACTGATCCAGTACTTTTCTTCATCTTTAATAAATTACTATGTGCCATTGATGTTACGTAGTCATGCACTTGCAAGGCCGCCCCGTTGTGCTGTATTTAGGATATCGTGAATGTTTCTTTCTGAACGGAGCTCACATCAGGTCCAAAGTGAGAAGTTGCATGTGAGGTAAATATGTGGATCTGTTTGTATAATATATATAACACTTAGTTATGTATAGAAGACAATGTACAACTGTTGCCCTGCTGTGGCCCTTCGATTTGTATGCACTCAATGGACTCAGTAGGAAATTAGGAACGAGCTATGCTGTTTGTTGATTAGTAACACTCTTGATATATAGATCTAGCTAGCAATGAAAATTGTATTCAACTAAAGTAACTTGCAAGCATTCCTGCCTGGAATTTGTTATGTCCTTACTGCATTTCATGGAATGATGGGTATTGTAATAGCTAGCAGGATTTTCCCTAAGGCAAAGCAACTTATAGTATTACTAGCCAAATCTGGTGTGGGTCCTCAAATCAATTAACTATTGATAGCACGTAAGATTCTATCTACTTGCTTAATTAAATTTGATCAAGTTTCTTGTAGGGCATGCCCCCAGACCTCCTTTGTCTGCAGCCATGAATGCACCATCATTTCTGAATCTTCCCCTTCAAACTAGACGGAACCCTGGCATGTAAAATTAGTTTGCTGTTGTCGATATGAAACACCAGAATTCCCTAAGTTAGCCCTATAAGTTGCTTATGTTTGGGAAATATTCTGCTAGCTAGTACGACACTGGCCTGTATCATTCCCCAAAATGCAACAAGGACAATAATAGACTTTAACAACTCCAAGACCCAATAGAAGATCGTGGGCTTTGTCTGCAGGACCATGCATTGTCATTCTGGATCTTCAATCCCAATCCAACTCAAATTCTAGGTACTTGACTCAACCTCAAAATCTTTGTTGTAGGACACTGTCTGTTGCATGAACCATGCACCCACAGAAAATGCTAAGGCTGAATGAGTGAATATCAGTTGTCTTACAGGATGAAACACAGTTGCTTCTTGTGTGTTTCTCATGTTGCTGCTGAGATTGTAGTAATCAGGTCTGCATGGTCTTACATGGTAAGGTTGCGTCATGTTTTCTAATGTTGTCAACTGCATGCTGTTTCTAAAGTCGTTAAATGGATTAATTGATGCCTAGCCTCTATAGTCAGTCATTGTATTGTGTACTGAAATGCTATAAAGTACTGAAATGGAATCAAGGCTGGTGAGTTCTTTGCTATCATGGTTGAGAGGTGGAGTAAGTATGAGACCCAATCACTCTGAGTATGCTTTCTTTAAGCTTGTTATTACATGCTGTGGGAATAGCTACCACTAGAAATGTATTTAGCGATCATGGGGAACTTTCAGAAGCAAATGAATATGGCACTTGACTGCCTCATTAAACCATTATTGAAAGCTTTCACAGGCAATGTAAATATGCCACATGATTAAAATAGCTTTCAAATATTCAAAGCTTGGAAATCGGGCTACATATGCCACCTGAGTATTCTTTTCTGTTACGTACTGAAAACTTCCCCAGGATAGAAAGTTTTCAGTTGAAATTCAAGTAGCATGTTTATGTGGCCTCTCATATACTTTTAGCGGTATCCCACGGCCACAGCAGACCATCGACCTTGACCTGCAACTACCTGAAATGCTTTTGTTTGTTCCCATTCCTAAACTCACAACTAAATCAACTGACCTATACAAGTGTACATGCATGTTGGTCTATCTCACAACCTTTCATGGTCAGTAAATTACAATAAGATAAAAATATATTGAGTTGAGGTTTTCAGCATCTCATTGAAAATGAGCTTTAATTTTTCTGTGTTAAATACGGTGAGGCTTTACTTCAACTGGTTGCCTTGACCTAGAAAAAGCTATTGACTATGTGCTACATCTGCCTCTCCTGAGCAAACTAAATGAAACTGGCATGAGTCAGCATCATCTCCATTGGTTAACATTTTTAGTTCATGGGTGATCTTCTGACATCTTTGCTGTGAACTTGTTAGGAGCAACCTGATTGGTATTGCAGATGCCATTCTCAGTATGCTCATGTCCACCAAGTACACAGAAGACCCGGCAAGATTACTAGCAGACATTAATAAGATTCTGGCATGCATGATACTGCTAAAAAAAGGTTTAGGATGGATTCATATTCTAACTTCTAACTTGGGATGATAATCCCTTCTCACTTGGGTTGTCTCAGTTGCAGTTTACCCTCATCCCTATTGATCTCCACACACTATAATAGCAGACATCCCTTCTCTTCCTAGTCCCTTCTGTTCAGCCCTCCTCTTACTCCTCCCTCCCTCTTTTCCCCCTGGCTCCTCTTATCCTCCCTCCCTCCTTTTCCTTCCCCCCTCCCCTCCCGTTTCCTCCTTTCCCATCCTCCTTCCTTCCCTTCTCTCTGACTTACCAGCTGGTCAACATTCCATCCATCCCACACATGCTTCAATCGGCATTCTCTTTTTCCATCTTGCCATACATGATTACTGCAACTCAAGTTCCAATAGCTAACGTAGTAACCAATAACATCGTCATGGGAGTAATTATTGCACTGAGATTGGTACATTGGCACCAACATGCAGCAATGAAAGAGTGCTACTGCAGTCTGCATGCAAATGTTGTACTGGCTGATGTTGAAATCATAGTTAGTTAGTTAGTTAAATTCAGTGGAACATGGAAAGGGTTACACAGGAGGTCATGGACCTATCTAAGGTGCTCCCCTAAACAAAAACAAAGAGAAGAAATAAAAGCTACTGTACAACAACAGTATACAATGCTAACAGGACAAAAACATGTTATAAAAATCCAAATACACAATGAACACTATGGCGGTACAAGTGGAGAATGACACTGCTTCAACTTAAATCTAAACAAATTATAAGTATGTGAACAACAAACATCAGAAGGAAGTGAATTCCACACAAATGGGGCAGAAACAAAAAAAAAGAAAAACGAAAAGCATTAACTCTTGATGAAATAGTCTGTATTGTACATGCGTGCCATTGCCTCGTCTGTCGGGCACCTGAGTATGACCAGTATTTGGCAAACTCGATACAGTCCAGGCCATTTAAAACTTCGAAAGTTTGACACTGATTTAGGTATGACCTTCATTGCTGGAGGGATCACCAATTCAGTTCAGACAGAGACTGCAAATACGATTTGTTCCACTGTTTGCTATTGTTATCCCACTTAGCTGTTAGCCACCTGGCTGCCCGTTTCTGCACTTTCTCCAGTATTACAATGTTTTTGACTGCATGTGGGTCCCATGCTGGAGCACAATACTCCAGGTGTGGACAAACCATAGCTTGGTAGGCAGTGGCTTTTGCTCGCTGGCTGCAGCCGCTCAAGGACCATAGCTTGGTAGGAAGTCATAGCCACTGGCTAGTTCATGCGTCTTGTATCATTGAAAAACAATTAAGGTTGATTGAACATTTGGTTATGTCAGTTGCAATTCTGGTAGCTGTGGAATACCACTAGAAGTACATGGGAAGTTTTTTGAGGCCATATGAACAACATGTACCACCTGAATGACCTCTGAAGAGCTTCCTGGGGAAGCTTTCAATAAAATCTGGGAAGATATTCAAATTGCATATATACTAGTGTGGCTTCTAAAAGCTTTGGTGTTCATTGGCTGACCGCTAGGATATGTGCGTTTGTGAAACAGACTGAGAGAGAGAACGGAGGAGAAATGAATGAGAGGAACTATGAACAGGGAGTGTGTGCATGGGTGTGAAACAATCAGTTTTTTTAGGAAGGGAGCAGCGGGTAGAGCAGACACGATTTGGGAGCAGTAGCTGAAGCGGACATATTCGGGAAGCAGCAGCTGAATTAAGGAGATATAGCTAGAGTAAGCCATTGATTATCGGACGACATGTATGCGCTAGCGCCGAGCGCGTATGTACGTATCTCACCGGAAGTGGGCGGGACCTTCAGTCGATACCATTTGCACTTTGAGTTGAAAGTTTGGTGTTTCTCTGTTGCTTGGTTCTGGAACTACTACAGCCAGCCAAAGTACGACGCTCCCCGCTTCTTCTCTGAAGGAACTTTCTCCGATATTCTACTGATATCTGAATTGCAGCACTAGAGTGTACCTGTGAGTGTCTACGCCAAAATACGGCGACATTTCACTCCCCGATACAGACCTGGAGACCCTGGTCGACATTCGGTGATACTCCCTAGTGCTCGAATTAGCCATGCACGGTGACAAAAAGTGAGCCTGCAGCAGAGGGATCATGAAGCTTCCCGAAAAAGTAAAAATCTCAGAGAAAGTTCCATCAGAGAAGTGGGGAGCGTCGTACGATAATACATCAATTTGTCCGATCATACCTTGGTACGAAAATGAGCTTTGGCTGGCTGTAGTTCCAGAACCAAGCAACAGAGAATCACCAAACTTTCAACTGAAAGTGCGATGGGTCTCTAGTATCGACTGAAGGTCCTGCCCACTTCCGGTAGTAGACGCGCTCGACGCTAACAGCCATAGTCTTTCTGGTAGGACTGGCTTCAATACGGGGTATTGAAGCCAGACAGCAGCGTTAGTCAATGCTAATGGTGGTCCCCTAGCAAAACTGTTGCAATTCACCATGTTACGTATGAACTCTTGGGATTACATTAGGAGTCAGGCGTTTTGATTCCGACTTGAATGGCAAAATGCATGTTTTAATTGGTGAGTGTTTTCATGTTATTGCAGACACCCACCAAAATGCTAAGGCTGGATACCTAGCCACATATGGCAAAACAAAAATTGAGTCATGTGTGTTTAACGTTTCTCTTGTTGCTGTTGAGATAGCATTCATCCTTATATGGTAACATTGCGCTACTTTTTCTGTTGTTTTTATCTTCACTGTTGCCACTAAATGCTGACTTTACATTCTTCAGGCTCAGAGTGAATGGTACCCTGCCTCCGTGCAGCGTAAAATGTTTTGACTATAAATTGTACATGCATCGAGGCTCAGCTCTAGTCAGTGACTTTCATGTTGCACATCCGTAGTGACTGTTGGATACTTGCAGCTATAGTGCTGGTGGTAAGTTACCCAGCTATCAAGTGCTGTAGCTCATGTTGCATCACCTTAGCCTATAGCTAAACCTATAACTCTGTGACAGCATCATTGTCAATGCATGCATTAGTACTACTAAGTGAATATAAACTTTTGTGTACGTTAAAATGTGCAGAAACACATACAGATGCTTTGCCTTCACATGGTACTTTCTCGCATGCCCTTGATTCCATGTAGGTCGGCTACAATAAATGTTCTGAATCAGTTCGGTATTTTTAGCAGCAGTCGTTGATGATGGCAAGTTCCTTAGAATATAATTGGCTATTTGAAACAAATTATAGCTACTTGCAACTTTGTCTTGGAGTAGGGGAAGAGAGGTTGCAGTCTCTATAAGCTGTTTATCTGGCTACAAGTTCACATGATCAGAATGCATTATAAGGACTGGATAAAACATGTTTCCATGGAAACCTGCAATGATACATTTTTCAAATTTGGCAATGCATTTCACCCAAAAGCGAAGCTTTGAGGGTATACTGATGCTTACTCGAGTGTGTAAACTGACATGAGAACAGTTGCACCCGCAAATCAGCAACTCCTGCCAAAGTTCCAGGCATGCTCTGCATGCACGAAACCATGTGGCCGTGGTTTGGATGGGGCTATGGACGGAGCCTGTTGGGAAGTGATTGAATATTACACCAGACACTCATAATTATTTTCCTTTCCTGAGATATTGAATGGAATGTGCTGTTAGTGCTTTTATCCAATCCGTAATGCACCTGAGCAGAGAATGAGCTGAATGTAGCATGCAGAAAGGGAAACAGAAAAGAGAGCATGCAAAGAATTTTGTGAGAGGAACTGTGTCAGTTAGAGAGGAGAGTGTAAGGCAGGGTGCATGACAATCTAATAATACTCGAGTATCAAGTACCGGTATAACCATACATGACAGGAATATGATGTGATGTACTAATTCTCTCCCCCTATTAGGTCAAAGCAATTCTGTTCTATTTTCTCTATAAGGTGAGTAGATGTATAAAATTGGTCCTGCAATCCAAACAGTCCAATTCAATGGATTTCTCTATTCATTCATTAGCAGATCATGCAGTGATTTCATTGGAAGTTCACAACCTTATTAATAATGCATGTTTTCAACTATCATTGGAAGTCATAATGGCAATTCCCTCATGCTGTCGATGCTCAGTTCATGTAGGTAGCTACTGTACCTCTCCAATCAATGCAGATTGTTGCTGCAGTATCTGAGTCCAATGAAACCCAAAGCATCCCAAATGCTGACAGCTGTCCTCCATGGTTTGTGTACAGCAACAAATCAGTGGGAAATGGGTGTTCACACTGCGCGTGCAAGGAAAATTTTGGAGATGTGGTCATCTGTGATGAAAAGCTGCAGGAATCATTCCTTCAATTGGGTCACTGCATGACATACAACAGCAGTTGTTGCGACACATACGGACAAGAATCTAATGCCATATCATTCGGTGCTTGCCCGTATGTTTACTACAGCAACGTAGTAAATCATGGATACATAGCTCTAGCACACAACATCTCTGGTCTGAATGATGTCTTCTGTGCCCCACTGAATAGAGAGGGGGTGCTGTGCAGGGATTGTATTGATGGGTTTGGCCCTTCAATTATTAGCATTGGCTACGCTTGTGCAAACTGCACAGAGAGCAGCTACGGATGGTTGTTATACATCTTATCAGAACTTGTTCCTGCAACTGCCTTTTACTTTGTAGTTCTCACACTTCGAATTCGTATCACATCTGCACTATTGAACTGCTTCGTCATGTTCAGCCAATTCGTGGTAATTGTTCTAAACTTTAGTAAAGGATTTCAAGGGGCCTTAATGGTAGAACTTGATACAACCTCACGGGTTGTTTTCAAGTCATTCTCACAGGGTATGGATTCTGGAACCTGGACTACTTCCGTTATCTCATTCCACCATTCTGTGTGAGCCGAGGCCTCAAAAACATTCACGTCCTTGCCCTCCAGTATGTGTCTGCCTTTTATCCACTACTGCTCATTGCTCTTACATACACGTGTGTTGAACTACATGGGCACAACTTCAGGCCAATCGTCTGGCTATGGAAACCATTTCACAGGTGCTTTGTTAATGTTAGGAGGCGTTGGGATTCGAAGGCATCCATTATCGATGTCTTTGCTACATTTCTTCTTCTGTCTTACTCTAAGCTTCTGTTTGTCTCACTGTTTTTGCTACAAGGGACAATGATATACAGTGCTGATGGTGAGATTACTTCACATGTGTTATGGGTGGATGCCACTGTGCGCTATTTTAGCAAAGAACACCTTCCTTTTGCTATCTCTGCTTATCTTGCCTTGATCTTTATATCTCTCCCTCCACTTCTGCTCTTTTTCTACCCTTGCAAGATATTTAGCAGGTGTCTCAGCCGCTGTCACAAGAGAAGGTGGCATGCACTGCACACATTTGTTGAAGCATTTCAAGGATGCTACAAAGATGGAGTTACTGGAGGATGGGATTTTCGATCCATGTCGGGAGTCTATATGCTCTTACGTTTTGTAGTTGTCATTGTCAATTACCATATTGTCCATGAAATAGGCTGGCTGCTGCGTGCACTGATTGTCCTGAGTTTATCCACACTCATACTAATTGTACAGCCCTACAAGAAAAGCTACATGAACGCGTTGGATGGTTTATTGCTCACTCAAATGGGGTTTCTGACACTATTAATTGTCGCATTCGAGTTTCTCCTGCCATCATCCAGAAATGAAGCACTGCCAGTGATATTTATGATTGCCTGTGGTCTACCACAACTTGTCCTGCTGCTGAGTGTCGCCTACACACAACTTAAGGGAAAGCCAATAGCACGAAGTATTGCCAGCAAAGTTAGCTCTTTGTTAAAGCAGATATGCAAACCAAACCAAGCAGAAGATGAACCATCGGATGCCGATTTACTGCCTGATCGATTGATTAGGCCCAACCAGTACAACAGGTCTCTGTTGTCAGTGTCTGAGCAAACACATGCCAACTCTGAAACACTTTCAGTACGAGGACAAGTACTACCCGTGTACACATACAGCTCAATCAACTAGAGAAATGAATCCTCCAACTTTGTAGTTTAAGCTGTTATACTGGTCTTGTTTATTCATTGAACTATGAGTTAGTGATAAATGCATTAGTGATGTATGTTTGCATGTATGCATGATTGTGTTGTTAATCATAATTATGTGCAAGAGTTTCACACGCTGTGTCATATTATTGTGACTTTAGTGTCATATCAATTTATTGCTATTCTTGCATGCACAAGTATGGATTTGCTGTTGTGTTGTTCCTTTTACTGCTGCTAGCTACTGTTGCCCTATATTGTTATTGTTATTGCATTCCTATGATTAAAAAAGTAGACACAGTTCTTACGTATAGCGGCAACCCTCCTTCCAATACCTGTCCAGGTGTTGTGACAATATTAATTGTAATTGAAAGTAACATGAAGTATCATGTACACATCTCAATGTTCAGCCCCCAGCATGATGGTACTTTCCGTTCCCAAGCCAGCCCTGGCGTCATGGGAACGATCCTCATAATAAGAGTCACATCGATGCACGTGCCCCCCCCCCCCCACACACACACACACACACACACTTTCTCATGATATGCCCATACATTTTTCGACCGGTTTTGCATGCTTGTAGGTGACGAGTCAGAGGTGTGGCTTTATAGATGGTCCAAAGTAGAGGTCTCAACATTGAGTCGTTGGGTAGCTAGCTATGTCACACTGCTCAGTGAGGTATGGCTACAGCTACTTGAATTGACTAACAATTCCACCGAAGATTTCTAAATGACTGAGGCAGGAGCCCATAGGTAGGTGACTACACAGGAAAAGCTACTTGCGACGTACAGGACTGGACTTGCATGGCAAGGCTAGGGTCAGAGTTGCTCCATGTCCATCAGAGTAACTCCGTGTCACACCGTCCACTTTCCTGTTCGAGTCCGTGATGTGGTGGGAGCAATTGAAGCTTTATATTCGAATTTTCTTGCATGGACCAGAGTAAATAGTGCTCATATACAGTATACAGGTGTGGTCTACACACCATGCATATAACTCAAAGTGTATGTGGACAGTGCAATCAAGGATCATGCAACACTCATGATCGATACTGGGTGGATGATATCATCCACCCAGTATTCACAGGTGGATTTTCCTGTGCTTGTTACCATGAACAATTGATCATTGCCCACAGTATACACAGGTGTAGATGGCTTGTGCAATCATTCAATGTAACTAATCCATCTGTGAACATTCTGTTGTAAGTTCAGCAACCTCATATTCATTGCCATGATAAGTGAGTTAGGACATCCTCCATAATTGTGGTACCAGCTCTGTGATATTGATGGGCATAGGTTTTTGGTGAGTGTACTTGCACTCTTTCAGATACTTCCTGTACCAATTCATGGTCGTATCATTATATCACATCCTCTCTGTTGCATCACCTCATTATTATGAGGTAATGCACAGCTGCAGGTGCATTTGCTCTTGTATATAGCTACTGTGTGGTGTGTTCCTATATCTCGAGAATAATGCTCACATTGTGCTACAGTGGTGTGCAGCACATGGGCTAGCTATAGATGGAGCTAAGGCAATACATGATCGTGGATGATCATGCTCATTTATTTCTGTAACATATAATCAGGCTAAAGCATTCGCACATCCATGTGTATGGTATTCATGCTGGAAATAATGAATTTTCAATTTGTGCAGTGGGCTGGGTCCAAGGAAAGTGTCCATTCTTACAGGAAGGGTTTCATTGATCATGCGGGTACAATACTATACTTCATGCACGTACACAGAGTGATTTCAACAAAGATGCGGGTTACCACAGTTTCAGAAGATGCATGCAGCTTATCAATTCACTTGCGTGTGTACCAACATGAATCATTTGTAAGAATGCACTTTGTACAGATTTGCGTGTGATGTTGTACAATTCTCTGAAGAGATTGGTGTATAGTTTCCTCAGTTTGAGGTTATGTAGCTGTAATATCCCAATTGAAAGCAATTTTGGACTATTAGTCACCCAAGGAAATTTTATTCATATGATATAAATTGTGCTCCTTTGATGACAACATACTGCTCACTGTCTGATAAGCAGCTGCAAACCCCGTGGAAGGTGGGGCACAGCATCAAAGGCCTAGCTTCCTTACTTGTGTCAAGAAAGACAGCAGCCATGCACTTCCTCACCATTAGCAGGTGTCTCAGTACAATTGAGTGTAAAGGATAATGAGCTAGGGCAGATCGAGTTGGTTGATTTTCCATGGGAACCCCCCCCCCCCCCCCCCCCCCCCCCCCCCCGTTGTTGACCATCAGGTGATGCTGAGGATATGCCTGCAAGGATGGGTCTGTAGTTTGACGGGCTAGACATGTCCCCCTCTATGGAGTAGATACCACGCTTGTACATTTTCAACTTTTTGGGGGAATCTTCCTGCCTTATAGCTAGATGAATTGAATAAGTTAGTCAAACTGCATGGGTAGTATGATTGAGACAGTACTGTTTAATATATATCCTTGCAGAGATGCCATCAGTGCCTGTTGCCCTGCTGCAGTCAAGGAACATGACACTGTGACACAGCATGGACACAAGAGCGTGAGAGAATTGCTAATGACCATTTATAGTCTTATGTGAGTTTAGTGCCTTATTAATGGTGTCCATTTCCAGCTATATATGTTAGCTACAGCAAGTGCTTTTGATAATGCACTGTGATCTAGGAGATGAAGTTTCATTCATGCAAGTTTGAAACATTCAGAAACCCAACAGTGGGCTTGCAATCGATCATGTCAATGTGTTACATTTACATCAACCAATTAACGGTGGAACCCAATACCCTTGCACACATGCAGGCCCTGCAAGAATTTTGTTCTGATTAGAGGTACGTGTCCTCATTGCAAAGATCAGTGACAGTATGCAAGTCTTAGCTAGTATGCAACAAGTTAACTATCTCTCAGTACAGTCATCTGCAATCATGCATGAAGACTTATTTGCACACTGATAATACTTGCGAATTAATTTTGTGCTGTGCTGGCCTAGATGTAAACTGGCTAAACGCTTTGCAACCCAAAAATTACACACATGACACTGTGTATACACTGTTGACGAGTTATTATCACCAGTGGAGAAAGTGTAATGATAGAAATCAAATTACTGCGGTACATCTGACTGCTTTGATCCAAACAAGTGACACTAAACTAAGGAGAGCACTTGCAATAATGAATAAATACTGGGTGGGTACAATTCAGCTAACACAAAAACAACAGTCCATACAACGGATTCACATGAAACTGATTAGTGGAGAGCTTGCATTAGATTAGATTCACATTGAATATCTGGAATCACAATTCTATTAGAGCTTGGGTAGCATTAGAATAAAGATGGTACATGAAGAGCGAAACAAAATGAATAGGTCCATCTCACAATGATGAGTGATTACCCGGCTTCTTTAAATCACCTCTTTTTTCTGTAGGCGCTTTGGGGTGTAGCACCTGTTAAAGAAAAGGACAACACACACAGTTACTAGAGGTGGTGACAGGAAACAGCACGGTGTAACAGGGCCATAGCCAACTGGCCAAACGTCTGCCAGGTGTGGTCATGCGTGCAAGAAATTGAGAGGTAGCTATCCGGCTGAAAACCAGACCAATCATACTGGTGGATAGTGCCCATTAAGAGCAGGGATATACCTAGCGTTCCCCAGCATTTCATTGCATATTGAAATCTGGTTATAAGTGCAGCATGTAACCCAAAGCTGGGGAGGAGTGGCTAGGTTTTATTCCAGACAACAGACTCTGTACAAATTCAGCTGCTTCTACGTAATCTTTGATGGATGTTCTATGCAATAGACCTTATTCCACTAAAATGTAAGTCAGGTTCTGTTGCTATGACAATAACAACCCCTTGCTCCTATTGGTCACTACGCAGATACAATACATATCCCAGATTTGAGGATGTACATGTACAGTGTCTGAGTTACATGTATGGCCTCCCAAAATTCAGAAAATCTGGAAAGTTTCTACCAGAGGTGCCTCCCAATGGTAAACCCATGGATTTGTGAAGGGGGAGATCTTGGGAGGCCATAATTCTGGGATGCAGCCTATCTGCATGGTGACCAATGGGTTGTTGTTGCCATAGCAACATAAACCTGGAATTTATAATTGTGCGTGATTGCTCATGCATAAATGCCAAGAGCACTAGTACTCTTGATGATACATCAACACACTACCTCTGAGTAAGAAGGAAAACAACGTTATTGACTTGGCATTTTGACTTCCTGCAGGACAGCCATTTAGTAGTGCATACGAGTGCATTTTAAAATCCTCTCAGACAACAAAGAGTAATATCACTGACCGAACTCTGACTCTCTTTGCTCTCAGTATCCTCTTGGATGCCATGGTGAACCTCTTGTTCTTGTACTTGTCATAGAGGTACACGACCTCGGCAATGTCCATATCCACAATCATCTTCGCACACTCATTTCCAGGAAACAGCGTGGTGTAGATGGTCGACCCCTCTAATTTAGCCCCTTTCTTCAAGCCTTCAAGGATGGCATTTCTCACTGCGTGGGTCACTGCACAGTAAGTAAGAAGTAAAGCACATAAGTTGTCGATAGGCACTATCTGCATGTGCCTCCTCATTGCCAAATTTATGGTCACCTGATCACACGGCCATTCAATGAGGAGGCAGACAACAGACTAGCCTCATTCCTAGGCCATGAGGGAGTAGATAATCCAGTGTATTCACTTGTGAAGATGCACACCTCCAGGGTCCAGTAAACTCTATGCCACGGATACCAGTGACTCTATAAGCTACAAGCTAGATAGCTCACTGCGTATGGAGTAGACAGTATGTAATTTGAAAAGGCCGTCACTGCATGCTACATATTGTACATGTACATGTATGTGACAACACCTGCGGTGGGGGTCTGCGAACAAGATACAGACACGTTCAAGGGTCAAAAGTCAGCACCATTACCATAGGGATACTTTGTGTCCATGATGGTGTTCCCCTCCCGTGACCATGGGAACGATTCACAGCCCTTCGGCATACGGTTCCAGCCGTGGGATATAGTGGCCTTGTCCTTCCCCACCAGCATTGCCCCAACCTGTGTTGAGATGGCCAAGATACAGGTCGTAGCTACTCCAAATGTTCAATTAAACTGGAAAAGTATTTAATTTAACTCTTTAGGGTCCAAATTCTTCCTCCAGGTCATTTTCAGTCTATAGAACACTTAAACATACCCTAATTGCTGTTCCCTGGCGTTGCTGGGCTCGAAACTGCTCACACAGGTAATTTCAGCTATACTAAGCGTATGCGTGACTTAACCACGCCCACCAATTAACGAACTTGCAATCAAGTCTCCCGAGAAATGGCAACCTGCCGTAGCTGAAAAACGGGCGATGTATGCTGGAAATGGAGGCCCTACAAAGCCAGACGGCTACTTTCTAACCCCATTTATGCCAAAATCGATGGAAATGGCCCTCCCAGTGCCGACCAAGACATTTCTTCCACGGAACCCAGACACGGATATGCTGTTTGCACCCCCTGGGTGCACCACCCACCTCTCCCTGTCCCGCCCTTTCTGCTGTCGCAGAACCTATCTCCCAATGACATTGCCGGAAGTCACATGATGAAGCTGAAAGTATTATGACGACATTTGGCACTATGGGCCCTAAAGGTTTAACCAAGCATATTATACAGATATAGGGCAGATGGAGCCCCACCTGTTTCTCAGGATACTAGCTCAGATGCAGCCCCACCCATTTCTTAGGATGCAGGTTGAAGATATAGAGGTAGCAATCTGAGCTTATATAGTGACACTGCTTCCAAAAGCGAGTAGAACACATTTATAGGCCGGCAGCAATCTGAGTTTAATCACAGCAAGCTACAGTCTAAGCATAGTAAACAATGGCAAGAACTACAGACAACTGGCTACCCCCCCCCCCCCCCCAAGAGTGGTTAAAGTTTGCCATTATGATGACTGAAGTGGAAGTCTATCTGTCCTTCGTGTTCCTGGGCTCACGCTCACATGGTAGCTCTTTCCTGACAGCTGCACCTTTACAAACGGGTAGCCATGCACACACAACTCAATCACCAACTCTTCATCCATCAGTCAAAGCGTCACTAGTTATTATAGCGAAAATTTCTTACGGCAAAATATTTGTTTGCCACTTTTATTCACTAGACCATGAATTATTGGCACGTGGGATAATCTACGACTATGGTAGCTTGTGGCTAACTATAATAGTGTGTGTTAGAGTAGTGCTTCAGGCTATTGCACCAGGGAATTGCATGGAGCAACGGAAAGATAATCCCCTCAGTGTAGCCCCACAGATGCAGGTTGAAGATATGGAGATGCAGCCCCACCCTTTTCATAGGATGCAAGTTAAAGGTATGCAGATGCAGCCCCACAAATTTCAGTGATAGGGAGAGGAAGCCACACCCATTTAATAGGATATGGGTTCAGCATAAAACTTTCATAGGATTCAGGTTCTAAATATGGAGATGCAGTCCCACCCATTTCTTAGGATACATGTCCTTACATGTAGTGACTACAGTGCATACTGCGGGCCTATAAATCCTTGCTTGTAACCACATTCACAATTACCGCCGTACGGCTTCAGGTGCAACCGGATGTTCCATTTTTAGTACAACTCAAGTATTCCTCCTGCACCATGGGCACCTATTGAAGTTACACGCTCTTACTCCAGGGGGGCGTGACCTACTTATGTGCATGTGTAGCCATGGAGATTGGCAAGGAAATGGGTGATCGTTTTGATCATAGGAAAATACCACATTGAGATCACTATGAACTCAAGGTACTGATATTATACAGATGAACTGACACTGAGATAAAATGGTCGCTTTTGTCAAATGGAACAAAGCACACAATCATACAGTGTAGATCTCTGGCACCTTAGTGTTGGCGTCCGGACTTTGTTCGGACACTTTCAGCGCTGACTTCATGAAGATCTGATCCCACTCATTGTCCATGGGCGGGATGTCCTCTTGTAAGGTCTCAGGCTCCCTGCAATAACATGCAGAGTTAGATTATCTAGGGATGTGTGATAGTATAAAACCATGTCATGATGTGTACGTCACAACATTCTTTTGTGATGGTATATCAACCATCAATATCACTTTGCAACTTTGTCAATGCCCTAACTGCATGTGTAGCTAGCTGGCTTGCAATGCCAATTATAATGTACATGTACATGTCATGACATAAAGGGGGAGGGGGAGGGAAGGGGGCAGGCACCCCCCCCCCCCCCCCCCCCCCCCCCCCCCCCCCTTGAATCATTGCTGCCCTCCGTTGAAGAAGTGTTATGATCACTCATGCCTCCCTCTCACTTTGCTGCACAACAACTTTCTAAGTGAAACACTGTTCAGAATGATTTATCCAATTCAATCTGAGCT